>CM030363.1:93357128-94092711 GCA_017893485.1 Hemerocallis citrina | reverse complement strand
AGAATCCCTAAAGATCTAGTTCATAGCCGATCGATCCAAGACCCCGGCAATATGAATGTATTCTCATGCTACTACCCTGTACTTGGATTTCTTCTACACTTCGGCCCGCGATCAACCTATACTGGTTAAGATCCGACGGTACACAAGGAGTGACTCGTCCACAGTTCCGTAGGAGTAAGGTAAACACACATCTTGATGGTCAATAGTCCTAGGGCAATAATATCGCCCTAGACGAGTACAATAAAATTACGTACTAGCTAATAAGCTACATACGAGTAAACAGAACACATATGGGCCAACAAGCTACGTATGAAACCAACAACTACATACGAACCAGGCGGGCCTATGTATGAGACAACAATATACATACCAGCCACATAACAGCTGGTATGAGACCAAAAGCTATATACGGACCAGTTGAGTTGCGTATGAGACAACAACATATATACGAGCTAAATAAGCTTGCATATGAGACCAACACCTACATACGGGCCAGTTGAGCCGCGTATGAGACAACAACATACATACGAGCCAAATAAGCTTGCGTATGAGACCAACCGGCTGCCCCCATACGGGCCAGTCGAGCTTGCTTATGAGACAACAACATACATACGAGCCAAATAAGCTACATATGAGACCACAGCTACATACAGGCCAGGCGAGCCACGTATGAGACAATAACACTCATACTAGCCAAATAAGCTGCATATGAAACCACAGCTACATACGGGCTAGTAGAGGCACGTATGAGACAACAATATTTATACAAGCCAAATAAGCTACATATGAAACCAACAGCTACATACGGGCAATGTGAGCCACGTATGAGCAAGACTTAATACAAAAACAACCATACAAGTAAACAACCTAGAAGCAACCAAACGTGCTTACTAGCAAAACTTGATCTTCTATAATTAGAAACAAAGAAGAATCTACTAACAATCTAAAATAGGCCATACTACCAATGAGAAGCCCGAAGGCGACATAAAAACCTCCGGACAGTCTGGGAAGCAACCAGTGCTACGCTTGTCGGAATTCGACAAAAATATAATTTATAGAAAGGTAAGAATATCTACCACAACTCTCTAGTGGAAAACTTTTTCAGATTCAATAAGGAATCCAAAATCCGATCCATCGGGACACACGCAAACAGTTTACCCAAACTACAGGTTTTCAACAAAAAGCTGAAACTTTGCAAACTGGTAACTTTTGCTCCACTTATCGGAATCTAGCAAAACTGGACAATTTGAAAAGGTGGTAACATTTACTACAACTTCCTAGTTGACCAGTTGCTCAGATTTAGCAAGAAAATCCAAATTCCTACCCGTCGAACATACGCAAACAGTTACCAAACTACCGATTTTCAACAAAAAGTCGAAACTTCCGTAGCTTGTAACTTTTGCTCCACTTATCGGAATCTAGCAAAACTGGACAATTTGAAAAGGTGGTAACATCTAGTAGAACTTCCTAGTTGACCAGTTGCTCAAATCCGCAAGGAAATCCAATTTCCTACCGCCGAACACACACCAAATGATAACAAAAGCAGCAGACCTAACTAAGGAAAAACCTGAAACTTTCATGCCCATAACTTCTACTCTGCTATCGAAATTTAACCCAAAAGACAAATTCTGAAAGGAGAGAACGTCTACAACTTCTCTAATGGGTCGGCTCCTCAGATTCATCAAGTAAGACCCTTAAAAATGACCAAGAAAATAAACAGCAGGTACCTAGTTAAAACAGCTAATTGCTGTATTTTGCAAAGGGCATAACTCCCACACCGTTTATCGAAATTTAGACCGAGAGGCCAATTCGGAAAGGGGAGGATGTCTAATACAATTTCTCTAATGGGTCTCTACCTTAGATTCAACCATTAAGACCCTCAAAAACTTCAAGGAGTCAAAACAGTAAGTACTCAGTCAGACAACTTTTTGCTGTATTTTCCAAGGGCTATAACTCCTCTCGCTTATCGGAATTCAGCCCTAAGAGGCCAATTCAGAAAGGGTGACTGTCTACTACAATTTCTCTAAAGGGGCGCCTCCATAGATTCATCCAATAAGGGGCTCAAAAATGACCACAAACCAGAATAGTGAGCTTCTCAGCTCGGCTCGCTGTCCTGATTTTGTAACGGCCATAACTTTTGGTCTCTTATCGAATTTTAACCGAGAGGTCAATTCGGAAAGGGGAAGAATGTCTACTACAACTTCTCTACAGGGTTCTCTACCTCTAATTTCGCAAGGAAAACCAAGTAAAAGCCTCTTGAACCTACGATGATACTTAACCCGAAAAAACACAGTTTTTTGTTTTTGCTCTAAGCTCGCTGTTTTGGGGAAACGGCTCGTTTCACCCATCAAACCAACTCCGAAAAATCCCCAAAAATTACAGCATGCTACTAACACCTAGGAGAACCTCTTACATACATTTCAGGGTCAAAATTTTATCGTTTACCTAGTTAAATAAAAATCATTCCTACAACAATCAAAACCGAATCTTTAAGGTCTTAACTTGTTTCCTACCACTTCAAACTTCGTATGAAACTCTATTCTAGTCCATACTACTCTTATGCACATGAAATCAGTCCACATAACATATAACAACAAAATAAACAACAAGACAAACATGAACGAGAAACCCCCACCTTAGTTTTCTTTGTAGGAAGAACTAGCCAATTCCTTCCTCCTTCCTCCTAGCTTCTATGGAGAACTTCTCTTGAGAATGGAACCCATGGAAAAAAACTCTCTTTCTGTCTTTCTTTTGATTTGATTCACTCTTTCTTTTCCTTTCTTTCTCAATTTTTTTTCTAAACAAAAAACAAGTAGTAGAAGAAGTAGAAAAGGAGATGAGATATGAGATGGACTGAGAAGGAGAACAAAATCAAAAAGAGGGCTTTTGCCCTTGGGTTGTTTGCCGGCCATTAAGTAGGAGAGGGAGAGAGAGATATGGTGGAGAGAGTTCCTAGTGTCTCCATTTTTGTGGGTTAACAATTAAATGTTTTATTTGGAAATTAAAATTGCAATCAAACCCAATTAAATTTGCAATCAACACCCAAAATCAAATCCTACCCTCCATCTCATCATGATGGATCAAAATAAAGATATTTTCCCAAATCACATACTACATGATTTTGTTAAAACGTGCAAAATTGATACGGTTCAACTACGTTCGTAAATCTGATTACACAGATAATTTTTATTAGTTAAAACGGACAATCTGTATAAAAATCATTTAATTCCGAGAAAATAATTTTATTACCGGCTTGGAAGATCCAAGTATTAATTTGATACAAAACAGTCATATATTGACTAATAATAATATTGTTCATTAACAAACTGTTCATTAACAAACCGGGTGATATCCACCAAAAATATTTCAGTTCTGAAATAATAATAATATAATAATTTTTTAATATTTGCTCGGTATTTTCCAGACATTTTCTCAAAAACGCATTTTTTAAGATTTTGTATAAGTGCACAAAACTGATACAATACCTGTATATACTTACTAATATATATGTCCAGGTAACTTTTTATTTGAAAAACCAAGAAATTTTCATAAAAATATTTTAACTTTAAAAATAATAATTATATAAATATAATATCCGTCCGGGATATTACAACATGATCTATAAAATCCACCACTAAGTCTAAACGTAACTTGTTTGTATGTAGCAACCATGTGGTAAATAAATGGGACGCATGAAGTGCTACATTAGTTAGGATTAAAATGATTAACAGACTTAAGGATTTCACATCGACATTGCATATTGTTCATATTGTTCCTATTGATATCGAATATAGGCAAAGTGTTATTGATATTCATCATTGAATATTGTTATCGATTATTGAATCATTGTCTACAACTATTGCATAATTTATCATGATATTGATTATTGCTATTGTCGCATGTTATTAATTCCTATTGATCCATTGAATTCATTTTTATATCGTTATTCCATTGTTCCTTGCTTTCTCTACTTGTTGTCCATGACCTGCTCCAAAGATAATTTTTCTTCTCTTTTTAGATGAAGTGTTCACAGGTAATAAAGGAGAATTGCCTATTGGAATTGGAGAACAAGCTTTCTAAAAGAATTATTGCTTTATAATCGAATGTTATTTCAATGAACTTAGTAGTGAGACTTATTATTATTTGAGATTGGATTTATTATTGTATTGGGCTTATGACCCGGATTTTATTATTGTTTCTAGACGTTGGATTATTGTATTTGTATATTTTATATAACTTCATTCCAACTTTATTGTTCATGAGATTATTATTATTGTTTGCGTATTTGTTCTGTATTAATTATATTGTTGAGTTGATCGGATAAACAGCTTATGGGTGACGTTAGTCATTCGCTGAGCCAATGTCATGTGCTCATATTCCATATTTTTTGAAAGCGGAGCATGACAATGTATTATAGCATTGCGTCAGTTGTACGTGCCCACAGTTTTCCAATTGCAAGATTGGACTTGGCATGGACTCGAAGTCACCATGATGAGTTGATTACAAGATTGAAGAATTTATCTTTTTGTAGATTGCATTGCATTCATTTTAATTCCACTGTGCTATTGTAAAGAACTTGTTGTAAATAAAAGTTTTAAATTTCGTTTAAATTTGTACGAATTTGAAGTGAAAGATCTTGTATTTGCTACGAATTACCTGTGTTTGGAATTTGGGGCGTTACAGAGTGGTATTAGAGCTTGGTCAGACATGAAGGCAATGTCAGAAGCATGATTAAGGGTTCTCACGGTGTGATTGATGGCGAAACATTGGCTTTTACCATGACATGCCCAGGTCAGCTAGCCGCAGATGCAGTTGCAACAGTCGAGAGGTAGTGGCATAAAACAAGCTCTGAGGTTACCTTTGTGGCCATTACCTCCTGAGTGGCAGGTGGCAGTTTACACATAGTGGTAGCAGAGCCGACTTCAATAAGTAGTACAAAATTATAAGGATAACACAATTATCGTCGACATTAGAATGTGAGTGTCGGTTTGGAATCATGAATGATGAAGTTATTGAACTTGCATTCATGATACTCTCCTCGTATACATTGATGTGATATTGTATGCGAGCATGTTTTCCCTTGGTATCACGAGTGGTATGGTTGGTTTGAACCCACATTCATGATACCTTACACGTAAACTAACTTTTCACTTTTATTTTCTTCGTGTATTTCCCTCGTAGTACTTTTATCTTTAACCTTTTAATATTTCTTTTCAAATAATTATTTTCTTATATTATTAATTCACTTTGATATTCATCATTTTATCTACAACTCTTAGTCTTAATCTTTTAAGTTTGATTTACTCGTTTCCTTTCTTGATGTTTTATCCTCCTTACTTTTATGCGCTTTTACGTTACTTATTTAATTTTGCTATTACCTTTTACGTATTCATTTAAGTTTTGAATTACTACTTATTAAATTATTATTAAGACTATCATTTTCCTTTGCTATTATTTCTATCAGATTTTGAATTTTGATTTTGTATGTTTACATTCACGTTACAAATACTTGATTTCACCATACTATATTTTTCCATTATTTTATGTTATCTTATTTATTTCAATATATTTTAACAAGATTGTAATATTTTTACTTTTATAAATGTGACGTACTTCTACACATTATAAATCTTCTTTTCCTACTATTTTTGTGATATATCTTATATTCGATACTATTGTTATTACGTATTATTTGCTACTTGTCTTGTTATATTTACTTTCCACTATTAATAGCTACATATTAATTTTGTTGCTTTTATACTTCTCCAACATACTACATACTCTCACTACTTATATTTTTACTTTATTTCAATTTTTATTATTTTTACATTCTGGTTTACTACATATACTTTCCACTGATTTCTATATATATATATATATATATATATATATATATATATATATATCATGTATTTCAATATACTTACTATACATATCAATTTTCCCTTATCCAATTACTACATTACTATTTTTTTATATATAATTATTTATATTTATTATTCTAATCTACTACACTACATAATTATTGCTCTCATTTGTATTTAAGATCTTGCATATATTTTATTCTATTTTTTCTTAATGTTATAAATCATTTTCAATCCTACTAATTTTATATGTTCGATATTTAAAATCTGTACGTTTATTTAATATTCATCGTAGAAATTTTCAACTTTAACTTTTACATCTATTTCAAAAACTTAACATCATACTTCATTAAAAATCTAATATCCAAGTACATATGAAAGATTACATCATTCAATTCAACGTTTTGGTGCAACCTGATATCGAAAGGGCAATCTGTAACTAGACATCAATGGAGGCAAACTGCAACTAGATGTCGGGTAGGAAAAGTCTGCAATCGAACGTCCAGAAGGCAAACTGCAACCGGATGTCGTGGAAGTAAATCTGCAACTTGATGTCAAGGAGGCAAGCCTGCAGTTGGACACCAACGAGGTGAACCCACAACAAAAATAATAACTCCCACTTTTAGTTTTACATATATTACTTACCACTATTTCATTCTTTTGTACTAATTTATACTATTTTATAATGTTTTACAACTTAGTTTATACTACTTCAACTTTATTATAATACAAATATACTTATATACACATTTAATAAATTACTTTACTATTTATATTTGCTTCAGCATCTATCATGTATGTGTTATTATTATTCTATTATTTTTTCAATCTATATTTCTATGCAGTTTGTTTTTGGGGGGTGGCTGCAACAGGTGTGAGTTCTTGTAATTTATATAGTGGAAGTCGCGGTACTGGCTATACGTTCGAAGCACGGCTGGGAACGGCTCGGGGGTAGCAGGAGTGAGATGGAGGATGGATGCTCGACTCGGATCCAGCAAGCTCAGCTCGGATCTGGGGGCTCAACTCGGTTTTGTGTACCTGCACTCTGCCTAGAAACATCGGGAGAGATCCCGGCGACAGGCCCTCCGACGATCTAGTTAGTCACTGGAAAGCAACATGAGCTAGGGTTTTAGAGGAGAAAGATTGATTACCTTGCCAGTGGGGGAGGGGGCCTGGTATTTATAGGTAGGGCAAACGAGTCTGAGATCTTGCTGGGCCGGGTTTGGACCCGTTTGCTTGTGGGCCTGACGTGGCAGAAGCCTATGAGGCTTTGGGTTGATCTGATGATCAGGGGAGAGCAAGGTTTGAGGGGATCTAGGTGGCCCCGAAGGGGCCATGTCATCTGACACATATCAAGAGCCCCCCACTCCTAGAGGGCTGGATAACCCGGCCGTGTATGACTGATTTCGCCTCTGTAGGAAGAGCGGAGCGGTGTGTACGGCGAAGAATGGGGTTCGTATCTTCCTGGAAAGGCTAGCGAGGTAGGATGAAGGGGATCCCCTTTTGAAGTAATGAGGGGTGTCGAGTGCCGAAGGGTAGGAGCTTGCTTAGCCGAGCTTCGAGGGTCGGGATATGAGCCCCCTCACTTGTTGGAAAAGCTAGGGAACGTCGAGATCCGAAAAGTAAGAGCTCACTTAGCCGAGCATCGAGGGTCGGGAGACAAGCCCCCTCACTTGTTGGAAAAGCCGGGGGGCATCGAGATTCGAAAAGTAGGAGCTCGCTTAGCCGAGCTTCGAGGGTCGAGAGACGAGCCCCCTCACTTGTTGGAAAAGCTAGAGGACGTCGAGATCCGAAGAGTAGGAGCTCGCTTAGCCGAGCGTCGAGGGTCAGGAGACGAGCCCCCTTACTTATTGGAAAATCCGGGGGGCGTCGAGATCCGAAGAGTAGGAGTTCGCTTAGCCGAGCATCGAGGGTCGGGAGACAAGCCCCCTCACTTGTTGGAAAAGCTAGGGGACGTTGAGATCCGAAAAGTAGGAGCTCACTTAGCCGAGCATCGAGGGTCAGGAGACAAGCCCCCTTACTTGTTGGAAAAGCCGGGGGGCGTCGAGATTCGAAGAGTAGGAGCTCGCTTAGCCGAGCGTCTGGACTTATTGGAGAAGCTTTTGTGGCTCGCGGTGATATTCGAGTGCCGAGCCTCAAGCTTGTAGGAGAAGCTTTTGCGGCTCGCGGTGACATCCGAGCATCGAGCCCCAGACTGTTGGAGTAGCTTTTGCGGCTCGCGGTGACATCCGAGGGCCGAGCCTCAAGCTTGTAGGAGAAGCTTTTGGGGCTTGCAGTGACATCCGAGCGTCGAGCGTCAAGATTTATTGGAGAAGCTTTTGTGGCTCGCGATGACATCCGAGTGCCGAGCCTCAAGCTTGTAGGAGAAGCTTTTGTGGCTCGTGGTGACATCCTGAGCACCGAGCCTCAAGCTTGTAGGAGAATATTATGTGGCTCGCGGTGACATCCGAGCGCCGAGCCCCAAGCTTGGAGGAGAAACATTTGGGGCTCGCGGTGACATCCGAGTGCCGAGCCTCAAGCTTGTAGGAGAAGCTTTTGTGGCTTGTGGTTACATCCGAGCGCCGAGCCCTCAAGCTTGTAGGAGAATATTTTGTGGCTTGCCGTGACATCCGAGCACCGAGCCCCAAACTTGGAGGAGAAGCTTTTGGGGTCCGCGTTGACATCCAAGCGCCGAGCCCCAAGCTTGTTGGAGAAGCTTTCGTGGCTCGCGGTGACATCCGAGCGCCGAGCCTCAAGCTTGTAGGAGAAGCTTTTATGGCTCGCGGTGATTTCCGAGCGCCGAGCCCAAGCTTGTTGGAGAAGCTTTCGTAGCTTGCAGTGACATCTGATTGCCGAGCCTCAAGCTTGTAGGAGAAGCTTTTGTGGCTCGCGGTGACATCCGAGCGCCGAGCCCCAAGCTTGTTGGAGCAGCTTTCGTGGCTCGCGGTGACATCCGAGCGCTGAGCCTTAAGCTTGTAGGGGAAGCTTTTGTGGCTCGCAGTGACATCCGAGTGCCGAGCCTCATGCTTGTTCGAGAAGCTTTTGTTGCTCGCGGTGACATCCGAGCGCCGAGCCTCAGGCTTGTAGGAGAAGCTTTTGTGGCTCGCGGTGACATCGGAGTGCTGAGCCCCACACTTGTAAGAGAAGCTTTTGTGGCTCGCTGTGACATCCGAGCGCCGAGCCTCAAGCTTGTAGGAGAAGCTTTTGGGGGCTCGCGGATCGCCGAGCTCCAGACCTGTTGGAGAAAACCTGGTGTAGTACTCGAGTAGTGGGCCACATGTTCCGAGCTATTGTACCGGCTGATAAGGCTGGGGGTAAAGAGGTAATTTTGCGCTCTAGGCTGACGTCATAGGCATGAGAATCGAAGCATTTTAGATCCTGGTGGCCGTTAGATCTTGATGATCAAGATCCAACGGTTAGATCTTTTCTCGAAATTCAAGGAGTCCCTTCCTCTATTATAATTCTCCCCCTCCCCCTTCATTTATTCACCTTGCGCCCAATCTCTAAGACAACAGGAGTTTCTTTCATAGCTGTTGACGATCATTTTTCGGTGTTCTTCTCGTTTCTCGGTTTACCAGGTTAGTATTTTTGATTCGTAATGTCGCGTTCTCAGTCCAGCTCTGAGCCAAGCTCTTCAGGTCGTGCTAAGGAGGAAGTTCAGTCGACATCGACATCTTGGTCCCTCGGTGACCTTGAGTTGAAGGAGGAAGTTCAGTCGGACTTAGGATCGGGTGGCGAGGGTGTCGTAGTCTATGACGTGCCTCTTTTACGAATCCATAGGCCGGGAGAGGAGCTTGTAAAGGAGGGTGGGCATGAGTAAGGAGACCGCGAGGGGGAGGAATTTTTTGAGAAGGAAGACCAGGAGGGGCCCGAAGGAGGAACCGAGAGAGGTAACGATCTGGGAGAAGGGGAAGGAGGAACCGCGGGAGAGGTAGCTGGGGAAGAATAAGATCTTCCACCTCTGCCCCCGTTATCGACCCATCTCCGGAGAAGAAGCTTTGCCCCCGTAAGAGAAAAAGAAAGTGGATTCGTCCTGATAGTCCGGGCTAGCAGACAAATACCCCGAGCCTGGGTTCAAGTTTCCCTCTGTGTCCAATAAAAACTCAGGGTCGATCAGGTGTATCCTGACGAAGTGGAGGGGCTTCTCGTGTTTACGTCATTGCTGCGGGACTCGGGTCGGTCCATGATCAAGATGGACAGCGTCCAGTGCGCTTTGAGGGTGGACTACCTGCATATCTTAAAAGCGGCCTACTTCATTCTGAAGAAATCGAACTTCTAGTATCGAACCCCGGAATTCGTCCGACCACAGCGCTAGAGTCGAGCTTCTGCATGTTTCCCGAGGACGCCTTTGTCTCGGGGTTGAGGCTGCCATTGCACCCGTTCATTGAGAGGGTGCTGAAGTGGCGAGAGCTTGGTCCAATGCAGATTGGCCCCAATTCGTGGAAATACCTGGTCTGCTTCATTCTGAAGTGCCAGGAGAAGGGGAATAAACCAATGCTCACTTACTTCCATGGCATCCTAGGGATGAGCTCGCTTGGGGACACGAAGTGGATTTTTTACCTCTCGCCGAGTCCTCACATGAGGGTGATGCACGGCCACCCGGACTCCATTAAAGGGTAGAAGGAGAAGTACTTCATCATCCGGAGTGACTAAACCTTAGAAGATTCTGACTGTTTGGAATTTCAGTAAGCCGAACTGTAACTCCCTGTTCCAGTTGTACGTATTTTATTACGTGAATTTTTGTATTTCAATTTTCGGATCAGTTTTATTTTTCTTTTTGGAGTCTTTATCTAAAGGCAGAATATTTTTCTGATCAATTCTATAATTTTGTGATTTTTCGTCCGGAGTTTAAATACAAATTTTAAACCCTGATTAATCCTAATCCTAATCCTAACCCACTCCCGCTAATCACTCACTCAATGCCAAACCACCCTGCCTAATTCCACAGCCTAACTCCTACTCCTGACTTCTCCTCCTTATTCTTATTCTCTAACCTAACTTTCTCATTTTTCTTCTAACAGCCTAACTCTTCACATTTTTTCCACACTCCTATACCTAACACTACACATGCATGCACTTACATATATAATATACACCTTGCATGCACCATGCTATCCGTCTCCCTTTCTTTCTATATATATGCACACATACATTCAGCATTCTCACTACCTATTCTTCTTTTCTTCTTTGCTTCTCCTCCTTCCTCCATCATTTTCCTCTGCCTTCTTCACACCCGAGAGCCCAAGCCAACACCCGAACTCCACTTTACCATCCACCTTCGAGCCGACGACTCCATTTCTACGACCCCGTGAACCCCGAAAAACAACTCTACGCCGCGCCATCTCCTCGTTGTTGTTGTCGCTCATCACCGTCGCTCACCGTTGCTACCTCGCTGCCGTCTCGCTGCCATTTTTACCGCCGTTGTGCCGCCGTTCGTTTTCGATGTTGCTTCTTCTTTTCGTGGTTAATACCACCACCGTAATCGTCACGTTATAAGGCAAGTACCTTGTACACTCTTTTTGTTCTCATACAAGCATTTTTCTTGGACTCGTGGCAAGTAGTCTAGTTATTATCATGTTTTATTGTCAAATTCCATTCTAGTCATGTGTTCCATGTTATATCAACTCAAGAGTGAACCGTTAACACATTTCGAATCGTGTTATCGAATATCGAATATTCAACCTTACTATCTCTAAATTTCTTGACCTTGCACTAAGAATTCGACCATGTTCCCAATACTGGATTGAAGATTTTGTACGTGAAAATTGTATCCCATCGAGTCCCAAATCCAGAACATCTTACAGTTTCTCAATCGGATGTATAGATTGTGAGATATCGCGATTTTAGTACTATCTTATCATGAATTTCTGAACCTGCACGGGATCACTCACCGGACTCTTGTACTGAGAATTCGACCATGTTCCCGACACTGGATCAAAAAACTTTCTACATAAAAATCGTAGCCCTTTGATTCTAGATATCCGGAACATCCTACAGTTTCTCAATCCGATGTATAGATTGTGAGATATTGCAATTTTAGTATTGTGACTCTGAATTTTCAAAATGCACGCGAAATATCGAAACCAACGAAGAATAAATTTGTACGCATAGCTACTGTCTCCAGAATGTATCGTGTGAATATGCATTGGAACCGGAAGAGAGTCTACTTTCTAAAATCTCTGACGAAATTGGATTTGCTTTTTTGTAACAACAGGAAAATGAATTTGAATGCAGATATGTCAAGTTGTCTAAAAATTCATCTCTATGTTTTTGCATATAAACCCGTTATTTTTCATATTTATTGAACTGAGTGTATTATTGTTCTTGGAATAATAACTTGTATAGATATAATAGGTTGCATGCATTTTATACCACTTGATAATTCTATAATAACTACTCTCGATACATGTACCCGTTCCATTTCATACCATGATTACTGCCCTTAATATTTTTCTAGATTAACTGTCTTAATTACACTGTTTCACTAGTCGTACCAACTACATGTTCATAATTAATTATAAAAGGATAAAAAGCCGGGGTTATAAGGGTACGACTTAATAGTGGACAATATAGGGGAATATACTCGGAAGGGGGCCCGTGTTTCCCGAAATAGTGATTCTTGATTCTTGATTCTTGACTACATTATTCTTGATTACACAATTCTCGATTACATGATTCTTGATTACATGTCTTGATACTATCACTGGAAGACCCGAGTACATAATCCTATAGAATTCACTACTTAAGTCTAAACATCACATGATTGATATGCACTGAACTTGTGGTATGGGACACAGGATTGCGTGCATTAGATAAGTTAATAAAACAAATAAACTTGAGATTTTCACTAGGCATGATTATTGATTACATTACTCTTCATTATATGACTCTTGATTCTTGATTACATGATTCTTGATTACATGTAGCGCCCCGATTTCCGTATAACTGGAAAACCGTGACACGAACCAAGACCTTTTCTTTAATTAGTCACAATACACAGAAAAACAGGAGAATTTAAAACTTTTTATTCAACACCCAATGTATTACAAGTCTGAATATTATATAACTGCAATACCTTACAATAGAGTTACAATATTACCTTTACATTTCCAAATATTACAACCTTCAACATCTTACATCAGAGTACTTCTCAACTAATAGATAATCAATACACATAGTGCAGCGGAACTAAACATAACCCTGACTCCTTGCTTTCCTTGCCTTGAGTCCTCCTGAATCTCGCCTTTGTACTTCGGCGATCCAGTACCTATGGAAGTGGGGACATCAGTATTCACTGACGCTTAAAGGCTGATCATATAGCAGCGAATCTCCCAAACAATATACAAAATATAGCAATGGTGTTGGTGTAGTTTAAGTGTTCGTGAGTGCTATGACTAGAATCTAATGCGATATTTAAATAGAACTAGGATGCTTCCTATTCTAATGTCAGCAAGTCTCCGAAGTCAACTTGCAGCTCATACTACATGCGACCCTTCTCAAGCCGTTTCTCCATATATAGGAATTTGAACCCGCGTTATGAATTCTAATTGCACACAACCTGTTCCTGACACCTACACGTGGCTAATGAGGTTGCAGACGTGGTCAAGTCCCACTAATGCAGATCGCCAGTGGTGTCTATGTTCGCCACTGCGACCCGCCTAACCGGACCTTACTCAAAACAGATGAACCCAATATATCGGGCATCATTCCAAAATCAAACTATAGGGTCTCGCAAGCGCAGGGTAGCACGAAGCCTACCCTGTGGCACCCTCTGGGGTCTCGCAAGCGCAGGACCGCACAATGCATCCTATGGCACCCCTAGCCACGGCACTTCAGGAATTAACAGCGCGAGATACGCAACCCGTGTCCTCAACCTGTGAGACGGCACCGTACGTATCCCTTTGATAGGAAGGTACAACCCAATAACACCACTTAGTCTGCCTCAAGGGATGAGTTAGTCATAAGGTGCCCCCTACAACTGACTCTTCTCTTCCGGCAAGGGTCTAAGTAAAATGATCTTGATAAGTCACTACCTTAGTGATGTCCCTAACTCGAATAATCCTAGGGATGACAATATTATAAACATGCTAGGCCTGTAAATTAGGCTTCGCAAGACAACTCTACTAGGCTGCTCAACCTAGACTCACCATAACCCCTCAGGATCCAAGACTTCGGCCGTGCGAATATACATGCATGCCGTTACCCTAGACTGAGATTCTGTCTATACTCCGGTCCTCGATCAACCTACCATGGTTAAGATTCGATGGTACACAAGGAGTGACTCCTCCACAGTTCCTTAGGGTAAGAAAACATATGTCTTGATGGTCGATAGCCCTTAGGGTAGTAATATCACCCTAGACGAGCACAACGAACTGTGTACTAGCTAACAAGCTATACACGAGTAACAACCACATACGAGCCAATAAGCTATGTATGAAACAATAACTACCTACGAGCCAGGCGGACCCCGTAAGAGATAACCACGTACATACCAGCCAAATAAGCCGCGTATGAGACCAACAGCCACGCACGGACCGGTCAGGCCGCGTACGAGACAATAACCTACATACGAGCCGAATAAACTACGTATGAGACTCACAGCTACACACGGGCCAGTCGAGCCACGTACGAGCACCATATGCAAACAACCATACAGGCAATCAACCTAGAAGCAACCAAACGTGCTTACTAGCAAACTTGATCTTCTATTATTTAGAAGCAACAGAAGAATCTATTAATAGTCTATGATCGGTATTCTACCAATGAAAAACCGAAGGTGACATAACAACCTTTATCAAACTAACTATTACTAGTGATCTTCCCGATCCTTATTACTTCAACCTATATCACCTTAAGCATGGCATACGGTTTGCAAGCATCTACGTACGACAATCTAATTATGGTACATAACATAACCACCAGCCATAACACTCCCACAATGTTCTAAACATGGTAGGTTAATTAAACATCAATCCTACAACATTATAAGCCTGTATAATGATTCCTACTACAATCTAAGTATAGATAAATGAATCTAGCATGGTATACAACTTTCCTACAATTATCTAAGCATAGATAAATTATTCTAGCATGGTATACTACTTTCCTACAATCATCTAAGCATAGATAAATCAATCTAGCATGGTATATGCTTTCCTACAATTATTTAAGCATAGATAAATTAATCTAGCATGGTATACTACTTTTCCTACAATCATCTAAGCATAGATAAATCAATCTAGCATGGTATATGCTTTCCTACAATTATCTAAGCATAGATAAATTAAACTAGAATGGTATACTACTTTCCTACAATCATCTAAGCATAGATAAATCAATCTAGCATGGTATATGCTTTCCTACAATTATCTAAGCATAGATAAATTAATCTAGCATGGTATATTACCTTCCTACTAGCATGAATCTTATTAAGCATGAATAACTACTAGCATGAATATCTTACTAAGCATGGATAACTACTAGTATGAACATACAACATTCCTAAGTATATATACATATACTTCTAAACATGGTAGATTAATTAGCATCAATCCTACAACATGTATATCATTCCTACACATGGTAGATAATTTTAGAACAATCCTACAACATTATAAGCCTATTTATACTAATCTAAACATGATGGGAATTTTAGAATGAATCCTACAACATTCTAAGCATGAATCTAAACATGGTAGGTATTTTAGAATGAATCCTACAACATTCTAAGCCTAAATAAATTAATCTAAGCATGGTAGGAATTTTAGAATGAATCCTACAACATTCTAAGCATAAATAAATGAATCTAAACATGGTAGGTATTTTTAGAATGAATCCTACAACGTTCTAAGCATAAATGAATTAATCTAAATATGGTAGGAATTTTTAGAATGAATCCTACATCATTCTAAGCCTAAATAAATTAATCTAAGCATGGTAGGAATTTTAGAATGATCCTACAACATTCTAAGCCTAAATAAATTAATCTAAGCATGGTAGGAATTTTAGAATGAATCCTACAACATTCTAAGCCTAAATAAATTAATCTAAGCATGGTAGGAATTTTAGAATGAATCCTACAATATTCTAAGCATAAATAAATTAATCTAAACATGGTAAGAATTTTATTTTAGTAAGAACACAAAAATAAACATCTACAACTATTTACCACTACTACTACTTCATTCTATCATAACATGAAGCATCTACAATTTCTTCTTTTTATCATCTAATACTACTACTACTTTTTGTTAACTATGAATATAACATAAGCATCTACAACTATCTATTATTACTACTACTTCATTTTAACATAACATAACATACAACTATCTACTACTACTTCTTTTAACACTTACTACTACTCCTTTATTTTAACAACATACCACTACTATTTTATTTTAACAACATGCTACTACTACTTTATGCTACTACTTCTTATTTTAACAACATACTACTACTACTTTGTTTTAACAACATGCTACTACTACTTTATTGTATTAACATACTACTTAAATGTCTACTAATCTTTATTAGCATTTATTTATTACTAGTGATCATAAAAAAAGAGATCTTTTTATCTATTCTACAACTAGTGAATTAAATTAGTTTCTTTTTCATAAATCAAAACTAACATCTAATGTATGTTCTTTTTACTTAAGATTATTAAAGAAAAATAACAATGACAAAATAAAGTAAGAACCCTCATTTGGTTCAACCAACCATATGCTTATTTTTTAGTCCAAGTCCAATACAAGTCCTACAACCAAAAATGGTTGTATAAAATGTTCATATGCTTTATGTATAGTTCATATTCAAGTCCTACAACCCCAAAATGGTTGTATGTACAAGTCCATATGTATGTGTCATTTTAGTCCACAAAACAACTACTACTACTACAAAGATTCGATCTTTATGTGTATTAGCACTACCATTTGTTCTTTTCTTTTCATGTGGTTATTACTCTTAATATTCGCAAACATACAAATAAGAGTCCCATACAACCATATTACTAAAACAACCACACCAAAAAAGAAAGTAAAACAACGAGGGTAAGAAGAAGAAGAAGAACATCAAAACAACTATTCAAACAAACAAACAAACAAACAAACAAACAAATATGGAGAAACCCCCACCTTAATCTTTTTGTAGGAAGGACTAGCCTATGCTCCTTCTCCTTCCCCTTAGCTTCTAAGAACTCCTAAGACGACCTACAAAGAAAACTCTCAAGTTAGTTTCTTCTCTTTCTTTTCATTTCCTTTCTTTCTTTGTGTTTTCTAAAATGAGACAAGGTGGAGAAGGAGGGGTTATTTATAGGAGGAGAGAATGGTGGAAAGTGAAAATGTACACACACATTTGCATTTTGGCCCTCCCTTAATTTGGGGGCCGGCCATACCCCTAGGAGGGTAGGGGTGAGGTGGAGGTGTTATGTGGTGGAGGTGTGGTGTGGGAGAGATATTTTCTAGTAATCTCCCTTAATCCCTTATGTCTTTCTAACCCTAGGATTAACCACTTATAAACCCTAACACTCTACTAGGTTTTGTCATAACAAAACAAGTGTTGTCCAAAAATACACAACACACAATTCGTATAATGCACTAATCGACATACTACTCGTATGTGCTCATATATGTCTGTATGCCGAGAATCTTCGCATAATCGGTATAAAATAATTTAATCTCGGAAATAATAATAAAATAAATTCTATTATTAGTTCGGAAGGTCACGGTACCAATTTGATACAATACGGATGTATACTGACCGATATCTGGGTACAGATAATGTCTATGAATAAACCGGGTGAAAATCACCAAAATATTCTAATTTTCGAATAAAACAAAATAATAATAAAATAATAATAAAATAATAATTTATATACGGTAATATCCGTCCGGAATATTACATTACATGACTCTTGATTACATGACTCTCGATCCTTGATTACATGATTATCGATTAACTGAGCCTAGGTTATTAATTGCTTATACCTTGAATTCTAGAATACACTAGTTACAGTTATTACTTACATGATTCTTGATTACATGACTCTTCATTACATGACTTTTGACTCTTGATTACATGACTCTCGATCCTTGATAACATGATTATCGATTAACTGAGCCTAGGTTATCAACTGCTTATATCTTGAAGTCTAGAATACACTAGTTACAGTTATTACTCACATGATCATATTGTCCTTGTTCCTTGCTTACTTTCATATTGTATTTGTACTTCTACTTCTTGTTTCTTCCATATTATATCTTGTTATATTACCCATTTTTCTGCTTATTGCTACTTGCTGCCCGAAACTTGCTCTAACGGGTACTTTTTCTTTTTTTTTTTGAGTTAATAATTATACAGGTACTGATGGACCTGCGGAACAGACTTTCTAGATGATCGTTGCTGCTTTGTTACTACTTCATGTTGTTTTTCTTTCAGTCGCTATTTTATCTAGTTATTATAGCGAACTGCTTATCATACTATTTTAATTATGGCACCTTGTACTCCCGGGCATCTTGACCCGATGTTGATGTATTATCCAAATGATGGTTATTCTATTTTCAGTTCATGTGATTATTATATTTTCCTGCGTGAATGTGTTATAAAGATCTTGTTAAGCTTACAATTGTACAGCTTATGGATGATGTATATCATTCGCTGGGGCTCAGTTGCGTGCTTGTATTTCCGTATAGTGAGAAGCGGGGCGTGACACGAACCATAAGCCCCGGAAGCGTAGTGAATTGACGGATAAAGAGTGGGTGACTGTGGAGAAGATTGTGGAAGGGTATAGCATAAGGTCGCCGCGCATCACGGAGTTGCAACTGGCCCAAGCCGGGCTGAGCCCAGCCGACCCTAATATGTTTTTGTTTCTAATCTGTTTATCTTTCTGCCTTCGTGTTAACATTTTTTTCTTTTTGTTTCTTTTTGTAAAGATGTCTGTAAAGCAGCTCGACAACCGACAGGTCTTGCTAGCCATAGCCGCCAAGAGGAGGTCCGATCAGGAGAAGAAGGTTGCCTCGGCCGCAGGACCTAATAAAGGGGCGGCGTGAGGGCCGAAGCTGTCCCCGAAGAGGACGAAGAAGCACCACCACTCGTCGAGGTCGACGAAGGAACTGGGGGCGAGCTCATGTAGTATGAAAGTTGTCACCGTCTTGAAGGAGGGGATCCCGCCACTTCGCCCCAATGCCGAGGAGATGGTGGGCAGGCAGGGCCGTAGGCCGCACGTCCTGGACTGGGGGTCAAGGCAGAGGATACCTTGATCGAGGGCCCAGTGGCACCAGAGGTGGTAGAGCATTTCGCCACAGAGCGGGATCGGATGACTCTGGCAACAGAGATGTCCGCAACGGCCTACATGAGGTGGGCTTAGGCCCACATATCGGTAAGTGTTTAGTATTCGCTTTATGCATAGAACTTTAGGAATTTTTATAACTTGATCTTCCTCGGCCAGGCGTTGCTTCATGAGCAGCACTTCCACAAGTGCCTGGAGAAGGAGGTTGTAGCGCCCCGATTTTCGACACTGGGAAACCGTGACACGAGTCAAGATCTTTTCTTCAATTAGTCACAATACACAGAAAAACAGGAGAATTTAAAACTTTTTATTCAATACACAATGTGTTACAAGTCTGAATATTGTACAACTGTAATACTTTACAATGGAGTTACAATATTGCCTTTACACTTCTAAGTATTACAACCTTCACATCTTACATCAGAGTACTTCTCAACTAATCCAGAATCAATACATATTTTGCAGCGGAACTAAACTTAATACTGACTCCTTGCTTTCCTTGCCTTGAGTCCTCTTGAATCTCGCCTTTGTACTTTGGCGATCCAGTACCTATGGAAGTGGGGACGTCAGTATTCACTGATGCTTAAAGGCTGATCATATAGCAGCGAATCTTCCAAACAATATACAAAATATAATAATGGTGTTGGTGTAGTTTAAGTGTTCGTGAGTGCTATGACTAGACACTAATGCGATACTTAAAATAGAACTAATTATACACAACCCGTTCCTGACAATACTCCATGACTCTGTGAGGTTGCAGAAGGGGTCAAGTCCCCCTATGCAGTCTGCTTATGGTGTCTCCGTTTTCCACTACTACCCGGCATGCCGGACCTCACTCAACAAGGTTGCAGGTGCGGTCTAGTTCCGCCACTGCAGTCATATAGTGGTGTCCATGTTTGCCACTATTGCCCGGTGTATCGGGACTTAATCCAAAATCAAATCATAGGGTTTCGCAAGCGCAGGGTAGCGCAGAGCCTACCCTGTGGCACCCTCTGGGGTTTAGCAAGCACAGGACTGCACAATGCATCCTGTGGCACCCCAGCCATGGTACTTTAGAAATTAACAGCGCGAGATACGCAACCCGTGTCCTCAACTTGTGAGATGGCACCGTACGTATCCCTTTGACGGGAAGGTAGAACAAGGACACTTCCTATTCTAATGTCAGCAAGTCTCCGAAAGTAACATGCAGCCCATAAATACATGCGACTCCATCTCAAGCCGTTTCTCCATATATAGGGATTGAACCCGCGTGACACATTCTAATTGTACACAACCTGTTCCTGACAATACTCCATGACTCTGTGAGGTTGCAGAAGAGGTCAAGTCCCCTTATGCAGTCTGCTTATGGTGTCTCCGTTTTCCATTACTACCCGGCAAGCCGGACCTCACTCGATCCCAGTATATCGGGCATCGTTCCAAAATCAAACCATAGAGTTTCGCAAGCGCAGGGCAGCGTGAAGCCTACCCTGTGGCACTCTCTGGGGTCTAGCAAACGCAGGACTGCACCATGCATCCTGTGGCACCCCAGCCACGGTATTTCAGGAATTAACAGCGCGAGATACGCAACCCGTGTCCTCAACTTGTGAGATGGCACCGTACGTATCCCTTTGACGGAAGGTACAACCCAGTACACCACCTATGATCTGCCTCAAGGGACGAGTTAGTGTAAGGGGCCCCCTACGACTGACCCCTCTCTCCCGGCAAAAGGGTTTAAGTAAACCGATCCTTGTATGTCACTATCCTAGTGATGTCCCTGACTCGAACGATCCTAGGAATGACAACATTATAACACAACATGCTAGGCCCTAAATTAGGCTTCGCAAGACAACTCTACTAGGCCGCTCAACCTAGACTTACCAAAATCCCTCAGGATCTGGTTCATGGCTCATCGATCCAAGACTTTGGCCGTGCGAATATACACGCATGCCGCTACCCTGGACTTGGATTCTGTCTATACTCCGGTCCTCGATTAACCTACCCTGGTTAAAATTCGACGGTACACAAGGAGTGACTCCTCCACAGTTCCTTAGGGTAGAAATCATATGTCTTGACGGTCGATAGCCCTTAGGGTCGTAATCTCACCCTAGACGAGCACAACGAACTGTGTACTAGCTAACAAGCTATACACGAGTAACAACCACGTACGAGCCAATCAAGCTACGTATGAAATAATAACTACCTACGAGCCAGGCGGGCCTCGTAGGAGATAACCACGTACATACCAGCCAAATAAGCCGCGTATGGGACCAACAGCTACGCACGGGCCAGTCGGGCCGCGTACGAGACAACAACCTACATACGAGCCAACTAAGCTACGTATGAGACCCACGGCTACGTACGGGCCAGTCGAGCCACATACGAGCACGACCGTGTGCAAACAACCATACAGGTAATCAATCTTAGAAGCAACCAAACGTGCTTACTAACAAACTTAATCTTCTATTGTTAGAAGCAACAGAAGAATCTACTAATATTCTATGGTCGGTATTCCACTAAGGAAGAATCCGAAGGCGACCTAACGGCCTTTATCGGACTAACTATCATTAGTGGTCTTCCTAATCCTTATTACTTCAACCTATAGCGCCTTAAGTATGGCATACAATTACAAGCAGCTTCCTACGACAATCAATCATACAACACAACCACCATGATATTCCTATGTATGAATGTGATTAATGCTTATGCTTACATTGAGCTCAAGCATGAAAGCCACTAACGACCTTAAACATAAAGTCCACTATAGTCAATCGTAGGTTACAAATTGAGCATGGAAGCCTACTACTTATCATAACCAACCACCACCACCCAATTAGTATGAACAAGCAATGCTCCAAGGTATAGTAGGTAGTTCTAACACTACTCCTACAACATTCTAAGCAAGTATTACTCTAGCATGGTATAGAACCCAACATAAATCACTACAACTAGCCATGGGTAGTTTCTTTACCCTAAGCATGAACATCCTAGTATGGGTATCCTTAACTTAATATGATCAATAATTTGCATGATCCCTACTTACTTAGCATGAATCATGGTCATTCACTAACATAGTATACACTTCTCTACCATTTATCTAGCATGGTATACAATTTGCATACAATTTAAACTAGCATGATATGCAAAATACTTACAATTAAGCTAGCATGGTATATCGCTTTCCAACAATTAAACTAGCATGGTATATGATTTTATCATGGATCCTACAACACTCTAGGCACAATAAAAACTTATCCACACATGGTAGGAAACTCTTGGATTGAATCCTACACCTTCTAAGCATAAGTGAGTTACTAAACATGATAGGTATTTTTTTGAATGAGTCCTACAACATCCTAAACATAAAGCATGATGTGATAATTTTAATAAACATCCTACAACTAATTAAGCATAAAACCATGGTAGGAAAAAGTCCTACAACCTCCTAAACATAAAGCATGATGGGATAATTTTAATAAACATCCTACAACTAATTAAGCATAGAATCATGGTAGGATATTTTTATAAGTAATCCTACAACTAATTAAGCATAGAATCATGGTAGGATATTTTTATAAGTAATCCTACAACTAACTAAGCATGGATATGGCTTCTAATTATTTTTAGAAGCAAAGCTACAACTAACTAAGCATGGTAAACATGGTAGGATATTTTTAGAAGCAATGCTACCACTAACTAAGCATGGTAAACATGGTAGGATATTTTTAAAAGCAATCCTACAACTAACTAAGCATGGATATGGCTTCTAATTATTTTTAGAAGCAAAGCTACAACTAACTAAGCATGGTAAACATGGTAGGATATTTTTAAAAGCAATCCTACAACTAACTAAGCATGGATATGGCTTCTAATTATTTTTAGAAGCAAAGCTACAACTAACTAAGCATGGTAAACATGGTAGGATATTTTTAGAAGCAATGCTACCACTAACTAAGCATGGTAAACATGGTAGGATATTTTTAAAAGCAATCCTACAACTAACTAAGCATGGATATGGCTTCTAATTATTTTTAGGAGCAAAGCTACAACTAACTAAGCATGGTAAACATGGTAGGATATTTTTAGAAGCAATGCTACCACTAACTAAGCATGGTAAACATGGTAGGATATTTTTAAAAGCAATCCTACAACTAACTAAGCATGGATATGGCTTCTACTTATTTTTAGAAATGATCCTACAACATAAGTAGCATAAAAATGGCTTCTAGTCATTTTTAGAAAGGATCCTACAACGTTAGAAGTATGAGAATGGCTTCCAAATATTTTTAGAAGCAATCCTACAACATTTTACTACTACTACTACTCCTACTTTAATCAAAACATAACACACCATTATCTACTACTACTACTACTCCTACTTTAATCAAAACATAACACACCATTATCTACTACTACTACTACTTCATTCACAACAAAATCACCACACACAACCATCTATTACTACTACTACTTTATGGACATAAACATACTACTACCTTATTAATTACATACATGCTACTACTACTTCATTTATTACATACTACTACTTATTATTTAGCATACTACTACTTAGTTGCTTACTAACCTTATTTATTACTAGTGATAAAGAAAAGATTATTTTATTTTACTTTTCTTTACAAAAGAAAAGATCTTTTTAACTAGTGATTAAAAATGAAAGAAAGATCCTTTTTAATTAATTACAACTAGTGATTAAAAATAGAAGAAAGATCTTTTTAATTAATTACAACTAGTGATAAAAATAAAAGAAAGATCTTTTTAATTAATTACAACTAGTGGTTAAAAATAAAAGAAAGATCTTTTTAATTAATTCTACAACTAGTGTTTACAAGGAAATATCTTTTTATTAGAACTTATGTTCTTATTAGTCCAAGTTTCATAAAGAGTCCTACAACCCACAATGGTTGTAAAATGAAGTTCATATGCTTATGTGAATCAAGTCCTACAACCACTCATGGTTGTATGTTCAACATTATGCAATGTGTAAGTTTCTTTAGTCCAATAACATACAAACAAAAGATTACAATACTAAAGTTATGATCTTTAGTACTTACTACTACTACTCTTCTTTTTCCTCTTTTACTTACTACAACATACCACACACTCAACCCAAAAACAAAACAAAACAAGAAGGTAGAAGAAGAAGAAGTCCAACAACAAACAACAAACAAACAAACAAACAAACAAGGAAAGAGTGTGAAGAAACCCCCACCTTAGCTTCTTTCTTTGATGGAAGAACTAGCTAGTAAAACTTCTCCTTCCCCTAGCTTTTTAGAAGGCTTCTAAGAACCCTACAAAACAAAACTCTCAAGTTAATTTGTTCTCTCTTTCTTTTCCTTTCTTTCTTTCTTTCTTTCTTTCTTTCTTTCTTTTTGATCTTTCTAAAATGAGAGAAGTGATGAAAGGAGGGGGTATTTATAGGAGAGGATGGGAGGTGGTAAGTGCACCATATGGCACAAAATAACCCCAAAACAAGGAGGCCGGCCATGCCTAGGTGGGAGGTGGGATTGGGGGGAGGTGTTATGTGAGGGAAAGTTGGTGTGGAGGAGGGTTTGTTCTAGAAGAAATCTTAATCCTTTATGTCTTTGTAATCCTAGGTTTAACCTCCTAATCAAACCCTAACCCTCTAATAGGTTTGTCATAACAAGGCAAGTGTTGTCCAAAATACACAACACATAATTCGTATAATGTACTAATCGTCATACTACTCGTATGTGCGCATATATGTCCGTATACCGGAAAATCTTTGCATAATCCGTAGAAAAATAATTAAATCTTGGAAATAATAATAAAATAAATTTTATTATTAGTTCGGAAGATCACGATATCAATTTGATACAAGACGGATATATACTGACCGATATCTGGATACAGATAATGTCTAGGAGCAAACCGGGTAAAAATCACCAAAATGTTCTATTTTTGGAATTAAGGCAAAATAATAATAAAATAATAATTTATATACGGTAATATCCGTCCGGGATATTACAGAGGTGCTTGTCGAGAGGAAGAACGCCGAGAAGTATTTTCGTGAGGCGACTCGTCTGAAGGACGAGCTGACGGAGGCCCAGTCAGCCCAGGCGGTCTTCCAAGCTCAGATGGCCTCGCTGCAGGACCATCACACAAACGAGCTGGATCATTTTCGGGCTAAGGCCAAGGCGGAGGCTGAGGAGATGCAGATCACCTTGGCAGACACTCTGATCGTGGCTCAAGACGAAGCCTATGCCAAGGCCAAGGAGCACTTCATGTAGATATACCCGGAGGCTCGAGTCGACCACCTCCACTATGGGTGGCACTTTCCCGTGCATCCGCCGATGCCCAGCGGCGAGGAGAAGGAGGAGATGGGGGAACCTCGTCAGGAGGAGGCCGGGGCGATCAGGCCGACGAAGAGGTGCCGTCCCCCTCTAAAAAGTAGTTTAGGATTTTTTCATTCTTTTGACTTTGTATTTGCCTCGCGCGGACTGGCCACCACTTTTTGTAACCCAAAATTTTGAATTTATAAAAGAAAAGATTTTTTGGCCGATCCTCTGTGACTTGTAGTTTTTCGCAAGCTTCTTTAGTGACCCGTTGTTTTTTCCCCTCTTTTTGATAGACGCATGAGACCATCGGCACCGACCTGTGTTCTACCGAGGTCTTCCGGCTCTGAAATGAGCTGGGGTCCAAGGAGAGAGTGTTGACGCGCCATCGTAAGTAGGCCCATGATCGAGAGGCCATGGTAAACTATTTTATGAACAAGTCTAAGGAGCTCAGCCTAGAATCCGCTCGCCTAATGAAGGCCATAGTCGACCGGGACTGGGGGTGAGTCGAGCCGAACTGGTCAATCTCGGATGCCTCCACCAGGCGATTGGCTTGAGAGTCCTTTCTTCGTGAGTTCGTCGTAGAGAAGGACTTGGAGATTCGGAGGTTGAAGCTTACGCTAGGCACCGGTCCGCTCGAGGGAGCAAGCCATTCCGTATTAGGTCCTTCTCCGAGAAGCACTGAGCAAGCCATTCCGTATTTTATCAGGAGACGATGAGGCTTGCCAACACACAAAGTTCCGTCACCGGGACGTCCTTACTTCAGGCGGGTGGCGTCGGCTACGAGGGTCTCATGGGAAGCACTGAGTTCGAGTTTTGAGCCGAGTGATTTGTAATATCTTTATTGTATCGCGTGGCTGTTTGCGACGCCCCATGAGTAATAAAACTTCGATTTCTTAACTTTGATCATTTTTTGCCTTGCTTGAGGTCCTCGCCGAGTGTGGCCTTGCCTGAGGTCGATGTCAAGGCAGAGAGAGTTATCGGGTTGTGTCTTCGCTCAGGAGCCGAACCGTTACTCCTCGTAAATAGCATTTAATAAGGGATGTTTCACCTTCCGATAGAAATTAATGGGGATGTTTCGGCTTCTGCCGTTTGAACTCCCCGATGTCATAAATGCGCCTCTCCTGAGGGCTATACAACCCTCACCCCTCATCAATTGTTTACCAGGAATTGCCGGTGACTTACCTGCCACCCATTGACAACATGATTTCGGCTCTGAGGGTCGTTAACCCCGTGTTGTCAGTGGGTGAGAGGTGGGTCGATCCTGGGGGTGAGATCAGGGTGCTTACGGAAGGCGGGCGCCTAAAAATGGAATTCTTGGCCGAGAGTCCGAATCGATGGCTCCCCTGCTACCTTCTGACAATTTGGAGTTTCAGCTCCGAGGGTCGTTTACCCCGAGTTGCTAGCAGGTGAGAGGTGGGCTGATCGAAGGTTCAGGACTCAGGGCGTTTGCCGAAGGCGGGCGCCCTACATCTGAATAGAAACTTTTAGGTTGGGAGGAGAACCGAAATCCCAGAGGGCCGAGCCCCCATAGCTTTTCTTAGATAGGTAGTATGACTGTAGCTGGAGGTCATGGCCGAGCGTAAGGGTCGTAGGATTTGAAAAAGCCCAGGCCTTGCTCGAGGTTGATGTCGAGCCCCCATACCTTAGGAGAAGCTGTTATGAGTGTAGCTGAATGTCATCGCCGAGCGTGAAGGTCGCAGGGCTTGAAAATGCCAAGGCCATGCTCAAGGTCGATGCCGAGCCCCCATACCTGTTCTCAGATAGATAGTATGAGTGTAGTTGGAGGTCATCACCAACCATAAGGGTCGCAGGGCTTGAAAAAGCCCAGAACTTGCTCGTGGTCGATGCCGAGCCCCCATACCTTAGGAGAAGCTATTATGAATGTAGCTGGGGCTCATCGCCGAGCGTGAAGGTCACAGGGCTTGAGAAAGCCAAGGCCTTGCTTGAGGTCGATACCGAGCCCACATACCTGTTCTAGGATAGATAGTATTAGTGTAGCTAGAGGTCATCGCCGAGCGTAACGGTCGCAGGGCTTGAAAAAAGCCTAGGCCTTGATCGAGGTCGAAGCTAAGCCCCCATACCTTAGGAGAAACTGTTATGAGTGTAGCTGAAGGTCATCGCCGAGCGTGAAGGTCGTAGGGCTTGAAAAAGCCAAGGCCTTACTCGAGGTCAATGTCGAGCCCCCATACCTGTTCTCAGATAGATAGTATGAGTGTAGCTGGAGGTCATCTCCGAGCGTAAGGGTGCAGGGCTTGAAAAAGCCCAGGCCTTGCTCGAGGTCGATGCCGAGCCCCCATACCTTAGGAGAAGCTGTTATGAGTGTAGCTGATGGTCATCGCCCAGCGTGAAGGTCGCAGGGCTTGAAAAAGCCAAGGCCTTGCTCGAGGTCTATGCCGAGCCCCCATCCCTATTCTCAGATAGATAGTATGAGTGTAGCTCGAGATCATTGCCGAACGTAAGGGTCGCAGGGCTTGAAAAAGTCCATGTCTTGCTCGAGGTCGATGCCGAGCCCCCATACCTTAGGAGAAGCTGTTATGAGTGTAGCTGAAGGTCATCGCCGAGCATGAAGGTCGCAGGGCTTGAAAAAGACAAGGCCTTGATCGAGGTCGATGCCAAGCCCCCATCATACCTTAGAAGAAGTTTTTGTGGCTCGCGGTGCCATCCGAGCATCAAACCCAAAATTTGTAGGAGAAGCTTTTGTGGCTCGCGGTGCCATCGAGTATCGAGCCCAAAACTTGTAAAAGAAGCTTTTGTGGCTCGCGGTGACATCCGAGCGTCGAGCCCCAAACTTGTTTAAAGAAAGCTAGCATGAGGCCAAGAGGGGGTAAACCATAACATCATATTGACTTTACAAAATAAGGCACGAGGTGCTGATTACATCTTAGAATTCACATAAGGGTATCTGCAAGGGCTAATCCCCCCTTCGAGGAATTTGATAAGGTGCTCCGCATTCCAGGGTCTCTTCACAGTCTTGCCCTCCGGGTCGGTAAGGCGGTATGTGCCGGGATGTACAACTTCAGAAACTTTGTATGGACCTTCCCACTTTGGAGCCAGCTTCCTCTTTTGGCCGGGGTTAGATACCGCCAGCTTCCGGAGGACGAGGACCCCTAGCATGATATTGGTGGGACGTACCCTTTTGTTGTAGAACTTCTCGATCCTCAGCTAGTATGTGCTCCTTCTAATGGCAAATTTTTCTCTGACCTCGTCTTTGAGGTCCAGATTGACACGCAGTTGTGCCGAGTTGCTTTCTTCATCAAAGGCCATGATTTGGGGCGAAGGGAGCCTGATCTCGAGTGGAATTACCGCATTCGTATCGTAAGTCAGATTAAATGGCGACTCTCCCGTGGGGATCCTCTTCGCCGTTTGATGGGCCCAGAGAATGCTCGGTAACTCATCGACCCATTATCCCTTGGAAGAATTATCAAGCTGTTTCTTCAGACCGTCAAGGATTTGGCAGTTCGCATTCTCGGCCACCGTTCGACTGCGGGTGGCACACCGAAGAGAAGCGTTGCTGGATTCCGAGATCCTCCAAGAACTTTCTAAAATTCTTACCCGCGAACTGGGTCCTATTATCCGTGATGAGTATGTGTGAAATTCTGAACCGGCAGGTGAAGTGTTTCCAGAAGAATTGCTGAGTCTGCTGCTCGGTAATTGTGGCTAGGGGCTCGGCCTCGATCTACTTTGTGAAGTAGTCGATCGCTACTACCAGGAACTTCCTTTGGCCCAATGCTTTCGGAAAGGGGCCTACCAGGTCCATCTCCGACATAGCAAAGGGGGTCAGACTGGCCAGGGAATGGAGGTTTTCTTGTGGAACCCTTCTGACCGAGGAGAACCTTTAACAAGGACCGCATTTTTTGACCAGGGCCAGGGCATCTTGCAACATTGTGGGCCAGTAATACCCGTCGTTCAGAGCCTTCTGGGCAAGCGATCGGCTTCCCATGTGGCACCTGCCAATTCATTCGTGGAGCTTCTTGAGAGCATACTTGACCTCGTCAGGGGCTAAGCAGCGGAGGTAGGGTCTTCCGTCCGTCGTTGTGTACGAACATTTGAAGAGGGTCTCATTGATCATGGTGAACCTTTCCGAGTGGATCTTTATCCGCCTTGCCTCGGCTCGGTCTTGGGGGAGCTCTCCTTCGATCAGAAACTTTCCGATTGGAGTGGTCCAATCATCAGGCTAAGCTCCATTGTTTATATAGAGGGTCTCGGGGGGGGGGGGGTCGATACTCGGCTTCAGGAGTACTTCGATCAGAACGGTGCGGTCAAGGCCTTCAAAGGACGATGAGGCTAACTTTGCAGGGCATCAGCCTGGGCGTTCTGCTCTCTTGGGATCCTTAAGACTACGAAATTATCAAAGGATGTAAAGAGCTGCTGGACCACGGCAAAATACCGGATCATCCGATCGTCACAGGCCTCATACACTCTGGTGATCTGATTGACCATGAGCTGAGAGTCGCTGAAGGCCCTGATCTGTCTGGCGCCTGCCTGGTGCGCTAGGGTGAGTCCCGCAATCATAGCTTCATATTCTGCCTCATTGTTAGAGGCCAAGAAATTGAGGAAGAGGGAATATTGGAGAAGGAAGTTGTCGGGTCCTCGCAAAATGATGCCTGCGCCACTCCCCGCTTCGCAGGAAGAGCCGTCGATGTAAACTTCCCACATCTGGTCGGGCTCCCCACTTTCGGGTTGCTCGGAGATGGTGCATTCCGTGATGAATTCGGCGATGGCCTGTCCCTTGATTGCCGTCCTTGGTTGATAGCTGATGTCGTATTGACTCAGCTCAATCAACCACTTGACCAATCGGTCGGAGCTCTCGGGCTTGTGGAGGATGACCATCAGAGGCTGGTCCGTGAGGACCTGAATTGAGTGTGCCTGGAAATAAGGGTGGAGCTTCCGCGCAGCCATGACCAGGGCGTATGCCACCTTCTCCATTTTTGCGTATCTGGTCTCGACCGAGAGCAGGACCTTGCTCACATAGTACAACAGCTTTTGGACTCTGTCTTCTTCTCGAACGAGGACAACACTGAGTACGCATTCTGAGGCTGAAAGATAAATCCAAAAAGGCTCGCCCGGCTTGGGTTTGCTAAGGAGCGGAGGATTGGCGAGGTACTCTTTCAATTGGGCGAATGCCTCCTGCTGCTGAGTGCCCCATTCAAAGCCTCTAGTTCCATGTAGAGCCTTGAAGAACGGGAGTAATTTCTCTCCGGACTTGGAGAGGAAGCGACCGATGGCCGCCAGTCTTCCCGTGAGCCACTGGACTTTCTTGATGTTTCTTGAAGGGGCCATGTCTATTATGGCCCGAATCTTCTCAGGGTTCGCCTCGATGTAGCGCTGGCTGACGACGAACCAAAGAAATTGCCTAAGGAGATGCCGAACGCACACTTGGCCGGATTACGCCTCATATTACGGGTCCAAAGGATGCCAAAGGCTTCTTCCAGGTCGGCAACGTGGTCCTTTCCTTGCTGGCTTTTGACGTGGATGCCATCAACGTACACTTCCATGTTGCGAACGATCTCTTCCTTGAAGACTTGGTTGACGAGCCTCTGATAGGTAGCACGGGCGTTCTTCAGCCCGAATGGCATAACCCGATAGTAGTAGATACCATGGTTGGTGACGAAGGATGTCTTGGCTATATTAGGGGGGAACATTCGGATCTGATTGTAGCCCGAGAAGGCATCCATAAAGGACAGGAGCTCATGAGTTGACATTGCATCGATCAGCGCATCGATGCTGGGGAGAGGGAATGGATCTTTGGGGCACACCTTATTGAGGTCCGTAAAGTCTATGCAGATCCCCCAGCTCCTGCTGGCCTTCCTCACCATCACGACATTCGCTAGCCACTCGGGGTAGCTGACCACTTGGATGAACCAGGCAGGCAACAGTTTGTTTACCTCCACTTTCACAGCTTGCTGCCTCTCCGGGGCGAACTTACGTCGCTTCGGACGATCTGCTTCGAGCCAGGGACCATGCTCATTGTGTGCATGATCAGGTCTTCGGAGATTTTGGGCATGTCGGATGGCTTCCAAGAAAAGAGGTCGATGTTGCGGCGAACGCAGTTGATTAGGTCGGACTTAAGGTCGGGCATAAGGCAGCAGCTCACGCAGAACCACTTTGACTTTTCTTCCGTCTCGAACGAGACTTCTTCTAGTTCGTCCGCAGGTTCAGGCTCTGGTTGGCTCCTTTCGGGTTGCAGTTCGACGGCGTCCAGGGGAAACACTCTGGCCCTGAATGCCGTCATACAGCACGATCGTGCTGCCTCTGGGTTCCCCCGAACGACCCCGACACCTCACTCAGTAGGGAACTTTAATTTCAGGTGGTAGGCTGAGGGAATAGCCTGGAGGGAGCAGAGCCCTGGTCAGCCGAGGATGGCGTTGTAAGCCACCTTGACATTCACAACCATGAAGTCCATTGACTCGGTCTGTCTATGGGGGTCGTACTAGCAATGACATCCAAGGTCACGATCCCCTCTATCCGCACCGGGATGCCGAAGAACCCGTGTAGGGTGTATCCGGCTGGTTTCAGCTTATCTTAGGGATAGCTTAATGTTCTCAAACGCTTTCAGGAAGAGGATGTTCACCGAGCTCCTGTTGTCCACGAGGATCCGACGGACTTTGTAGTTCGCCATGAAGAGGCTGATGACGAGCACATCATAGTGCAGGAGCCGGACCCCCTCCACGTCTTCCCCCGAGAAGGAGACAGGGAGCTGTTGGACCTAGGGGGAAGGGAGGTCTCGGACGGTGTTTACCTCTTGTTGCCGCTAAATCTGGTTTGGGGGCAAACAGATAGTATTTGTGGATTCTTAGGAAAACTGAATAGCAAGCCTGTTACCTGTTCTGCCAGAGTTTGACCGCTGACTCCCGCCGTTCACCTACAAAAAGTGCGAGACACCGGGGTTGATCCTGGCGACGCACCCTCCGACGCTCAAGTCAGTAATCAGAAGTGATTATGAAAGAGCGTAAAATTGGCAAAAGATTGATTACCTCTTAATGGAGATGGATGGGGGATATTTATAGGCGCCTTGGGGATCAGATTAGGAATGTAATCTCCATGATCTGATAAGGAATATAATCCCTATAAACAAATTAGGAATGTAATCCCTAATTCCCAGTGAAAGGATAGATGTGAATCAGGGCCATTGATTAGGATTAATCAGAAACCTTAATTCTATCCTGTTGGACCGGGTTTGCTGCAGGTTGGAACCCGCACCCGATTGAGGTGGATCCGTTCGTGGGTTATTGGATCTTTGGGGAATCCGTATCCATTTCAGACCCATTGGTAGGTGAAATTACCGTTTTACCCCTAAGCTTTAAGATTCGTTCCTGATTTGGACGGTTCCAATTTAACCCCATTTTTAGCCATATCATGAGCCCCCACTCCCGAAGACTGAGCTTGATCAGCCTTTGAGGATTAGTTTTACTGTTTTAATGGCCAGCGAAGTTGTATCGGAGTCCATATGGGAGGTTTTGAATCTTTGTAGGGGGTAGTATGGTGATTTTTCTAAGCTGGTGGTGCTCTAAGCTGTTCTTGAGCTCTTCTGGTCATGTGGTGTTTATGCGAAGTGCCGATCCATCGTTCGGGGGAGATTCTTCTTGGTAATAATTACTTGCTTGGAGATTGGAATTCCCCATGTTTATAATTATTTCCCAAGAGTTTCCCTTGATTTTCCCGATTTTTTAGTTGTTTTTTCGGAATTTTTTGGCGAATGGGTCGGTTATTTTCCTTCGTTGTGTGGACTACATGCTTGTATCACGTCGCCGACCCCTTCGAGCGCTCGCTGCCAAGGAGGCCGAAGTCTATGGGTGGTTCGGCACATTCCGCTGAAGAGCAGAGACACCTCGGCGGGGCTGTGAGTGCGGAGAGGGAGTTCGGTGAAGTCCGAGGTAGCTTTTTCCATGTAACATGGTCGGTGTCAAGAGCGCTCGGCAGCTGGTGCCGAACCCCAACATTCCATGTAACATGGTCGGTGGCAAGAACGCTCGGCAGCTGGTGCCGAACCCCAACTTTCCATGTAACATGGTCGGTGTCAAGAACGCTCGGCAGCTGGTGCCGAACCCCAATTTTTCCATGTAACACGGTCGGTGTCAAGAACGCTCGGCAGCTGGTGCCGAACCCCAATTTTTCCATGTAACATGGTCGGTGTCAAGAACGTTCGGCAGCTGGTGCCGAACCCCAACTTTCCGTGTAACATGGTCGGTGTCAAGAACGCTCGGCAGCTGGTGCCGAATCCCAACTTTCCCTGTAACATGGTCGGTGTCAAGAACGCTCGGCAGCTGGTGCCGAACCCCAATTTTTCCATGTAACATGGTCGGTGTCATGAACGCTCGGCAGCTTGTGCCGAACCCCAACTTTCCATGTAATATGGTCGGTGTCAAGAACGCTCGGCAGCTGGTGCCGAACCCTAATTTTTTCATGTAACACGGTCGGTGTCAAGAACGCTCGGCAGTTTGTGCCGAAGTCCATGACTTTGTCATTTTTGGCGGAGCACGCCCAGCGGAGTTGGTGGCTCCTGAACTTCTAACAGCTCTGACAGATGGGACGCCAATTAATGAAATAACCTTTGAGCTTCTGTCAGATGGGATGCCAATTAATGTAGTGACCTCTGAGCTTCTGTCAGATGGGACTGCAATTAATGTGATGTACGGCTTGGCGTGGCAAACAAGGCGACGGTTTGAGTCTCTTTTGTTGTTTTGCGTGAATGGGCCGGCAGTCTGGGCCCATTATCCTCATTTTACGTGCCTCGCTCTATAAAACCTCACCCCCGCCTCTCATTTTTCACTTCTCTTCTCTTTTACTCAGGCGATTATTTGTGCTCAGCGAGTGATTCCGGTGATCGCCTTTCTTTTTCCGGTGAAGTTTTCGACAGCGAATCTCTTAAGGTAATTTATACTTAGTTTATTTCCAAGTATAAATATGTCTCTTGCCTCTGTCTCCGAGTCGACTTCTTGGTCCGAGCCCTCCCTTGAAGTTGTCGAAGCCCATACTCCGAGTCGCCCAGACAAGGGAAAGAAGGTATTCGGCAAAGATTCGATCGTGGAGGAGCCGAAGCGTATGGGGGAGTTCGGCAGGTTGCCGGGGCAACTGACGGGACTTCACAGGGTTCAAGAGCTTCCGGAGGAGCACGTCGAGCGAATCGTTCACAGGAGGGGGAGGACTTTCGAGGAGAATGCAGCGAGGGAGACGACCGAGGCAGATGAGACGGTGTCGATCCTCCGCGAAGAAGACTTGGAAGTGATCCGGGACTGTTTCCACATCCCGGAGGAGTACGAGCTTATGCTGCCGGGTCCCGGGGTTAGGGCCAACTCGCCGCTGCCAGTGACCATGTGTTGCTGGCCGATTGACGCTTTTATCGCCAGGGCCCGGCTACCTATCCATCCGTTCGCTATCCTCATTCTGAGGTGGTTCGGGGTCAGCCCTATCCAACTAATGCCGAACACATGGAGAGTCATAAATGGCTTCATACTTCACTGCCAAGCCGCTGGGATCGAGCCGAAGCTGAATGTACTTCGGACGATCTATCAGCTTCATCAAGGGAACCGGTCGGAGTTCCGGTACTATTTAGCTCCGAGGCATGGCGGCAGGCTCGTTATATGCCCCGACTCCATCAAGCACTGGCATGAAAAGTTCTTGATAGTGCGGAATGCGGAGGCCTGGCCCATCCCCTCCAGTTGGGTGGAAGAGGTGCCGAAGAGGCTGAAGGCACTGCCCAAGCTTCGCCCTGAAGAAGAAGAGGCAGTTCAGACACTTCTCGATCTGCCGAAGTATGATTGGAAGGAGTTGACTGAGGATGTCTTGTTCAGGGGAGGGCTCTGCCACGTAGATCCCAGTACGCGGCTCCTTTTACGCTTGCGTACTCCTTTTTTTTCGTACTTTACTTTTCATGACTTGTATTGTGCTAACCAACTTTATTTTTAATGCAGAGGCGATGGACTACGATGCGGTGTTGGCTCTCAGAGCTGGGCTTGCCAGTAAGGCACCGAAGAAGCGCAAGAGGGTGGCCACCAAGTTGCCGACCCCAAAGACTCCGAGGGTCACGGAGACGGTCGAGGAGGCAGATACCCTTGGGAGTCCAGCCGTTGGCGATGCAGGTGCCTCAGCGTCAATCGGGGTTGGTGACTTCCCCATCACTGCAGCCCTCGGGATGGCGATACCGCCTCTGTCAGTGGTGGCCGAGGAGCTCCTGACCGAGGAGCACAAAAGGATCCATGTTCCAGACTGGCAAGTTCGGAAACATGACGGATTCCTCGGCAACTCCTCGGCGAGCATGCAAGCCGTCAAGCACCTGGCTATGCCGAAGGATCGGGCCGCCATGGAGGCCGGACAAGAGGGCAACAACGTCATCAAGATTGCTCGTTCGGCGGTCTCGGTAAGTGTTGGATTTTTGCTGTCGTTGATTCTCTTTAGCTATAATTTCTCTAACTCCTTTAATACCTCTTCCCTTGTCGCAGATCATCGTCCATTTGGGTCACCTCACAGAGAGGTTGACGGCTCTGGAGAAGGAGCTGAAGCAGGAGTCTGACCAGACTCGGAAGGAGAAGGCTCGGATGGGGAACGAGCTCGACATGCTCACGGTCGAGTTCGAAGCGAAGGCGATGAGGGTCGATTACCTCGAGGGGCAGGTCGCGAAGCTGGAGAGCGTCCTTCTTCACTAGAAGGAGGAGGCGGCCAAACAATTGGCTGAAGCTGAAGAGGCCAAGGCAGCCGCGGTGAAGGAGGCGGAGGACGCGACCATGACGAAGGCACAAGGTTTCCTTGCCCAGAACATGGCCAAGGCCTACGCCGAAGCCCTCGCCCAGGTGTCGAAGGCATACACCGAGGTGGAATGTTCGGGATGGAGATTGTTCACAGGCCACGACGAAGGCTTCGACCCCGAGTCAGAGGGAGAAGAAGAAGAAGAAGGGGAAGACGAAGTCGAGGCTGAAGTCGAAGTCGTCGGCGAGATCCCGGGGTCTGTGGTTACCCCGCTGGTGGTGGTGACCCCTTCAGAGGCGTCGACCCCCACCCACTCTCGCCGCCCTGGGAAAGAGGTCGCGCCCTGACTCCGCTCGCTTTTTCTTTTCTTCTGTTCTTTTTCTCTTTGTAATGCCTAATCGCGGACTGGCCACCGCTTTTTTGTAATGAATGAAAACATCTTTTTGGGCTCGACCCTGTGTCTCTATCTCTTCTCAAGAATTTTTTGAAATTTGGCTAAGTGTAGGTGTTCGGCAATGTGTTTGAAAATTTTTTGTTTGCTTCGTCTTCTTTTCAGCTTGCGGTGGTGACTCAAGCCGTCGAGCCTACTAGCCCGGGGGATAACGTTCGTCCCGAGGTCGGCTTAGGAACGACGAGGCTGTGCTTGACGAGGTGCCGAAAGCGGCTCTACGAAGTCGAGCTGGGATTGCGCAGAGTCGTAAGCGAGCGGAACCATCTTCAACTCATCCTGGGTCGGCAAGACATCGAGATCCGGCGACTGGAGAGCAGGATCGCTGAGATGGCCCCCTTAGGAGAGGATGAAGGTTCGTCAACCGCCTTTAGATATGGCCTTCGGATCAAGTGCATTCGCCACACTTTATCAAAAATAACCGCGGAGAGGGATGACCTTCTTTCTGAGATTCGTCACCTGCAAATTGTAGAGACGGAGCTTCGGACGGAGGGAGAGGGAATGACGGCCGAGGTGGCCAAACTGACGACCGAACGGGATGAACTGATGGCCGAGGTCGACGCACTGAAGAGAGCCACGGTAGACAAGAGCATCGAAGTCACTCATCTTTGCCATCTTATCGCGAGTCGCTCGGGCGTCCCGAGCTCCGCGATACCTCCTCACTTCGAGGTCGATGTAAAAGATGACTCACTGCGGGACCGGATCTCAGAGCTGGAGGCGGAAGTGGCTCGGCTCAAACCGCGTTCGCGGCCGATCAATGTGAGGAGCACTTCATGTACTCGCGCGGAGAGCGAGCGGGGCATTTTGTTTTATGAGCTCGCGATCCATTCGCCCATCGGCCAACCTAGTCCGGGGGATGCACAAAGCACCGTTGCCATTTCATTGAGCGGATGTCGGAGTGGCCGTTAGGAGCAGTGCCGAGGACACGTCTCAATTCGCTAGTTTGGGGTCGGACTCTGGAGGCAAACATCGCCGACCTCGAGTGTCCTTGAAGCGGAACATCCCTGCGCCACGAAAGCGTTGAAGATCATGTTTTTGAAGCCTTTGTATTTAGTCTAAGTGTAGCGAGTCGGCATTATAATTTTTGCTTTTTAACGCCTTGTAATTTGGTTGAAAGGAAGGGTCGCCCTGTACTGTGTCTCCACTCTTAATAATATTTCTTTCTTAGACTTGCGCATTTTTCGTAGCTCTGTGTGGTTTTTTTTTGTGACTGTGTTCATCGTGCCGAGGTCCCTGAGCTGGTCTTATGCTCGTTTGGGGGTCGGCGTCATGAGCGTTCGGCCAGTGGTGCCGAGCTATGCTTCGGTCATTTAATCTCGCAGACTTGCGAGACGAGTCGAGCTTGCTTAACAACGAGCTTGCGGAGTGCGGTCGAGCCAAGTGCTGGACTCCGAGCCGTCGTTAGAGTTGTTCAACAGTTGTGGGAGCAATTTCGAATGGCGAACTACCTCTAGTTCGCTTAGGAGCGAACTTGCAAAGTAGAATCGAGCCAAGTGTTGGACTCCAAATTATCGTTAGATTAGTTCAACGGTTGTGGGAGCAATTCCGAATGGCGAACTACATCTAGTTCTCTTAGGAGCGAATTTGCGAAGTAGAATCGAGCCAAGTGTTGGACTCCGAACCATCGTTAGAGTAGTTCAACGGTTGTGGGAGCAATTCCGAATAGCGAACTACCTCTAGTTCGCTTAGGAGCGAACTTTGGAAGTAGTATCGAGCCAAGTGTTGGACTCCGAACTATCGTTAGAGTGAAGAGTAAAAGCAGAGAGATGTAAGCAATTTTGACAAGAGTGAGATATGAAAAAGCTTTCTTTATTATTGACTATTAGTTGGCTGCTTCTAAAGTTGCGAGCCGTTATTACAAGAGAGAAATAAAAGAAAAGCAATACAAATGATAGGAGAGGAACGATTCGACATCCCAGAATTCTTAGAGAGGCGTTGGTGCTCTCTCTTGGTATTTCAGGAGATGGTCAGCATTCCAGGTCCTCGGGATCTCTCTGCCTTCTAGGTCCTCTAGTTTGTACATCCCGGGCTGGACTACCTTGGCGATCTTGTAAGGTCCCTACCAATTTGGGGCCAGTTTACTCTTTTGACCAGGAAGGGAGATGGCTAACTTTCTAAGGACCAAGTCCCCTTCTTTGAGGTCTGTAGGGCAGACTCTCTTGTTGTACGCCAACTTGATCCTTCTTCGGTAGCTTTGTTGATAAATGGCAGCTCTTTCTCGGATCTCGTCAATAAGGTCTAGATTTTCTCGGAGCTCTCTGGCATTTTGTTGTTCTTCATAAGCTATTAGACGAGGAGAGGGTATACCTACTTCAAGGGGGATCACAGCCTCGGACCCATAGGTGAGATTAAATGAGCTCTCTCCTGTGGGGGTCCGCTTTGTAGTACGGTAGTTCCACAGCACGTTGGGAAGCTGGTCGACCCATAGGCCTTTGGAACATTTGTCTAACCTCTTCTTAATACCGGAGAGAATCTGTCGGTTGGCATTCTCTACTTGGCCATTCGACTGTGGATGGGATACGGAGGAGAATCGATGTTGGATAACGAGGTCTTCACAGAGAGCTTGGAAGGCAACCCCGGTGAACTGGGTTCCATTGTCTGTTATGAGGACCCGAGGGACTCCGAATCGGTAGATGACATTCTTCCAAAAGAACTGAACGACCTTGTTCTCAGTGATCGTGGCCAGGGGCTCGGCCTCTATCCATTTTGAGAAGTAGTCGATTGCCACGACTAAGAATTTGAACTGGCCGGGAGCTGGGGGAAATGGCCCTAGTAAATCCATCCCCCATATTGCAAAGGGGATTGGACTTGATAGGGAAGTGAGTGGAGCTTGTGGGAGGCGTCGGATGTTGGAGTACTTCTGGCAAGGGCCGCATTGCCGAACGTGTAGTTCAGCATCTTGCAGGAGAGTGGGCCAGAAATATCCGTAGTTCAACACTTTGCGGGCTAGGGACCTGGACCCCGAATGTGCCCCGCCGATGCCCTCATGAAGTTCTTGCAGGGCGTATTCGGCTTGCGCTGGGAAAAGGCATCTCAAATAAGGCTTGCCGTCTACCTGTGTGAAGGAACGCTTGTAAAGGATGCCCTCGATGAGCGTGTATCGCTCTGCTCGGGTTCTTACTCTTCGAGCTTCCTTAGGGTCCTCAGGGAGGAGCCCGTCCCTTAGGAATTCGACGAGGGGTTTCATCCAGTCATCATGAAGCAGAACGGGCAGCGACTCCATTGAGTCGGAATTTTCATCCTCTATACTTGGCTTTAGGAGGACCTCTATCAAGACGGTTTGCTCGAGACCTTTGAGGGAGGAAGAGGCTAGCTTAGAAAGGGCATCAGCCTGGGAATTCTCTTCTCGGGGGATCCGCTGGATGAGGGCTTCTTCAAATGGAGCCATGAGGCTTCTGACCTTGGCTAGATACTTAACCATCAGATCATCACGTGCTTCATACTCGCCTAGGACCTGATTTACGACCAGCTGAGAGTCGCTAAAGATCCGGAGGCGTTGCACCCCTGCATTGCGGGCCATCCCAAGGCCGGCTATAAGTGCCTCGTATTCTGCTTTGTTGTTAGAGGCCTTGAAGTTTATACGGTGGGAGTAATGGAGGATGAAGTCATCTGGGCCTGCCAGAATGACCCCGGCTCTGCTTCCCTCGTTACAGGAGGATCCATCCACATAGACCGACCAGACAGGCGGTCCCTTCATTGCTTGGCTAAACTCGGGAAGGGTACTTTCAACTATGAATTCTGTTAAGGCCTGAGCCTTGATTGCGGTCCGAGGCTGATAGGTTATATCATGCTGGCTCAGCTCGATAGACCATTTCATAAGGCGACCTGAGGTCTCTGGCTTGTGGAGGACTTGCTTCAGCGGTTGGTCGGTAAGGACGACCACCGAATGGGACTGAAAATACGGGCGAAGCTTTCTTGCGGCCATCACCAGGGCATAAGCCATCTTTTCTATTCTCGGATAGCGGAGCTCGGCATCCCGAAGTACCTTGCTCACATAGTAGATGGGCTTTTGAGCCCGGTCTTCTTCCCTTACTAAAACGACACTGAGGGTCTGCTCGGAGGCTGCCAGGTAGAGGTAGAGGGGTTCGCCAGGGATTGGTTTGCTGAGGAGGGGAGGATTGACGAGGTAAGCCTTGAGCTGGTCGAATGACTTCTGTTGCTGTTGACCCCATTCGAAACCTTTAGCCCCCTGAGGGCCTTGAAGAAGGGGAGGCATTTCTCCCCGGACTTCGAGAGAAAGCACCCTATGGTGGCTAGGCGGCCTGTTAACCTCTGAACTTCCTTAACATTCTTGAGAGGGGCCATGTCTAGTATGGCCTTGATTTTCTCAGGGTTAGCTTCAATTCCCCGTTGACTGACCATGAAGCCGAGGAACTTCCCTGACGAGACTCTGAACGCACGCTTGTTCGGATTGAGTCTCATGTTGTGCTTTCTCAGAACATCGAACGCCTCCTGGAGGTCAGTTACATGATCGGCACCTCGGATGCTTTTTACAAGCATGTTGTCAACATACACCTCCATATTCCGGCCGATTTGAGCTTGGAAGACCTTGTTGACGAGGCGTTGGTATGTGGTGCCTGCATTTTTCAAACCGAAGGGCATAACCCTGTAGCAATAGAGGCCCTGGTCGGTCACAAATGAGGTCTTTGGGATATCCGGGGGGAACATCCGGATCTGGTTGTAGCCTGAGAAGGCATCTATGAAGCTGAGGAGTTCATGACCCGAGGTGGCATCAATCAGAGTGTCGATACTCGGTAGAGGGAAAGGGTCCTTGGTGCAGGCCTTGTTGAGATCGGTAAAATCGATACAAATCCTCCAAGTTCCATTAGACTTCTTCACCATTACCACATTTGACAACCACTCGGGATAGTTTACCTCCTGTATGAATCGGGACTTCCAGAGCTTATCCACCTCCTCTTTTATAGCTAGTTGGCGCTCGGGGGCGAACTTGCGCCTCTTCTGTTGGACCGGTTTGGACCCCGGGACAACACTGAGGTGATGGACTAAGAGCTCTTCGGAGATTCCGGGCATGTCTGTAGCTGACCAAGCAAAGAGGTCTTGGTTCCTTCGGATGCACTGGACTATGTCGGAGCATAGGGCGGATGGGAGGGTCTTGCTAACCAAGAACTTTCGGCTGGGGTCCTGCTTAGAGAAGAGCACTTCCTCCAACTCATCCACCGGCTCGGACGTTGGTCGGGCGACATCTTGGGTGATTTCCAGAGTTTCTAGGGAGAGGACTGAACCGAGGGTAGAGGTCATGTAGCACTTACGGGCTGTTTCCTGATTGCCCCTTACTTCCCCTACACCAGCCCGGCTGGGGAATTTCATCTTGAGATGGTACGCCGAAGGAACGGCTTCTAGAGCTGCTAGGTCGGGTCGGCCGAGGATGACATTGTACGCTGTAGGGACATCTACAACCATAAAATCCATCGACTCCGTTCGGGTAGTAGGAGTTTTGCCAGCGGTTACGTCGAGGGTATCACCCCTTCAATAGTCACTGGCACTCCCGTGAACCCATGGAGCGTGTAGCCGGCGGGCTTGAGTCTATCTCGAGAGAGTTTGAGGCCCTTGAAAGCGGCGAGGAAGAGGATGTTAACGGAGCTACCATTGTCCACTAGGATCCTCTCCACTTTGAAGTTCGCCATGTGGAGGTTGATGATGAGTGCGTCACAGTGAGGGGTTCGGACGCCCTCTAGGTCTTCATCCGAAAATGTGACGGGCACTCCGAGGTCTTTAGGAGGAGGGGTTGCGCGGACCGAGTTGACTTCTCTTATAAATGCCTTTCGAGAGGAGTTGGAGGAGCCCCCCATTGGGCCCCCATGGATGAGGTGTAGGACATGCTCCTCTTCGAAGTCGGGCGTTTCATCACGCTCAGGACGCTTGTTAGCCCCCCCGAGGCGGGAGAGGAAGGTCGGCTCGGTCCTTTCTTACGAATCTAGTCGACTGCCCCCTTTGGATGAGGGCTTCTATCTCATTCTTCAAGGCCCAACAATCGTTGGTGTCGTGGCCATGCTCCCGATGATAACGGCACCACTTCTCTTTATCCCTCTTTTTGCCAGGAGTGTTCATTTTTGGTGCAGGAGGTATCACCCCCTCCTTCTCAACTTCCATGAGAATTGTGGAGATATTGGCATTAAGGGGAGTAAATTTTTCAAATCTGGGGGGAGGTCAGCGCTGGCCGGCATTATTCTTCTGAAGCTTCTTGGCTCCTTCCTCTTCTGTTCCTTTTCTCTTAAACCAAGACCCCTCCAAGTTGGGGCGGTGCTCAGCTTCTTCGGCTCGAATATACTTTTCGCTCCGGATGAGGAGGTCAGAGAAGTGCTGTGGGGGTTTCTTGGCGAGGGAGGAGCGGATGTTGGAATTGAGGACATTGGATTGAAAAGCCGCTGCAGCGACCGACTGGTCGAGGGATGCTATGGACCTGGCTTCAGCTGTGAACCTCTTCACATAGTCTCTCAACTTCTCTCCCTTCTTCTTGTTGAGGTAGAGTAGCGAAATGCTGGTCTTTTTAGTTCGGCGACTACTCACGAAGTGGGTGACGAAAAGGGTCTCAATTTCTCAAAGGAGAATGTTGAGGATGGAGCAAGGCGAGAGTACCATTCTCGAGCCGGACCCTTGAGAGTTGCGGGGAAGGTCTTGCATAGCAGGGCATCAGAAGCTTGATGGATGAGCATGAGGGTCTTGAAGCTTTTGATGTGATTGACGGGGTCAGTCTCCCCGAAGTAGGTCTCGAATTGAGGGGGTTTGAAGCCAATTGGTATGGGTGCATCGATTATGGTTCGGGAAAAAGGAGGTCTACTAGGACGGAGGGTCCTTCCTCTAAGCTCTTCTTCTCGGTCTAACTGACCCAAGTGTCTCTCCATCTCGTGGAGATGGCGATAGACTGCATCATCCCTTCGACGGTAATCGGGAGAGCCTCTAGAATCGTCTTCGTACGAGGGAGAGCGAGGGCTACGGCGACGGTAGCTCCTGGAGCGGCGAGGACTTGGCATGTGTCGGTGGTTGCTAAGAGCTCGGGGAGGAGTAAGGGACCGCTGGCGAAGACTTCGAACCCGAGGGGGAGTGGGAATCCTCGAAGCATTGGTGTTATTGGGACGGAGGTTGAGAGCTTGTAGGACGGTTGCCTGGAATTGCTGGAACTCGGCACGGGTGATGGGTGCCTCATCGTTCCTAGGATGATGCCGACCGGCGGGGGAATATGGTCTTCTTTTGTGATGTTCGGGGGACTCTCTCCGCTCCCTTCGGATGGGGGACCTTCTGTAGTCTCGGCGGTGAGGAGATTGCTCATCTAGACGTTGTTGGCGGGAGGCTCCCTCTCGGGCCCGCTTTTCATCCAGACGGTGGCGAAGATCCACATCTTTCAGCCGATTGGGGACTTTTTGTTGGAAGTCGGAAGCTCGGGGATTGTGGGAGGCCATAGAATCCGAAGAGGCATTGTGGATGGAGACGTGGTCCGGAAGGAGAGGCTGTTTCTGTGGGTTGGGACCCTTGGGAGGTTGTTGATTCTGAGGAGGAGGAAGGTCCTGCTGGAGATGATCCTGGGCTGGAGCCGGAAGTTACCCCTGCTATTGAGCGAGCTGAGAGGGGACTTCCTATTGCTGATTGGGGTTGGGTCCTCGATTGGACCCTCGGGATCTGGCTTTTCTACGAGGCATGGCTGGAGAAGATCCGGCCAACTGGAAGAGGGGAGGCTGCTACTCGTCTTTTCCACAGACGGCGCCAATCTGTTGCCGCTAAATCTGGTGTGGGGGCAAAAGATAGTATTTGTGGATTCTTAGGAAAATTGAATAGCAAGCCTGTTACCTGTTCCGTCGGAGTTTGACCGCTGACTCTCGCCGTTCACCTGCAAAAAGTGCGAGACACCGGGGTTGATCCCGGCAACGCACCCTCCGACACTCAAGTCAGTAATCAGAAGTGATTATGAAAGAGCATAAAATTGGCAAAAGATTGATTACCTCTTAATGGAGATGGATGGGGGGTATTTATAGGCGCCTTGGGGATCAGATTAGGAATGTAATCCCCGTGATCTGATAAGGAATATAATCCATGTAAACAGATTAGGAATGTAATCCCTAATTCCCAGTGAAAGGATAGATGTGAATCGGGGCCGTTGATTATGATTAATCAGAAACCCTAATTCTATCCTGTTGGACCGGGTTTGCTGCGGGTTGGAACCCGCACCCGATTGAGGTGGATCCATTCGTGGGTTATTGGATCTTTGGGGAAGAGATCCCGTACCCATTTCAGACCCATTGGTAGGTGAAATTACCATTTTACCCCTAAGCTTTAAGATTCGTTCCTGATTTGGATGGTTCCGATTTAACCCCATTTTTAGACATATCACCTCTCGAACGAACGCCTTGCGGAAAGTATTAGAATCCCCTCCCATAGGCCTCCTATGGATGCAGTGTAGAATGGCTTGGCCTCCGGTCTCTTCAGGCTCTCGGTCCCACTCGGGACGCTGTTTGGGTCCGCGAGAAGGAGGAGAGGGCCTTCGGTTCCTCGTATCCCTTCGGTCCCTGGCATCTTCCCGGGTGAATTCTCGGAGGTTCCCTCGTTGGATGAGGGCCTCGATTTCGTCCTTAAGGGCCTAGCAGTAGTCGGTGTCATTCTCGTTGTCCCAGTGAAAACGGTAGTAGAACCACTGGTCCCTTTTCTTGTTACTGGTTGGTCGAGGAGGCATCTAGATCAGGTCCCTGTCTACGATCGCTAATAGGATGGCCGACACATTTTGTGTCAGTGGCGTGTATCCCTCGAAGCACGGGATCGGAGGGACCCTCTTCATGCCGGTCCTGTCTTTCAGAACCTTCTTGGCTGGCTCTACCTCATCGGCCTTGCGCTTCTCCTTCCCTAGGACCTCTTTGGTGCCCTCAAAATTTAGAGCCTCCTCTGCCCGAATGTACTTCTCGACCCGATTGAGCAGGTCAGGGAAGTCGAGTGGAGGCTTCTCGGCCAAGGACGCCTTCAGCTGGCCGTGTCGGACGTTGTGTCGGAATGCTGCCGAGGCGACCTCGGCATCGAGGGAGGAGATTGACCTCGCCTCTGTGGTGAACCTCCGGACGAACTGGCGAAGTGTCTCCCTTTCCTTCTGTCGGAGGTCCAGTAGGGACGCGCTTGTCTTCTCGACCTTCCTGCGGGTCACGAAGTGGGCAAGAAAGATGGCCTCCAGCTGATCGAATGAGTAGATCAAGATGGGGATGAGCTTAGAGAACCATTCCCGAGCCGGACCCCAGAGGGTGGTGGGGAAGGAACGACATAGGAGGGGATCCAAAGCACTTTGAATCATCATGAGGATCATGAACCCTTCCATGTGATTAGCAGGATCACCCTCGTCATCGTAGGTCTCGAACTGAGGAGGCCGAAAGTTCCTGGGTATCTCTACTTGCAAGATTGGAGCAGAGAAAGGAGGTCAGGTTAGCCTATGACCTTGTGCCGGCCTCGGGCCACCTTCGCCAAAATGGTCAAGGAAGTTCTCCATTTCCTGTAGGCATTGTAGGACGTCCTCATCCCGTTCTGGCGGGCGGGTTAAGCCGCAAGACTCGCTGGCTCCGGCATCCGACCGCGAGTGAGAGCGGTGGAGTGTCTCGTTCTCGGGAGTCCCTAAGATGGCCTCCAGGATCTCGTTCAGAAAGTTTTGGAACTCACGGCATGTGACCGGAGCTTGTTCGGCCGGGTCGCATTGGGGTGGCGGCCTTCGGTCGGCACTGCTGAGCTCCGGCTCCTGCTCTTAGGATGGGTGTTTGGGATGGTTCGGGGCCGAGTTGGAAGCGTTCCCTCCCCTAGTTCGGCTGGCTTGTAGGTTTTTGATGACCCGACGTAGGTCGGGCGCGACCGAGCGAGAAGCGCCCGGCCTGGGTTCGCCGTTGACCCTCGGATGGTTGGATCCCTGGTCATCGGCACGGTTGTCCTGGAGACAAGGTTCGGGACGACGAGCAGAAGTGACTGCTCTTCGGGCCCTTGGGGCCATGTGAGAGTTCGGATTGAGGGGACGACGTCCCTGATAGGAGTCGGACTGAGGTCAGTACCGAGGAGGTTCCCACAGACGGCGCCAACCTGATGCGGTTGTTTTTGGGGGGTGGCTGCAACATGTGTGAGTTCTTGTAATTTGTATAGTGGAAGTCGTGGTACTGGCTATACGTTCAAAGCTCGGCTGGGAACCGCTCGGGTGTAGCAGGAGTGAGATGGAGGACGGATGCTCGGTTCGGATCCAGCAATCTCTGCTCGGATCTATAGGCTCGGCTCGGTCTTGTGTACCTGCATTCTACCTAGAAACACCGGGAGAGATCCCGGCGACAGGCCCTTTGACGATCTAGTCTGTCACTGGAAAGCAACAGGAGCTAGGGTTTTAGAGGAGAAAGATTGATTACCTTGCCAGTGGGGGAGGGGCCTGCTATTTATAGGCAGGGCAAACGGGTCTGAGATCCTGCTAGGCCGGGTTTGGACCCGTTTGCTTGTGGGCCTAACGTGGCAAAAGCCCATGAGGCTCTGGGTTGATCAAATGATCAGGGGAGAGTGGGTTTTGAGGGGATCTGGTGGCCCAGGAGGGGCCACGTCACCTGACCCATATCAATTACTGGTTACTATTAATTATTTTATTACTTTGTATTTTTATACAACTCGATTTTTATATTTTATTGCTAACTCATCTTTAATATGTTTGCTACTCATATAATATGTTTTTTATACTTACGTTTACTATCTACATTTTATTTCTATCCCAATTAATATTATGTTTCAATTATATATTACTACTTTTACTATTATTTTATTTTGTTTCTCTAATTGCTTATGACATTCTGTCCCGCCCCGCTTCCCAAAAATACGGAATACGAGTACATGACATTGGCTCAGCGAATGACTAACCTCACCCAAAAGCTGTTTATCTGATCAACTCAACATTATAATCAATACAAAACAATTGTGGATGCAATAATAATAATCTCATGAACAATAATACTTGAAATGAAGAAATATATAATATCTAAGTACAATAATCCAACGTCTGGAAACAAATAATAAAAATTCGGAACATAAACCTAATACAATAATAATCCAATCACAAATAGATAATAAGTCTCGATACATTAAGTTCAATAAAACGATAAGCAATTAGAAAGCATTAAATCTTCAAAATCTTTGTTCTCCAATTCCGGTAGGAAATTCTCCTTCATTACTTGTGTACACTTTATCTAAAAAAAGGAGAAAATTGTCCTTAGGTCAAGTCATGGACAGCAAGTAGAGAAAGCAAAAAAGAGTAGAATAATGATATAACAATAAATTCAATGGATCAATAAGAATCATTAATATGGCACGATAATCAATAATCAATAATCAATATCACGGTAATCGATGCAATGACTATAAACAATGTTTCAATATTCGGTAACAATAATCAATGATCAATAACAATAGCACTTAGCCATTATCCAATATCAATAGGAACAATGATGAACAATATGCAATGTCGATGTCGTGTCAATTCTTAAGTTTATTAATCATTTTAATCCTAAGTAATGTAGAACTTCATGCGTCCCATTTATTTATCACATGGTTGCTACATGCAAACAAGTTATGTTTAGACTTAGTGGTGGATTTTATAGTTCATGTACTCGACACGATAACAATAACGATGTTCCATCCATAACAATAATTTATCCATAAGATGCTACAAGATCACAAGATCACAAGACCACAAGATAACGGTATGGGGAACCACGAGCCCCTTACCCGAGTACAGTCTTTATATTGTCCACTACTAGAGTCAACCCTTAAACTCCATCTTATTAATTATTTTATCGATGCAACAATACAATATGCAATTTAAGACATGAGATGAACATTAGTATTAATAGGAGAACAATAGGATGGTAACATGAATTGGACGATTAGAATGGTGACAATAACTCATTCGGATCACAAAGCATCATACATACATTGATTCATGCAATAGTACGATATAGGAATAATTAATCTATTAAAAACTAGAAGACAAAATTCTGGCAGCAAAAATAGTCTATACAAAAATGCAGTTTCCTGCTATTTTAGAAATCGAAAACTAAATCCGTTAGAAATTCTAGAAACTAGACTTCCACACGGTTCCAACGCATATTTAAAGTTCAACCGACAAGAGTAGTTAGGTCAATCACATTGTTATATACAGATTTCATGTTCAGGCAAAATTTCGACATCATATTATTTTATTTTTAGAATCAGCAAAAACTCAATACTAAATTTATTTAAAATATTTTCTAGAATCCTAAACATGATTACTAATAATCTGGAAATTTTCAAAGCAAAATTTTAACATTTGATCAACCGTTTTACTGTTTAAGCATTCACGATAAAAGAATCTGAAAATCTGAAAGTGAAAACACAGTTGTAGTAAAACAGGCATAACTTTTGCTACACAACTCCGAATTCAAAAATTCAAGATATTCTGGAAACTAGAAAGATAAGGTTACAATTCTTATTCAGAAAATTATTCATTTTAAGATCATTTACTGGTTCAAAAATAGCAGTCAACATACAGGCCAGCAAGCAATATACAGGTTTTGGATAGTTTTCATGAAATAAGCAAACATGATGGGTATCAATTCTATTAGTCAATAAGTTATATAATCAACATGATGAGTGTCAAAATATGATAAATAAGATTAGAACACATACATACACTGATTTATCATCAATCAACCATCAATCGATTGATTGTGTGATATACAACCTAGCAATTATCTCTACAATAATTAATTGTGTGATAATTATATGAACAACCCTATTATAAACTCTATATTCACAAATGAAAGATTCAATCTTTGGAGTCAAAAGTGGCAAAATGTCAAGAATATCGGGTTAGCCCATGTAAACCCTTAATAGACCCAACGAAAGCGATGAACAATGTACAATACGATAACAAATGGATCTACTTGCAAGAGTTTCAACAAAACTTGAATTTGATATAATTAACAATTCACGAGGACAGTGACTTGCCTTATTGACGGTGAAATTGAATACCAAAAATAACGGGATAAGGATCCCGAAACAACGAACCCACGAACTAACACAATCCATAAATGACACGTACAATATACATGCAAAAGCAAAGAGCCAAAGTAAAATTAGCAACAAGAGAACTCAGTAACTGCAGCAATCAGCCAAGAGCAATGGCAGCAGCAAGGGGCTTCGGTCTTGGCCGATGCTGGTGGTCGGCAATGCAGGGGCAGCGTCGACGGTGAATGACACGACGACGGCAGTGCGCAAGGTGGCGCTACTGGGCTGGTGTCGGCAGAAAGGGGGCAGTAGCGATGGGAGATGGGGGTTTTGGCTGTGGCGGTGCTAAGGGAGGTTAGGGTTGGGTTGAGCGGCGGTGTGGGCATTGGCGAGAGGGCTCGATGACCAGGGGATCGCCGGAGTAGGTGATCGGAGAAGGACAGTATATGGGTTCAAAGGATTTGGGCGGGAGAAATAGACGGGGAGAGAGAACGCGAGGAGAAAGAAAGAGGAGAGAAAGAATATGTAGCTAGGGTTTCAATTTGTGCAATTTTTAGGGTTTGCAGTATAGTTGTACTTATAGGGTACAATTAGAGTACTGGGTTAGTGATTTATGATCCAATAATAGCGGTTTTGGGTCACATTGGAATTGAGCTTTATGGTTCAATAAGAGATAGATCTAAATCTATAGGATTCAATTAAAAATACCCACTATTAAATAGGAGAAAATAGGATCAATAAGAGTAACTCAATCAAGTAGAATGAAGAATTTCATGAATAAAAATTTAAATCCAAATAAATAAATAAATAATACAAATGAGGAAAATATAAATTAGCTTGAAAATAAATTGGAATTTGCCACAAAAATTAGATCAAGTACGAAAATAAAATAATATAAATGAACTTTAATTGAATAATCAAGAAATTACAATTAATTGTTTTAACCATAGTAAAATGAAATTATATAACAAATTAGTATTCGGGTTTAACAATTTATTAAAGTAATCCAATAATAATAATATATTTGATTTGGGTTCAAATATAAATAGTCGATCAATAAGATGTAGAAAATAAGATAAAAATACACCATTATTCGAAATGATTAAAAAAATTATTAGAAAATACTTTAATAAAATTCCGAAATGAATTTAGCACAAAATAACTTTATAAAAAGTCAAATTATAGTAAATACACGGAAATTATTTATTCGCGGGAATGGGGGTTACACATTCGTATTATAGTATTGTTTGTTTCATCATATAATTTTTGCCTATGTACTTGTATAATTTTGTATGTTGTCATTCTTGCTATACTTAACAACTTATAGATATTTTAATAAATACCAATCACTATTTTATGTATTTAATTTGGAATCATATATATAGTTATTATATTTACCTTACAAATTTATTTTTTTCGTGATATTAATTTTATGTGCATAATTATATCTATCGTATATTGTTTGTACATTTAGCTAAAATTTAACACTCATACATTTGCAGGCATTTCATAAGACAGTATTCTCTTAAATTGCTATCTTCTTTTATCTATTAACATATATTCTTAGTTTACAATTTTAATTATTCATTTTTCCTTTTCCTTTTAGTTAATTTCTCTTTCCTTAAAATTTTCAAAATTTTATTAGCCAGTGCTAACTACTTTCAATTATTATGCTCTTCCAATTATTTCTCGATTTGCTTGGTATTTTTATACTTTCCCTTATTTCGTTTTTACTATTTATTTCTTTATAAAAAAATACCATTTTTATCTCAGTAAATTTTGAGCAACTCAATGATTATTTACGCTCTTAGTCTATTTTAAAAAAATTCTACTCATTATAATTTGTCTATACTATTTCAACGCTTTTATTCTGTGCACTTGCATTTCGCTTCCTTACTTATTTCTATACTTCTATTTTTTGTTTACTCCTTTTGTACTACTTCCTACTGCTTTCTTTTCTTTACTATACTTGTTTGTAAAGCATTTTTCTATGATTTCCTTACTTCTTACTAATTATTTTGTTTCCTCATTTCTTTCACAGTTGATGACTTTTACATTTTCCTTTACTATAATATATAATACTTAATCAAATATATTTTTTTTGTATGAAAATTTCTTTCAATCTATGCTATCTTTTATGATAACGTTTCTTTGTATGCTATTTTTCTAGTTTTCTTGTTTTGTTCTTATTAAATTTGATATTCATAGTTTTCTTATATAAGTTTACTTTGTTTTCCACATTACAATAACTCACCCCTCCACTACATTTCTTTTCGTGGTATTGACAGTTTTTCTATATACAATAATGATTTTCTGTTGTATACAAGATACAACTTTTATCCTAGTAAGTTTTGAGGACAGAGCTATTCTAAGGGGAGGAGTGTAACACCCCACAAAATTTAATTATAAAAATTTTGCCCACGGGTGTTACGCACATGTATTTTGTACCATTACGGGTAATATCTGTAGCGCATCTTAATATTAATGTCGTACATATTTTTTTTATTTCGATTAATTATATATTTTCTGTAATCTCAAAATTTATTTTTATCTTATTTTAAGCCAACTCAAACATTTATTTCAATTTTTTTGTTTTATGTGCATTGCACGTGTTTTCAATACACGTGACAATTACGTATATTCCATTGTTATGTGTAATATTTCTATGTATTTCGATTATTTATTTTTATAACTTGTTCGAATTCGTTTTATAAATTGAAATTCATTTTTCTCATATTTTGAATCGAATATATTTTATACGTGCGATACACGTGTTTTCTATGTACGTGTGAATTACATTGTTGTATATATAAAATTAATGAAATGTCATATGTTGTATTTCGACTATTTATAAACATTTTTCCGTGAATAAAATCTATTACGTATTTTGAATATTTATTTTTACGTGCAACGCAAGTATTTGTAGTGCACGTGTTGGTTGTATTCTCTTTCAAAATAAAATTTATGAAGTGTGTGTGTATTTATTTTTATATGTGCATGAAAACTCTAATTTTAATTAATTTAAATGACTTCTGTTAAATACATATTACATATTATAACATATGCATTTAATTTAAATAAAAATAATTAATAAATTGTGTGCACACGTAGTACGCCCATGAACGTGCTTTCTCCTTGTTTTTTGGTTGCTGGCCGACCATGTGTGAGTGGAGGGGTGAGTTGAGTGACTGGGTGGTTTTGATTAGTAGGTAGTTAATTAGGAATAGTTGGAGATTAATTAAAAAACCATGAATTAATTAATTCCTATATAACCCCCTTCTATTTCTAAACAACAAAACAAGACAAATGAAAGAAAAATGAGAATGTGTTCACTGTTTCCTTGCTGCCGAAGGGGTGCTGGGATTTTTTTTCTCTTGGGCATGGATTTCGAGGAAGCTTGGGGGCTTCTTTAGGAGTTCATATTTGCTAGGAATTCTACATTTGAGGTGGGTGTTTTGTAACACCGCAATTTTTTTTATAAACTGTTCCTTATTCAAATGTTCACTAACTTAATCTATAACTTATCTACACCATTACTTAGAAAAAATATTCATAGATTTTTATTAAAAATTTTGGCAGAGTTTCTCCTGAAATATTAGCCCTTTTACTGAGTTTCCTTATGGAAATCTGCATACAATCACACAAATCAATGTACTTGTAACATAATTCAATGCTCCCCAGGCCAAATCATTCAACATCACACAGGCAAAAATACAAACGGCTCTGGGGGCATAATACTTCATAACAAGCAAGATATGAATTTAAAACCCAAAATTCTTTTGAAAACATATATGATTTTTAGAAAAACTTTTGAAAAAAACATTTTCAAAAATCAACCACATAACCCAATACTCCACAACGAAGTGGGTACAGGCTTTCATACTTCATCACATCACTATATATATCCTTACACCTTACAGTTATACGCATAATCTACCATAATACAAAATAATACATCAACTACCTCCATTTTCATATAATAAAAACATATGTATAATCTATTTTACTACAAGTGAAAGTGTAACTACCAAACTACAACACTAGCTCACCTTGCAGCTATCAAACCTGCAGGAGAGTTGGGGTTTTCCACTCTCAGGGAGGGATTCCCCTAGCCCCCAGAAAACAACAAGGGTTAGCCATGTCTGGTGTGAGTATAATTTACTAGTTTAGCAAATAAATTAAACTATATAAAGAAAATAGAATGAACTTAAGAATATCAAGATGATAAAATGAACCTGAAATTTGATCATAAAAACATCATAAATGTGAATTTATACCAAAGTACCATTCTGAATCTGCACTCATCTACATATCCATATCTACTCTCATCACATGCATTAATTTTCATCTCATATCCTTCCATGTATTTAATCTCATGATAGCACATTCACATCACATATTATCACATTCATTCAGTCTCATAATATCACATTCGTTCAATCTTATAATATCAAGTTCATCCAATCTCAAAATATCACAGTTATCCATTTCTTATAACATCTTGTAACACATTAACCTTCATTCTCATTAAATAATAAAATTTACCTTATTTTCATTCTAATTTCATCATTCAACTTATTTTAAATGTTCATTCTTAATTTATCATACACTTTACTTTATAATTCATTCACATCTCATCATGCTATTTAAGTTACTTCTCAATATTATCGGTAATGCATCTTACTTTCATTTCCACTTACATCTCATATTCCACTTTGCTTTAACTTTCCTTCTTATCAAATTATACTCCGCACCCCGAACATAGTTTGGGTAATATTACATCGCACCCCAAAGCCGATAGCTTGGAATATTACTTTACTTTATTTTCATTCTCATCTTCAATTCACTTTTCATTTCCTTCTCGCAATACAACCATTATATCACAACCCACCAATTCACCCCGGGAGTTGTGCCAAGGCGGTAGTTCCCACCATTTCCATGGAAATAGTGGGCGAGTAGTTCCTCGACACAATTCCAGGGTGCATCAACTCATATCATACCATATTGTACTTTAATAATAATTCTCACAACCATTCTCATCACCTAATACCACTTACTTATATTATTCTTCACATAATATATTTTACTTCATGTTTCACACTCCTAATACATATGACTTTACTCTTCATTCGTATAATACTTACACATTTTCTTTACTTTTCATATTAATTCACACACATACTTCTTTTACTTTTTCATTCCCATTTCGTATTATACACTTTCTATATTTTCTCATATTCATTTCATATCATACACTTTATTTACTTTCTCAATCTCATCTTATAATATAATTTATTTTACTCTTTATTCTCAACTCATAATACACTTACTATGATTTCACATTCTCATTTCACATCAATTACTTTCTTTTCTTTCTCATTCACATTTCACATCAATTACTTTCTTTTCTTTCTCATTCACATTTCATATCTTATTCATTTTATTAATTTGTCGACTAGTGAGCCACAGTATCAATATACTGAAACCCGACAACCCAGTAAACACGTGGACCTCTGCCCCCTGCGGTTTTACATGTCCGAGGCTACGTCTTCCTCCCAACCTATGCCAGCGAGGGAAACACTGCACCCCAAGTAGAACTTGGGTACTTTCTCCCAGTCGAAGCCAGCGAGGGAAACACCGCACCCTAAACATAGTTTGGGTGCTAAATAGTACACCCCAAGCCGATCCTTGGGTGTTAGGAGGTCTAGCCCAAACCCCCAGAATTTCTGCAGGTACTGGTCAACAAAATTTAACTGTTTTTATCATTTCATTTCATCTTTTCATTTCATAATATCACCACACAGCATCTTATCTTTTATTTCAATAACTTGTCAAATCTTTGACATTAACCATGAGAATTATTATCTCATCTTGTTATCACACATCATCTCATATTTTATCTTAACATATTATCACATCTTTGGCCTTCACCATTGTTGCTACTGATTTTGGTATGGGAGCAAACATATGAATTTGTGGATTCTTCAAGAAAACAGATAAGAAAACCTGTTGACTTTCATCGGCGTTTGACTGGTTTCTCGCCAATGCCGTGAACTTGCAAAAAGTTCGATACACCGGGATGGATCTCGGTGACGAACCTTCCGATGCTCTTGTCATTAATTAGTAAGATTATGAAAGAGCTTTATGTGGAAAAAGATTGATTACCTTGTTGTAGTGGGAGGAGACGGGTATTTATAGTCTCCTTTAGTAACTAGTTTAAAGATAACGATTTATCTCTATGTCCCGGTATTTTTGGATAAGATGTAGTGTTTAAACTCGTTTCGCGAAAAGAGAGTTGGTTAAAACTGTCTCTTAGAGATAATCACGAATTTGAATTACTCTTTATAGATCTGAATTGGTTTGTAACGGGTTGCTACCCATTCCCAATAAGACAGATCCGTTTTTAGGTTATTGGGCTTCGAAAAAAAGCCCAGTTCCCATTTCGGACCCGTTTGTAGGTGAAATTACCGTTTTACCCCTGAGAGCTTTATGATTCGCGACCAATTTGAACGGTCCCAATTTAGTCCTATTTTTAGCCATATCACGAGCTCCCCACTCTTGAAGATCGAGTTCAACAGCTTATAAGAAGTAGTTTTACTTTTCTAATGGCATACGGGATCTTGTCGGAGTTCTTGAGGGAATTTGGATCTTGGTCAAGGTGTAACAGCGTCGGTCTGAGCTTGTAAGGTGCCCAAAATGATTTTGCGAATTTACTAGATTTTTTTCTAATTTTTAAATTATTTATCCAATTATTTATCCAATTTTGCAAAGTAACAATATGTTTTCGAAAAGTATTAATTAATCGTTCTAATTAATAATTATTTATCCAAGAGTTCAAAAATATTTCCCTGAATTTATAAATATTTTTTAGAAATTTTAATTAATATTATTGAATTTTTAAATAAATAATTCGAATTAATAATAATAATAATAATTAATTGGATAAATATTGAGGTGGAGCAATCTGGAGCGTTGATCAAGTCTCTGTCGAGATTTTCTGAACGATCTGATGGTGGATCCGCTGCTTGACAACGTGACGTAATCTGGTCGCTCCGATCGTCAGTGCGCATCAGGAGGGGGGCTTTTCCTCCTTTTTCTCGCTCGAAGCCATGTTTGCTCTGAGTTTAGCTCTGAGGGACGTGGCTCAATCTAAGCCGTTGGATCTTGATCGAGCATGCTTTTCGAGGTGACATTTTTCTTACTTCCACACTCGGAGCCACGTTTGCTCAGAGTTTGGCTCCGAGGGACGTAGCTCAATCTGAGCCGTTGGATCTTGCTTGAGCGCACTTTTTGAGGCATCGTTTTCCCATTTTCAAGCTCGGAGCCACGTTTGCTCGGAGTTGGGCTCTGAGGGACATGGCTCAATCTGAGCTGTTTGATCTCGACGAGCGCAATTATCGAGGGAGAGTTTTCCCCACTTTCACGCACTGAGCCACGTTTGCTCGGAGTTTGGCTTTGAGGGACGTGGCTCAAACTTAGCCGTTGGATCTAGATCGAGCGCGATTATCGAAAGAAAGTTTTTCACACTTTCCCGCTCGAAGCCACGTTTGCTCGGAGTTTGGCTCCGAGGAACGTGGCTCAAACTTAGCAGTTGGATCTATATCGAGCGCGATTATCGAGGGAGAGTTTTCCACACTTTCTCGCTCGAAGCAACGTTTGCTCGGAGTTTGGCTCCGAGGGACGTGGCTCAATCTGAGCCGTTGGATCTAGATCGAGCGCGATTATTGAGGGAGTGTTTTCCCCACTTTCATGCTTGGAGGGATGTGGAAAGATTAGGGCTGTCGGATCTTGATCAGGCGTGAATAATGAGACGATTAGCTTTGTTAGCGAATTTATGGCGACGTTTGAAATTCCGTCTTTACGCCTTCTGTCATTTAGTATTTAGTGCTTCTTGTGCTTTTTACTTTTCTTGGGGGCCCAAATGTCTCGGAAGCCCAAGCGGCACGGCTCAATCTCTATAAGTCTTCACCCCCCCTTTCATTTTTCTCATTCTTCACTTTTACTCTTGAAAATTTTCTTTCACTCTTGGGTAGCTCAACAAGCGATCGTGGTTAAGCATTTGGTTTTCTGGCGAAAAAATTCTGATCGTAGTTGTCACATCAAGGTAAATATATATTCTCTTTTATATATTTTGCGAGATGTCTATGGTTTCTTCAGGGAGTGAGACCTCCACCTCGGACCACGAAGGGGATCAGCCATCGATTATGGCTCCGAAGGTGGACAAGGGAAAGGGGGCGGCAATAGCAGTAAAATCTGTGACGATTGTGGAGCAGGAAAGGTGAGAAGGGGCATTGGGTAGGCTCCTAGCTCCTTTATCGAATCTTAGTGGAGTTCGAGAATACTCTGACGATCTTCTGGCCAAGGTGGTGTATGGGAGGTCGACCTCGTATGACGAGAGCAGGCCGAGGGAACACTCCGAAGTCGACACATCCCCTCTATTTTGATGGAGAAGGACTTAGTGCGGATTCAGAGTAGCTTCATGATACCGAAGGATTTCAGTATTCTTCTTCTGGGTCCCAGTGTTCGAGCCTGTACACCGATCTCCCCTTACACGTGCACTTTTCCTTTCGATGCCTTCTACGCCGATCTCCGTCTGCCTCTTTCCTGTTTGAGGCTGAGGTGCTGTAATGGTACAGCCTGAGCCCCGTTCAATATATGCCGAATATGTGGAGGCACGTTAACGGATTCATCTTCCAATGTCGAGCAATATGGATCCTGCCTCAGCTCACCATTCTACGAAGGCTCTACCGTATTCATCAGAAGAGCAAGGTGGAGTATCGGTACTACTTATCACCGTGCCGCGGTGTGAAGCTAATAGACAACCCTGACTCTATCAAATTCTGGAAGGAGAAGTATTTCCTAATCCGAAGTGCCGAGCCTTGGAATATTCTCACGAGGTGGAGGGAGGAGGTGCCGAAGTGGGCAAAGGCTGAGCCGGCTTTGACTCCGGAGGAGGACGATATCGTATCTAAGCTCCTTGCTTGTGAGCCCCTGAGTTGGAAGGAGTTAACTGAGGAGGTCCTCTTCGGTTGGGGTCTCAGTTCGATCGACCCTAGTTTTTTCGTTTTTTCATTTTTAAGTTTTTGTTTAACTCCTTCACATGCCCATCTCCTCGTTTTTTTTCTTTGTGCAGAGACTCTGGACATGAATTTCAGGGCAATGCTATCTGGCCAGTTGGTGGTAGCCAACAAGGGCCCCGATGGGAGGAAGAGAAAAAGGACGACCTCAGGGCCACCGTCTGCCAAGGTTGTGAAGGCTCCGGTGTTGGCGGCACGAGTGGTCAATTTGGAATCTGAACCACCTACCCCATCTACCTCCTCCGCCCGGGCCACCGAAGGAACTTCCATTAAGCAGGTGTTGGCACTCGAAGCCCCCCTCTAACAGTGGCAGTGGAGACAATTCTTACCGAAGAGCACAAGAAGCTCTTCGTCCTTTACTGGCATGTGATGAGGCACGACGGTTTTCTTGGGGATGCCGTCAGCTCTTTACAAGCGGTTCCGCACCTGCCGACCCCAAAGGATCGCACTGTGCTGAAGGCAGGGACGGTCGGTGACGATGCCCTCGAGATTGCCAAGGTGACCATGTCGGTGAGTTGAGTCTTTCTCTCCTCTTTTTCTTGGCTGACTTGCATGCCTAAACTTCTTTCTTGTTATTATCCACGCAGATCACTTTCCACTTTAGCCATATGATGGAGCAGTTCGCCGAACAAGAAAAGGAGCTTAAGGAGGCGAGCGATAGAGATAGGTCAGAGCATGCCAAAGCTGTGAAAATGTACGAGGTGGAGAAAAGGTTGTCTGAGTCTCAGGCGGCTCAGATCCAGTTCCTGGAGGCTGCCTTGGCTGCGGTGAACAAACAGACCTTTCTAGAGAAAGAGAGGGCGGACAGAAAGGCGGAGAGAGCCGACAAAGTGAATGAGACGGCTGTGAAGGCAATTGGGGATGCAGCGAGGGATAGGGAAGTCGCATTTGAAGCACTTGTAGAGGTAATTAGGGCTGAAGCGAAGCTGCATATGTGCCCGGACATGGAGCAGAGTCCTAGGTTCGGGCGCTGAAGCACGTGGAGGCGCATGTCCCTGGTTTCGACGGCTCGGGATACTACCTATATGATCTTCTCGAAGGTGAGACTGCTCCGACGATTGCGGGGATCGTTGAAGAAGAGGAAGAAGAAGAAGAGTACGAGGGGGAGGACGTCGCTGAGGACCCTCATGCAACCCCCATGGAGACAACCGGGGAGGACGGTCGCGGGGTCACGACACCTTTGGAAATGCCTACCAAGGTGGTCCCCTGATTCCTTCCCATCTTCGTCATGCTTTTTAGTCGTTCATTTTTTTCTCCTTGTATGCACTTGTTCGGATGCCTTATAGCGGAATGGCCACCACTTCTTGTACCTTTTTTCTGAAGTTGAATGAAAAAAAATTAAAAAATTGACAAGTGTTGTGAAGTTTCGAAACAACAGTGGGCTTATTTTGCTTTCGGATCGCTCCGTAGTAGCTTCGTTTAGCCATAGCACCATCACGTGGATTCTCAATCTTAGTAATTTATGCTTTCATTTTGGTCGACTTCCCATGATAGCGAGATGCCACAACTCCGCTCTGAGCTAAGCATCGTCAAGTTGGGGCTAGCTCGGTCTCGAGAGATGCTTTATAGAGCAAAGCGGGAGTTAGGTCATTTAAGGGTGATCCTGGCTCGTCGAGACATCGATATGAGGTGGTGCCTTTAGGAGAGGATTCGCGAAGTGCCACCCGAAGGCGAGGAGTCCTAGCCCTCGATGGCCGTCAGCCAAGGCTTCAAACTCAAGTTCCTTCGACACTCTTTATTCGAGGCGAGATCCGAGAGAGATGAATTAAAGAACGTGGTGCTCAAGAAGAGTCTAGAGTCGGCACATCTTCGAAGGGCTATCTCCGAGGTCTCACGAGGGGGTAGTTCGGGATGATTGCCTTGCTTGGAGATCAAAGTGACGGATGACTCTCTGAAAGAGCGGGTCACCTAGCTTGAGGCGGAGAACCTTCGTCTGCGACGGCTTTCTGAGGGGAGCAACGTCAGAAGCACTTCCTACCCTCGGGGTGAGTATGCTCAAGGAAGGTCGTTCCATGAGTTAGCACTTCGTTTGCTTCCTATTTTGCGTAATCCAGGTGATGCGCAAAGTGAAGTGGCCGGCTCGTCGAGTGGGGCATCTTCGGGGCAACCATTAGCCTCTTGGGTACCGACGACACGACTCGGCTCGCTGGCTTAGAGACTACCGTGGAGATGAGGCGAGATCAACACGGCGCATCCCCTTCCCTAGAAGGAGTTAGGGCTAGAATAAGACTTGTATCTCCAATTATGTAATCATTTTGTCTTGTATGACTTTTTGGTCTGGAATAAGACTTGTATCTTCAATTTTGATGGAATAATATATCGCATTTTTCGATATGGTAACGAGCTTCTTCGAAGAATTTGTGTTTTGCTAACTTTCCCAAGAGAATTTTAACAGTTGTGGGAGCAATTTCAAATGGTGAGCTACTTTGTACTTGTTCGTTCTTAAGTAGCTAAAATAACATCGAACCAAGTGTTGAACTCCGAACTTGTCATTAAAAGAGAGTTTCAACAGTTGTGGGAGAAATTTCGAATGGTGAGCTACTTTGTACTTGCTTATTCGCAAGTAGCTAAAGCGGCATCAAACCAAGGGTTGGACTCCGAACTTGTTGTTAAAAGAGAGTCTCAACAGTTGTAGGAGCAATTTCGACTGGTGAGCTACTTTGTACTTGCTCGTTCGCAAGTTGCTAAAGCGGCATCGAATCAAGTGTTGGACACTGAACTTTTTATTAAGAGAGGTTCAACAGTTGTGGGAGCAATTTCGAATGGTGAACTATTTTGTACTTGCTCGTTCGCAAGTAGCTAAAGCGGCATCGAACCAAGTGTTGGACTCCGAATTTGTTGTTTAAGAGAGTTTTTGTACGCTCCAAGGTAAAACATTTAGAAAAGAGAATTTCCAGGAAGTAAATTGCTTTTATTAAAGATAACTAAGCGGCTGCTTCTGAGTTGCAAGCCATTATTACCCTTAAAAAAATTAACAGAATAAAAAGAAACAACTTTAGAAATTCTTTAGGAACGCTCTAGGAGTTGAAGTTGCTTGGAGCGGTGTTCAAACACCCTCTTGGTACTTTAACAAGTGTTCCACATTCCATGTCCTCGGCACCCTCTTGCCCCCTGGGTCTTCAAGTTGATAAGCCCCAATTATGATAACTTTGGAGACCCTATACGGTCCTTCCCAGTTAGGCGCTAGCTTGCCTTTCTTGCTTGGAAAAGAAATTGATAGCTTTCTAAGCACCAAATCCCCTTCTTTGAGATCAGTAAGGCGGACTCTCTTGTTGTAGGATTTCTCAATCCTACGTTGATAAATTTCTTGCCGGATGGAGGATCTCTCGCGAATCTCATCGATGAGGTCCAAGTTACCGCGAAGCTCGTTCGCGTTTTGCTCTTCGTTGTAGGCAATCAAAGGGGGCGAAGGTAGACCTACTTCTAGTGGGATGACGGTTTCGGAGCCATGAGTGAGATTGAAGGGAGATTCTTCTGTGGGGGTCCTCTTAGTAGTGCAATAGCTCCAGAGCACATTGGGGAGCTATTCGACCCATAAACCCTTAGCAAACTTGTCTAGTCTCTTTTTCAGGCCGGAGATAATTTGTCGATTGGCATTCTCTGCTTGACCATTGGAATGCGGGTGGGAGATCGAGGAGAATCGTTGCTGGATACCAAGGTCTGTATAAAAATTGTGAAAGGCTACCCCCGTAAATTGAGTCCCATTGTCCGTTACCAAGATTCGAGGCACACCGAATCGACAGACAACGTTCTTCCAAAAGAAATGCTAGATTTTGTTCTCTGTGATCATCGCTAGAGGCTCGACTTCGATCCATTTAGAGAAGTAGTCGATTGCAATGATAAGGAACTTCAGTTGGCCCGGCACTGGAGGGAAAGGCCCGAGCAAGTCCATTCCCCACATTGGTTGGAATGGATAAGGAGGAAAGTTGGTCTTGTGGTAAGCAGCAAATTGTTGAGAACTTTTAGCATGAGGCGCATTGGCGAACATGATGTTCGGCGTCACTGAGGAGTGTGGGCCAGAAGTATCCATAATTCAAGATTTTGTGGACAATGGACCTTGCTTCCAAATGAGCGCCACACATCCCTTCATGGACCTCCTTTAGAGCATACCAGGCTTCCTCGGGGGAGAGGCATCTCAAGTAGGGTCTGCCATCCACTTGAGTGTAAGAGCGTTTGTACATAACCCCTTCGATGAGCGTGTACCGCTCGGCTCTGGTTCTTATTTTTCGAGCCTCTTTGGGGTCTGTAGGGAGGACTCCATTTTTGAGAAGTTCGAGCAACGGCCTCATCTAATTCTTCCCGAGTTCTAGGGGCAGCGTCTCCATCGGTTCGGGATCTTCTTCCTCGATGCTAGGTCTCAACAGAACTTCTATTAAGACGATTTGTTCGAGCCCCTAGAGGGAAGAGGAGGCTAGCTTTGAGAGGGCATTTGCTTGCGTATTCTCTTCTCGGGGAATTCGCTGGAGTTGTGCATCTTCGAAAGAGGCCAGCAGCTCTTTGACTTTGGCCAAATATTTGGTCATACGACCATGTCTTGCCTCGTACTCCCCCGATATTTGGTTCACTACCAGATGTGAGTCGCTAAATATCTTAACTCATCGGGCCCCAACCTTGCTTACTGATATGGCTAAAAATAGGGGTTTAATCGAGATCGTCCAAATTGGGCACGAATCCTGAAGATCGGGCGTAAGACGGTAATTTCACCTACGAGCGGGTCAGAAGCGGGTACTGGGTTTCCATCTCACAGATCCAATAACCCGCGAATAGATCCACCTCAACTGGGTGCGGGTTTCAACCCGCAACAAACCCGGTCCGACAGGATAGAATTAGTGTTTCTGATTAATATTAATCAACGACCCTGATTCATATCTATCCTTTCACTGGGGATTAGGGATTACATTCCTTATCTATACACAAGGAATTACATGCCTAATCTGTTCCCTAAGATGCCTATAAATACCCCCCACCCATCTCCATTAAGAGGTAATCAATCTTTCACCAGTTTTTGCGCTCTTTCATAGTCTTCCAGATTACTGACTTGAGCGTCGGAGGGTGCGTCGCCGGGATCAACCCCGGTGTCTCGCACTTTTTTGCAGGTCTACGGCGGGATCGACGATCGAAGCCCGACGGAACAGGTACACAGGTTTACTATTCAGTTTCCCCAAGAATCCACAAATACTATCTGTTTGCCCCCACACCAAATTTAGCGGCAACAGATTGGCACCGTCTGTGGAAAACTAACGAATAGAAATCTCTCCTCTTCCTGGTGAACAGATCTTCTCCAGCCATGCCTCCTCGGAAAGTCAGGTCAAGGGGGTCCAACCGAGGACCCAACCCTGATCAGCAGCAAGAAATTCCCCCTAATCCCGCACAACAACAGGGGCAACTCCCACCTGCAACGGAAGACCCGCTCCAACAAGACCTTCCTCCTCCTAATCAGCCGCCTCCAAAGGGTCCTAACCCTCAGAAACAGCCTCTTCATCAAGAACACGTCTCCATCCACAACGCCTCCACGGACTCCATGGCCTCCCATCACCCCCGAGCCTCTGGTCGCCACAATACCGCCCTCAATCGTCAGAAAGATGATGATCTCCGCCGCCATCTGGATGAAAAGCGGGCCCGAGAGGGAACCTCCCGCCAACACCATCCGGGCGAGCGGTCTCCTCGCCACCGTTACTACAGGTCCCCCGTCAGGAGAGGGAGGAAAGAGTCCCCCGAGCATTACCGAAGAAGGCACTCCCCCGCGGGTCGGCAACAACCCAGGAACAATGAGGCACCAATAACCGGTGCCGAGTTCCAGCAGTTCCAAGCGACCGTCCTGCAGGCTCTCAACCTCCGTCAAAATCCTAATGAGCCGAAGGCCCCATCTCCTCCTCCAGTCCGAAGCCCTCACCGACGGTCCCCATCTCCTCGTCCTGCTCCTAGCAACTCCCGGCGTACCCCAAGTCCTCGTCGCTCCCGAAGTTACCATCGCCGTAGCCCTCGCTCTCCCTCATACGAAGACGAGTCTAGGGGCTCGGCTGATTACCGTCGGAGGGATGACACCATGTACCGTCGTCTTCATGAAGTAGAGAGGCGCCTGGGCCAGATAGACCGAGAAGAGGAGCTTAGGGGGAGGACCCTACGTCCTAGCCGACCCCCTTTCTCCTGAACCATAGTGGATGCACCTGTGCCGTTCGGTTTCAAACCTCCCCAATTTGAGACTTACACCGGGGAGACCGATCCAGTTGATCACATCGAAAGCTTTAAGACTTTGATGCTCCTCCATCAAGCTTCCGATGCTCTCCTCTGCAAAACTTTCCCTGCAACTCTCAAGGGACCAGCTCGAGAGTGGTATTCTCGCCTTGCCCCCTACTCAATATTCTCCTTCGAGCAGTTCGAAACCCTCTTCGTCACACTTTTCGTAAGCAGCCGTAGAGCTGAGAAAACCAGCATCTCCCTATTGCACCTACACCAAAAGAAGGGGGAGAAACTGAGAGACTATGTGAAGAGGTTCACAGCTGAAGCCAGGACCATAGCATCCCTCGACCAGTCGGTCGCTACGGCAGCATTTCAATCTAATGTCCTCAATTCCAACCTCCGCTCCTCCATTGCCAAGAAGCCTCCACAGAACTTTTCCGACCTTCTCCTTCGCAGCGAAAAGTACATCCGGGCCAAAGAGGCCGGGCATCAACCCATCTGGGAGGGGTCTTCCTCCAGGGTTCAAGAGAAAAGGAACAGAAGAAGAAGGGGCTAAGAAGCTCCAGAAGGATAATGCCGGCCAGCGCCGACCTCCCCCAAGATTCGAGAAGTTCACTCCCCTCACCACTAACGTCTCAACTATTCTGATGGAAGTCTAAAAGGAGGGGCTCTTACCTCCAGCTCCGAGGATGAACACCCCCGCCAAGAGGAGGGATAAAGAAAAATGGTGCCGTTATCACCGGGACCATGGGCATGACACCAACGATTGCCGTGCTCTAAAAAACGAGATCGAAGCCCTTATCCAGAGGGGGCAGCTGACGAAGTTTGTAAGAAAGGACCGAGCCGAACTTCCTCCCCAACCTCAGGGAGCTAACAAGCGTCCGGAACGAGAAGAGACGCCAGACTTTGAGGAAGAGCGAGTCCTCCACCTCATCCATGGGGGTCCAATGGGGGGCTCCTCGAACTCCTCTCGGAAAGTGTTTATAAGAGAAGTCAACTCAGTCTGAACCACCCCTCCTCCTAAAGGCCTCGGAGTGCCCGTCACTTTCTCTGACGAAGATCTTGAGGATGTCCGCACCCCTCATTGTGACGCACTCGTCATCAGTCTCCACATGGCCAACTTCAAAGTGGAGAGGATCTTAGTAGACAACGGCAGCTCCGTCAACATCCTCTTCCTCGACGCTTTTAAAGGCCTAAAGCTCTCGCGGGACAGACTCAAGCCCGCCGGTTACACGCTCCACGGGTTCACGGGAGTGCCAGTGACTATTGAAGGGGTGATTACCCTCAACGTAACCGCTGGCAAAACTCCTACTACCCGGACGGAGTCGATGGACTTCATGGTCGTAGATGTCCTAGCAGCTTACAATGTCATTTTGGGTCGGCCCGGTCTGGCCGCCCTTGAAGCCGTCCCTTCCGCCTATCATCTCAAAATGAAATTCCCCACTCGGGCCGGAGTAGGAGAGGTAAGGGGCAATCAGGAGCAGGCTCGCAAGTGTTATATGACCTCTACCCTCGGACCCGTCCTCTCCTTAGAAACACTGGAAATCTCCCAAGATGCTGCTCGGCCGACTTCCGAGCCGGTGGACGAATTGGAGGAGGTCCTCTTCTCCGAGCAGGAGCCGACCCGCAAGTTCTTTGTTAGCAAGATCCTCCCATCCACCCTATACTCAGATATTGTAAAATGCATCCGAAGCAATCAAGACCTCTTCGCATGGTCAGCTGCAGATATGCCCGGTATCTCCGAAGAACTCTTGGTCCACCGCCTGAGCGTTGATCCGGGGTCCAAACCGGTTCAGCAGAAGAGGCGCAAGTTCGCCCCCGAGCGTCAGCTCGCTATAAAAGAGGAGGTAGACAAGCTGTTGAAGGCCTGATTCATACAGGAGGTAAACTACCCTGAGTGGTTGTCAAACGTAGTAATGGTGAAGAAGTCCAACGGGACTTGGAGGATTTGTATTGATTTCACCGACCTCAACAAGGCCTGCCCCAAAGATCCCTTCCCTCTGCCGAGTATCGACACTCTGATTGACGCAACCTCGGGACATGAGCTCCTCAGCTTCATGGATGCTTTCTCAGGTTACAATCAGATAAGAATGTTCCCCCCGGATATCCCGAAGACCTCGTTCGTGACCGACCAAGGGCTCTATTGCTACAGAGTCATGCCGTTCGGTCTAAAGAATGCAGGGGCAACATACCAACGCCTCGTCAACAAGTTTTTCCAGGCTCAGATCGGCCGGAACATGGAAGTGTACGTTGATGACATGCTTGTGAAAAGCATCCGAGGCACTGATCATGTGGCTGACCTCCAAGAAGCATTTGACGTTTTAAGAAAGCACAATATGAGACTTAACCCGAACAAGTGTGCGTTCGGCATCTCATCAGGGAAGTTCCTCGGCTTCATGGTTAGCCAACGAGGAATAGAAGCAAACCCGGAGAAGATCAAGGCCATATTGGACATGGTCCCCCCAAGAAATGTCAAAGAAGTTCAGAGATTAACTGGACGCCTAGCCGCCATAGGGCGCTTTCTGTCAAAATCCGGGGAGAAGTGCCTCCCATTCTTCAAAGCCCTCAGGGGGGCTAAAGGATTTGAGTGGGGGCAGCAGCAACAAGACTCCTTCGACCAACTTAAAGCTTACCTCGTCAATCCACCTCTTCTCAGCAAACCAATACCCGGCGAACCGCTCTACCTCTACCTGGCAGCTTCCGACCAGACACTCAGTGCAGTCTTAGTCAGAGAAGAAGAAAGGGCTCAGAAGCCCATCTACTACGTCAGCAAGGTGCTTCGGGACGCCGAGCTCCGGTACCCGAAGATTGAGAAAATGGCCTATGCCCTGGTAATGGCCGCGAGAAAGCTTCGCCCTTACTTTCAGTCCCATTCGGTGGTCGTTCTTACCGACCAGCCGCTGAAACAGGTTCTTCACAAGCCCGAGACTTCCGATCGCCTTATGAAGTGGTCGATCGAGCTGAGCCAACATGATATAACTTATCAGCCTTGGCCCGCGATCAAGGCACAGGCACTAGCCGAATTCATAGTTGAAACTACTATCCCCGAGTCCGGCCAAACAATGAAGGGACCACCCGTCTGGTCGGTCTACGTCGACGGCTTCTCTTGTAACGAGGGAAGCGGGGCAGGGGTCATCCTGGCAGGCCCAGATGACTTTATCCTCCAATACTCCCTCCGTATAAACTTCAAAGCCTCGAACAACGAAGCTGAATACGAGGCGCTCATAGCCGGCCTTGGAATGGCTCGAAATGCAGGGGCACAACGCCTGCGGATCTTCAGCGACTCTCAGTTGGTCGTCAATCAGGTCCTCGGCGAGTATGAAGCCCGCGATGACAGGATGGTTAAATACTTGGCTAAAGTCAAAAGCCTCATGGCACTGTTTGAAGAGGCCCTCATCCAAAGAATCCCCAGAGAAGAAAATGCTCAGGCCGATGCCCTATCCAAATTAGCCTCCTCTTCCCTTCAGGGCCTCGAACGCACGGTTTTGTTAGAAGTCCTCCTGAAGCCGAGCATAGAGGACGATGCACTCGACTCCGTTGAAACATTGCCTGTCCTCCTCGAAGACAATTGGATGAAACCCCTCGTCGAATTTCTAAGAGACGAATTCCTCCCCCAGGATCCGAAGGAAGCACGAAGAATAAGAGCCCGAGCCGAGCGTTATATATTAATCGAAGGCATCCTATATAAACGCTCCTTCACCCAGGTAGACGGTCGGCCTTACCTAAGGTGCCTCTCCCCCGGGCAAGCCGACTACGCCCTACAAGAACTTCATGAGGGCATTGGCGGGGCCCATTCAGGCTCCAGAGCCCTGGCGCGCAAAGTATTGAACTACGGGTATTTCTGGCCCACTCTCCTACGGGACGCCGAACGACACGTCAGGCAATGCAGCTCCTGTCAGAAGTATTTCGACATCCGACGCCTTCCACAAGCACCACTCACCTCCCTATCAAGTCCGATTCCCTTCGCAATGTGGGGGATGGATTTACTGGGGCCGTTTCCACCAGCTCCCGGACAGTTAAAGTTCCTAGTCGTGGCAGTCGACTATTTCTCGAAATGGATAGAGGCCGAGCCCCTGGCTACAATCACCGAGCATAGGGTCGTTCAATTCTTCTGGAAAAATGTGATCTGCCGATTCGGCGTTCCCCGGGTCATAGTTACAGATAACGGAATGCAGTTCACTGGGGCTGCCTTCCGAGCCTTATGTGAGGACCTCGCTATACAACACCGCTTCTCCTCTGTCTCTCATCCTCAGTCAAATGGCCAGGCTGAAAATGCCAACCGACAGATCCTCTCAGGCATCAAGAAGAGACTAGACAAGTGTTCCAAAGGCTTGTGGGTTGATCAGCTGCCCAACGTGCTGTGGAACTACCGCACCACAAAGCGGACCCCAACAGGCGAGAGCCCGTTTAATCTCACCTACGGGTCCGAGGCCATCATTCCCCTAGAAGTCGGGATACCCTCTCCTCGTCTGATAGCTTATGAAGAAGAGCAGAACGCTAGAGAGCTCAGAGCAAGTCTAGATCTGATAGATGAAATCCGAGAGAGAGCTGCCATACGCCAGCAAACTTACCGAAGGAGAATCGAGCTAGCATACAACAAAAGAGTCCGCCCAACGGACCTCAAAGAAGGGGACCTAGTCCTCCGAATATTGGCCATCTCGTTCCCAGGACAGAGAAGCAAATTGGCCCCAAATTGGGAGGGACCCTACAAGATCTCAAAAGTGATCCGCCCCGGTGCATACAAGCTAGAAGATCTCGAAGGCAGGGAGATTCCCAGGACTTGGAATGCCGACCATCTCTTGAAATACCAAGAGAGAGCAACGACGCCTCTCTAAGTAACTCGAGATGTCGAACCATTCCCTTCCTGTTACTAGTAGTGATTTTTCCTTTATTTTTCATTGTAATAACGGCTAGCAACTTTAGAAGCAGCCGATCATTGGATATTAATAAATAAAGTTTTTTCAAATTTTCGATACTGTTACATCTCTCTGCTTCTAACTCCTCAATCTAACGATGGTTCGGAGTCCAGCACTCGGCTCGACTCTACTTCCCCGGCTCGCCCACATGCGAGCCGGATGTGGATCGCCGTTCGGAATTGCTTCCCACAGCCGTTGAATGGTTCGGAGTCCAACACTTGGCTCGACTCTACTTCGCAAGATCGCTCCTAAGCGAGCTAGAAGCAGCTCGCCATTCGGAATTGCTCCTACAACCTTAAACTAATCTAACGATGGTTCGGAGTCCAGCACTCGGCTCGACTCTACTTCCCAGGCTCGCCCACAGGCGAGCCGGATGTGGATCGCCGTTCGGAATTGCTCCCACAGCCGTTGAATGGTTCGGAGTCCAACACTTGGCTCGACTCTAATTCGCAAGTTCGCTCCTAAGCGAGCTAGAAGCAGCTCGCCATTCGGAATTGCTCCCACAACCTTAAACTAATCTAACGATGGTTCGGAGTCCAGCACTCGGCTCGACTCTACTTCCCCGGCTCGCCCACAGGCGAGCCGGATGTGGATCGCCGTTCGGAATTGCTCCCACAGCCGTTGAATGGTTCGGAGTCCAACACTTGGCTCGACTCTACTTCGCAAGTTCGCTCCTAAGCGAGCTAGAAGCAGCTCGCCATTCGGAATTGCTCCCACAACCTTAAACTAATCTAACGATGGTTCGGAATCCAGCACTCGGCTCGACTCTACTTCCCCGGCTCGCCCACAGGCGAGCCGGATGTGGATCGCCATTCGGAATTGCTCCCACAACCGTTGAATGGTTCGGAGTCCAACACTTGGCTCGACTCTACTTCCCCGGCTCGCCCACAGGCGAGCCAGATGTGGACCGCCATTCGGAATTGCTCCCACAACCCTTAAACTAATCTAACGATGGTTCGGAGTCCAGCACTCGGCTCGACTCTACTTCCCCGACTCGCCCACAGGCGAGCCGGATGTGGATTGCCGTTCGGAATTGCTCCCACAACCATTGAATGGTTCGGAGTCCAACACTTGGCTCGACTCTACTTCCCCGGCTCGCCCACAGGCGAGCCGAATGTGGACCGCCATTCGGAATTGCTCCCACAACCCTTAAGCTAACCCAACGATGGTCGGGGTCCAATGGCTCGACTTTACCTCACCGGCTCGTCCCCAAACGGGCCGGGGTTAGATGGCCACTCCGACCTGCCCCCTACGACTGTCGAGCCGAGCGGACGGGGTACCGACCCTCGTATATGGCGAAAAAACCTTCCGAGGCGAAACCACCGTCAGATCGTCTCATAATGCGTGCTAGAGGGTGGTCAACAGATCTGATTTAGCCACGTGTCCACAAAACAACAAGATAACGTTTTCTTGGGGACTGGACCAGCCTCAAGATTCGTGCCACCATCCAACGGACCTGATCGCCTCACCTCGCTCGGCCCCAAACGTTAAGCAACCGGCAATCCAAATCAACTTTCTTCCGCAATCGCCTCGGCCGACGAGCCGTATGAGCACTTCCAACCTATTACGAAGCAAAAACTTAGTCTCTAAAAGTTCGGATTAAGGTTTTAGGGGACCTCCCCCGGATTCCGGACTTTGGTCATCACCTCATCCACCATGATCTCCCCTGACCCTGACACCCGCCTCGGAGCCGTTAGAGTCAGGAGAAGACCATGGTGGAAGAGCGACCACCTCTCCTCCCGAAGAGCCTTTCCCTCGGGCCCGGACTACGGTAGCCAACTCTTCTGCCTTGTCCTCCCTCGCCCCTGACACCTACATCGGGGCCGTCAGGAATGGGAGAAGAACAAGGCAGTAGGGTGACCACTCTTCCGAACCTCTCGAGGCGAAATTTTTTCACTAAGCTGGCATCCGCCCAAGGGCAGACGCCATCGATGCCACAAGAGCTCTAGACTGCGATGGCAAACTACAAGAGGGGGGGTGTGGGATTTATAACCTTCCTCCAAGAGACCGTCATTATGACCCTCGAGAGTCCAAAAGTCGCACCTAGGGAGCTGGAGCGCCGCGTATCAATTAAGGGGCACCATTCTCAATGCCTTTGGGAGGGCGAAACGCCCCCCACAGATCCCGGAATGCCATTAATGCTGTTAGGGGACTAGTCCCATCTTTTTAGATACACGCTCTGACCTTAGCCGCCGAACCAGGCCGCACCTAAAGGCACCGAGCAAGGCTCAGAATCGCGGCAAAAGTGTGAGTTTCGAGGTCAAGATGCTCGACGAAGCAAACACTTGCCTCGCAATTCATCTCGAGCCTACTCTAGCTAGCACGATTACAGCACAAAAAGAAGCCAGCAGATAACAGTTCGGATAAATCAACTCCAATTTTATAAATAACTTGGATAAATCTACAAAAAGATTACAACAAAACACAGTTCGGAAATCCGAAGACAAGACACGACCCGTTTACTGCCTCCGAGGAAGGGGTACGCTTCGGTTCAGCGATACCTTGGGTCGGAGCTTCTTAACCTCCGAGCTCGTCTCCAGACCAACGAATCGAGACGCCTCCTCGCCGCTGACCCTGACAGTTGCTCCAACCAAAGCACCACTTGAAGACACCGCTACGCCGCTTTGGGCATCGGCTGCTGACCTGCCTATAATAGGAGTCCGGCGCGCGGCTTGATAAAACGTGATCCCTCGCTCAATCTCTTCGCGAGTGCACGAGGTGCTCCGGACATTAGCCCTCACCGGCGGAGGTTTGAGCCGAGCAACCTCCTCTTCCAGTTCGACGATCCGGTCCTTCAACGTGTCGTCCTTCACAATCACTTTGAATCGAGGAAGTTTTGCCGAACCAGGGTATTCGGCGCTGTCAGATATGATGCGTCGCAAGTGGGTCACCTCGATGCTCTTGTCGACCGTCACCCTTTGCAGCTGTTCTACCTTCTTCGCAAAGTCATCTCGTTCGGCCGAAACTCGCGCCAGTTCCTCCTCCTTCGCAGATAGTTCAGCCTCGACTATCCGTAGATGGTGCAGCTCGGCCAACGCCTCGCTATGCCTAATCTCTAAGTTGTAGAGTATCCTCCTCGTCAGATGAACTTCACCCTCAAGACGGTCCTCCCGCGACTGCCTGAAACAGCTCTGCACGGTGCCGAGCCGCCGCGGAGATAGCAGTAGGCTCGGCGATCTGAAATAAGAAATGGACAACATTGAAGTACTGAATAGCCGGACCAAACACTTAGACAGATCCAAAATCAAAACAACACTTTTCATTCATTATCAAAAGCGGTGGCCAGTCCGCAAAAGGCATTACACTTTTGAAAGAAAAAACAAAACAAGAAACTACAAAGAATTTGCGAGGGGATCAAGGGTCCACCTGCGTCGCCACGTCGAACTCGGGCGCGTCGTTAGATGGCCCCTCGATCCTCCCCTCGACTTGGGCGTTCGCCGCAGGGGGGTCGGTCTCCTCCTCGTCGTCGCCTTCGTCCTCGTCGCCTTCGCCCCCCTCCTCGTCGCCGCCTGAAGGCGATCCTGGCCACAGTCTGTAGCCTGACCCGCTCGAAGCTGGGGACACGATCCTGAACATGATCTAGTGCCCTCTGATAGGACCTCTCCATGTTCTCGGCCATGTGCTTCTTCGCCTCGACCTCGGCCTCCTTCTCCACCTCGGCCCTGATCTTCGTCGCCAAGGCCTCCTTCTCTGCCTTCTCTTCGGCCAAGGACTTCAGCGCCGCAGCCAGCTCCTCGGCAGCCTTGGCGGCCTTGGCAGACTCCGCGTCGATGCGCCCCTTGGCTTTCTCCAGGTCGGCAACAAGGTCGGCCACCCGGACTTCCAGGGCCTCGACTCGCCTCTGCTCGGCCTCAAGTTCCTTGACCGCCCTGACCTTTGCCGTCTTGTCTTTGTCGCTGGCGGCCCTCAGCTCCTTCTCCTACGTGGCAAACGTCTCGAGGAGGTGGCCGAAGTGGCAAGTGGCCTATAAAGACAACGATCAGAGTGATGCGCAAGCCGAGCAACAAACTTGGAGAAATTCGCAAGAAGACACTTACCGAAACGAGCGACCGAGCGACTTCATAGGTGTCGTCGCCAACCGTCCCCGCCTTCAGCGCGGCTCTGTCCTTCGGGGTCGCCAAGTGCTTAACGACCTGCACTGACATCTGCGAGTTATCGAGGAATCTGTCATGATTCCTCACCCGCCAGTTCGGCACAAACAACTGTTTGTGCTGCTCGATCAGGATTTCCTCAGCCGCCTTAGTCAACGGAGGAGCCTCGAGCGCCAGCGCCGCGTTGACGTCAAAGGCCCCCTCAATTACGGTCGGGGCAACAGGGATCAAGGCCTCCTCGGCAACAACCACCTCCGAAGGCACCCCGGTAGCAGGAGGAGGTGGGGTGGTGGTAGAAGCGACAGTGGGCTTCGGAGTCGACGAGGCAGCCTCGGTCGCCCTCTTCCTCTTTCTGCCCCCGGCCAACTTGGACCTATCGGCCATCATAGAGTTGAAATCAATCTTCATCGCTTCTGCATCGGACAACAAAAAACAAATCAGTAAGACGAACTAAAGACTTGAAAAATGAAAATAAATGAGATGTTAGGAGCATACTCGGGTCGATGGGGCTTAGGCCGGACCCGAACAACACCTCCTCCATCAACTCCCTCCAACTCAACAGTGGAAGGGCCATTATCTTCCTCGCCACCTCCTCCTCGGCCTCAGACAATACAGGGTCGGCTCGCGCAAATTTCGGCACCTCCACTTTCTACCGGGTCGGAATATGCCGAATCGCCTCACCCCTTATTATAAAATACTTCTCTTTCCAACCCTTAATTGAGTCGGGGTTTTCTATAATCCTAACGCCCTTTCTCAGCCCCAAGTAGTACCGATACTCCGTCTTGTGCTGCCTGTTTATCCGATACAGGCCTCGAAGACTGTCAAGTCTGGCACTACTTCGGCCCTGTGGCACTGAAGCAAGAAAGCATTCACGTGACGCCATGTGTTCGACATGAATTGGGTCGGCGCGAGGCAGAACCAGCCGAGGATCTGGAGGATGAAAGGATGCAGCGGAAAACGCAGTCCGGCGTTCAAGGAGTCGAAGTCGAACATGCACATGTCCGACGAAGACAGCTTGGAATTCGCTCGCATCCCGGGGCCGGGGAGCATCAGCTTGTACTCCGGCGGGATGGCGAATCCCTTTCTGATCCGAAGGAGATCCTTCTCGGACAGCACCGAAATAAGCTCGTCGGCCTCAGTGGGAAGAGCCGGGTTGGGTTCTTCGAGGATTTTTGACTTTCCATAGACCGCCTTCTCCAAGAGGTCACCCTCGTACTGCCTGACACCCGAATGCCCGGACAGAACAGAGGGATATCGTCCCATCTCGGGAGCTTGCTTTGGGTTCTGCACGACCACCTCAACCACGGCGGATTGGGTCTCCACCCTCCTCTTCTTCTTCTCCTGCCTCGCCTCGGCTACAGACGGTTCGGCAACCTGTTTACCCTTTCTCCGGATCTCCGACCTCCTCCTCTCCTCGGCACCGTCATCGCCCGAGGACGAGGCCCCACTCCCCGAGTTCACTCGTGACATCTCTAGAAAAAAGGCTAAGACTAAGTAAACTGACCTTTGAAGTGACGTTCACGGTCGGAATGCGCTCGCCGGAAATCGCCTGGCCCACGCGACAGCTAACAGCACCGCCTTGGAGCAAAAGTTGCCGCTAGCAGAGAACTTAGAGAGCAAAAGTGAAGTCTTGGGAGTAAAAAAGTAAGAAATGAGCTTGGGAGTGGGGGGGAGAACTTATAACCCCTAAAATGTTGGGCCTCCTTGAGAAGCGTGAAAAGCCCACTAAGCCAAAGCGCCAAGCAGAGAATTGCGATGTTTCGAATAACGGAAGGGCTCCAAAAATCACCAAGTAGACGACTCAGCCACCGGTCTGCCAAACCGAGCTACGGAGTCCCTTCAGAACAGTCAACTCAGCACCTCGGCCAAATAGCCCTGATGCGCCGAGCCGAGATGACGAGGTACCGACCCTCGTATATGGAGAAAAATCATCCCGAGGCGAAGTCACCGTCGGATCTCTCCAAAATCCGCGACAGAATCTGATAGACGGTCAACTCAGCACCTCGGCCAAACAGCCCTGATGCGCCGAGCCGAGATGACGAGGTACCGACCTTCGTATATGGAGAAAAATCATCCCGAGGCGAAGTCACCGTCGGATCTCTCCAAAATCCGCGACAGAATCTGATGGATGGTCAACTCAGCACCTCGGCCAAACAGCCCTGATGCGCCGAGCCGAGATGACGAGGTACCGACCCTCGTATATGGAGAAAAATCATCCCGAGGCGAAGTCACCGTCGGATCTCTCCAAAATCCGTGACAGAATCTGATGGACGGTTCAGATTGCGCCACGCCCACAAAATGACAAGATAACATTTTCTCGTGATCTGAACCCCATCCTCGTGATGCGCACCATGATGAATGGCCCAGATCCGGCCACGCGTACCTTCCGAGCTGCCTGCCATTGGCTTGCCCAGCCAAGCTACCGAACAGCTCAGCCGAGCAGCCGAGCTACTAGGCACGGAAGGGTGGAGCCCTCAAGAGACATTTCCTTCAAAATAGTCAACTCAGCACCTCGGCCAAACAGCCCTGATGCGCCGAGCCGAGATGACGAGGTACCGACCCTCGTATATGGAGAAAAATCATCCCGAGGCGAAGTCACCGTCGGATCTCTCCAAAATCCGCGACAGAATCAGATGGACGGTTCAGATTGCGCCACGCCCACAAAACGACAAGATAACGTTTTCTCGTGATCTGAACCCCATCCTCATGATGCGCGCCATGATGAACGGCCCAGATCCGACCACGCGTACCTTCCGAGCTGCCTGCCATCAGCTTGCCCAGCTGAGCTACCCGAACAGCTCAGCCGAGCAGCCGAGCTACTAGGCACGGAAGGGTGGAGCCCTCAAGAGACATTTCCTTCAAAACAGTCAACTCAGAACCTCGGCCAAACAGCCCTGATGCGTCGAGCCGAGATGACGAGGTATCGACCCTCGTATATGGAGAAAAATCATCCCGAGGTGAAGTCACCGTCGGATCTCTCCAAAATCCGCAACAAAATCAGATGGACGGTTCAGATTGCGCCACGCCCACAAAACGACAAGATAACGTTTTCTCGTGATCTGAACCCCATCCTCGAGATGCGCGCCATGATGAACGGCCCAGATCCGGCCACGCGTACCTTCCGAGCTGCCTGCCATCGGCTTGCCCAGCCGAGCTACCGAACAGCTCAGCCGAGCAGCCGAGCTACTAGGCACGGAAGGGTGGAACCCTCAAGAGTCATTTCCTTCAAAATAGCCAACTCAGCACATCGGCCAACAGCGTGAAGATACCGAGCCGAGGCACTGACCAACCGAGCCGAAGCGCTGATCCTCCGAACCAACCCGAGCACCTCGTGAAGGGTAATGCCGAGCCGAGGTGACGAGGTACCGACCCTCGTATATGGCAAAAAACATGTCGAGCTATATCAGCCGTTGGATCTTTTAGAAAAGCGCGCTCGTCATGATGGATGGCCCAGATCTTGCCACGTTCACTAAACGACAAGATAGCATTTTATGGGGATCCACGCTGAAATGGACGGCCCAGATGATGCCACGTCCCTCGGATCCTCCGAACCGAGGCACCGACCCTTCGAGCCGGGGAATTGGTTCTCCGAGCCGAGGTGCCGAGGTGCCGACCCTCGTATATGGAAAAAAAACATACCGAGCTATATCAGCCGTTGGATCTTTTAGAAAAGCGCGCTCGTCATGATGGACGGCCCTGGATCTTGCCACGTCCACTAAACGACAAGATAGCGTTTTATGGGGATCCACGCTGAGATGGACGGCCCAGATGATGCCACGTCCCTCGGATCCTCCGAACCGAGGCACCGACCCTTCAAGCCGGGGAATTGGTTCTCCGAGCCGAGGTGCCGAGGTGCCGACCCTCGTATACGGCAGAAAAGTCTGCCGAGGAACAAGGATCGTCTGATCGTTCCAAAATACGCGCCCCGCATTGATCGAAGACTCAGATGATGCCACGTAACTCGGACCTACCGAGCCGAGGCACTGACCAACCGAGCCGAGGCACTGACCTTACGAGCCGAAGCGCTGATCCTCCGAACCGACCCGAGCACCTCGTGAAGGTTAATGCCGAGCCGAGGTGACGAGGTACCGACCCTCGTATATGGCAAAAAAACATGCCGAGCTATATCAGCCGTTGGATCTTTTAGAAAAGTGTGCTCGTCATGATGGACGGCCCAGATCTTGCCACGTCCACTAAACGACAAGATAGCATTTTATGGGGATCCATGCTGAGATGGACGGCCCAGATGATGCCACGTCCCTCAGATCCTCCGAACCTAGGCACCAACCCTTCGAGCCGGGGAATTGGTTCTCCGAGCCGAGGTAACGAGGTGCCGACCCTCGTATACGGCGGAAAAGTCTGCCGAGGAACAAGGATAGTTTGATCGTTCAGAAATTCGCGCTCCGCGTTGATCGAGGGCTCAGATGACGCCACGTCATAAATAAGTATTTAAAAATCGATTTTTATTTATTTAAATCATTTTATTTATTTAAAAGTTGCGAAAAATTGCTAAAAATTCAGGAAAATTAGCTAAAAATTCTAGGAGATGATTAAAAATTTGGGGGGATATTTTTGAGCCCCCGAACGAACAATTATTGCCTAGAATAAACGGCTAAGACCCCCGAACGGCTAGCTAATACATCACAAAATTAAATAAATAGCTCGAAAAGATAGATAAAGACTTGATACACCATATGGCTTCAAAGAAGAAGAAGGAGTTACCTTACCACCCACTTTGGGATTCAAAAACACCCATTCGGACTCCGATACAACTCCACTAGCCACTAAAACAGTCAAACTACTCCTCAAAGACTGATTGCCCTCAGCCTTTAGGAGTGGGGGGCTCGTGATATGGCTAAAAATAGGGGTTTAATCGAGATCGTCCAAATTGGGCACGAATCCTGAAGATCGGGGATAAGACGGTAATTTCACCTACGAGCGGGTCAGAAGCGGGTACTGGGTTTCCATCTCACAGATCCAATAACCCGCGAATAGATCCACCTCAACTGGGTGCGGGTTTCAACCCACAACAAACCCGGTCCGACATGATAGAATTAGGGTTTCTGATTAATATTAATCAACGACCCTGATTCATATCTATCCTTTCACTGGGGATTAGGGATTACATTCCTTATCTATACACAAGGAATTACATGCCTAATCTGTTCCCTAAGACGCCTATAAATACCCCCCACCCATCTCCATTAAGAGGTAATCAATCTTTCACCAGTTTTTGCGCTCTTTCATAGTCTTCCAGATTACTGACTTGAGCGTCGGAGGGTGCGTCGCCGGGATCAACCCCGGTGTCTCGCACTTTTTTGCAGGTCTACGGCGGGATCGACGATCGAAGCCCGACGGAACAGGTACACAGGTTTACTATTCAGTTTCCCCAAGAATCCACAAATACTATCTGTTTTCCCCCACACCAAATTTAGCGGCAACACTTACCATACACAAACCGGCTATGAGAGCCTCATATTCAGCATCGTTGTTTGATGCCCAAAAAATTATGCGGAGTGAGTATTGAAGAATGAATTCGTCGGGGCCAGTTAAGATGACCCCAGCCCCACTCCCGTCAGCGCACAAGGACCTATCAACACAAACAATCCAAGTTGGGGATTCCTTTATTGCCATGCTGGGGTCAGCAATAGTGATTTCTACTATGAACTCTGCCAGGGTTTGTCTCTTGATAGCGATGGGGGCTGATAGTTGATATCATGTTGGCTCAACTCTATGGACCACTTCATAAGGTGCCCCGAGGTCTCGGGCTTGTAAAGAACTTGTTTGAGCGGCTGGTTGGTAAGAATGACCACAGAGTGAGACTGGAAATAGGGGTGGAGCTTTTGGGCTGCCATGACTAACGCATTGGCCATCTTTTCTAGCTTTGGATAACGGAGTTCGGCATCCCTGAGGACCTTACTCACATAGTAGATTGGCTTCTGCGTCTTATCTTCTTCTCTCACCAGAACAGCGCTGAGAGTCTGCTCCGAAGTGGCAAGGTATATGTAAAGGGCTTCCCCGGGCTTTGGCTTGGTCAAGAGTGGGGGGTTGACTAGATAGGCCTTGAGCTGATCAAAGGACTCTTGGTGCTGTTGCCCCTACTCAAAGCCTTTAGCCCCTCTGAGGGCCTCGAAGAATGGGAGACATTTTTCTCCGAACTTGGAGAGAAAATGACCCTATGACCGCGAGGTGTCCTATAAGCCTTTGTACGTCTTTGACACTTGAAGGAGGAGCCATATTCAGAATGGCTTGAATCTTTTCCGGGTTGGCCTCTATGCCTCATTGGCTAACCATGAACCCAATGAATTTACCGGTTGAGATGCCAAAGGCACACTTGTTTGGGTTCAGTCTCATGTTTTGTCTCCTCAACACATCAAAGGCCTCTTGAAGATCGGAAACATGATTCGATTTGTTAACGCTCTTTACCAACATGTTGTCTACGTAGACTTCCATGTTCCGACCGATTTGTTCTTTGAAGACCTTGTTAACAAGGCGCTGATAGGTGGCACCGGCATTCTTGAGCCCGAAGGACATGACCCGGTAGCAATATAGACCCTGGTCGGTTACAAAAGAGGTCTTTGGAATATCTGGAGGGAACATCCTGATCTGGTTGTACCCGAAAAAGGTATCCATGAAACTTAAGAGTTCGTGGCCTGAGTTGCATCAATCCGGGCATCAATGCCCGGGAGCGGGAATGGATCTTTGGGGCAGGCTTTGTTTAGATCCGTGAAGTCAATGCAGATCCTCCAGCTCTCATTGGCCTTTTTGACCATCACAACATTGGACAACCATTCGGTATGGTTGACCTCCTGTATGAACTGAGCATTCAAGAGTTTCTCCACCTCTTCTTTAATTGCCTGCTGGCATTCGGGAGCGAATTTGCGTGCTTTTGTTCAATAGGTTTGGCCCTATAAGCAACACTAAGGTGGTGCATGAGAAGCTCCTCGGAGATTCCAGGCATATCGGTCGCAGTCCAGGTGAATAGATCACGATTTTCCCTTATACACTGGATAATGTTGGTTCTGATGGGAGGGGGAAGGACTTTACTAATCTGTAATGTCCGGGTCGGATCTCCTTCTGAAAAGGCCAATTCTTCCAGCTCGTCGACCGGCTCTGATATAGGTTGGTTACTCCCTTGGGGGAGTTAATTAGCTTCAAGGGAGAGGACCGAACCTCCAACCGAAGTCATATAACATTTGCGAGCCACATTCTGGCTCCCTCTAACTTCTCCCACCCCTACTGTGGTGGGGAATTTCATCTTCATATGGTAGGCTGAGGGTATGGCCTGAAGAGCAGCTAGGCCTGATCGGCCCAGGATGACGTTGTAAGCAGCCTTCACATCTACCACCATGAAATCCATCGGCTCGGTTCGGGTGATTGGAGTTTTGCCAGCGGTTACGTCGATAGTTATGACACCCTCGATTGTCAATGGCACCCCAGTGAACCCATAGAGAGTGTAGCCGGCGGGCTTGAGTCGATCTCTGGACAACTTAAGACCTTGGAACGCTTCTAGAAAAAGGATGTTGACCGAACTGCCGTAGTCAACCAGGAACCGGCGTACATCAAAGTCGGCCATATGGAGGTTGATCACCAGAGCATCACAATGGGCATTCGGACGCCCTCCAAATCTTTGTTTGAGAAGGTAACCGGGACTCCAAGGCCCTTGGGGGAGGATGGTTCTGCACGGAGTTCAAATCTCCCCTATTGGGCCTCCATGTATGAGGTGTAGGATGGCTTCAGCTTCAGAATCTGGGGTCTCGGTGTGTCGCCCAGTTCGCTTATTAGCCCCCTGGGGGGCGGAGGAGGATCTTCTCGGTCCTTCCACATGAACCTAGAAAGTTGCCCTCTCTAAATAAGGGCATCGATCTCATCTTTTAGGGCCCGACAGTCATCCATGTCATGGTGGTGGTCCCTATGGAAGCGGCACCATTTTTCCCGGTTCTCTTTTTTCCTGATGTATTCATCTTCGGTGGTAGGGGAGGAGCCATTCTTTTCCGACCTCCATCAGGATGGCTGAAACAATTGTGTTGAGTGGAGTAAACTTCTCGAAGCGGGGAGGAGGGCGACGTTGGCCTCCATTATCTTTCTAGAGCTTCTTAGCTCCTTCTTCTTCAGTGCCCTTCCGTTTGTTTCCGGAAGATGATCCCTCCAGAGTGGGGCTGTTGAGAGTCTCTTCCACTCGGATGTACTCCTTACTCCTGAGCAGGAGTTCTGAGAAATTCCGAGGAGGCTTCTTGACAAGGGATGCCCTGAGGTTTTCATTAGTGATGTTGGATTGGAAAGCAGCAGAGGCCACCAACTGGTCTAGGTAGGCGTTGGACCGGGCCTCGGAGGTGAAACACTTAACATAGTCCCTTAGCCGCTCGCCCTTCCTTTGATGGAGTAATAGTAAAAAGGTGCTTATCTTTTCAGCGTGGCGGCTACTCAGGAAATAAGTAAGGAAGAGCCCCTCAAACTGATCGAAGGAGAAGATGGAAGCCGGGGCGAGTCGAGAGTACCATTCACTCGCAGGCTCTTTCAGCGTGGCACGAAAGGTTTTGCCAAGGAGCGCATCCAAAGCCTGGAGGATCATCGTGAGAGTTTTCAAACTCTCGATGTGGTCAGTGGAGTCTGAATCCCCGTTATATGACTCAAAGTTAGGAGGCTTGAAGTTTTCCGGGATAGGGGCTTCCATGATGGTCCGGGAGAACGGAGGCCTGCTCGGGCGAAAAATCATCACCCGTTGTTCTTCTTCTCTATCAAGTCGGCCAAGGCACCTCTCCATCTCATGGAGACGGCGGTAGACGGAGTCTTCCCTTCGGTCATATCTTGTTGAGCCCCGAGACTCGTCCTCATGCGGAAGGGGACTGGAAGTGTGCGGTGATAGCTTGGGGTAGGTTGAGGAGTGGGAGTGCGACGACAATAGCTTGTGGCAGGTTGAGGACTGGGCACCCGCTGATCGTGGTTAGGAGCAACATTGAGGGTACTCAGAACTGCTTCTTGAAACTGCTAGAACTCCACCCTTGTGATAGGTGCCTCCCGATCTCGGTGGTCCCTTGGAGCGGATTGACCGGTCGGGGTGCAGCTCCTCCTCTGACGGCGCGGGGGTCTCCCTCCACCTCCTGGGAGAGTTAGATCTTCTGCAATCTGGTCTACGGGGGATCATGCTCTTAGGGACCGAATTACTGGACCCCTTTGATGTTCACGGTGGGGAATTTCGTCATGGGACCGCCTCTCATCCAAACGGGTCCGAAGATCTATCCTATGCTGGCGGTTGATAATAACGTGTCATAAATCCTTCGGCGTTAAAGGACTATGAGAGGTCATGGAGTCGAATGAGGAGTTATGTATCGAGACATGGTCATGATGAGGAGGTTGCCCTTGGCGACTTTGGCGGGAGGGTCCCGTGGCAGCCCCTTAAGGCCCTTGAGGAGCCTATTAGGGCTGAGGTTGCTGAGGAAGGGGCCGTCCAGGCTACAGTTGCTGGACGGGTGAAGGGAGAGGCTGTCTAGACTGCGGTTGTTGGACTTGCAGAACGGATTGAGGGAGGACCTCCTGAAGTGGAGGAGGAGAAGGAGCAGGAGTGGCTCTACGGTTGGAGGCCATCGCCTTCCCCTTCTTTGAAGGCATAGCTTGAAACTACTTTCGCTGATGAAATAGGGTGGATTGCTTTTTGTTTCCCACAGACGAATCCTATCTGTTGCTGCTAATTTTGGTGTGGGAGCAAACATATGAATTTGTGGATTCTTTGAGAAAACAAATAAGCAAACCTGTTGACTTTCACCGACGTTTGACTAGTTCCTCGCCATTGCTATGAACCTGCAAAAAGTTCGATACACCGGGATGGATCCCGGCGACGAGCCCTCCAACGCTCTTGTCAGTAATCAGGAAGATTATGAAAGAGCTTTATGTGGAAAAAGATTGATTACCTTGTTATGGTGGGGAGGGGTATTTATAGTCACCTTTAGAGACAATTTAGAGATAACGATTTATCCCTATGTCTCGGTGTTTTTGGATAAGATGTAAAGTTTACACTCGTTTTGTGATAAGAGAGTTGGTTAAAACTGCCTCTTAGAGATAATCACGAATTTGAATTACTCTTTATACATCAGAATTGGTTTGTAACGGGTTGCTACCCATACCCAATAAGACAGATCCGTTTTTGGGTTATTGGGCTTCGAAGAAATGCCCAATTCTCATTTTGGATCCGTTTGTAGGTAAAATTACCGTTTTACCCTTCAGAGCTTTAAGATTCGTGCCCAATTTGAATGGTCCCGATTTAGTCCCATTTTTGGCCGTATCAACCATGTTATTTATCCTATCATCATACCTTATATATTCATACACCAAATAATTTAATTTATAAGATTGCTACATCATATTATTTCATATCATGAATGCACCCTATTATATATTTCATCACAATACCCTATATCATTTCACCATTTAATCTCCCTTATATATCTTTATATATATCTCCTTTATACCTTCATATATAAATATATCTCATTTATAATTTCTTCTGACTATAAAATTTCTCATTTTATAACCTGAATTTCTCCTTTATAACATAATTTTTCTCTTATAATATAATTTCTCCTTATATCATAAATGAATATAACTCCATTAATTTTATAAGCATATATACGCCATCCATATCATACATAAGATTGCACAACTCCATACATATACACGCCTTTAAGATAATCCATATAATACACAACTGTCACGCCTCGCTTCCCAAAATACGGGAATACAAGCACGTAACGAAGACCCAGCGAATGATTATACATTATCCATAAGCTGTACCAGTCTAACTCAACAATATACAAGAGAAAAAACAACCACGCATGAAGAATATAATCACATTAACAAAGAATAAACTCCAAAATAATCATGAAATAAATTCACCAAATAATAATCCAACATCTGGGATAAAACAAACTTCGAGTCATAAAGCCCAAGAATACAAAGTATGATAAAAGCAATACAAAAAGTAAATAATAAAAGATAGCTAAGTAGTCTAATAGTCCAGCTCCGATCTTCAGAGAGTTTGCTCACCAATTCCTTTTGGGATTGCTCCTTCGGTACCTGTTAATACTTGATCTAAAAAGAAAGAAAAGAGTGCCCTTAGAGTAAGTCGTGGGCAGTAAGTAGAGAAAAACAGAGGATAAAAGAAAGCATGAATATCAAAGAAAAGGGACAGGGTCAAAGTTAAAGAGCAAAGCAAAGATAGGTAGTAATATCAAAGGGTTACAGTAATCACACATGTAATGCGTGATGTCAAGTCAAGTTCAATACAGGATCAAGTATGCAGGTTATTAGTCATTTTATTAACCTATCTAGTCCACGTACTACTGTGTCCCATTCCACAGGTTCCGCGCAAACACACGGTGAACGTTTTAGACTGATGGTGAATTCACGGATCGTGTACTCGGCGTCGATGACGATAGTTTTACAATCAATAATTAACATTCAATACTTCTTCTTCCAATCAATACTTCTCCTCCTTCCAATACAATATAACGATAAGGCCTTGCCGAGTACATTTTCCGATCTTTCACTACCAAGTCCTACCTATGATACCCCGACTTGTTATTAGTTTATTTTCATCCTATGTGAGCATGCAAGAAGGTGTCAATGTTGTAGGATACTAAGTGTCTAATTCTATGCGTTACAGACAAAGCATGAAGCAACCACATCAAATAAGCACAATTCACACAATAAGGACAGCATGACCTTGCTGTATTAAAACATGGATTACAGCCACTACAAAATAGCAAACCTGAATCCGTCGGAAGGCCTAGAAAGTGGACTTCCATACGGTTCCAGAGAATATAATTAAGTCATATAAAAGATACAGGAACTAGGGTGAAAAATCTATTCTATTCAGGTTTTATGTTCAGGCAGTATGCAGTAAGTTGCGTTCAACTTATTGTTTCAGGTCAGAGAACTCATTAATAAAATCTATAAAAATTCTAGGTGATTTCTACATGTGTCTAGGTTCAACTACATTTATTTCATGTTTTTCTTTTTCTGTTATCTTGGTCAATTAAATTAAGAAATAACATGATATGCATGCATTTGTGAATCTGAAATTTCTAACATAGCTATACTAAAATGATGACATCTAGCAGGTTATACATCGGAATTCAAATCCGCAAAAAAGGAAAGTAAACTAGACATCCAGGGATACAATTTATGTTCAGCAAGTTATTTCAAATTATGAAAGTAGCATGGTTGAAAATCTGATTCAAAATGAAACAACTAGCAGTCCAGAAATTGACTTAACACAAAAAGGCAACAAATAAATCATACGATCACATGTAGCATGCAAATTGGTAATCAAAGTGATCCTAGGTGTAACCCCCGTTTTCCCAAAATGTATTTTAGTGTATTTTCCTGTATTTTAAAAATTTTCCCAAATTATATTTTCCCGGTTTTCAATTTCTTTTATCAAAATCCATTTTTGAACCTTCTATTGTAAAATCTGTTTTCGACCAATAATTTTATTTGTAATTATTTCTCTGATTTTTATATTGAAACACAATTCTTATTTTTATTATTATCACTCTTGTTATTATTTTTGTTATTTGTATTATTGTTATTATTTTATTTTATTCATCTATTTAAACCCAATTCCCTATTTAAACTCATACCCAATACCCATTTATATATATATGTATCCTAACTATCCAGCCCACTACCCATCATAATAATACCCAAACCCATTTTTAAATAAACCCCCATACTGTTTCCATCAACCTATACCCAAATCCTATTAATAATTAAAACCCCTACCCCAAAACCCGATATCCCCAGACCCGACCCGAAGCTTTCCCACCACCTAACCCTATTTCCCATATTCCCTATATATATTCATAATCCATCCATGCATCCCTTCGTCTCCCCCCCCCTCAAACCTGCACCGCTCCCGTCTCTCTGCCTCCTTCCTGAACCCCACATCGCCAGTGCGTTCGCCTCTCCCGTTCGCCGTAACCTCGACCCCCTTAGCTCCCGTTCTGTTTCCCTGGCACTGCGGCCCTCGACCACAGCGCTGCATTCTCTGGCCGCACCCCCACGCGCTGGCTCCACCTTCCTTGCACCCGTCGACGCCTGTACCCTCTCCTGTCTCCCTCATCTCTCCCTCGACAGCAACCAGCGCCGTGCTGCACTGCGACAGCCCCGCTCGCATCGCCCCAGCGACAGCGCATAGCCAACCAGAGCCGCCGTCGACCCCTTCGGCGCTGCCCCCGCACAGCACCCCGTCGCACCCTCTCCCGTTCTCCCCTGGCAGCACCACTGCACTCCCTCCTGCCCTTGTGGTTGAGATTGTATATGGTTTGATGGATTGATTCTCTGTCGTCGGATCTCATCGATCATCATCATCATGGGGTGTTGATCACATTGAACGTGGACCGTCCGATCCGATCATGATCTTGATCTTGTGATTTGCGCCGTTGATTCTGGATCTCTTGTTTTGGACCGTTGGATCTTGATTATCATCTTTGATTTTGGACCGTTGGATTTCTTCATCATCATCTTGGAGTTCTTGTTCACTTGGATTGGTGGTCGTCCGATCGTCGATCTGGTCCGATCATCATCTTCATCATCAAGATACTGATCACATCTCGATCTTGATCTTGATCTTCGATCAGAGTCGTCCGATCTGATCTGATCGCCTTGATATCGTGATCCCTTGAATTTCAGCCGTCCGATCGTGTCCGTGATCGATTGCTCTTTGGATTCGTGATCTTGTTCGTGACCCATTGCTGTTGAGTTCGTGCCTGGGAATCCATTCCCGTTATTCTCTTCTTTTGGTTGGATTCGTCGGCTTCATCCAGGCAAGTAACTTGTACTTAAATTTCTTAGGTTGATACAAGTAGAAAGTTCACGCATAGGATAGTTTGAGACTAGAGACGGACAAAGATCATGTTTTTAATTGTGGGTTTCGTCTCTAAGGTTCAAAACAGGCCATAGACGACTTAGGACATGGAGTTTGATAGGGTTGTGCCTTAGGATTTACCCAAACGCGATTGTTATCGCGTATGTGACATATTGTATACCCGATGTATGTTTGAACACCCATATGAGAAATACCAGGTTTTTACATGTTAGATATCCTCCAGTATGACATTTAGACAGTGGGTAGGCGTGGTTTTGAATTTGGAAGAGTTTTGATGATTTTTGTAGAAGTTACGACGTTTTGAAGTTTAGTTGAGAAATCTGGAAATTTGGACTGAACTGGATTGATTGTAGTTTTTACCTAGATTAAAGTCCGAATCTCAACATGACTATTTCTGAGAAATTTGTAGAGAATTGAATCTAATTTCTAATCCCACTGATTTCACCCTGTTTGGAGTTCGTATGGAATAGTTATGATTATTTTAGTAACTGTATGTTAGTAGTTTCCAGTTTCAGTTCGGGGTAATTTTTGTGGACAATTTATTTTCAAGATCTAAGTTAGACATAATTTCATGCCACAAGATTTTGTCCAGTGTTTCAATATGATGTTAGGTAGTTCCCTGATTTTTGTGATAAATGAGTTTTGAGTGGTGTCCTATATCCTTTTCTATAGATCGCTTTTGCTGTAAACTGCATGTGATTGTATGTTGAATGCCCTGTTACCTTATTTCTAATTACTGTATGAATATTTTGTGTGAGATATGAAAGTTGGGTAATTGTGTATACTTTCATCCCGTTTTGGCGGAAGTGGATTCTGATGCGCTGTGTGCAAGATATGCATGATTTTGTACAGCGCTGTTGAAGAATTCCAGATCCATCAAAACTGTGTTATGTGTTACTTTCTATTTTTGAAAACATATTTATACTTTCTGGAAAAATATGAAAAATTATATTTTGAGACTATACTTATAGGGGATTACCCCAGATTTTTCGTGGATTTAATTAATGACTTTACCTGCTGTTTTCATGTGGTTTAAGTTATTTCCCTGTTTTCTGGCTGTACATGAAAACTGTGTTGAATTGTGTTTTAAGTCGAGACGTTGTGAAATAGCATATGGATTTATTATAACCGTTAGAAGCGTGTGGAAGTCTAGTTTCCAGATCCTTTGACGGATCATGATTTGTATGCCTGTAACTCTCTGAATCACTGATTTAGTGCTGACTAGTCTTGCTGTCCTGATTATGACCCTAGTACATTATGCTCGTATATGTGAATCTATATTACTCTTGCATGCTGATTTGATAACCTGAACTTATACCTGATCCTACCATGCTTATTTGACACTAGTTTACACATAAACATGCATGTTGGACATTAATAACTAAAAGTAATCAAGCCGGGGTTTAAGGGAAGATCGAGTAGTGGATAATATGGAAACGTGTACTTGGAAGGGAACTAGTGTTCCATACTGATACTGTTACTGTTTACTGACCCTGTCTACATTGCTTCTTCTGTAAGAAGGTGTAGAGTAGAAGAGGACCTCTTGATTCTGACTGTTACTGTTACTGCTTCTGTTACTGATACCTGAGTACACTGCCCCATCATGGTCCCCTATGATATCTTACTAAGCGAAACTGTTTATTGTAGCAACCATGTAGTATGGGATGCATGAAGTGCTACCTAGCTAGTAATACACACAAGACTGATAGAACATAAACTAAAACTGTTAGACTGACACTGTGAGACTGATACTGTTAAACTGAGACCGATATACTGTTACTGTTAGACTGAGACCGATATACTGTTACTGTTAAACTGAGACCGATATACTGTTACTGTTAGACTGAGACTGTTATACTAGGACTGTTATACTGATACACTGAATATACTGCTAGTGATACTGATATACTGTTATCCTGATTCACTGAGATACTGAGATACTGTTATTAAAGACTGTTAGTTGCTTTATGACACTGCCTTAGACATAAAATAACTGTACTGCTAGGATACCATGCTAGATATTACTGTTGATGCATTATGACCTGTTGTTAGGTAGTGTCCATGTGCTTGTATCCTATTCTATTTGTGACCCGGACTTGCCATTGACGGGTACTATGTTTTCTCTTTTCCTTTTTCCTGCATTCGTTGAATTGCAGATTTTGGAGGACAGGGTTCCTGAAGGTATTGGCGAGATGAAGTTCTAGTTGGCTGAAGCTTTGCTATCTATATTTATTTCCTGTTGCTCATTTTGAACATTGTATCTGTTACTTGTATTTATTTCTGCTATTTGGGCAATATGACCCAGGAATATTTGTGTATTTTCAGATCATGACTATTTGAGATTAATACATTTTATTTCAAGTATTCTTATTGGTATTTGGTTCATAAGTGCATGTGGTTGATCTTTTTCTGGCTTCCGACTCTGATTATACTGTGATATGTTGTAAAGAATTTCTTGAAACAGCTTAAGGATGATAATAATCATTCGCTGGACTTTTGTTACGCGCTCGTATTCCATGTTTTTGGGAAGCGGGGCGTGACACTAGGTGTCAACATGAAAATTTCTAAGTTTAAGATAAAATCATCACATGCATGGTATCAATTCATGATCAACTTCAATCTAGCATATACAATTTAACATGTCCAACTTATGAAGTAGTCCTATACATGAATCTAGTTATTTAAATTTGCATATGCATAAAACAATAGGGACTAGGTTTCAAATCAAAGAGAAGGCACAATGTTAAGAGTATGTCGGGTTAGCTCGTGTAAACCCACAATAAACTTAACAGAATTGTCAAAAGCAGTATGATAACGAAATGGACGGGATTTACTTGCGGGAGATCAAATAAACTTGAACAGAATAAAATGCTAGTTCAAGAAGAGACTTTCCTGTTAATTTGCAGATTCATATAATAAGAATAACGGGATCAGAATCCTGGGCGAAAAACCCAAAAGACACGTGCGAAATACATGCGAAGAAATCCAAGCAAACAAAGCAACAGCAACAGCAACGAAATCCCACACCGGATCTAGACACAACACGGGATAGCAAAAACACCCAATCGGCTCCCGTCTTCAACCTCGGTAGAGAGAGAGAGAATGGTGCGAGCGACTGCGATGCGACGACTGGGACGGGGGCGGAGCGACTTCGGCACCACGGTAAAGATGACGGCACCACGGTCGGGAAGCGACGACGGCGACGATAGCCTCGACGAAACGGAGCTCTGTTTTTTGCTCACAAAAGAAGGAAGACGCCAACGGGGAAAATGAACGGGCTTGGACGATGGCAAATGACGACGATGTGTAACGCCCCGAATCCCAAATACACTGAATTCGAGATGTTCTACAGGATCTTTTCACTTTCTTAGTACACTTTTACAGGGAAATTAAAACTTTTCATCATACATCAGAGATTACATCATAATTACATCTTTCTTTTGTACAGCGGAAGTAAAATACAACAATTAAATACAAGTACAACAGCTTGATATAATCTTTAAGCATCCAAATCCTCTTTAATCTTTAGCATAACATTCACCTGCATGTCAGACTGTGGGTACGTCAGTTTATTCAACCGACGATCATTATACACGGCCATCCTCTCTATGCCGGGAACAGTATAACTTAACATTTCATATTTAGCAACCACAAACTTGTCACATTTTAAACTAAAGGGACTACCCTATTGATGTCGTGTTGTGATTGTGCACTTAGTCCTTAATGCAGTTTATTATGTTATATGACACTAATGCACACTTGTTCGGATTCTATGCATCCCATACTACATAGGTCCGAGGGCAAGCCCTTATTCGTTCTTCATCTTTATAGGGTTCAATCCCCCGTTATGATCTAATCTACTACTGTAATTACGGTAAGTATCCTAGATGTTATCTGACCTACGAACTCATGTTTAGGCACTCTGGAGTAGTATCCTCACCCAGACGCATCATGGGAATTCCTGGGATACGCTCTCACCATAAACATGACACCACCCGTAGTCTTCAAACATCCCACGAGCGTCGCCACTGGGACGGTACTCTGGAACAGTATCCTCACCCAGACTCGTCATGGGAATTCCTGGGATACGCTCTCGCCGCTACCCAGGGCCCTCATACTCAGTGTTTTTCTCTTACTTTCATCACGTCTTCACTATGCACTAGTCCTTAGTTTTATTAAAAATCATGAACAAAATAATCACTAGAGTTAGCCTCTCCATCATCCGGACTTATTCATTCATTTCATCACGACCAACCTTGGTCTAAATTCATTCTATTTCATTTCTTAGTGCCGGGGAGACTTAGCTACTCTATTTCAAATTTCATTTCACAATCTTTAAGTCATAACAATTTCCATGTCACATTTTCATATTCTTTCTTATTCATGATTACTCTTAGTTCACAAGTCCAATAGTGAATACTTATAACTCATAAAAATTCATATTCATGGCCAACAATTTCATCAACATGATTTCTAAATTCCAATATCATACAATGCACTTCATAATTAAACACTCATACTTCACATTTTACACAATATCCTCAAGTGAGAAATTAATAACATCTTGTCACACCACAAATTCTTTGTGTCAATTACTTCTTAATAAATCCATTTCAATATATCTTTATAAACTGAAAATTTCCATAAGCATGTGTCTTAGAACCATAGCTTTAATTATACCATTTGTTCACAAACTACATTATATTTTCTTCAAATAATACCCAACTCAATCCCATAAAATTCCTTGTATTTTTATGAAAATTACCATATTTTTCTCACATTTTTTGGACATCACAAACTCACAAAAAAATATTTTTTCTAAAGTGCTAAGAGAAGGATTCGAACCCAGCACGGTAGAGAAGAAGCCCAGAGCACCCGCCAACAGGCCAATCGTGTGCTAGCGCTTAGAAGAGGGTGAAATAGGTATATGTGCTTTCGGTTCGCAGTCCATATACATATATATACAGCTAGGTAAAAAGATGGTGAGGCCGGGTTTCGAACCGCACCGCTCAGGGAAATCGAGCGCAGTCACAGACCGCCTGAGCCACTGGCTGAGGTTGTCACAATACTGAGTTAAAGTCTATGAGTTTCATATTCGCACTGTTTTAGAAAACAACTCGATGTTCAAATCAATTTGGCTCATATTGCCTTTATACAAACTACAGAAAAATTTCCAGATTAATTCATCTTTATTTAATCTTCATAACAGCAAGTATAAAATAAATTTTTGTACTAAAAACATAATCTTTCCACCCAAACTAATAATTGTCCATTAAGACTATAATATCTTTTATTTTCGACATTGAAAAAATATCAATTGATCTTCTAATCTCTCTTTTATTCCCAAATTTTCCATGATAATTTACTGTTTATTAATCTATATTCACACCACATACAACTTTGGATTTTCCCATACTCATATTAGCAAAAGAATTCATGTAACACATGAATAGGTGAAACTCAACAATTACTAATTTTTGGGTATTTCTATTTTGATGACAACAAGCAATTTCATTGGTTCAATTATGCCACTTCTACTCATGAATTTAACATACTCATCACTCAAGCATTCAATATATTTTCTATTCAAATTTCATAGTGTATCATTATCTTAATCAATTGTCATGTTTCAACCATACAATTTACAAGCAATGGATGAAGATTTTCACACATCATACTAACCATATTGCATCATTATTCAATTAAACTAACAATCATGGAACGAGCTACATATAGTTTCATTTCATGCTAGAATTTCACATACGCAATTAATCACATCATTCCAATCCATTCATATACTAACTTTTTAATTAGAGTGGACTCTTATTAGTATTTTCCATGTATAGTGTTGACAATATAACTAGCATGAATCCTACATTAGAAATATGAAATATTTTACCCACCTTAATGGAGAGAAACACAAAAGCAACAAGTCCTAGTAGATGAGAACACCTCCTCCTAGCCAAAAGAGTGCACCACTCCAAGCTTCCAAGCCTAGCCGAATGCTTCCCAAGCTCCAAACCGAAATGCTACCCTCCTTGGTGATGCCGGCCACTCCAAGTAACAACACCCACACAACTCTCTTATCTTTTATAACTCACACAATTATAATACTATAGCTTTAGAAATTATACTTTGCATATGAAAAATTAGCCATGAGAAGGGGGGTATTTATACTAAAAAATGAGGGGAATGGAGGGCCAAGATTGTCTTGGTGGTTGTTGGATGAAGGGTTTAGATCAAAGTAGGAGTTAGGAAAACTACCCACCTCCTTGAAACTACCCCCATGTTCTCCACACCCAAAAATCCAAATTCCCTCCAAAAGATTGCTACCGGCCTCACAAAAGAAGTGTGCAATGCACGTGTACGTGTAGTGCACGTGCATGCAACTAGGCCAAATTTGTACATTCTAAAATTGTATAAAAATATATTTGTTAAAAAAAAGTCTTCTCCATGACAAGTTTAATTAAAATAACTTAATTCATGGGCTTTCTTTGTGGGCCAAACTAGTTTATAAAAATAAGATAAAATAAAAAAATACTTTTGGGCTTTTAAAGAAAAGGCTTTTTAATTAAATCAAAGAAGGCTTTTAAAGAAAGGCTTTTGTACTAAAATAATTTGAGAAAAATATCTTAAATAATTATACACATTATGATAAAATAATTCAAACAAAATATTGCACGTGCACAACACGTGCAAAATAAATAATTTTTCATTTATTGAAAAATCAGGGTATTACAACACTCCCTCCTTAGAATAGTTCCGTCCCCGGAACTACAATCAAGAGCGAGAGAACAAACAAAATACAACACACTCAACAAGAAATAAAGATACAAAAATACAATCAAGCAAAAAGCTCAGGATAGTCCTTCAACATCCTCTCCTCAGATTCCCAAGTAGCCTCTTCAACCAAGTGGTTTCTCCAGACTACCTTGACCATCGGTATCGTCTTATTCCTCAAGACTTTCTCCCTACGGTCAACAATCTCAACAGGAGACTCGATGTAATTCAGGTCTAACTGCAAATCTTCCGGCACTTCAGGCAAATGATGACTCGGGTCTGGAATATACCCTCTCAGCATAGACACATGAAAGACATTGTGCACCTGAGACAACTCTTCCGGTAACTCAAGCCGGTAAGCAGTTTTCCCGATCCTTTTCAATATCTTATACGGGCCTATAAACCTCGGGGCTAACTTCCCGCCTTTGCCAAAACGAACCACACCTTTGCTGGGTGATACCTTCAGGAAAAAGAAGTCACCAACCTCAAACTCAAGGTCCCTTCCCCGGTTGTCTGCATAGCTTTTCTGCCTGCTCTGAGCTTCCACCAACCTTTTCCTGATCAGATCAATCTTCTCAGAAGTCAGCTGTACAAGCTCAGGACCAAACAACTGACGCTCCCCCACTTCATACCAACAAACAGGAGTCCTGCACTTCCTGCCATACAGAGCTTCGTACGGCGCCATCCCAATACTGGCCTGAAAACTGTTGTTGTAGGCAAACTCCACCAAGGGTAAATGCCTTTCCCAACTGCCTCCAAAGTCTAGTATACAACACCGCAGCATATCCTCCAGAATACGATTGACTCTCTCGGTCTGCCCATCGGTTTGCGGATGAAAAGCAGTGCTGAAATCTGTCTTGGTACCCAAGGCCGTCTGAAGACTCCTCCAGAAATGCGAAGTAAACCGCGCATCTCGATCAGACACAATGGTCGAAGGAACGCCATGAAGTCGGACAATCTCACCAACATACATCTCAGCCAACTTGTCCATCGAAGTAGTGAGTTTCATCGCCAAAAAGTGAGCGGACTTGGTAAGTCGATCGACTATAACCCAAATTGCATCATTGCCTTTAGGACTCTTAGGCAATCCCGTAATGAAATCCATACTGATGTTATCCCACTTCCATTCCGGAATAGGTAACGGCTGTAATAGACCTCCGGGTCTCTGATTTTCGGCTTTAACTTGCTGACAAACCTCACACTTCGCGACAAATTCAGCCACATCCCGCTTCAAACCTGACCACCAGAAATGCTGCTTGATGTCTTTGTACATCTTAGTACTCCCAGGATGTACCGACAAAAGAGTAGCATGCGCCTCCTGAAGAATACTCTCTTTCAGGTCCGCTTGATTTGGAACGCACAGCCTGTCTCCGAACCACAGCACTCCATCCCTGATCTGAAAACCGGGCAACCTGCCAGCACTGACCCGCTCCTTCATCTCCAAGATATCAGCATCCAGCTCCTGACTTGCAATGATCCTGGCATTCAAAGTAGGCTGAAGCCTCAACTGAGCCAAAGATGCTCCCAATCCTTGCAAGACAACCTCAATACCAGCTCGGTCCAGCTCCTCAATCAGATGCCTCTGAGTCGTAATCAAACAGGCCAAACTGCTCTTGCGGCTAAGGGCATCAGCCACAACATTAGCTTTTCCGGGATGATACTTGATCTCAGGTCGCATATCCTCGAGCACTTCCAACCATCTCCGCTGCCTCAAATTGAGATCCCTCTGCTGATATATATACTTCAAGCTCTTATGATCCGTGTACATATTCAACTTCTCACCGTACACGTAGTGCCTCCATTGCTTCAAAGCAAAGATAATCGCAGCCAACTCCAGATCATGAGTCGGATAATTCTTCTCATGTGGTCGTAGTTGCCTGGACCCATAAGCGATTACTCTTCCTTCTTGCATTAAGACACAACCAAGCCCCCGATGTGAAGCATCGCTATAAACATCATACTCAACACCAGCTCTAGGCAAAGCCAAGATAGGTGCAGTAGTCAGCCTATCTTTCAACTCCTGAAAGCTCGCCTCACATTGCTCGGTCCACTTGAAGCTCACATTCTTCTTGGTCAGCCCTGTAAGCGGTACAGCTATCTGAGCATAACCTTGAATGAATCTCCGATAATATCCAGTCATCCCAAGGAAACTTCTGACTTCCTTCACTGTAGTAGGCCTCGCCCAATCTCTCACTGCCTCTATCTTCTGAGGGTCAGTTGCCACTCCCTCCTTAGAAAGGATGTGACTTAGGAATGCCACTTCAGATTTCCAGAAATCACACTTGGATAACTTGGCATACAGCTGCTGCTCTTCCAGCTTCTGCAACACCGCTGCCAGATGCTCAGTGTGCTCCTCCTCTGACTTGGAGTACACGAGAATATCGTCGATAAACACCACGACGAAAGAATCAATAAACGGCCTCAGAACTCTGTTCATCAAGTCCATGAAGATTGCAGGTGCATTCGTCACTCCGAATGGCATAACTAAGAATTCGTAATGCCCATGCCGAGTTCTAAATGCAGTCTTATGCACATCTTCAGCTTTCACTCGAACTTGGTGGTAACCTGATCGAAGATCTATTTTGGAGAATACAGCTGCTCCTTGTAGACGATCGAACAAGTCATCAATTCGAGGAATCGGATACTTATTCTGAATAGTGACCTTATTCAGCTCCCGGTAATCGATGCACATTCTCATCGATCCATCCTTCTTCTTTACCAAAAGCACTGGTGCTCCCCAAGGTGACGCACTAGGTTGAATAAAGCCTTTTCCCAACAGTTCCTCAATCTGCCGTTTCACCTCATCCTGTTCCACTGGAGCCATCCTATAAGGTGCCTTAGAAATGGGTGCACTTCCCGGTTGAACAGTGATGCTGAACTCTACATCACGATGCGGAGGTAACCCAGGAAAATCTTCCAAGAACACAGTCGGATAGTCCCGAACCACAGGAATCCCTTGCACTTCCACAGGAGTATCTTCCTTGCGGATAGTTGCCACCAGCTTAGAACATTTCCGCTTCCCTTGGAACACGACTTCAGGTCCACCTGGAGCCTTCACTGTCACCGTCTTGGCCTTACACTCGATGCTTGCACTGTACACCGACATCCAATCAATGCCAATGATAACATCGACTCCCAAGATAGTCAGTTCGATCAGATCAATGCCAAAGATTCTATCCCCAATCACAATCTCGCAATCAGCATAATACCGATCAGTGGTTAAAGCTTCCCCTGACGGAGTAGCTACTGATAAGATCTTGCCTGGGAAAATCTTCGGTTCAACTCCCAACACTTTAGCAAACTTTGGAGACACAAAAGTATGAGAGGATCCAGTATCAAACAATACGACAGCTTTCATTCCATATTCCGATGTAAAAGGTCCATCAAATTCGAAGTATAAGACAAGAATTTAAACCAACTTCCATTTCATTGAATTCCAAAAGTTTATACATTCGAATTTAAAAACATTTTTTTGACATCAGAACGGAAAGAAACAGAAGCTACAACACTCTAACTCCTACGGGGCCTCTTCGCTGCTCGAAGTTCTTCCCGCAGTTCATCAACCTCATCCTTCAGCACATCAGTTAGGTTCTTTTTCTTCTCAAGTTCCCAAATCCGATGGCTAAGAACAGAATAGTCAGCCTTCCGCTTCTCCAGCTGAGCCTCCAACAATCAAACTCTCTCCTTCAGGGTTTCCACTTGCCTCTGAAGAGAAGTCACAAGACCACTTGGAACTGGTACTTCTTCTTCGTCGGAAGAAGAATCATCAGATGAATCCGGAGGTGGGGTGATCTCTCGGGATTCAGGGTACTCCTCGTCATCAGAATCAACTTGTCCAGGGTAGTACTCGTCCTCGGAATCTGCCTGTCCAGGATGGTACTCTTCCTCAATGATGTGCCAGTCGTCGCCTCCAGCAGGGTCGAAGTGATCAGCCATCTTAGAAATAGAGAGGAGAAGGCATAAATCTTAGAGCAACACAAATGTAAGTCACTTACATTTAAATCTCTAGATTCAAACACACACTCTAATGTCCACTTCTAGGGTGTCGTTCCCTATAAATTTGTACAAGTGTGAAAGTGTAGAAAGCGTAGCTCTGATACCACTCTGTAACGCCCCGAATCCCAAATACACTGAATTCGAGATGTTCTACAGGATCTTTTCACTTTCTTAGTACACTTTTACAGGGAAATTAAAACTTTTCATCATACATCAGAGATTACATCATAATTACATCTTTCTTTTGCACAGCGGAAGTAAAATACAACAATTAAATACAAGTACAACAGCTTGATATAATCTTTAAGCATCCAAATCCTCTTTAATCTTTAGCATAACATTCACCTGCATGTCAGACTGTGGGTACGTCAGTTTATTCAACCGACGATCATTATACACGGCCATCCTCTCTATGCCGGGAACAGTATAACTTAACATTTCATATTTAGCAACCACAAACTTGTCACATTTTAAACTAAAGGGACTACCCTATTGATGTCGTGTTGTGATTGTGCACTTAGTCCTTAATGCAGTTTATTATGTTATATGACACTAATGCACACTTGTTCGGATTCTATGCATCCCATACTACATAGGTCCGAGGGCAAGCCCTTATTCGTTCTTCATCTTTATAGGGTTCAATCCCCCCGTTATGATCTAATCTACTACTGTAATTATGGTAAGTATCCTAGATGTTATCTGACCTACGAACTCATGTTTAGGCACTCTGGAGTAGTATCCTCACCCAGACGCATCATGGGAATTCCTGGGATACGCTCTCACCATAAACATGACACCACCCGTAGTCTTCAAACATCCCACGAGCGTCGCCACTGGGACGGTACTCTGGAACAGTATCCTCACCCAGACTCGTCATGGGAATTCCTGGGATACGCTCTCGCCGCTACCCAGGGCCCTCATACTCAGTGTTTTTCTCTTACTTTCATCACGTCTTCACTATGCACTAGTCCTTAGTTTTATTAAAAATCATGAACAAAATAATCACTAGAGTTAGCCTCTCCATCATCCGGACTTATTCATTCATTTCATCATGACCAACCTTGGTCTAAATTCATTCTATTTCATTTCTTAGTGCCGGGGAGACTTAGCTACTCTATTTCAAATTTCATTTCACAATCTTTAAGTCATAACAATTTCCATGTCACATTTTCATATTCTTTCTTATTCATGATTACTCTTTGTTCACAAGTCCAATAGTGAATACTTATAACTCATAAAAATTCATATTCATGGCCAACAATTTCATCAACATGATTTCTAAATTCCAATATCATACAATGCACTTCATAATTAAACACTCATACTTCACATTTTACACAATATCCTCAAGTGAGAAATTAATAACATCTTGTCACACCACAAATTCTTTGTGTCAATTACTTCTTAATAAATCCATTTCAATATATCTTTATAAACTAAAAATTTCCATAAGCATGTGTCTTAGAACCATAGCTTTAATTATACCATTTGTTCACAAACTACATTATATTTTCTTCAAATAATACCCAACTCAATCCCATAAAATTCCTTGTATTTTTATGAAAATTACCATATTTTTCTCACATTTTTTGGACATCACAAACTCACAAAAAAATATTTTTTCTAAAGTGCTAAGAGAAGGATTCGAACTCAGCACGGTAGAGAAGAAGCCCAGAGCACCCGCCAACAGGCCAATCGTGTGCTAGCGCTTAGAAGAGGGTGAAATAGGTATATGTGCTTTCGGTTCGCAGTCCATATACATATATATACAGCTAGGTAAAAAGATGGTGAGGTCGGGTTTCGAACCGCACCGCTCAGGGAAACCGAGCGCAGTCACAGACCGCCTGAGCCACTGGCTGAGGTTGTCACAATACTGAGTTAAAGTCTATTAGTTTCATATTCGCACTGTTTTAGAAAACAACTCGATGTTCAAATCAATTTGGCTCATATTGCCTTTATACAAACTACAGAAAAATTTCCAGATTAATTCATCTTTATTTAATCTTCATAACAGCAAGTATAAAATAAATTTTTGTACTAAAAACATAATCTTTCCACCCAAACTAATAATTGTCCATTAAGACTATAATATCTTTTATTTTCGACATTGAAAAAATATCAATTGATCTTCTAATCTCTCTTTTATTCCCAAATTTTCCATGATAATTTACTGTTTATTAATCTATATTCACACCACATACAACTTTGGATTTTCCCATACTCATATTAGCAAAAGAATTCATGTAACACATGAATAGGTGAAACTCAACAATTACTAATTTTTGGGTATTTCTATTTTGATGACAACAAGCAATTTCATTGGTTCAATTATGCCACTTCTACTCATGAATTTAACATACTCATCACTCAAGCATTCAATATACTTTCTATTCAAATTTCATAGTGTGTCATTATCTTAATCAATTGTCATGTTTCAACCATACAATTTACAAGCAATGGATGAAGATTTTCACACATCATACTAACCATATTGCATCATTATTCAATTAAACTAACAATCATGGAACGAGCTACATATAGTTTCATTTCATGCTAGAATTTCACATACGCAATTAATCACATCATTCCAATCCATTCATATACTAACTTTTTAATTAGAGTGGAATCTTATTAGTATTTTCCATGTATAGTGTTGACAATATAACTAGCATGAATCCTACATTAGAAATATGAAATATTTTACCCACCTTAATGGAGAGAAACACAAAAGCAACAAGTCCTAGTAGATGAGAACACCTCCTCCTAGCCAAAAGAGTGCACCACTCCAAGCTTCCAAGCCTAGCCGAATGCTTCCCAAGCTCCAAACCGAAATGCTACCCTCCTTGGTGATGCCGGCCACTCCAAGTAACAACACCCACACAACTCTCTTATCTTTTATAACTCACACAATTATAATACTATAGCTTTAGAAATTATACTTTGCATATGAAAAATTAGCCATGAGAAGGGGGGTATTTATACTAAAAAATGAGGGGAATGGAGGGCCAAGATTGTCTTGGTGGTTGTTGGATGAAGGGTTTAGATCAAAGTAGGAGTTAGGAAAACTACCCACCTCCTTGAAACTACCCCCATGTTCTCCACACCCAAAAATCCAAATTCCCTCCAAAAGATTGCTACCGGCCTCACAAAAGAAGTGTGCAATGCACGTGTACGTGTAGTGCACGTGCATGCAACTAGGCCAAATTTGTACATTCTAAAATTGTATAAAAATATATTTGTTAAAAAAAAGTCTTCTCCATGACAAGTTTAATTAAAATAACTTAATTCATGGGCTTTCTTTGTGGGCCAAACTAGTTTATAAAAATAAGATAAAATAAAAAAATACTTTTGGGCTTTTAAAGAAAAGGCTTTTTAATTAAATCAAAGAAGGCTTTTAAAGAAAGGCTTTTGTACTAAAATAATTTGAGAAAAATATCTTAAATAATTATACACATTATGATAAAATAATTCAAACAAAATATTGCACGTGCACAACACGTGCAAAATAAATAATTTTTCATTTATTGAAAAATCAGGGTATTACACGATGAGGGCTGGGTTCTCCGGTGAATGTGAAGGGTGAATGGGGAGATGATCGGAGCACAGGATAGCGGAGGCGAAGACGAGATGGCGACGAGGCGAAGATGGGTTGATGGGTTGGTTTGGGTTGCGGTGGATTCTTAGGCGAGGACAGGGACGATGATGGGGGGTTGATGGTGACGAGGTTGACGAGGGGATGGGTCGAAGGTGGTCGGAGGGAGGACGGGAGAGCGACGAGGAGAGGGGCGATGGGTTGGTTGGCGAAAACAGAGAGAGAGCGGGAGTTTGGAGAAGGAGGCACAGTAACGGGGGATTAGGGAACAGTAATGGTGGATTCGGGGTTAATGATGGCTGAAGGTTGAGTAAAATAGGATTAGGGTTTGATTAAAAGAGATTAGTATTTATAGGAAAAAGATAGGACATTGGGCTATTGGGTATTTGGATATAGATCCAATAAGATAAAATACATTGTATATAATACAATTGATCAATACGAATCCGAATACAAGAAGTAAGATATCTGATAGTATAATTTGTATTACGTAAATTATTTGAAACAAATTAAAACAAAAATATTAAATAAGAAGGGATTGGTTTTAATAATCAATAATAATAATCACCATAGCCATAAGAACACAAAAATAACCATGTCAATAAAATAATAATAGTAATATCAATCAATCATTCAGAATAAAAAGACTATCAACAATAATAGCAATCGTCAGAATAATAATATCAATATATAAAAAAAGGAATTCGTTGAAATAGTCGAAACAATAATAATATTTCTGAGGGTTAAAATGCAAATAGTTGATCAAGTAGAAATGGAAACAACGTTTATTCGAAAAAAAACAATAATTATTGTTTAAGAAAAGTGCTTTAACATGAATTCAAAACGAATTTAACAATAACAATTTATAAATATCGAGATATAGAAAAATACTCATGAAAATACATATTTGTGGAAATAGAGGTTACAACAACTATCACCAGAAGGGTATATTACTATATTTATATCACATATGCATAAGCATAACTTTAACTGTATAGTATATATATATATATATATATATATATATATATATATATAATATATCTCATGATATATATATATATATATCCCATGATATCTTCTTATATCCTCTTTATCAAATAAAATACTCAACTTTATAAATATAACCTTGCCAATATATTTATATATATCTCCCATAACACACACATATATATAGAAATCTCAACACACTCGCATATATATGTATATTAATTCATTACACCCAATAATTCACTCTGCATCATACTTATGAACTTATATATACGATGCACTTAACGGATCACACAAAGCAAGTCCTAATATAAAATTTTACATAGCACAACATATACATAAAATATAAGAAATCATACTCACCTGGGGAGACGTGAAGACCGACAGTATAAGCTCTCCGCTATTTCTCCCTGAACACGCTTCTTTTCCTATTACCATGTTTTAACCCTAATTAGGGATTAAGATATTCAAATCACTCACAAATAACACTTAAGATCATTCTAATCCTTCACAGGCATTTCATCGGACACCTGGCGTGCGCACGATACATGCACGCTTTCCGGTTTTTTCCTAACTGGGTTTTATGCCCATAAAATCTTTCAAAAAATTATTCTAAATTATTCCCCCATAACTCATAGGGATTTCTATTATCAATTTGTATCAATTACTACTCTTATTATCTTTTAATTACTAAGCCAACACCCTATTTATTTTCCAATTTAATTTCTATCTTCTTAATCTATCACTTCTAATATAAAGAGAATTGCCTACTCTTCTTACTATACCATTTCACAGCTAAAAATTCACAATACAAACACATATAGTTTAAATAAAATCTAACTCACCTTACAATTGATGATTTCAAAAACAAACACCGTGGGGTTGAAGAGCACCCTCCAAATAGCCAAAACCCTAAAATAATTGAAGATTAGATGGGGTTTCAATTTTAATCGAGGGCGAAATTGGGTTTCGGCTGAAAGGAAATGGGGAGAAAGAGAATGGCGATCTGACGAAATAAAAGGGAATGGGAGAAGAAAAAGATTTGAAAATTAATTCTAAGCCCCTATTTGACCAAACATTAATTATAAGACCCTCCCAATTCATTATTTATATGTTCTTATACTCCTTTTCATAATAAAATCCAATAAAACTAGCTCCATCAAATAAATAAATAAACTTTAGAATATATATGAGATAAAATTCTATATTTATACATAACAATAATAACAATCTCTATATATAATGGGAGAGTTGGAGTTGTAATTTGTCAACATACAAACCCGAGCATTACATGTGCAACACAAACTCTCCCATTAATTACAACAAAAACTAACTACAAACAAAATTTCACATATTTAAAACGTGCAACGCACGGGTAAAATAAATTTTCAATATTTTTTAACACCAAACATACACATATGTTGCACGTACAGCTCAAATTCTACTTATAAACACGTGCATTGCACTTACAAATCGTAGCTTTTTCTTCAAAATATCATTTCCAATTACGTGCAACACACAACCAACTCCAAAACTATTTCTTAACACATATATCGCATGTGAAAATCCTCCAACTCTTATCAAAACGTGCATCGCACGTGAAAAATACTAGTAATATTTAATAGCAATAAAAGAATTACAATAACTATTTTGAAATTATTAAAAACAAAGAGATGTTACATGTTTCTTCAACTTTCTAATATAGTTTTATTGGTAGAATGCTTGACATGTTTAAATTGTTAGATGCATGATAACTTATATAGATTTAACATTCATGATTATATTATTTGTTGTTGATTGAATGTGTGAAATCATGATATGTTTGATTTGGGTGCTGTAACACCCCCACTTTTTTTTAAAAAATATTTCTTATTCAAATGTTCTAACTTAATCTATTTCTTATCTACACTATTTCTTACTTAGGAAAATTTTCATAAGTTTTAACTAAAATTTTGGCAGAGTCTCCCCTGAAATATTAGCCATTTTACAGACATTCCTTAAAGAATTCTGCAGACAATTACATAAATCACAGAACATGTATTATATGCCAATCCTCCCCAGGCCAATTCATCCAACAACACACAGGCAATAATATATATGGCTCTGGGGGCATAATTCATCATAACAAGCAAGATACAATTTAAAAATCAAAAATTCTTTTGAAAACATATAAGATATTTAGAAAAATTTTAGAAAAATCTTTCAAAAACCAAATCACAGAACCCAATACTCCACAACGAGGTACATACGGGTTTTCATACTTTATCACAGTACTATATATATTATTATTCCTTATAGTTGTACACATAATCGTCTATAATACAAAATATTACACCATACTATCCCCATTTCTACAAGTCTTAAGATAAATTGCATTTAATAGATACATATATAACCCATTCTACTACGAGAAAAGTATAATTACTAAGACCACAACAAATACTATGGTATCTCACCCCGCTGCGAATCAAAACCTGCAAGAGAGTTAGGGACGTCCACCCTCAGGGAGGGACTTCCCTAACCCCCAGAAAACAACAAGGGTTAGCTAAAACTGGTATGAGTACAATCTACTGGTTTACAAAATAAATTAAACTATATCAAGAAAATTGAAAGAACTTACGAATATCCTGATAATTAAGATTAACCTGGAATTTGAATATACAAACATAATAAAAGTGATTTTGGACTAAAATACTCTTTTGAATCCTTAACCGATCTACATATCCATGTCCACTCACTCTACCTTGAAGTTGTGCCTCGGCGGGTAGTTCCCACCATTTCCATAGAAATAGCGGGCAAGTAGTTCCTCGACACAATTCCAAGGTATACTATATACATTAATTCTCGTCTCTGACATCACTGTCATTCAATCTTATAGCATTTCATACATTCAATCTCACACTATATTTATATTTATTCTCGTTGCATAACATCACACTCATTCAATTTTATATCATATTCATATTTATTCTCATCACATAATTTCACATTCATTCATTAATTCATATATTATCACATTCATTTTCACCACATATCATAACATTCATTCAGCCTCATCATATCATGTTCATCCATTCTTATAATATCACATTTATCCATATCTCATAACATCTCGTAATACATTAACCTTCATTCTCATCATATATTACAATTACCTTCTTTTCATTCTAATTTCTTCATACAACTTAATTTTAATGCTCATTCTCATTTTATATTACAATTACCTTCTTTTCATTCTAATTTCATCATACAGCTTAATTTTATTGCTCATTCTTATTTTATCATATACTTTATGTTTCCTTATCATCCCATCATACAACTTAAGTTACTCCTCATTCTTATTGATAAGGTATCTTACTTTCATTTTCATTTACATCGCATATTACAATTTTACTTTAACTTTCATACTTATCAGATAATACACCACACCCCAAACATAGTTTGGGTAATATAACACTGCACCCCAAAGCGGATATCTTGGGTAATAATCACCGCACCCCAGATAAACTGGGTAATAATCACCGCACCCAAGTAGAACTTAGGTAATATAACATCACATCTCAAGCCGATAGCTCGGTTATTACTTTTCATTTCCATTTCGCAATACAACTATCATATCAACAATCACCGAATCACCCTGGGAGTTGTGTCAAGGTAGGTAGTTCCACACCATTTTCATGGAAATAGCGGGCAAGTAGTTCCTCGACACAATTCCAAGGCATATTAACTCATATCATAACATATTTTTAGTTTTATAACCATTTTCATATTCATTACATAATACACTTTACTTCTTGTTTCACACTCATATTACATATTAGTTTACTATTCATTCATATAATACATAGTTACTTCTCATATTCATTTCCATACCACAATTTCTTCAATTTAGTCATATTAATTCACATACATAATTCCTTCACTTTTCATACTCATTCACATAATATCATATCTTCACTTTTCATATTTAATCACATAACATAATTTCTTCTCTTTTCATAGATATTCTCAAAGCACAATTTCTTTATTTTTTTTCATATAAAATGACATAACGCAATTTCTTTACTTTTCATACTCATTTACATAATTATAACTCATTTTCTTTAATGTTCATTTTCATTCATATACAAATTTTCTTTTACTTTTCGTATTCATTCTAATTCATATACTTGCTTTACTTTCTCATTTTCACTTCACATTAAATACTTTCTTTACTTTCTCATTCTCATTGCACATCATGTGTTTTCTTTACTTTCATATTTTCATTTCACATTTATTCATTTATTAATTTATTGACCAGTGCCCCACATCATCACTAAACTGATTGCTGCCCACCGAGGGTCTTACGCATCGCATCACTACCATACCAGTCTTATGCATCAAATACACATCGCTGCCATACAGGTCTTACGTATCAAATACACATCGCTGCCATACAGGTCTTATGTAACATATGTTTATTTTATAACATCAAATTATTCGTTCATATTTATCTTTCGAGTAATTATTTTGAATTTTATTATAGTGATGCATAAAAATGCAATTTTATTTCCTTTTATATTTTAGAGTTACTTAGATTTAGGGTGGAGTTATTTTTATAGGAGTTTATTGCAAAAATTGAACTAGGAAGGCCTTAGAATAAATGTTTGGTCCGGGAGGGGCCTAAAATTAATTTTCCATTTTTATTTTACTTATCAAAGCACCCTTTCCGGTTTCACCCCCTTCATTTTTTCAGAACCCAAATACACCTGGTCGAAACATGACCTTACCGAAACCCAATTCTAGGGTTTTACATCTCATCCAACCTTCACATATTTCCAAATTAATTTTGGGGGCGCTTGGTACGCGGATTGGAGAATTCCAAGGAAATAGTGGATTCCTAGGAAAATGAGGGTGGGAATGAAGATTCCCGAGAATATTGCAATACTGTGTTTGGTATACGATATTACATGCCTGGGAATACTTTATTACCGTGTTTGGTATAGAACAATTCATTCCCATCAATCTATCTCTATAGTAGACATTACCGAAAATACCCTTTTGGCTTTATTTAAAAATAAATAAATATAAAAGTCATCTAATTTAGTAGTTGATGTATATGCATGCATGTGCAAAAGTAATACTGATATATATCTTATAAAACTTTAGTAAATTAACAAATAGATTACTAAAAAAATGAAACCGATGATCGTGAACAGAGAATGACGTATACTAAAAAGGTTATTCCGACTATGGAAATGGAGAAAAGTCCAAGAAAAGCTATAACACGTAGCAAATAGAGAAAATAATAGAGACTGAGAATGATATTAATTTCCAAATTGTGGTTCGTGTGATCCTAGGGCAACCCACTGAGGGAAGGATTCTCGAAGAAATATTCATTCACACATCACCGGAAAGCTGTGATTGGGATATCTTCACCGAGAACACAACTACTTGGTCTCTCTTGTGGGTCGGAAACTAAAATTGAAGAAATTCTAATACTGGGAAGCATCAAAAGCGATGATTTTATCTTAACTTTCCGACGTTTCCTTGGAAGTGGGTATGTGATACAGAAAATGCTTTATAATCTACTTGGATTATGTCAAATAGTTCCCACTTTCTTGGTAGACGTGAGAGGGTTTTGATCGATTTTTTGAAGGAGTTGCATGGGTTGAAGAAATTGATATGGAAACTAATCTTCATTCTCATAACAGAATCAAAAGTTCATGCAATGAGTTTCATCTGCTACCAGAGATCATTAGAATGTGCTATCTTGGAACATAGTATAAAGTGAAGGTTAAAGTGGAGTAAAAAGTTGAGTCACCGATAGTGATCGAATGCGACATAGTGGAACAATGTCACAAAGGGAAACAGGTGGAAGTTTCAGTGACGGGGAGAGAGAAACGGGGGAGGAGAGAGAAATGAGGGTGTTTTGGGTATGCAATAATCTCACTCTTTTTTTATGTGGAGGAATCCACAAATTCCACCCTTTTCAAGGGGAATGTTTATCCTTCAAACTAATTATTTTGATAACCCTGGGAATTTAAGATTATTTACAAAACTATACCTATGTCTTACCAAACCAGGTAATCAAGAGGGTAATCCTAGATTCCCTTATACATTACTGTGGACCAAACGCCCCCTTAGGGTTTTGATTAATTGGAGGGTGCTCTTCAACCCTACGATGTTAGTTTTTTTAAATCATTGATTGTACGGTGAGTTAGAATTTATTTAAATTGTATGTGATTATTTGATTTGCAAATTTTTAGTTGTAAAATGGTTTAGTAAGGAGAATAGGCAATTCTCTTTATAGTAGAAGTTATAGATTTCCAATTTAGATATAGAAATTTAATTGAAAAATAATTAGAGTGTTGGCTTAGAAATTAAAAGATAATAGGAGTAGTAATTGGTGTAAATTGATAATAGAAATCCCTGTATGTTATGGAAAATAATTTAGAATAATTTTTAGAAGATTATATGGGCATAAAATCCAGTTAGGAACAATCGGAATGCGTGCATGTGTCATGTGCATGCCAGATATTCGATGAAATGCCTGTGAGGGATTAGAATGACTTTAATTGTAATTTGTGAGTGATTTGAATATTTTATCCCTAGTTTGTGTTAAAATAAGATAATAGGAAAAGAAGTGAGTTCGGGGAGCAATAGCGGAGAGCTTATACAGTCGGCCTTCGTGTCTCCCCAGGTGAGTATGATTTCTTATATTTTATATATATGTTGTGCTATGTAAAATTTTATATTACAATTTGCTTTGTGTGATGCGTTAAGTGCATTTTCTAAATTATTGGGTGTAAGAAATTAATTTATATATATATATATATATATATATATATATATATATATATATATATATATATATATATATATATATATATATATATGCGAGTGTGTTGAGATTTGCATATATATATATATATATATATGTATGTGTGTGTGTGTGTGTGTGTGACGGGAGATATATCAATATATTGACAAGGTTATATTTATTAAGTTGTGTATTTTATTTGATAAAGAGAATGTGAGAAGATTTTATGGGAAATATATATATACATAGATATTTATACATTGACGATACTATATGATTAAAGTTATGCTTATACATATGTGATGTAAGTATAGTTATATACCCTGGTGATGAGAGTTGTGTATTATATACATGATCTTAAAGGCGTGTATATGTATGGAGTTGTGTAATCATATGCATGATATGGACGGCGTGTATGTGCTTATAAAATTAATGGAGTTATATACATTTATGATATAAGGAGAAATTATATTATAAGAGATAAATTATGTTATAAATGAGAAATTCAAGTTATAAATGGAAAATTTTATAGTAAGGATAAATTATAAATCATATGTATTTATATTTGGAGGTATATATATATATATACGAAGATATAAAGGAGATTAAATGGTGAAATGATATGAGATAATGTGATCGAATAAAATGATCAGATGAAAATGATTATAAAAATAAATGATTATCAGTGTCTACAGGATCACGGGGGTTGGTGCTAGACCTCCTAATACCCAAGTTATTGGTTTGAGGTGCGGTGCATGCGTAAGACCCTTGGTGGGTATCGAGCAAATGCGTAGAATCCTTGGTGGGTAGCGATCTGTGTTTTGACGGAGCTAGTGGCTTTAGTCTTGTTAGATGCGTAAGACCCTTGGTGGGCAGCGGTGTGTAAGACCCTTGGTGGGCAGCGAGCAGACGCGTTAGACCCCTGGTGTGAAGCGATCTGTGTTTTGACGGAGCTATCAGCTCTAGTCTTGTTCGGTGCGTAAGACCCTTGGTGTGCAGCGGTGCGTAAGACCCTTGGTAGGCAGCGAGCAGACGCAAAGGACCCTTATTGGGCAGCGATCTGTGTTATGACAGAGCTATCAGCTCTAGTCTTGTTGGATGCGTAAGACCCTTGGTGGGCAGCAAACAGACGCGTAGGACCCATGGTGGGAAGCGATCTGTGTTTTGACGGAGGTATCGGCTCTAGTCTTGTTGGATGTGGAAGACCCTTGGTGGGCAGCGAGCAGACACGTAAGACCCTTGGCAGGTAACAATGAGATGCGTAAGACCCTAGGTGGGCTGTGATGGGTAAGATCCTTTGTGGGCAGCGATCAGTTTGGTGATGATGTGGGCACTAGTTGACAAATTAATAAAAGAGGTATTTATGTGTTATAAAAGGAGAATGAAAAGTTAAGAAATTGTGTTACATGTATGAGAATGAAAATTAAAGCAAATGTGTTATGAGAATGCATATGATAAGTAAAGAAATTGTGTTATGAGAATAAATATGAAAAGTAAGAAAATTGTATTATAAGATTGAAGAGTAAAGTAATTTGTAATGTGAAGAGGATTTCAAAAACTGAGGTAATACCCAAGCTATCGGCTTGAGGTGTACTGTTAAATTACCCAGTTTATCTGGGGTGCGGTATGTATTACCCAAACTATGTTTGGGGTGCAATGTATTGTCCGGGGAGAATGAAAGTTAAAGTGCATTGTAATGTGAGATGTAAATAAATATCAAAGTATGGTATATTTTAAAATGAGAATGAATGTTAAAGAAAGGTGTATTATGAGATTAAAATAAAAGTAAGTAATATTATGTGCCGAGAATGGATATTAAAGTAAAGACAGGATTCGACATGAGATTAGTACGCCTTGGGATTGTGTCCAGGAACTACTCGCCTGCCATTTCGGTGGAAATTGTAGGAACTACCTGTCTAGGCACAACTCCAAGGTGGATCAGTAGGATGTGATATGGAAGTTGTATTATGAGATGGAATGAAAAGTAAAGTACATTGTATTATGAAATAAACATGAGATAGTAAAGAAAGTATATGTCATGCCCCGCTTCCCAAAAAGGAGAATATGGAATACGGACACGTGACTATGTCCAACGAATAATTTTCATCATCCATAAGCTGTCAGGATCTTTACAACATTTCACAGGAATAATCAGAGTAGGAAGCAAGAGAAGTCAACCACGCATGCATAAATCAATATACCAACACAATTTACTTGAAACAAAACTTAATAAATTTCAAATAAACCAGATCTGAACAAGTCAATAATTCTGGGTCACATTGCCCAATACAAAATTATCCAAGTAACAAATACAATTATTCAAATAAGAAACAAGAAATAATAATAGCAAAAACTCCGGCATCTAAAATCTCAGATCACCTACTCCATCGAGCAGCTGATCTCCACAATCTGCAATTCAATAAATTGCAGGAAGATGAAAAAGAAAACAAAATGCCCGTCAATGCAAGTTACGGGCCGCTTGTAGTGCAGGCAACAAGTACAAGAAAAATAAACAAATATAAATAATAACAGAAACAAACATAGCATGGAATAGATATGATAGAGCAAAACAGAATGTCTACCATGAATCAGAAAATAGAATCAAGTAACATGGTATGCTAACAGGTACAGGTGATATGTAACAGATGTCAAGTATCATGAAGATAGGTAAACAGGTAACAGATATCTAGTAGCATGTAACAGATAACAGATAACAGATGTCAGATAACAGATACAGGTAAACAGGTAATGTTATTACAGGTCTTGTGTTTTAGTTCTATCTCTGTAGCACTTCATGCATTCCAAACTTTTACCACATGGTTTCTACTTACATATAAATTACGTTTAGATTTCGTAGGGTATTCTATAGGGCCGTGTACTCAGGTATCAGACAGACAGATAGCAGATGCAGATCCAGACAGATAGGTAGAACCTACGGGTTCTCTTCTGAGTACACCTTCCTATAGAAAAGTGAACAGTTAGGTAATCAGACAGATAGAGTTGTGTATCATATAGTCATGAACACGTAGCAGATAATCCTGTAGGAAACACGGGCCCCTTCCAAGTACACATCTATATTATCCACTACTAGATCTTTTCCTTAACCCTGGCTTGGTAATTTTGTTATTATTATCAGACAGGCATGTATGTGTCACAAAACAGAGAATGAATAACACGGTATAAACATGTAACATGTTCAGGTTGAAAGACAAATATGTACAGGAGATAGAAAATACATAAAAGGATAGAACAACGAAAATTCTAGTTCAGGACAGCAATACAGTACTGCACTAAATCTAGAATTCCCGTTGCGACAAAGGTGAAAATCTGGATCCGTCAAAAAATCTAGAAAATAGATTCCCGACCGAATCCAGAAAATATATATAAGTCATATGGTATTTCACAACAACAGGACTTAAAACAGATTTGTATCCAGAAAATATGTTCAGCAAGAAATCAGAAGTTTGCATTCATAAACAGGAAAACAGCATAAATAATTATTGATTAAATCCAAGAAAAATCTGGGGTATTCCCTAGTATGTTCAGTAATAGAAAATAAAGTTTCATAATTTTCCAACATAAATAGAAAACTCAATTAAAATGAGAAAGCAGCAAGATACGATAGTTTTGTAAATCTGGAATCATTATACTGCTGCACTAAAACAGCAATATCTTACAAAATATAAATCAAAATCCAAATTTGTCAAAAGGGTGATAAAATATACACAGTAGGCTATGATTCAGATTCACAAAGTTTTATAGAGAGCAAGTAGAATCAGGTCGAAATCATGTTTCTTTACAGAACAGCATGAAAATTCTGCAAGTAAAGTAGTTGTTTGCAAGTATAGAATAGTTTATAAAAGTCATCAATTAAATCCATAAAAATTAGGGGTTAATCCCAATCAAGTCTAGTTGTACTCAGCAAAATATTGGATCAAAATATTATCTTTAACATCAGTTAAAAATAATTAACCATACAGAATTCATATAAAACTGGATCTGGAATTTTAAACACATCTGTAGTAAAATAGTCATAACTTGCAATTCATAAATTGAAACTGACATCTGTCAGAAAATCTGAAAATTAGACAGAATTATCTATAATTCATATTCACAAATAATTTTCATATATTGAACTTAATAGATTCTAAATACTGAACAAAAACGAGGTACAACAAAAGCAGAAATCTTCTTCATGCATAAAATCCACATAGATCATATAAAACTCATGCAAATCATCACAAACAAGAAATATGGTGTACTAGATGTCAAAGAAATATGGTATAGGGTATTTAGCAAGTCTACAACAAGTTATACTTTGAAAAACATAATCAAGCATACGATATCATACGAACAATCATGCATGTATACAACAAGATGTGGTTATCCCTAAGTTATTTCATGTCATGTGTGTAATGAGAAAACTACGGGCGGATCAACACAATAGAGACAAGATATAACAGGGGTTTTGCACAAGAATTGTCTCTATAACACAACTACACTACATGCGGTATTTAGTACTTGTATTGTACAAAGAAAAGAATACAAGTTACTTGCCTTATAGTCGACGATGAAAATGACGATGCAAAGAGAATAACGGGAACGGTTTCATGGGGTACGAACACAATGGACGAACTTCGAAACACGATCCACGAACAACAAACAAAACTCTCGGGATCACACGCACGAACACAACCGACACCCTCACGTAAGGAAGGCAGCAGAGGTGAGTCGAGTGCACTGCGAGGGAAGTCGGACAGCGCATGGGGGCTGACGTCGGAGGGGAGCGACGCATTGGGTGCGCGTCACGATAGGAAGGCGGAGGCTCTGGCGTTGAGGTGATGGGGTGAAGCAGTCAGACAGGGAGGCTGAGAGGGAATCGCTGCGAAGGTGCGAATGAAGGCATCGAGATGCCGAGTTGAGGGCTGGCACAGGGGTATGGCGATGAGGAGACAGGAAGGAGGGGAGCTCCGGGCTATCGCTGCGTCGTCGAGGTGCTATAGGGGGGTCGCCGACAGACTTGAGAAGGGAGAGGGGACCAGGGAGACGGGGTGGCATCTTCAGGAGGAAGCACAGGGAGAGAGATGTGCGGCAGAGAAGGGAAATGGCTGGTTAGGGTAGAAGAACAGGGAGTTGGAACATGGGTATATATATAGGTTGGATTATTAGGGTTAGGTAAGAGGCTAACGGGTGTGGGTATCAGGTGTGCAAACAGAAAGGGTTTGGGGTTTAAATAAATCCAAATAGAAATGGGATGATCCAAAAATAATGAGATGGACACAAAAAAATGGATAAATAAGCGAAGGCACGAACAATAAAAAAAGGGATAAATAATAAGAGCTCGATCAAACGGAGACGAAACAATTGACAAACAAACCGAATCAAGAAGATTAATAAAAACGACGACAAATAAAATGAATGGATATATAGAAAAAGAAGATCCGATACTTGGTCCAAAAAGAAATACAAGCTGAATAAATACCTAAAAGAAAAAAAAGAAAAATAATTACATCCAAAAAATACAGAAAATGGAAAACAGGGATTACAAATCCTACCCACCTAACAAGAAGAATTTCGTCCTCGAAATTCAAACAAGAAGTACATAGGGTAACCCCGAAAAGAAAAGAAAGAGCAAAACAAAAAGCTACTCAAACAGATGAGGAAACTTCTGCTGAATCTCCTCCTTCAGGTCCTAAGTCGAAAAACCAGGCGAGTGAGGATTCCAAGAAACACGAACCAGCTTTATGACCTTGTTCTTAAGCATTTTCTCCCGCCGATCCAAGATAGCAACTGGCAGAATCTCACAAGTCAAATCCGGTCGAACGGTCAACTCAGAATAGTCGATCACATGTCTCTCATCTCGGATATATCTCCTGAGTTGTGAGACATGGAAAACAACGTGCACTCCTGATAAAGCTTGCGACAATGCAAAATGATAGGCAACCTTGCCTACTCGTTCCCCAATGTCAAACGGTCCAATAAACCTAGGGCTGAGCTTGCCCGCACCACCAAACCGAATGACACCGCACCAAGACGATACCTTTAGGAAAACATGGTATCCAACCTCAAACTCCAAAGCTCTCTGATGGACATCCTCCCATCGCCTCTGCCTATCCTGAGCTGCCTGCAAGTGCTTCCTGATCTGAGTCACCGCATCAACTGTCCTGGTGATAATTCTGGACCAAACAACTTCCTCTCACCAATGTCATCCCAGCACACTAGTGATCTACACTTCCGCTTATAAAGTGCCTCGAACGGTGCAGCTTTAAGACTGGCCTAAAAGTTGTCATTGTACGAGAACTCTACGAGATGCAAATGGTTCTCCTATGATCCACCGAACTGCAGCATACAGGACCTCAACATGTCCTCAAGAAACTGGATGGTCATCTCTGGATGGTCCTCTCTGGATGGTCCTCTCTGACTGTCCATCAATCTGGGGATGAAAAGTTGTACTGTGCTTTAATTTACTCCCCAAACTACTCTGGGTACTCTCCCAAAACTGAGATCTAAATCACGTATCCCTATCGGATACAATATTGACTGGAACCCCATGAAGTCTGATGATCTCTTGCATGTACTTCTCAGCTAGGCTCTCAGTAGACTGTCTGACACGGAAAGGAATGAAGTGAGCACTCTTTGTCAGTCGGTCGACAATCACCCAAATGACATTATGACCCTTAGGACTTCTCGGCAAAGCAGTCACAAAATCCATAGTGGTGTGTTCCTACTTCCACTCCAGAATGGAAAGCGGTTGAAGAAGACCGGCGGTACTCTGATGCTCTGTCTTCACCTGCTGGCAGATCAAACACTGAGATACAAATTGATACACATCCCACTTCATACCGTGCCACCAGAAATGAAGCTTCAAATCTCGATACATATTAGTACCTCCAGGATGAATAGAATACGATGACTGATGGGCTTCCTCAAGCAACCTCTGACAAACTTCACCCTTCATGACACACAACTTGGGCCCAAAACGAAGCGATCCATCAACATGAATAACCATATCCGTTCTGGAACCAGACTCAACTTCTGCTCGGAAACCCTGCAACTGCACATCACCAGCCTGCACCTCCTTAATCTGACCAACAAGAGACGAATGAAGCTGGTGCACCAAACAATTCCGATCAGAACTCGGCAACAGCACATCCAACTCCAACCTCCGCATCTGCTCAACCAAATCACTCTGCTGAGTCAGGAACATAGCTGCCGGTCTCCTGCTCAAAGCATCTGGCACCAAGTTCACTTTACCAGGATGGTATTGCAAACTGATGTCATAATTGGCCATAAGCTCCAACTAGTGCCTTTGCCTTATGTTCAACTCCTTCTGGGCGAAGACGTACTTGAGACTTTTGTGGTCTGTAAAGATCTCCACTCGGACCCCAAGTAAATAGTGTCTCCACAGCTTCAAAGCAAAGGTCACTGCCGCTAACTCCATGTCATGAGTCGGATAGTTCTTCTCATGCGGCCTCAACTGCCTCGATGCATAAGCAATGACTCGGCCCTTCTACATCAGAACCGCTCCGAGACCCTTACCCAAAGCATCATAATGAACTACAAATCTGCCTGATCCATCTGGAATAGTCAACACTGGCACTAACGTCAACCTGCTCTTTAACTCAGCAAAAGCCTCACTACAAGCCTCAGACTAACAGAACTTCTGATCCTTCCCAGTCAGCTTAGTTAATGGTCCTGCTATCTTCAAAAAATCTTGGACGAATTTCTGATAATAGTCAGCTAGACCAAGGAAACTCCTCACCTCTGAAACTGACTTGGGAACTGGCCAACCCTTCACAGCCTCATCCTTGGACGGATCCACAGAAATACCATCTCCCGAGATAATGTGTCCTAAGAAGGTAACTCGGTCGAGCCAAAACTCGCACTTGCTGAGTTTTCCATAGAGCTGATTCTCTCTCAAAGTCTACAGAACCAACCTAAGATGTTCAGCATGATCCTCCCGATTTCGAGAATACACTAGAATGCCATTAATGAAGACTTCCAAAAATCTATCCAGGAACTGGAAAAAGACCAAGTTCATAAGACTCATAAATACAGCAGGCGTGTTCGTGACCCCGAACGGCATCACAAGATACTCATAGTGACCATATCTAGTCCTGAATGTAGTCTTCTGTACATCTACTATCTTCACTTTGACCTGTTGATACCCGGAACGAAGATCCAACTTCGAGAAAATATCTGCTCCGCTCAACTGATCAAATAAATCAGCGATCCTGGGCAACAGATACCAGTTTCTTCACATTAACACTGTTCAGTTCCCGATAATCGATGCATAGTCGATGACCACCATCCTTCTTATTGACAAAAAGGACTGGGGCACCCACAGCGAAACACTGGGTTTGATGAATCCCAAATCCAGCAACTCCTAAATCTATACCATAAGCTCTGCTAACTCAACTGGTGTCATCCTGTAGGTACTCTTCGATATCGGTGTCGTACTATGCTGAACTTCAATACTGAACTCTACATCCCTATCAGGGGGTAAGATAGGAAACTCCTCTGGAAAAACATCTAGGAAATCACTCACTAATAGAGGTGCAGCCTCACATCCTCGGTGCAATTCCATCGCACAACTCTCCTGATCAACTGCAATCTCAGCTCGGCCAAGGAACATCTCCCCGGCATGGAACGCAAACTCTGCGCGACCTGAGATTCAGAGTACAACTTTCTTGGCACGGCAATCAATAATGGCGTGGGATTCACCGAACCAATTCATACTGAGAATGACGCTGAATCCTAAATTCCCAATTACAATCAGGTCGGCTTTGAAATCTGCGCCACCAATAATCACGGGACACTACCTGCACTTTTAGGAACAAATGGAAACACCACCACCTGTCAAATGTTTCAAGCCTCTGACAAGATGCTGCACTCCAACCGATAGCGAGCCACGAACTGAGAAGAGACGAAGGAATGGGTTGCCCCGAAATCAAAGAGAACAAGAGCAGGAAAATAACAAACAAGGACAACACCTAAGATAGAATAAAAAAGGCAGGGAAAAAAGAATGGATGAACAGGGGTGAGGAAAAACACAATGCAAAAAGATAATATGAAAGGATAATGCAAGAAAAATGGAAAGAAGCAAAGGAGAAACAACAAGAACAACAAAAATAACAAAATGCAAAACATACCTGCAACAACACCCTCTGCCGATTTAGCATCAGCAGAAGTCAGGTTGAAAGCCTGACCTCTCCTGGGGGCAGCGGTCCTCTGATCGACAATCTGGCGCTGGTGGGGAAGCGGTGGCCTGACTGGAACACGAGCTAGGGCTACCTGCTGAACTGGACTCCCGGCTGGAAGATCTGTCTGCTGCTGTGGGCAATCCCACACTGAATGGTTAGCAGTGCCACATCTAAATCGTCGGCGGTTTGCACGCCAACAGTTCCTGCGATCATGCCCAGCATCTGGCAGTAGTCGCAGAAACTAGCTCCCCAAGAAACAGCATAAAAGTAAGGAGCTGCCCTGACAGGATGGGCTAGGGCAGGCCTCTAAATCGGCCCACCAGAAGGCCTAGCAACAACAAAGTGCGGAACAGTCCACTGGGGAGGAGCCAACCCACCATGAGCCTACTCCTGAGCTCGAGCTGCCACGAGAGCCTCAGCATAAGTACGCAAGCGAAGGGAGATGAGCTGCACCCGAATCTCTCGCTCAAATCCCAGTGTGAATCTATGAGCCTTGTCCTCTTCGTTTGCCACAAGAATGGCTGCGAAGCAGTTAAGTCCGGTAAATTCTACTGTATACTCATCTACAGACCTGGAGCCTTATTTCAAGAAAGTCTCATGTTACAACATTACATGGAAAATATGTAACAAAATTCGAATAATGGAACAATGACCAACCTGTTTCAGGGCCAGGAACTGTTGCTCCATTTCAACTCGAGTGCTGCTAGGGAAGAACTTCTCCAAGAAGCTCCTAGTGAACGTGGCCCAAGTAATCGGTCGCTCGAGCCTTTCGGACTCAGACCTCCACCAAATGTGGGCCTAGTCCACCAGCTGGATGGCTACCACATACACTCTATCAGCATCGGCAACTCTTGCTGCCAAAAGCAACTGCTCAGTTCAGATCAACCAATGTTCTACCTCCAAAGGCATCTCAGTGCCGGAGAATCTGTCAGGATGTAGCCTCATGAAATCCATGACTATACTCGGACGAGGAGGGAGAGCTTCCTTCATAGGCACAGCGGGAGGTGGAACCCGAGCAACTTCTAAAGCAGCCATCACAAGGTCATTGTGGTTTTGCTGCATATTGATCAACCAACCAATACATTGGTAACGGCCTCAAGCCTGGGCTGATCTTCCTGAGGACGAGAAGTAGAACCTCTACAAGCCATGGTCTGCACAAGATCGAAAACAATTAGCATGCAGATCAAAATTGATTATAATTAATTTAAGTATGCATGGTCTGTGTACTATTGAGCCAATTCCAGATCGAGCCAAGTTTGTCTAACATATTAGTCAAACTAATACATTACCCAAACTTGGGCTTTGATACCACTAAAAATCTTGTCACGCCCCGCTTCCCAAAAAGGAGAATATGGAATACGGATACGTGACTAAGTCCAGCGAATGATTTTCATCATCCATAAGCTGTCAGGATCTTTACAACATTTCACAAGAATAATCAGAGTAAGAAGCAAGAGAAGTCAACCATGCTTGTATAAATCAATATACCAACAGAATTTGCTTGAAACAAGACTTAATAAATTTCAAATAAACTAGATATGAACAAGTCAATAATTCTCGGTCATATTGCCCAATACAAAATAATCCAAGTAATAGATACAATTATTCAAATAAGCAATAGGAAATAATAATTGCAAAAACTCCAGCATCTAAAATCTCAGATCACCTACTCCATCGGACAGCTGATCTCCACAATATGCAATTTAATAAATTACAGGAATAAGAAAAAGAAAACAAAACACCCGTCAATGCAAGTTACGGGCCGCTTGTAGTGCATGCTACAAGTACAGAAAAAATAAACACATATAAATAATAACAGAAACAAACATAGCATGGAATATAAATGACAGAGCAAAACAAAATGTCTAACATGAATCAGAAACAGAATCAAGTAACATGGTATTGTAAAAGGTACAGGTGATATGTAACAGATGTCAAGTATCATGCAGACAGGTAAACAGGTAGCAGATGTCCAACAGCATGTAACAGATAATAAATAATAGATGTCATATAACAGATACAGGTAAACAGGTAACAGATGTCATGTTATTACAGGTCTTGATTTTTAGTTCTATCTAGGTAGCACTTCATGCATCCCAAAATTTTACCACATGGTTGCTACTTAGATACAAATTACATTTAGATTTCGTAGGGTATTCTATAGGGTCGTGTACTCAGGTATCAGACAGATGATAGCAGATGCAGATCCAGACAGACAGGTAGAACCTTTAGGTTCTCTTCTGAGTACACCTTCCTATAGGGAAGTGAGCAGTCAGGTAATTAGATAGACAGAGTCGTGTATCATGTAGTCATGAACACGAAGTAGATAATCCTGTAGGAAACACGGGCCCCCTTCCAAGTAAACATTTCTATATTATCCACTACTAGATCTTTTCCTTAACCCCGATTTGGTTATTTTGTTATTATTATCAGACAGGTATGTATGTGTCAAAAAACAGATCAAGAGTAACATAGTATAAACATGTATCAGGTTCAGGTTGAAAGACAAACATGTACAGGTGATAGACAACACATAAAAGGATAGAACAACGAAAATTCTAGCCTAGGAGAGCAAGACAATACTGCACTAAATCTGGAATTCCCGTTGCTACAAAGGTGCAAATCTAGCAAATATATATAAGTCATTTGGTATTTCACATTAACAGGACTCAAAACAGATTTGTATCCAAAAAATATGTTCAACCAGAAATTAGAAGTTTGTATTCATAAACAGGAAAACAGCATAAAAACATATTGATTAAATCCAAGAAAAATCTGAGGTAATCCCTTGTATGTTTAGTAACAGAAAATAAAGTTTCATAATTTTCCAACATAGATAGAATACTCAATTAAAATCAGAAAGCAGCAAGATACGGCAGTTTTGTAAATCTGGAATCATAAACACTGCAGCACTAAAACAGCAATATCTTACAAAAAATAAATCGAAATCCAGTTCCGTCAAAAGGGTGATAAAATAGACACATTAGGTTATGATTCAAATTCCCAAAGTTTTTATAGAAAGCAAGTAGAATCAAGTAGAAATCTTGTTTCTTAACAAAACAGCATGAAAATTCCGCAAGTAAAGTAGTTGTTTGCAAGTATAGAATAGTTTATAAAAGTCATCAATTAAATCCATAAAAATTAGAGGTTAATCCCAATCAAGTCTAGTTGTACTCAGCAAAATATTGGATCAAAATATTTTCTTTAACATCAGTAGAGAATACTTACCCATAAAGAATTCACCTAAAACTGGATCTGGAATTTTAAACACATCTGTAGTAAAATTGTCATAACTTGCAACTCATAAATCAAAACTACATCTCTCAGAAAATATGGAAAGTAGACAGAATTCTCTATTATTCATATTCACAAATAATTTTCATATACTGACCTTAATAGGGTCTAAAATACTGAACAAAAATGAGGTACAACTAAAGCAGAAATCTTTTTTATGCATAATATCCACATAGATCATATAAAACTCATCCAAATCACAACAAACGTGAAATATGATGTACTAGATGTCCAAGAAACATGGTATAGGGTATTTAGCATGTCTACAATAAGTTATATTATGACTAACATAATCAAGCATACGATATCATACGAACAATTGTGCATGTATACAACAAGATGTGGTTATCCCTAAGTTATTTAATGTCATATGTGTAATGAGACAACTACGGGTGGGTCAACACAATAGAGACAAGATATAACAGGGTTTTGCACAAAAATTGTCTCTAGAATACAACTACACTACATGCGGTATTTAGTACTTGTATTACATGAAGAAAAGAATACAAGTTACTTGTCTTATACTCGATGACGAAAATGACGATGCAAAGAGAATAACAGGAATGGATTCCCGGAGTACGGACACATTGGATGAACTACGAAACACAATCCATGAACAACAAACACAGCTCTCGGGATCACGCACACACACACACAACTGACACCTGCACGCAAGGAAGGCAGCGGAGGTAAGTCGAGTGCACTCTAAGGGAAGTCGGACAGCGTACGGGGACTGACGTCGAAGGGGATCGGCGCAGTGGGTGCACGTCGCGACAGGAATGCGGAGGCGCTGGCATTGAGGCGACGGGATGAAGCAGTCGGATAGGGGGGCTGAGAGGGAGTCATTGCTGAGGTGCGACTGAAGGCATCGATATGCCGAGGTGAGGGCTGGCACAGGGGTAGGGCGATGAGGAGACGATAAGGAGGGGAGCTCCGGGCTGTCGCTTCGTCGTCGAGGCGCTACAGGGAGGGTTGCCGACAGGGTGGAGAAGGGAGAGGGGACAAGGGAGACGGGCTGGCATCTTTGGGAGGAAGCACGGGAAGAGAGATGAGCGGAAGAGAAGGGAAATGGCTGGTTAGGGTTCAAGAATAGGGAGTGGGAACAGGGGTATATATATATATATATATATATATATATATATATATATATATATATATATATATATATATATATGTTGGATTATTAGGGTTAGGTGAGAGGCTAATGGGTGTGGGTATCGGGTGTGCAAATGGAAAGGGTTGGGGTTCAAATAAATCCAAATAGAAATGGGATGATCCAAAAATAATGAGATGGGCACAAAAAAATGGATAAATAAAAGAAGGGACGAACAATATAAAAAAAAGGGATAAAAAATAAGAGCTCGATCAAACGGAGACGAAACAATAGATAAACAAACCGAATCTAGAAGATCAATAAAAATGACGACAAATCAAATGAATGGATATATAGAAAAGAATATCCAATACATGGTCCAAAAAGAAGTACAAGCTGAATAAATACCCAGAAGAAAAAAAAATTACATCCAAAAAAATATAGAAAATGGGAAACAGGGATTACAGTATATGATGTGAAATGAGAATGAGAAAGTAAAGAAAATATTTGATGTGAAATGGAAATGAGAAAGTAAAGCACGTGTAGGATTTGAAATGAATATGAAAAGTAAAAGAAAATGTGTATGTGAATGAAGATAAGAATTACAGAAAATGTGTTATGAGTATGCAAGTGAATATGAAAGATAAGGTATGAGAATGAGAATGGAAAGTAAAGGAAATTGTGTTATGTGATTATATATTTGAACAGTGAAGAAAATGTGTGAAGAGAATAAGTATGAAAAGTAAAGAAAGTGTGGTACTTATTAAGTGAATGAAAAGTAAAGAAAATATATTGTAAGACAGAAAAGTAAAGTAAGATATATTATAAGAATGAACAATACAGTATGAAGTGTATTATGTGAAGAATAATATAAGTAAGTGTATTAGGTGATGAGAATGGTTATGAGAATGATTATTAAGGTACAATATGGTATGATATGAGTTGATGCACCATGGAATTGTGTCAAGGAAATACTCACCGCTACTTCCATGGAAATGGTGGGAACTACCACCTTGGCACAACTCCCAGGGTGAATTGGTGGGTTGTGATATAATGGTTGGATTGCGAGAGGGAAAATGAAGTAAATTAAATTGTAAGATGAAAATAAAAATAAAGTAAAATAATAACTGAGCTATCGATTTTGGGGTGCGATGTAATATTACCCAAACTATGTTTAGGGGTGCGGAGTATAATTTGATAAGAATGAAAGTTAAAGCAAAGTGTAATATCAGACATAAGTGAAGACGAAAGTAAGATACATTACCAATATGAACGAGAAGTAACTTAAATAACATGATGAGATGAGAATGAATTATAAAGTAAAGTATATATTAAAATAAGAATGAACATTTAAAATAAGTTGTATGATGAAATTAGAATGAAAAGAAGGTAAATTGTTTTATATAATGGGAATGAAGGTTAATGTGTTACTAGATGTTATAAGAAATGGATAAATGTGATATTTTGAGATTGGATGAACTTGATATTATAAGATTGAACGAATGTGATATTATGAGACTGAATGAATGTGATAATATGTTAGGTGAACGTGATATCATGAGATTAAATACATGGGAGGATATGCGATGAAAATGAATGCATGTGATGAGAGTCGATATGGATTTGTAGATGGGTGTAGATTCAGAATGGTACCTTGGTGCAAAGTCGATTTTATGATGTTTTATATTCAAATTTCAGAGTAACTTAATTATCATGATATTTGTAAGTTCTTTCAATTTTCTTTATAAAGTTTAATTTATTTGCCTAACTAGTAAATTATACTCACACCAGATATGGCTAACCCCTGTTGTTTTCTAGGGGTTAGGGGAGTCCTCCCTGAGGGTGGATGACCCTGACTCTCTTGCAGGTTTTAATAGCAGCGAGGTGAGATAATTGTTGAGGTTTGGTAGTTATACTTTGCTCGTAGAAAATGGAATATATGTATATATGTATTATATGTAGATATGGGGGTAGTTGATGTAATATTTTGTATTATGATAGGTTATGTGTATAACTGTAAGCTGTAAGGATGTATAAAGTGCCGTGATGAAGTATGAAAGCCCGTACCCACCTCGTTGTGGAGTATTGTATTCTGTGGTTGATTTTTGAAAATGTTTTTCTAAAGTTTTACTAAAAATCATATATGTTTTCAAAACAATTTTTGGTTTTTAATTCATATATTGCCTGTTATGAAGTATTATGCCCCCAAAACCGTTTATATTATTGCCTGTGTGATGTGGAATGATTTGGCCTGGGGATGATTGAAGTATATTACAGGTAATTGTTTGCAGAATTCCGTAAGGATTCTCTGTAAAAGGGCTAATATTTCAGGGGAAACTTTGCCGAATTTTTTTAAAAAAAACTATGGGTATTTTTCTAAGTAAGACTTGGTTTAGATAAGTAATAGATTATGTTAGAATTCATTTGGTTTTTTTTTTTTAATTCGGTGTTACATCTGTCACGCCCCGCTTCCCAAAAAGAATACGGAATACTGATACGCGACTCAACCCAGCGAATGATTTGCATCATCCATAAGCTGTTCAGGAATCTTTACAACATCTCACAATATAATCAGAGTCGGAAGCAAAAGAGTCAGCCACACACATGCAAAATTGAATTAATAAACCAACATAATTTACTTAAAACAAAATGTATTAATCTCAAATAAATCAGATCTGGACAAGACAAAATCCCGGGTCACATCGCCCAAAATACAAAGTAATCATCCAAGTACTCAAAATACATTATTAAAAGCAACAATAATAGCAATACTAATAAGCAAGAAATCCAGCACTAATATCTCATTTCGCCAATGTCGTCGGGCAGCTGACCATCCTGATCTGCAATTAATAATTGCAGGAGAAGGAAAGAGAAAACAAGTACCCGTCAATGCAAGTTACGGGCCACTTATAATGTAGGATACAAGTACATAGGAAAGGTAAACAAATAGCATGGAATAATGCATCAACAGTAATGACTAGCATGAATCAGTAAAACAAAGTCAACTAGAATGGTATACTAACAGTACAAATGAATGTGTCAAGTATAGTGTCATATGGCAACTAAAAGTGTCCAGTAACAGTAAGCTCAGTATATTAGTGTAACAATATAACAGTATCAGTCCAACAGTATCTGTCTAACAGTATCAGTCTTATGTTCTTACTGTCTTGTGTGTATTACTAGCTAGGTAGTACTTCATGCACCCCAAAATATAACACATGGTTGCTACAACAAACAGTTCCGCTTTTAGATTTCATAGTGGAGCATAATGGGGCAGTGTACTTAGGTATCAGTAGCAGTAGCAGTAGCAGTAAGAATAACAGTAACAGTAGTAGTAAAAGTAACAGTAACAGTAAAGTATAGAACACTAGTTCCCTTCCAAATACACGTTTCTATATTTTCCACTACTAGATCTTCCCTTAAGAAACTCTGTCTTGATCACTTTTATTATGGTTATCAACAGACATGATAATACATGAAATAGTGTCAAACTAACATAGTATAATCAGTATTAGGATCAGGAAAACAAATAAATATGCATAGATGATATATGGTAACATAAACGAGCAAAATAGTGTATATTCATATTCAGGACAACATGATAGTACAGTACTAAAATAGTGATTCCCGTTACTACATAAATCCAAATCTGAATCCGTCGAAGAATCTGGAAAATAGACTTCCACACAAATCCAGAGATTATATATAAGCCATATAGTATTTCACAAAATCATAACTTAAAACTGATTTGAATGCAGAAAACATGTTCAGCCAGAAATCAGTAAATCATATTCATTGATAGGAAAACAGTATTAAAACTCCTCAAATAAATTCAGGAAAAATCTGGGGTAATCCCCTATATGTCTAGTATCAAAATAAAAAGTTTCAGAATATTTCAGTAAAATTATTTCATTCAAAAAATATCAGAAAACATCAAGAATCGATAGTTTGGCAAATCTGGAATTCCCAACACTGTTGTACGAAAACTGTAATATTTCGCAAACCGTGAAATGAAATCCAAATCCATCAAAGGGAGATGAAAATAGAAAAAATAAGCTAACCCTCATATTTCATAAATATTTTCCATACAGTAAAAGGAAATAGGGAGAAAATACGATTCTTTACAAAACAGCGAGCAAAATACAACAAGTATAGCTTTTATAAACAAGCATGAAACCGCATTTAAAACTCATCAATAAAATCCACCAAAATTCTGGATAATTCCTAAATAGATATAGAAATACTGTGCAAAGGTTCAGATCAAAATAATATAATTGGGACTAGTATCAAAATAGTTTAATCATCAAGGAACAAAATCTGGAAATAGAATACACCTCTGTAGTAAAATAGCCATAACTCACTCATACAAAAATGAAATCGATCAAGGTCAGAGAGTTTGCAAAGAAGAAGGATTTCTCTACAATTCATGTTTAATACAAAAATTAAGAATTCTGACCTTAATAGGGTTTAAAATACAATCAAAACTAATCATCGACAAATACAAATTTTCTCTTGAAAACAAAACCAATATAAACCACACGAAACTCGTTCCAATCACAATCAAACATGGTATAGAGTCTACTAAGTGTCCCAACATCATGAAATAGAGTATATAACATATTCACAACCATCATATCACATGGATCTCATTAAACACATAATTCCACCTAATTATCTCACATATATGAATAGATCAAGAACGGTCAAACCTAGTTATTTTTATGTTGATTTTTGTGTCGTGAGGCAACTATGGTCAAATAGCACTATAGAGACAAAATCCATAAAAAATAACACACACACCGAGTTGTAGCACCCCAAATCCCCGTACCGGGAACCTGAGACCCTACTCCAGTAGTCGAACTTCAAAATAGCCACAATCACAGAAAATACAGAAAAATTTAAAACTTTTATTCCATATAAATATTATATTTACAAGTGTTACAATGTCCAAATAAAAATTACAAGATTTACATTAATATAATAGCACTTGTATCTGTCCCTTGGATCCTTGGACCAACTCGAGCTCTATAGTACCTGTAGATCGGCTCCGAATACCTACAAGGTGGGGAACGGCAGTACTTCGAATGACGCAAAGCTGGTGATGACAGCGATCCTCTAAAATTCAATCACAACCAATAATTTATGCAAAATAGAAAGGTGATGTGCCGAAACAAGAGTTTAATGGATTCGGGTTCTAGTACAGTGTTATGCCATGACCCTATGACTAGATGCAGAAAACTCACATGCCTGACTCTAATGCAACCAAGACTTTGGAGCACGAATGCATCCCATACTACATACGCCTCCAAATCTAGCCATCTTTCTCCATAGTTTTGCATCCTACTCTTGTACTCAACCAGTTCCCAATAGATTGTCCGTCGCCCAAGGAGTTTGCAGCTGGTCGGTTTAGTTCTGCCACTGCAGTGCCTAAGTGGTAGCCGCCACTTGGTACCCGCGTACAGACCTCCTCAGAAAGCTGCGTTGAATCCGGCCACCCGACCGATTGATTCCCTATGTCCACCTATAGACTGACACATGCGTGTTCGCCCCTGATCGGGTTATGAACTTATATATATACCACAACACAAAACCCCCGCGCATAGGGACGTGAGCACCTCGAGAGGTCAAATCCTCCTAGCCTCCCGTACCTTACTCCGGCAAAGCTTTGGGAATTAACAGATCGAGATACGATCCGAGGACTCATCCATGAGTGCCGAAAACGTATCCCTACGACTGGAAGGTATAACACCAACTATGGTTTACTAGGACTAATGCAATTTCCCAAACCCTTAATATGTCATTCTAATCCCAGCCTTACTCTAATCATTCTGGGTAAAGATAAAATTGCTTCCACACTTGCCTATCAACCTCTGGCCCTGACGATACCGATCTGGTTCGCCACTTCCCCGGCTTGGAATTGTCCAGCCTTCCGGCCTATATTCGCTGCTGCCCCGGCTGTGAATGTATGTTCACCCTCATGAACTTATAATAATGGCACGGCTTGGATGTCCTACGCTTCGGCAGAAGTTTATAATGTAGGGTTGACAGGTGCAGGATATCCCTTACCCTAGTGACTAACTCGAGTCACACATCCCACTCTAGGAGTCAACAACCTCAATAACATATATCAACCATCCCTAGATAAGAGTCATCAACTCTGATAGTACACAAAGGAAATGTCCTCACAGTACTTAGTCAAAACCAAGACTAAGCGACCTACGGGGTTTCTGCCCGAATCTTAAAATGGTCATAACTCTCTCGATACAACTCCGATTGGAATGTACGAGCCCAATCCGAAAAGGTAAGATCCTAGGCTATAACTTTCTTGTTGATCACGAACTTAAATTCAATCATCTTGATCCCCAAAATAGCCTCTCAAGTCTCAGCCTGCGTGCTTCTTGTACACGGGCTGTACCTTACCGGTAGCACAAAACACTACTCGTTCGTCCGAACGTCCCAAACCAAATTTCTATAGAAGGGTGTGGGTGTCTTCAAAAACTCTCTAGTTGGTCATGAGTCCAAATTATACAAATAATTCACCCTAACACACACATCTCTCACCAATGCACCAAGTCACACAATGGGTCTTTCTAAATCAGAGCACTCAGATCCACTCTAGGTTTCTATCCAGTCTTACAAAAATCACAGTAAATCAACCCTTTACTGGAATTGCCTCAAATAGGTCTTGTTGGAAAGATCTATATGTCTACCATAAATCTCTAATGAATAATGTTCTCAAATTGTGCTCTTAATGAGCCTCAAATGTCCAATCTCTACAGGGTATCAAAACTGGCTGAAACCAGCACAGTGCATACTCATAAAATCAAATTAAATTCCGTACTCATCCAAATGACACAAAATTTATGGTGATAAAACTAGAGATCATACTAAACAACATGCAAAAGATTTCATGTCAAAAATCCAATTATACAGTGAGTTCTCTCTATTTCAATTTAGCACAGAAAGTCATCATGTTCTTCAGTTCAACTCCAGTTACTGATTAAAGACTAATTTTTCTCGAGCTTGTAAATTCATCCAAATATTTTCCTAATTTTTTTTATAGAATCTAGATGCATGCAGGAATCTAGGGTAAAAATTGCAGGTCAAGAACATGCTCCAATAAATTTGGCAAATTCCTACAATATTAGTCATTCTATTAATTATCTACTGATTCTGCCTTACGACACAGTTCCACCTTACGATTTTATTAAAATATCAAATGACCTCAGACAAATCCAAAATAAATCATAAACTATCTACACATGTATATGAACAATCCTGGAAAATTTCATGGTCTAATTCTTTGTAGTTTGCTTCGGAAAAATCTACAAAATGGCATTCTGACCCAGTTTTCTAGTTTTAGTTTTGATTTCATCTTTCAACTTCTTAGATAATCATCGTAGCACTTCCTATCATACATGCATGCAACAAAAACAATTAAAAGACAATAAATGAAGGTTTAGAGTAACTCCCCATCCTTGGTTGCTGTAGAGAAATGGATCTCCTTGAGCTTTCTCCTTGAAAATCCTTCCTTGAGACCTTCTTCTTCGCTCTCTCTTCTTTCTCTCCTATTTCCTCTTGAAGGAGTTCTGAAATTTCCAGAGCAAGGAGGTGGAGTGGAGAAATTATGGAGAAGGGAGGGGGATATGGCTGGTTTTGTGCTTGAGGGGGGGGGGGGGGGGGGTAGGCTAGGTTAGTAGGTGGTTTTGGATCAAACCATGGCTTCTAGCCCATGGTTTGGTGGTTGTTGTGTTGGCTGCCCAACTTAAGGGTAAATGTGTCCCTACGAGTGCGAGACGAGAGGTTTATCGAGCGCACGCAATATATATCCACTGTAGTATCATACAGTGTTATATTTGCATTGGCGTCATACCAAAAATTAGCATTTATACTAGTATCGGTCCTCCTCGTTCTCGTGCATATTTTAGAATGCCATCCTCCCAAGAACCGTCCCGTAACCCTAACCACACACCACGATAGCAAAATCAACCCATAATACTGCAATCAAGTGTATGCATACGGACAATATACATACATATATATATTTTCAGGTATCGTACAATACGGGGTGTTACACGAGTTGTCTCTAGAACCCAACTACACTATAAGCGGTATTTTTTGACTTGTATCATACAAAGGAATTTGAGTAAAAGTTACTTTCCTTAACCAAAGACGAAACGAATACCAAGAATAACGGGAATGGATCCCGGCAACGAACATTCCCACGAACGAAAATCCACGAATCAACGAACAACTTGCACGTGCAAAACTCCAACACACGCAAACTCGCAAAGCAAGAGAGAGATAGAGAGATAGCAATGGGGGTCGGGGCGTCGGCTGGCCGCTGGCGCTCTGGTTGCCACTGCTGATCGTCGACGGAAGGACGGAGAGAGATAGGTGATGGAAGATGGAGGTGCTCGGGTGTAATGGATGTCGTCTAGGGTGGAGTAAGAAATGGATAGGGATGGTTGGCACTGATGGTTGGCATCGGGATTTGGGTGCGGGCGGTAGGAGGGCAGGTCCGGGGTGTCGGAGTGTGCGGCGCAAGGGCAGGGAAGAGAGAGAGGAGCCTGGGTATTGAAGTAGGGTTAGGGTTTTAATGAGATGAGTTTATATAGGGTTTGAGTTTAGGGTTCAGTATGAGATGGGTATTGGGTTAATAGGTTGTGGGTAGATTAAGAGTAGTAGTAGGATTAGTCTAATAGGATTTGATTAAGATCAATGTGTATAGGATTTCAAATAGGATTGTGGATTTAATTTGGCATTAGTAATCAATTAGGGATCAAACAATAGGATTGAGAATAAGATGAGCAACCAAATCACCATGAGCACCCAAAGATACAAATAAAGAAAGCAAGACACAAATGAAGAGCGAAAATAACAACAATAATCAAGAACAAATCATGGAACCGAAAATAAATCACAAAAGATCAAGATTGAGCCAAAAATGAATATATATTGAAAACAACTCCAATATACGGTCCAGAAAAATACAAGAGAGTACAAATATTCAAGAAGGAATAAAAATATATCAAAAATACGAAAAACAAAAAACAGGGGTTACAACATCTTACACATCAAATACACATGGCTGTCATACAAGTCTTACGCATAAAATACACATTGCTGCCATACAGATCTTACGCATCAAATACACATATCGCTGCCATACAGGTCTTATGCATCAAATACACATCGCTGCCATACCGCATCAAATATACATCGCTGCCATACAGGTCTTATACATCAAATACACATATCGCTGCCATACCGCATCATATACATATCGCTGCCATACAGGTCTTGCACATCAAATACACATCGTTTCCATACAAGTCTTACTTATCAAATACACATATCGCTGCCATACCGCACCAAATACACATCGCTGCCATACAAGTCCTATGCATCAAATACACATTGCTGCCATACAGGCCTTACGAATCTCATACAACTCTTATTCTCCAAATATAAATTTGGGACAATATATAACTCCTGTTCCTGGGTGTATCTCGGGCCTATGGGGTCTAGCCCAAACTTCTAGGGGATTGTGCAGCTCTGCAAAATTATATTATCTCATTTACATCACTGTATCTCCTTTATAATATATCTCTTTTATAATATAATTTCTCCTTATAACGTGAATGTATATAATGCCATTAATTTCATAAGCATATACAAGCTAATCTCATCGATTATCATATAAAATTCTCATTTATCACACACATCACACACACACATTGTCACGCCCCGCTTCCCAAAAAGGAGATACGGAATACGGATACGTGACTAAGTCCAGCGAATGACTTGCACCATTCATAAGCTGTCAGGATCTTTACAAAAGCACAAGAATAACCAAGAGATAACAAAGAGAAATCAACCACGCATCCATAAATGAATCAATATACCAACAGAATTTACTTGAAACAAAATTTAATAAATATCAAATAAACCAGATCTGAACAAGTCAATAATTCCGGATCACATTGCCCAAAATAAATAATCCAAGTAGCAGATACATTTATTCAAAATAAGCAACAGAAAATAATAATAGCAAAAACTCCAGCATCTAGAATCTTAGATCACCTACTCCATCGGGCAGCTGATCTCCATGATTTGCAATTTAGCAAATTGCAGGAAGATGAAAAAAGAAAACAAAATGCCCGTCAATGCAAGTTACAGGCCGCTTGTAGTGCAGGCACAAGTATAGGGAAAGATAAACAAATATAGATTAACAGCGGAAGCGAACATAGCATGGAATAGACATGGCAACAAAATAGAACAACTAGCATGGTAAGATGAACGAGTGCAAGTGGCATGTAACAAGTGTCTATCATATAAATGTGGAGCAAGTAACAAGTATCAAGTAATCAAGTATCATGTGCAAGTAACAAGTAGTGAGTATCAAGTATCATGTTGTTTCAAGTCTTGTATCTAGTCCTATCTAGGTAGCACTTCATGCGTCCCAGGTTTTTACCATATGGTTGCTACATTCAAACAATTTCGTTTTAGATCTAGTAGTGGGTGTTTATAGGGCAGTGTACTTAGGCATCAAGTAACAAGTAGCAAATAACAAGTACGAATCACGTAATTGTGAACTCATAGCATAATATAGTAATAACAAGCATGAATCATGTAGTCATGAAATATGGCAGTATATAATAATAACAAGTATGAATTATGTAATCATAAAACATGGCAGCATATAATAGTAATAAACATGAATCATGTAATCATGAAATCATGACATATAGTAATAACAAGCATGAATCATATAATCATGGCATCATGGCATCAAGTAACGGGAACACAGCCCCCTTCTGAGTACACATACCTATATTGTCCACTACTAAGGTCTTTCTCTTAACCCCGGCTTAGTTATTTGTTATTATTATCAAACAGGCATGTGCATATACAAAAAAGAGCAAAAATAACATGGCATGAACAAGTAATAGGTTCAGGTTAGAAGATAAACATGTACTGGTGAAAAACAATACATAAAAGATTGGGACAACAAAAATTCTAGTACAAGACAGCATGACAATACTGCACCAAATCTGGGAATCCTGTTGCCACAAACATGCAAACCTGGATCTGTCAGAGAATCTGGAAAATATACTCCTGGCCGAATCCAGCAAATATATGTAAGTCATATGGTACTTCACAAAAATAAGTTTCAAAACAGATTTGTATCCAGAAAACATGTTCAGCCAGAAATCAGAAGTTTGTATTCATAAACAAGAAAATGACATCAAAACTTACTGATTAAATCCAAGAAAAATCTGGGGTATTCCCTAGTATATTTAGTAATAGAAAATAAAGTTTCATAATTTTTCAATATAGATAGAATAGTCAAGTAAAATCAGAAAGCAGCAAGTGTAAATATGGAATCATAAACACTACAGTACTAAAACAGCAATATCTTACAAAATATAAATCTAAATCCAGATCCGTCAAAAGGGTTATAAGATAGATACAGTAGGCTACATTTCATATTCACAAAGTTTTTATAGAAAGCAAGCAGAATCAGGTTGAAATTTAGGTTCTTTACTGATCAGTATGAAAATTCTGTAAGTAAAGTAGATGTTTGCAAGTATAGAATAGTTTATAAAATTTATCAATTAAATCCACAAAAATTAGAGTTTAATCCCAATCAGGTCTAGTTGTACTCAGAAAAATATTAGATCAAAATATTATCTTTAATATCAGTATAAAAATAAATTATCATCTAGAATTCATATAAAATAGGTTCTGGAATTTTTCTACACATCTGTAGTAAAATAGTCATAACTTGCACCTCATAAATCGAAACTGAGATCTGTCAGAAATTCTGGAAAGTAGACAAAATTCTCTATAATTCGTATTCATATACTGACCTTAATAGGGGCTAAAATACTGAACAAAAACGGGGTAACAACAAGGACAAAATTATTCTTCATGCATAAAATCAACTAGATCATATGAAACTCATACAAATCATAACAAAATATGAAATAAGATACACTAGATGTCCAAGCAACATGGTATAGGGTGTTTAACAAGTTTGCAATGAGTTATACTACTACTAACACATCAAGCACGCAAGATCATACAAACAACATGCATGTATACATCAAGAATTTGGTGTTCCTAAGTTATATTTCTTGTTGTGTGTACGAGATAACTACGAACGGATCAACAACTAAAGGCAAGATCAAACAAGGGATTTCATATGAATGGATCTTGAAATGCTACACTACAGGCGGTATTTAGTACTTGTATTTACAACAAATTTAATACAAGTTACTTGCCTTATAGCCGATGACGAGAACGGAGCAAGAACAAGAATAACGGGAACGGTTTCCCGACAACAAACTCAACCAACAAACGAACGATGAACCCAAACACGACTCACGAACACTGAACACAACGAGATCACACATGCATACCAAGAGAAGCAGTAGGGGATCAATGGCCTACACCCACAACCAAGGTAGGGGTATGAGTGTGTGGCGATGAAGGACGACAGCGGCAGGGGGACTGCGGGCTGGCGCTGTTGTTGATGTGGTGGCATCGGGGCTGCTGGGCTGTAGAGCGTCGAGAGGAGGGGCACAGGGCAGCGCGACGGGGTCGTGAGGTGGTCGCTGGCTGTTGAGAGGAGCACAGGGCCAGCGGCTGCTGTGCTGGGCTGCTGGCTGATGACAGGACGGTGAGGCACAGCACAGGGAGGCGCTGGGGTCGAGCTGGTCGGCAGTTGCGTCATGAGGAGTCGCGACAGGGATGCGAGAGGGGACAGTGGAGCAGGAGGCTACCGGAGGACATGGATGAAAAGGAGGTCAGGATGAAGATAGGGCGACTAGGGTTTGTTTTTGGTGATTAGGGTTTGCAAACATGGGGGTTGTATATATAGGTTGAAATAGTAGAGCTAGGGTTTATGCAGATGGGTATATAACGGGTTAGGGTGGATATGGTTAATGGGTGTAAATGGGTAGTGGATAGGGGTACAGGGTTAGGATTAAAAAGATCCAAATAGAATAAAATTTGAACAAAAATGACTAAATAAAATAGGACGTGAACAATTATAGAATATGGCTCAAAATAATAGCTCGAGAAATCAAAGACGAAACAATAGGAGACAATAGAAGCAAGAAACTCAAATAAGAAGACAAATCAAATAGATGAATGTATATTGAAAATGAAGATCTAATACACAGTTCAAAAAGAGATACAATATGAATAAATACACGAAAAAAGAAAATACCCCCAAAATACATAAAATGGAAAACGTGGTTACACACATCATGACAGTTTCACATCACATTATCACCTAAAATTTTCAGTTTGTCATCCGCAAATCACACATACACCATACCATTCATTTTATCATGTCATCGCATCACATTATCATATGACGTTTTTACATATCATATAGATCTCGCCATTATTTCCATCGTATTAACACATCACATGCTTTTCATCTCATCACATGAGTCATGTCCTCACACTTCATACATACTCATACATATATCCAAATCAGTATAACTCCTCAAATTTAAATCTTACAACCCCGTATCATTTATATTTACATACATGCCAATATTACAACCCCATATCATAAATATACACGCCATTAATTTCTTACACCCCATAATTTACTCCGTATAATACTTATGAATTTCTATAATACACTTTACGCATTGCGCATAGCAAACCATGATATAAAATTTATCAAAGCACTTCATATATAAATAATAAAATAAATCATACTTACTTGAGGAAACGCGAAGACCGACTGTATAAGCTCTCCACTATTTCCCCTGAACTCGCCTCTTCTTCCTCTTACCAGGGTTTAACACTAATTAGGTATTAAGATATTCAAATCACTCACAAATAACACTTAAAATCATTCTAATTCCTCACAGGTATTTCATTGAATGCCTGGCATGCACACGATACATGCACGCTTTCCGATTTTCCTAACTGGGTTTTGTGCCCATGAAATCTTCCAAAATTTATTCTAAATTATTTCTCATAACTTACGGGATTTCTACTATGAATTTGCATCAATTAATACTATTATTATCTTTCAATTACTAAGCAAACACTCTAATTATTTTTCAATTTAATTTACATCTCTAAATTGCAAAATCTATCACTTCTACAATAAAGAGAATCACATATTCTCCCTACTGCACCATTTTACAGCTCAAAATTTGCAAATCAAATAATCACATACAATTTAAATAAAATCCAACTCACCAAAGGGTTGATTATTTCAAAAACTAATACCGTAGGGTTGAAGAGCACCCTCCAAATAGCCAAAATCCCAAAATTATTTTAAAAATAGGTGGAGATTTGATGGGGAGATGAAACCCTAGGTTTAGGTCGTGAATGGGTTTCGACCGAAGGGAAAGGTGAATAAAAGGAAAAAAATGTGGAAAATTAATTATAAGCCCCCCGTTGACTTTTTCATTACTTTTATGCCCATATAGTTTTATTTTTTTATAATAAAACCTGTTCCACTGGATGAATTAATAAATTAAAGAACGTATTATAAAATAAAATTGCATATTTATGCATAATAATAACAAGATCAATAATATCTAATCACAATAAAAGAAATACAAACGACTATTTTGGAATTATAAAATAGAGGAGTGTTACAGAGGCATTTTCATAAAGTTCTATTTTGAGTTCTAGTTGTACTTCAAAAAATTATATCAATTAAACTAGATAGAATATAGAGCTAAAATTTTTATAGGAGCATATTGTATATGTCAAGAACATCTCCTTAAAATTTCATAATATTTGGCTGTCATTTGTGATTTTAATAAAATCCAAACTTAGGACTAGTTGGCAGTTGGCTAGTTGCTGGAAATTTGTACACATTTCGGATTTTGATCATTTCAACATTTTAGATGAAGTATTTTGAGAAAAGTCAAAACTAAGAACTTGAAATAGACTTCTGTAAAGTCTAAGAAATCATTTTTTCATAAAGAATTGAATTTATAATGAATTTTACAAGACTGAACAAGTGGCAGTACTTCAACATTTCGACTCTACTGTAGATTTCGAAGAATTCAGTGTTATAGACACCATATTTTGGGGAAACTTATAACTAAGAAGTTATAGTATACTTGTTTACCTTTAATTTGATCTCAAGAACACAAAGTTTCATGAAGTATAGAAATTTCTGTGATTTTTACAAGTAACATAAGCTACAGTTTTCGGGTTGTAACCTACTGTTTTGCAAATGAATTTAGATGAAGTAACTGAGGATGATTTTAGATAATCTTAACTACAAAGATGTAGTAGACTCATTCGTGATTCCTATAAAACTAATAAATCTATTTTTGGATTAGTATTGAAATTTATATGATTTTTTACAATACCCTTGGGTTGATGTCTTTTATCTAGTTGTCTTAAAACTTTTACAACGTATAAAATTGGATTTGAAATTTGGAATTTTAGTAAGATGTACCTTATGAGAAATTAAGAGATAATTAAAGATGAAGTTGGAATATTAAATATGTGATGTTTATAAGGATTTTAACTCATCAAGTGTTATTGAATGTTGTTATAAGAAATTGTTTACTTCATGATTGATAATAGTAAAGAGAATAATTGGATATGTGGATGAATGAAATTCCAAAATGTGAATAAAGATGGTATGGATAACCCATGATACTGTGAGCATGAATTGTGAATACTGGTGGCTAAGTGAGACACATGTACCGGCAAAGTGATGAAAGTGATTATTGAGATTTGAGAAGTGGCCAATATGGGCTATCGTTCTCGGTATATTGTTTAAGACCGGTAGGAGGATAAGTTAGCTCTAGGTGATATTATTATGCATGTTTAAATTTAAGAATATGCACTAGGAGAAGATGTGATGAAACTTGAGCAAACATAAGTGGGGCGCCTCTATATAGTCTAACGATGGACTCCAGGACTATAGACCCAGTTTGACAGTGGCCTCCGGGACTATGGTTGCTTGCGGGATGAGACAAGCCTCAATTAAATCCGGGACTACGATTGATCTGACGGTGGACTCCAGGATCATTAATAGTCGGGCGGATGGGAGGCAGATCACCAATGTGTATGTATATACCTAGGCCAGAGGAGCACTTGCGGGATGTTCGCACGATGAGGATTCTGTATGGTTTGACGGTGGACTCCGGGACTAGAATTTGTACTCGTGGATGGTCTAAAATTGCTTCTGTTACCGTAGTAGAATTTTCATAACAAGGGATTGAACACTATATTGAGGAGTACGATAAGGGCTTGCCCTCGTACCTATGTACTATGGGAAGCATAGAATCTGAACAAAGTATGCATTAGTGTCATCATAGTGTAGATGTCTGCATTATGCATTAAGTCATATCATACACTGACACGACTAGGATAGTCACTTTTCCTGTTTGCATTCAAGTTTGTGATTGCTAAAGTAGAAGAATCACTGTACTATAACATTGCGTCAGTTGTATGCAACTGACGTGCCCACAGTTTTCCAGTTGCATGATTGGACTTGGCATGGACTCGAAGTAACCATGATGTGTTGATTACCAAATTGAAGAAATTTTCCTTTTTGTAGATTGCATTGTATTCATTTTAATTTCGCTGTGTTGTTGTAAAGAACTTGTTGTAAATAAAAGTATTAAATTCCTTATAAATTTGTACGAATTTGAGGTAAAAGATCATGTATTTGCTATGAATTACCTGTGTTTGGAATTCGGGGCATTAAAGGAGCCCCACTCACCCAAGCTACACCGTTCGGTGTTCATCTCTCGGTTGTAACTATACCAACAACTCATTAAATCCATACAATGAATTCAGTGCTCAGCTCATGGCTCATGCTTCTCCAACAACTCGCTAAATCAAAACAATGAGGTCGGTGCTCGGCCCTTGCCCAAGCTACACTAACAACTCATTAACTCAAAACAATGAGTTTGGTGTCCCGCTCGCACGAGTCACACCAACCACTCATTAATTCAATGCAATGAGCTTGGTGCCCGACCCCTGACTCGAGCTGCTCCAACAGCTCATTAACTCAAAATAATGAGTGTAAAGGCTTGCTCGCCTTGAGTTACTCCAGCAACTCATTAACTCCATACAATGAGTTTGGTGCCTAGGTCCCGGCTCGTGCTACTCCAACAACTCATTAACTCCATACAATTAGTACGAACCCCTACTTTCCCAAGTTAAACCAATAACTCATTAACTCCATGCAATGAGTTCGGTGCCCAGCTCCCAGCTAAGCTGCTCCAATAACTCACTAACTCCATACTATGAGTTTAGAGCACCACTCGCCAGACCTACGCTAACAACTCATTAACTCCATACAAAGAGTATGGTGCCCATCTCCCGACTTGAGCTGCTCCAATGACTAATTAACTTCATACAATGAGTTCGGAGCCATGCTCGCCCGAGCTACACCAATAACTTATTTACTCCATACAATGAGTTTGGTGCACAGCTCCCAACTCGAGCTTCACCAACAACTCATTAACACAATACAATGGAGTAAAACACAGAGAAAGTAAGAGATACAACCAAACACATCAAAAATTCATGCTCATGAGAAGAAAAGGTTGGAAACTAAATATTTCATTGCAATGGAAAGATGATACAAAAGTCATGGCTAGTTATCCATTTGGCAAGTTACAAAATCAAAGAAAAAGAAAAGAAAGACAGAGGGAAAAGGTCAATGGGTCCACCTAGGTCATCGAAGCCAAAGGAGCGGAAGTCTCAGCCACTCCTTTCTCCTTCACCCTGCATCCTTCTCCAAGGCCTCCTCATCCTCGCCTGCAGACTCCTTCGAGGCCTCCTTCTCTTCCACCTCAATATTCTCCTCACCCTCAGACTCCTCCTAGGTTGGATCCTCCCTGGGCCATAGGTTGAGGTTGTACCCATTTTCAACGAAGCCTGGGACGCACTCGACCACATCCCCTATGGCTTTGGCATACGCCCTCTCCGTACTCTTCAGAAAATGGGACTTAACTCAGCCTCTATCTTAGCCACCATGGCCTCCCTCGCCTTTGCCACCTCCTTTCTCTCCTTCTTCTGCTCGGCCTCGAGGCGAGCAATCCTGTCAAGAAGAGCTGCCTCCGGACCCTTCACTGCCTCAAGCTCCTTGATAGTCTTCTTCCTCTCATTCTCGGCCCAAGCAGCCTTGTTCCTTTAAGCCTTCTCCTCGGCCTTGATCTTCCTAACCAAGTTGCCAACACGGCAAGTAATCTACAAAGATGAGGACTTCAAGACTTAGAAAAATAAGAAAGAATTCTAAAAGCACACTATGAGGGGAAGAACATATTGATACACATGCTCGGGTGATCTCGATAAGGGAGGCATCGATCGTCTCATCAGCCAAACTCATTTAGTCCCACTGAGGGGGAGATTCTTAGCCACCTCAAGGTAGTTCCCTGAGTCACCAAGAACGACATCGCACTGCTTGACGTCCAGTCTGGCACGTTGATCTTCCTCTCCACCTCGGTGAAGATCGTGCTGATGTCAATGATTAACAGAGGGTGTGTGCAAGCAAGGAGCGCACCCAATGAAGAGCTCCCCGCAGCGGGGCTTATCAATGTAATGCCCTAATTTTTCATTTAATGAAAAATTATTTTATTTTGTACGTATTGTGCGGCAATATTTTTGGTAAATATTTTCATCATGATGAGTATAGATATTTAAATATGTGCCTTTAATTATTTTTCTATAAAGCCTTCTTTCAATTAGACAAAAAGCCTTTTTCTTAAAGCCCAAAATTTAATTCATTTATTTTATTTTAAAATTATTATTTTGGCCCATAAACTAAAGCCCATGAGTCAATTTATTTTTTAAATAAAACTTGTCATGTAGGATACAATTTAAATATTATTTTTTTTATAAAATATAATGTACAAATTTTTGGAGACCAAGTTGCATGCACGTGTATTGCATGTACACGTGCAAATGCACATGCTTTGGAGCATGGCCGGTTGGAGCTTTTGGAGGGAAAGGGAAATTTTTGAGTGGGATCATGGTGGAGATGGTTACTCATCATGGGTAGTTAGTGTAACTCCTCCTTAAATCTAAGCCATTTATTCCTAACTCCTACTTCAATCTTGGCCATCCATTCTCCTTGATTTTTAGTATAAATACCTCCCCATGGCTAGTTATTCTTGTGCAAAATTATTTTCTCCAACCTATAGTTCAAAATACTTTATCTAGTAGTTATTCTAGTGAGTTAAAAGATTGAGAGAATTGTGTGGGTTTGTGCATCAACCAAGAAGATGGAGGCCGGCTTTCAACAAGGAGTGCTCGGTGTTTTTGGTGTGCTTGGAGGTTCGTGTGCGCGCATCTAGGAGGAGATGCATTCGTTTGCAAGGACATTCGTCTAGGAGGTTGCTAGTTGTACTTTCTTCAATAAGGTGGGTAAATTTTCCATGTTTCTAATTAGGATGCATGCTAGATTGAGTTGAATGAAGGAAGCATGAAAAATATTAACAAGAGTACGCATTTAATTGAAAAAATGACCTATGGATTGATTGAAATGTGGATGTGAAATTGTATGAGGTTCTATTAGTAAAGGCTAAATTGTGTGTGAATTAATTATGGCCATGGATTATTGAAGATAGTTTCATTATTCTACATCACAAATTATATATACAAAGTTAGTAGATTGACAATGCTACTTTGTGTGTTTAAATGGATCTTTGTGTTATATGGAAATAAATGAATTAAGATATAGATTTGTATGGTTGGTAAAAGATTAAAAACAGAGAATTAATGCGAAGTTTGCTAATAAAGGGAGTAGTAGTGTTAATTGTTAAGAAATGTCGAAATGAAGAAATGTCGTAGTCATAATGTAGAATTCAAATTAATTGTATGAAAAATATGTTTTAATTGTTGAAAAAAATTATGTTTTTCATACTGGATATAATTTATGATGATATTAGTCAATCTGGACATTATACAGTAATTTTTATGAAAGCAAAATGAAATGAGGGCTAGTTGAACATCGAAACGTTTTAACAACAGAGAAAATTTGTTTAAATGAATTTTGAGTTGCGTTATTGACAACTTGAGCGCGTAGCTCAAGCGGTCGGGATGGCTTTAATCGCTACAGTGGGTTTCGGTCTGGGGTTGCTGGTTCGAATCCCCTGGGCAACATTCTTTTATTTCAAAATTTTTTTAAATACAATATCAGCGGCCGAGAGCATATAATGCTCTCAGCCCGCCTTATAACGATTGGAGCATCCGGCCTAGTGGCCTGTGCCTTGGGCGTTTTCCCCTGTGGTTCTGGGTTCAATTCTTAGCTTTGGCAGTTTAGAAAAAACATTTTTTTTGAGTGTTTTGGTGATCCAAAAATTATGAAAAAAATATGGTTATTCTTCTAAAAATATATGGGACTTATGAAAAATAATTTAGGGATTAATTACATAGAATAAAATATGATTTGTGAATAAAATGTATAATTGAGACTTATGGTTATATACTTATATGGTATAAAAGTTGCACTTTGAAGAAAGGCTTGAAATAAAATATTAGAAAAGAAGTGGAATAAAAATAGAAATTATGCATTGTGAATTACTCTCATTTGAGAATAGTGTGAAATTTATGGTATGTGAATATTCATTTAGTGATGTGATTTCAATGTGAAATTGATATTTGATGAAGTATAAAATTCCATGTATGATTATGGACTCATGAATGAATTTAGAGATCATGCTATTGAAAAAGAAATCTATTATGATTATGAAAGTGAATTATGAGTTGGAAATGCTCAAATTGGAAATTGTGAATTAGAATTGAACCAAAAGAGTAGCTAAGTCTCCCCCGGCATTTGGAAAGAAATGAAATGAAATGTGAAATGAAAGTCCAAGGTTGGTTATGTTGAATAAATAAATAAGTCTGGTTTAGTGGAGAGGCTAACTCTAGTGCTTTGATTTTATTCATGATTCTATTAAATTAAGAATAGTGCATAGTGAAGACGTGATGAAAGTGAGAGAAAACACGAGTATGAGAACTAGAGTTTACGGTGTGGGTGTGTGAGCCACAGAATGCATGCTTGATGGGTCAAGACATGGCGTGGGCACAACTCAGTAATGATCGGACTTTAGCCATGTTTGTGGGATGTTTGGTGACTGCAAGAGGATCGTGTGCCATGAAGGAGGCTAAATTGCCATAGAATGCATGCTTGACGAGTCAAGACATGGCGTGGGGTTCCCCTCCAGGTTTTCTGTACACGTGCTTGTACTCATAGATCATCTAAGATACTCACCGTAGTTACAGTAGTAGATTAAGTCATGATGAGGGATTGAACCCTACCAAGATGAAGAACGATTAAGAGGCTTGCCCACGGACCTATGTAGTATGGAATGCATAGAATCCGAACAAGTGCGCATTAGTGTCATCTAACATAAATAATTGCATTAAGGACTAAGTGCACAATCACAACACGACATCAATAGAGTAGTCCCTTTAGTTGATATGTGACAAGTTTGTGTTTGCTAAATTTAGAAAATAAGTTATACTATTTCCGCCATAGAGAGGATGGCCGTGTATAATGATCGTCGGTTCAATAAACTGACGTACCCACAGTCTTATAAGCAGGTAAATGACATAATAAAGATTAAATAGGAACAGTTGCTTAAAGATTATACAATGTTGTTGTACATTTATTTAATTGTTGTAAAATTTACTTCCGCTGTGCAATGAAAAGTGTAAAGTTTCATGTAAACTCTGATGTAAAGTGAAAAGTTCAAATTTTCTTGTAAAATTGTACTAAATAAAGTGGAAAGATCCTGTAGAACATCTCAAATTCAGTGTATTTGGGATTCGGGGCGTTACAGAGTGGTATCAGAGCCACGCTTCCACACTTGTACAAATTTATAAGGAACGACACCCTTGAAGTGGACATTAGAGTGTGTGTTTGAGTCTAGAAATTTAAATGTAAGTGACTTACATTTGTGTTGCTCTGTGACTTATGCTTCTTCCTCTCTATTTCTAAGATGGCTGATCACTTCGACCCTGCTGGAGACAACGACTGGCATATCATCGAGGAAGAGTACCACCCTGGACAAGCAGATTCCGAGGACGAGTACTACCCAGGGCAAGTAGATTATGACGGAGAAGAATGGCCTAAATCCCGAGAGATCACCCCACCTCTGGATTCATCTGATGACTCTTCTGACGAAGAAGAAGAACCAGTTCCAAATGGTCTTGTGACATCTCTTCAGAGGCAGGTAGAAACACTGCGAGAGAGAGTCGGATTATTGGAGGCTCAACTGGCAAAGTGTAAGGACGACTTTGCAGTTCTAGTCATCGGGTATGGAAACTCGAGAAGAGGAAGAATCTGACCGATGTGCTGAAGGATGAAGTTGACGAACTACGGGGAGAACTGCGAGAAGCGAAGAGGAACCATAGGAGTTAGACTGTTGTAGCTTCTACTATTTCCATTCTGATGTCAAGAAATGTCTTTCAATTCGAATGTATAAAGTTTGGAATTCAATGAAATGGAAATATTGACTTGAAAGTTCATGTCTTATACTTTGAATTTAATGGATCTTTTACATCAGAATATGGAATGAAAGTTGTTGTGTTGTTCGATACTGGATCCTCTCATACTTTTGTGTCTCCTAAATTTGCTAAAGTGTTGGGAGTTGAACCGAAGATTTTTCCAGGCAAGATCTTAGCAGTAGCTACTCCATCAGGAAAAACTTTAACCGCTGATCGATATTATGCTGATTGCGAGATTGTGATTGGTGATCGAATCTTTGGAATTGATCTGATCGAGCTGACTATCTTGGGAGTCAATGTTATCATTGGCATTGATTGGATATCGGTGTACAGTGCAAGCATCGAGTGCAAGACCAAGACGGTAACAGTGAAGGCTCCAGGTGGACCTGAAGTCACTTTCCAAGGGAAGAAGAAGTGTTCTAGGCTGGTGGTAGCTATCCGCAAGGAAGAGACTCCTGTGGAAGTGCAAGGGATTCCTGTGGTTCGGGACTATCCGACTGTGTTCTTGGATGATTTTCCTGGATTACCCCCGCACGTGATGTAGAGTTCAGCATCACTGTTCAACCGGGAAGTGCACCCATTTCTAAGGCACCGTATAGGATGGTTCTAGTGGAACAGAATGAGGTGAAACGGCAGATTGAGGAACTATTGGAGAAAGGCTTTATTCAGCCTAGCGCGTCACCTTGGGGAGCACCAGTGATTTTGGTAAAGAAGAAGGATGGATCGATGAGAATGTGTATCGATTACTGGGAGCTGAATAAGGTCACTGTTCAGAATAAGTATCCTATTCCTCGAATTGATGACTTGTTCGATCGTCTACAAGGAGCAGCTGTTTTCTCCAAAACAGATCTTCGATCAGGATATCACCAAGTTCGAGTGAAAGCTGAAGATGTGCACAAAACTGCATTTAGAACTCGACATGGGCATTACGAATTCTTAGTTATGCCATTTGGAGTGACGAATGCACCCGCAATCTTCATGGATTTGATGAACAGAGTTCTGAGGCCGTTCATTGATTCTTTCGTCGTGGTGTTTATCGACGATATCCTTGTGTACTCCAAGTTAGAGGAGGAGCACACCGAGCATCTGGCAGCAGTTTTGAAGAAGCTGGAAGAGCAGAAGTTGTATGCCAAGCTATCCAAGTGTGATTTCTGGAAATTTGAAGTGGCATTCCTAGGTCACATCCTTTCTAAGGAGGGAGTGGCAACTGACCCTCAGAAGATAGAGGCAGTGAGAGATTGGGCTAGGCCTACTACAGTAAAGGAAGTTAGAAGTTTTCTTGGAATGACTGGATACTACAGGAGATTCATTCAAGGTTATGCTCAGATAGCTGTACCGCTTACTGGTCTGACCAAGAAGAATGTGAACTTCAAGTGGACCGAGCAATGTGAGGCGAGCTTTCAGGAGTTGAAAGAGAAGCTGACTACTGCACCAATTTTGGCTTTGCCTAGAGCAGGTGTTGAGTATGATGTTTATAGCGATGCTTCACATCGTGGGCTTGGTTGTGTCTTAATGCAAGAAGGAAGAGTAATCACTTATGGGTCTAGGCAACTACGACCGCATGAGAAGAATTACCCGACTCATGATCTGGAGTTGGCTACAATTATCTTTGCCCTGAAGCAATGGAGGCACTACGTGTACGGTGAGAAATTGAACATGTACACGGACCACAAGAGCTTGAAGTATATATATCAGCAGAAGGATCTGAATTTGAGGCAGCGAAGATGGTTGGAAGTGCTCGAGGACATGCGACCTGAGATCAAGTATCATCCTAGAAAAGCTAATGTTGTTGTTGATGCACTTAGTCGCAAGAGCAGTTTAGCCAATTTGATTACAACTCAGAAGCATCTGATTGAGGAATTGGATCGAGCAGGTATTGAAGTTGTCTTGCAAGGATTGGAAGCATCTTTAGCTCAGTTGAGGCTTCAGCCTACACCGAATGGAAGGATTATTGCAAGTCAGGAGGTTGATGCTGATATTTTGAAGATAAAGGAGCAGGTTGGTGCTGGTAGGTTGCCCAGATTTCAAATCAGGGATGGAGTGCTGTGGTTCGGAGATAGACTATGTGTTCCAAATCAGGCGGACCTGAAAGAGAGTATTCTTCAGGAGGCGCATGCTACTCTTTTGTCGGTACATCCTGGAAGTACTAAGATGTACAAAGACATCAAACAGCATTTCTAGTGGTCAGGTTTGAAGCGGGATGTGGCTGAATTTGTGGCGAAGTGTGAGGTTTGTCAGCAAGTCAAAGCCGAAAATCAGAGACTCGGAGGTCTATTACAGCCGTTACCTATTCCAGAATGGAAGTGGGATAACATCAGTATGGATTTCATTACGGGTTTGCCTAAGAGTCCTAAAGGCAATGATGCAATTTGGGTTATAGTCGATCAACTAACCAAGTCCGCTCACTTTCTGGAGATGAAACGCACTGCTTCGATGGACAAGTTAGCTGAGTTGTATGTTGGCGAGATCGTCCGGCTTCATGGTGTTCTGTCAACTATTGTGTCTAATCGAGATGCGCGGTTTACTTCGCATTTCTGGAGGAGTCTTCAGACAGCTTTGGGTACCAAGACAGATTTCAGCACTGCTTTTCATCCGCAAACCGATGGGCAGACCGAGAGAGTCAACCGTATTCTTGAGGATATGCTTCGGTGTTGTATACTAGACTTTGGAGGCAGTTGGGAAAGGCATTTATCTTTGGTAGAGTTTGCCTACAACAACAGTTTTTAGGCTAGCATTGGGATGGTGCCGTACGAAGCTTTGTATGGCAGGAAGTGCAGGACACCTGTTTGTTGGTTTGAAGTTGGGGAGCGTCAGTTGTTTGGTCCTGAGCTTGTACAGCAAACTTCTGAGAAGATTGTTCTGATCAGGATAAGGTTGGTAGAAGCTCAGACCAGGCAGAAAAGCTATGCAGACAACCAGAGAAGGGACCTTGAGTTTGAGGTTGGTGACTTCGTCTTTCTGAAAGTATCGCCCAGTAAAGGTGTGGTTCGATTTGGCAAAGGCGGGAAGTTAGCCCCAAGGTTTATAGACCTGTACAAGATATTGAAAAGGATCAGGAAGACTGCTAACCGGCTTGAATTACCGGAAGAGTTATCTCAGGTGCACAATGTCTTTCATGTGTCTATGCTGAGAGGTTATATTCCAGATCCGAAACATCATTTGCCTGAAGTGCCGAAAGGTTTACAGTTGGACCTAAACTACATCGAGTCTCCTGTCGAGATTGTTGATCGTCGAGAGAAAGTCTTGAGGAATAAGACGATACCGATGGTCAAGCTAGTCTGGAGAAACCATTTGGTTGAAGAGGCTACTTGGGAGTCTGAGGAGAGAATGTTAAAGGACTATCCTGAGCTTTTTGCTTGATTGTATCTTTGTATCTTTTTGTTGTGAGTGTTGTATTTTGTTTCTCACTCTTGACTGTAGTTCTGGGGACGGAACTATTCTAAGGAGGGAGTGTTGGAATGCCCTGATTTTTCATTTAATGAAAAATTATTTTATTTTGCACGTAGTGTGCACGTGCAATATTTTTGGTAAATATTTTTATCATGATGATTATAGATATTTAAATATGTGCCGTTAATTATTTTTCTATAAAGTCTTCTTTCAATTAGACAAAAAGCCTTTTTCTTAAGCCCAAAATTTAATTCATTTATTTTATTTTAAAATTATTATTTTGGCCCATAAACTAAAGCCCATGAGTCAATTTATTTTTTAAATACAACATGTCATGTAGGATACAATTTAAAGATTATTTTTTTTATAAAATATAATGTACAAATTTTTGGAGACCAAGTTGCATGCACGTGTATTGCACGTACACGTGCAAATGCACATGCTTTGGAGCATGGCCGGTTGGAGCTTTTGGAGGGAAAGGGAAATTTTTGAGTGGGATCATGGTGGAGATGGCTACTCATCATGGGTAGTTAGTGTAACTCCTCCTTAAATCTAAGCCATTTGTTCCTAACTCCTACTTCAATCTTGGCCATCCATACTCCTTGATTTTTAGTATAAATACCCCCCCATGGCTAGTTATTCTTGTGCAAAATTATTTTCTCCATCCTATAGTTCAAAATACTTTATCTAGTAGTTATTCTAGTGAGTTAAAAGATTGAGAGAATTGTGTGGGTTTGTGCATCAACCAAGAAAAAGGAGGCCGGCTTTCAACAAGGAGTGCTCGGTGTTTTTGGTGTGCTTGGAGGTTCGTGTGCGCGCATCTAGGAGGAGAAGCATTCGTTTGCAAGGACATTCGTCTAGGAGGTTGCTAGTTGTACTTTCTTCAATAAGGTGGGTAAATTTTCCATATTTCTAATTAGGATGCATGCTAGATTGAGTTGAATGAAGGAAGCATGAAAAATATTAATAAGAGTACGCATTTAATTGAAAAAATGACCTATGGATTGATTGAAATATGGATGTGAAATTGTATGTGGTTCTATTAGTAAAGACTAAATTGTGTGTGAATTAATTATGGCCATGGATTATTGAAGATAGTTTCATTATTCTACATCACAAATTATATACACAAAGTTAGTAGATTGACAATGCTACTTTGTGTGTTTAAATGGATCTTTGTGTTATCTGGAAATAAATGAATTAAGATATAGATTTGTATGGTTGGTAAAAGATTAAAAACAGAGAATTAATGCGAAGTTTGCTAATAAAGGGAGTAGTAGTGTTAATTGTTAAGAAATGTCGAAATGAAGAAATGTCGTAGTCATAATGTAGAATTCAAATTAATTGTATGAAAAATATGTTTTAATTGTTGAAAAAAATTATGTTTTTCATACTGGATATAATTTATGATGATATTAGTCAATCTGGACATTATACAGTAATTTTTATGAAAGCAAAATGAAATGAGGGCTAGTTGAACATCGAAACGTTTTAACAACAGAGAAAATTGGTTTAAATGAATTTTGAGTTGCGTTATTGACAACTTGAGCGCGTAGCTCAAGCGGTCGGGATGGCTTTAATCGCTACAGTGGGTTTCGGTCTGGGGTTGCTGGTTCGAATCCCCTGGGCAACATTCTTTTATTTCAAAATTTTTTTAAATACAATATCAGCGGCCGAGAGCATATAATGCTTTCAGCCCGCCTTATAATGATTGGAGCATCCGGCCTAGTGGCCTGTGCCTTGGGCGTTTTCCCCTGTGGTTCTGGGTTCAATTCTTGGCTTTGGCAGTTTAGAAAAAACATTTTTTTTGAGTGTTTTGGTGATCCAAAAATTATGAAAAAAATATGGTTATTCTTCTAAAAATATATGGGACTTATGAAAAATAATTTGGGGATTAATTACATAGAATAAAATATGATTTGAGAATAAAATGTATAATTGAGACTTATGGTTATATACTTATATGGTATAAAAGTTGCACTTTGAAGAAAGGCGTGAAATAAAATATTAGAAAAGAAGTGGAATAAAAATAGAAATTATGCATTGTGAATTACTCTCATTTGAGAATAGTGTGAAATTTATGGTATGTGAATATTCATTTAGTGATGTGATTTCAATGTGAAATTGATATTTGATGAAGTATAAAATTCCATGTATGATTATGGACTCATGAATGAATTTAGAGATCATGCTATTGAAAAAGAAATCTATTATGATTATGAAAGTAAATTATGAGTTGGAAATGCTCAAATTGGAAATTGTGAATTAGAATTGAACCAAAAGAGTAGCTAAGTCTCCCCCGGCATTTGGAAAGAATTGAAATGAAATGTGAAATGAAAGACCAAGGTTGGTCATGTTGAATAAATGAATAAGTCCGGTTTAGTGGAGAGGCTAACTCTAGTGCTTTGATTTTATTCATGATTCTATTAAATTAAGAATAGTGCATAGTGAAGACGTGATGAAAGTGAGAGAAAACACGAGTATGAGAACTAGAGTTTACGATGCTGGTGTGTGAGCCACAGAATGCATGCTTGATGAGTCAAGACATGACATGGGCACAACTCAGTAATGATCGGACTTTAGCCATGCTTGTGGGATGTTTGGTGACTGCAAGAGGATCGTGTGCCATGAAGGAGGCTCAATTGCCATAGAATGCATGCTTGACGAGTCAAGACATGGCGTGGGGTTCCCCTCCAGGTTTTCTGTACACGTGCTTGTACTCATAGATCATCTAGGATACTCACCGTAGTTACAGTAGTAGATTAAGTCATGATGAGGGATTGAACCCTACAAAGATGAAGAATGATTAAGAGGCTTGCCCTCGGACCTATGTAGTATGGAATGCATAGAATCCGAACAAGTGCGCATTAGTGTCATCTAACATAAATAATTGCATTAAGGACTAAGTGCACAATCACAACACGACATCAATAGAGTAGTCCCTTTAGTTGATATGTGACAAGTTTGTGTTTGCTAAATATGGAAAATAAGTTATACTATTTCCGCCATAGAGAGGATGGCCGTGTATAATGATCGTCGGTTGAATAAACTGACGTACCCACAGTCTTATATGCAGGCAAATGACATGATAAAGAGTAAAGAGGAACAAATGCTTAAAGATTATACAATGTTGTTGTACATTTATTTAATTGTTGTAAAATTTACTTCCGCTGTGCAATGTAAAGTGTAAAGTTTCATGTAAACTCTGATGTAAAGTGAAATGTTCAAATTTCCTTGTAAAATTGTACTAAATGAAGTGGAAAGATCCTGTAGAACATCTCGAATTCAGTGTATTTGGGATTCGGGGCGTTACAATCAATGCCCCAGGAATTGCTTTCGGTGAGGAAGTTAAAGAACTCTTGGCTATCTTCAAGGACCCCAACTTGCTCGAAGTCCTCTTCCTCTTCTTATCCTCCAGAGCCTTGTTGTGCAAGTTAGCACAAGCTGCCATAATAGCATTGTAGTCCTTGTATTCCACCTCTGCAGAAAGAACAAAAAAAGGTATAAGAAAAAGATGAATAAAAAAAGACTAAGTGCTTTGCAAATACTAAGGCTAAGTACATGATGAAAATAAAACTAAAAAGTTATAATATGGTCTATCGGGCTCACCCCCCCCCCAAGAAGAGTATCTTCTTCATCACATCTTTCCACCTCAACTCCTCACACTTGAGGAGAGTTGCACTCAATTCTTTCTCCTTCTCATTCACAACGGGGTAACCCATCACCTTCTTAGACACGTCCCCTTCCAATTTGTGGAAAATTCCCAAAGTTCGGAACTCTAAATAATAAAGTAATTGCTCTTACTATGCATGATTGAGTTGGGATTATCAATTACTCCCCTCTCTAGATGAGGAGAAAGATAGTACCAGTTGTCCAATGACTTTTGTCGATGAAGTCTGAAGTGTCTCCTTTGGACCTTCAAGTTTGATTTAGTACCAAATTTTTGGCACTGCAAGAGGAAGCCAGCAAGTGTTTCCACATATTCGGCATGTATTGAAATAGACTAAGCTTATACCAGTTGAGAATCTCCATCATGAATGAATGCATGGGTAGTCGCAACCCGACATGGAAGGCATCATAGGGGTAGGCGCAAAACTCCCTGAACATCATCGAGAATGCGCTAAACCCGGGGCTTGGCAGATGCAACTCATACCAGAAGGAATTCCAAAAGCAATTCTGATCTTTATGATGTCCTCCTTTGTGAGGATCGTCTTGATGTGATCGGCCTCAATAATAGGGTGATTCTTTGGATCATCTGTAACCTCTGTTTTCCAAAAAATGTATTTTTGTGTATTTTCTGTATTTAAAATTTTTTGCAAATTATTTTTTTTTTCGGTTTTCAAATTCTTATGTCAAATTGTAATCCTATAAAAATCTGTTTTCGATCAATAATTTTATTTGTAACTATTTCCCTGATTTTTATATTGTAACACAATTCTTATTCTTATTATTATTATTATTACTCTTATTATTATTATTATTGTTATTAGTATTATTGTTCTTATTGATATTTTGAACTGGTTATTAAAATACACTTTTATTTACTAATTATAATTGATGTAAATTTCATTATTTAATAAACTATGTTTTATTGGTTATTTTATATTTTCGTATTGGATTTTTTTATACCCCAATAAACCCAAACCCAATACCTATTCACCTAATTACCCAAAACCCATTTAAACCCATTTATTCCAAACCCATTACCCATTTATTTAATACCCTATTCTACCCAAACCCGTTACTATCTCTAACCCTATATAATCCTACCTAAACCCTAACCCTGTTCATCTTCTAAACCCAACAGTTGCCTTACACCTCTTCATCTTCCTGCCCTCACCCTACCCCCGTGCAACCCCTACTCCGCTCATTTCTCTCCCTTCCCCTGCTCCCGCTCCACCGCTGTGCACCTCCATACCCTTCGATAACCCTCCTGCAGTGCCACCCGCCCGTTCATCCCCCCTGTCAAAACTCCGTAGCGGCAGCGCTGCACTCCCCCGCCTGCTTCCCTCTATCTGTCGCAACCCAGTGCTTAGCCGCCGCAATGCCGATGATCTAGCGCCCTCCTTCCCGGCGATGCAACACCATAGAGCAGTAGCAACAGCACCTCTGTGCTGTGCATGTTCTCCGTCAGCAGCCCACAACCACCACAGCATCGTCCGCCATCTTCTCCCCGCAGCGCGCTTCCCGCGCTGTGTTCCTCCAGTCACCGACCGGCAGCCAGTGCAGCCCCCTTAGCCATGGAGTTGTTGTTTATATGGGTTTTGATCAAGTTCATCCTTGGCCGTTCAATCTTAATCTTTGATGTGAGTCGTCCGTTTGATTGTGATCATGATATTTATTGATTGATTCCTAGCCGTCCATTGATTTTATCTTGATCATCACCATCGGGGTGATCTTAGCCGTCCATTGGATCTTGATCTTCATGCTTGATTAGATGTGGGCCGTCGATCTCTTCATGATCTCCGATTAGACCCTAACCGTCCGATCTCTTCTTGATCTTCACGATCATGATGATCATCAACTTCTTTTTATCGCAGCCGTTCGATTGATCGATCTTGGTTTTCATCATTATCTTCATCATCAAGGAGATCTGGCCGTCTGATCTGATCCGATCATCTTAATCTTGATCTTCGATCTCAGCCGTCCGATTGTGTTCATGATCTTGATCGTCTTCATCTTGTTCGTGATTGTGTGTTCGTGATTGGTTTGTGATCTGTTCGTTGTGTTTGTGTTCGTGCCCCAGGATCCATTCCCGTTATTCTGGTTCTTGCTCCGTTCTCGTCGTAGGTTAAGCCAAGTAACTTGTACTCAATTCCTTTGTATGATACAAGTCATAAATTCTGCTTGTAGTGTAGTTGGGTTCTAGAGACAACTCGTGTGTGTGATGTATTTTGATGGGTATTGTCTCTATAGTGCAATTGACCATAGTTTCCTCACGACACAAATTTTACATGAAACAACTTAGGTTTTGACCATTCTTGATGTGATTACACTTGTGAGATGATTATAAGAAATCATGTGGTTATTTGGATCCATGTGATATACTTATTTTGGACATGCCATATACCTTATTTCATGATGTTTGGATACTTAGTAGACTCTATAACATGTTTGGATGTGTTTGGAACGAGTTTCGTATGTTGTATGTTGATTTGTTGTTAAGAGGAAAATCTATATTTTGTCGATAATCAGTTTTGATTGCTATTTTAGACCATATTAAGGTCAGTATCTTAACTTCAGTATTAAACAAGATCTTTAGAGAAATCCATCTTCTTTCCAAAATTTCTGACCTTGGTCGATTTCGTTTTCGTATGTGTGAGATATGATTGTTTTACTATAGAGGTGTATTTCATTTCCAGATATCTTTTGTTGATGATTTTGATGACTAAACTATTCTGAAACTAGTTCTAAACATATTTTTTTTATCTGAAATTCTGCACAGTATTTCTATATCTATTTAGGGATTACCCAGAATTTTGGTGGATTTTATTGATGAGATTTACATACCGTTTCATGCTTGTTTACAAAAGCTATACTTGCTGGATTTTGCTCGCTGTTCTGTAAAGAAGTATATTTTCACCCTAGTTCATTTTCCTGTATGAAAAATGAAAAATATTTAGGAAATATGAAAGTTATCTTATTTCGTCTATTTTCATCTCCCTTTGACAGATTTGGATTTCGTTTCATGGTTTGCGAGATATAACAGTTTCCGTACAGCAGTGTTCTGAATTCTATATTTGCCAAACTATCATTTCTTGATATTTTCTAATTTTTGTTGAATAGACTAATCTTACTGAAAAATTATGAAACTTTATATTCTGGTATTAGACATATAGGGGAATACCGCAGATTTTTTCTGGATTTATTTGAAGTGTTTTGTTGTTGTTTTCCTGACTTTGAATTAGATTTACTGATATCTGGCTGAACATATTTTCTGGATTCAAATCAGTTTTGAGACTTGATTTTGTGAAACATTATATGACTTATTTATATTCTCTGGATTCGGTTGGAAGGATATTTTTTAGAACTTTCGACGGAATAGATTTGCATGTTTGTAACAACGGGAATCACTATTATACTGCAGTGTGGTCTTGCTGCCCTGAATTAGAAATTTGGTCATTTTATTCTTTTATGTGTTATCTTTCACCCATACCTGTTTATCTTGCAACTTGAACTTGTTACTTGTTTATACCATGTTATACTTGGCTTGTTTCGTGACACATACATACTTTTTTGACATTAATAATAAAATAACCAAGCCGAGGTTTAAAGGGACAGATCTAATAGTGGATAATTCAGAAACGTGTACTCGAAAGAGAATCTATTGATTCTATATGATACTTGGCTTGATACTTGAGACTTGGCTTGATACTTGAGACTTGAGGCTTGATATTTCATTACTTGAGGCTTGATACTTGATACTTGATTTCTTGAGGCTTGTCCCTGAGTACACTGCCCTATATGGTCAACTATGAAATCTAAAACGAAGTTGCATTGACTGTAGCAACCATGTGATAAAAGGATGGCACATGAAGTAATACCTAGATAGTAATCACTACAAGACCTGATACATGATACTTGAACATGCTTACATGACACTTGAACATAATATATGCTTACTTGATACTTGACTACATGATACATCAGACTTGATACTTGATACTTGATACATGTTTACATGATACTTGATAATTGTTGCTTATTTACATGACGCTTGTTCACTTGACACTTGATACATGCTACTTGTACTTGTTCACCTTACTATGCTAGTTATTATGCTTAATATCGTGCCTATTCTATGTTGTTGGTTAGTTTTTCCCGTGTACTTGTATCCTGCATTACAAGCAGCCGGTAACTTGCATTGACGGGTACTTGTTTTCTTTTTCCTATCTCTGCAATTGTTAAATTACAGATTTCGGAGAACAGGTTCTATATGGTAATGGTGATATGAAGTATTAGCGCTGGATCTTGTTATTATTATTTCTTATTTCTTGTGTGAACAATATTGTATTCTTTTACTTGAATTTATTTTGTATTTGGGCAATGTGACCCAGGATTTTGACTTATTTAGATCATGATTATTTGAGATTAACATATTTGGTTTCAAGTATTCTTGTTGGTATTTTGGTTCATATGTGCATGTTGGTTGATTTTTTTGCTTCCGACTCTGATTATTCTTATGAAATATTGTAGAGATTCTTGAACAGCTTATGGATGATGAAAATCATTCACTGGGCTTAGTCACGAATCCGTATTCCGTATTCTCTTTTAGGAAGCGGGGCGTGACATCATCACATCTAATACCAAACCGCACCAGATCCTCCAAGTTTTCGGGGTATTGATGAACTAGGTGAGGGGTGTGAGGAGGATGTGCTCTATCGAAGAAGTTTTCTGTCGCCCCTCTATTCTCGACTTTTTCTTCAACTATGATCGAAGAGCGGGCTACATCTTTTCCCTTCTCCCTCCTCGGGAGACAGGATTGGTGAAAGTAGAGCGCCTCATGCTTGCCGTGGTCAAAGGATGAGGTGGAGCAACCCAATGAATCATAGACATGACCTATAACTTACAATAATTATCTGGCTAATCGTTGCGAAGTTCGACGAAAAAATGGCTAAAACCTTGACATAGATAGGTTCTAGAGAGAGAAAGAGCAAGGTGGAAAGAGAAGCTCCAAGTTGAGAATGAAGAAGTGAAGGAATAAGGGAAGGGGTTGGGAATATATAGACGAGAAAATATCTAATTCCCGCTCGAAAATGGTGTCGTCGACGTGAGGCGACCACTCAAAGTTGATAATGTGGCACAATCCTGGCCGCCCAAATTCTTCATTGATCTAATGTTTGAAATGAAGAATCAGAAAAAGTTTGACCACTGTCCGGATCAGGTACTGCTCAGCCTCTAGTGGCATCTCAGAGCCGGAGAATTTGTCAAGGTGCGGCCTCATGAAATCTGTAACTGTACCCGGACGAGGAGGGAGAGCTGCCTATGCAGGCACAGCGGGAGTCGGAACCCGGGTAGCTTCCAAAGCAGTCATCACTAGATCACTGTGATTTTGCAGCATATTGACCAGCCGCTCCAACATAGTGGTGACGGCCTCAAGCCCAAATTGATCTTCCTGGGGACGGAAAGTAGAACCTCTGCGAGCCATAGTCTGCACAAGATAAAAAACAATCAGTATTCAGATCAAAGTTGATAATAATTCATTTATGCATGCATGGTTGGTGAAATGTTGAGCCGATCCCAGTTCGAGCCAAGCTTTTCTAATATATCAGTCAAACTAATACATTAGCCAAACCAGAGCTCTGATACCAGTAAAAACCTTGTCACACCCGGCTTTCCAAAAAGAATACAGAATACGGATATGTGACTAAGCCCAGCGAATGATTTTCATCATGCATAAGCTGTACAAGAAACTTTACAACATTTCACAAGAATAATCAGAGTCGGAAGCAAAAGAAACAACCAGGCATGTATAATCGAATCAAGATACCCACAAATTTACTTGACAAATTTATAATTCTCAAATAAACCAGATCTAAACAAGTTAATAATCCTTGGGTCACATCGCCCAAGTACAAAATAAATATCCAAGTAGAAGATACAATTATTCATGAATAACAGGAAAATAAATAAATGTAGCAAGAACTCTAGCAACTAATATCTCATCTCGCCCATTCCATCTGACAGCTGATCTCCAAAATCTGCAATTTAATAATTGCAGGGATAGGCAAAAGAAAACAAGTACACGTCAAATGCAAGTTACGGGCCGCTAGTAATGCAGGATACAAGTATATGGGAAAACTAACTAATAGCATGGAATAAGTATGATATCAAAATAAACAACTAGCATGGCAAGGTGATCAAGTGTAAATGGCATAAATCAAGTGTCAATTAAAACAAGTATCACGTAAACAGGAACAAGTATCAAGAATCAAGTATCATGTAATCATGTATCAAGTGTCAAGTCTCAAGTCTCATGTATCATGTAGTCAAGTATCAAGCATGTATGTATCATATTCAAGTATCATGTGTCAAGTCTTGTATTGATTACTATCTAGGTAGCACTTCATGCATCCCAGCTTTTACTACATGGTTGCTACAATAAACAGTTTCTCTTAGATTTCGTAGGGGACCATACAGGGCAGTGTACTCGGGTATTCACAGAATCACAGAACTTGGTCGGTAAACTTGATCGGTAACAGAATATTAACTTGATCGGTAACCTGATCGGTAAACTTGATCGGTAACTTGATCGGTAAACTTGATCGGTAACTTGATCGGTAAACATGTAATGCAGGAAACACAAATCTCCTTCCGAGTACACGTTTCTGCACTATCCACTACTAGATCTTTCCCATTAAAACTCCGGCTTGATTATTTATTATTATTCTCAAACAAGCATGTATAAGCATGAAACAGTGTCAATTAACATAGTATAATCAGTATCAGGTCTAGGGTAACAAGTAAGCACGCATAGATGATAGACAGTCACATAAACGAGCAAAACAGTGTATATTCATATTCAGGACAGCATGACAGTACAGTACTAAAATAGTGATTTCCATTACTAAAGAAATCCAAATCTTAATCAGTCGAAGAATCTGGAAAATAGACTTCCACACGAATCCAGCGATTATATATAAGTCATATAGTGTTTCAGAAAAACATGAGTCAAAACTGATTTGAATCCAGAAAATACGTTCAGCCAGAAATCAGGAAATCGTATTCAGAGTCAGAAAAACAGTATCAAAACACCTCAAATAAATCCCAGAAAATCTGGGGTATTCCCCTACATGTCTAGTATCACAATATAATGTTTCATAATTTTCCAGCCAGTTTAGTTTAGCCATAAAAATTCGGAAAACATCAAGAAACGGTAGTTTAACAAATCTGGAATTCCCAACACTGTTGTACGAAAACTGTAATATCTTGCAAACCGTAAAACGAAATCCAAATCCGTCAAAGGGAGATGAAAATAGACAAAATATTCTAATATTCATATTTCACAAACATTTTTCATACAGTAAAAGGAATAAGGGGTGAAAATAAAAATCTTTACAGAACAGAGAACAAAATCCAGGAAGTATGGTTTTCCTAAACAAGCATGAAACGGTATATAAAACTCATCAATAAAATCCACAAAAATTCTGGGTAATCCCTAAATAAGTATAGAAAAACTAACCAAAGTTCTAGATCAAAATAATATGTTTAGCACAAGTATCAAAATGATTTAGTCATCAAAATCACCAAAAATCGAAATCTGGAAAAAATCTACACCTCTGTAGTAAAACAGTCATATCTCACACTTACGAAAACGAAATCGAGCATGGTCAGAGGGGTTGGAAAGAAGACGAATTACTCTAAAACTCAAGTTTTATCCTAAAATTAAGATTCTGACCTTAATAAGGTCTAAATTGCTGATCAAGACAGAATATCGGCAAACTACAGAATTTCCTCAAAACAAAAATCCACATAGATCCAATGAAACTTGATCCAAATGCAATCAAACATGAAATCGAGTACCAAGTGTCCAAACATTATGAAATAGGATAATTATATCCAAGCAAGTCTATCACATGTTTCTCAATAATTACTTAAATTCTCACCAAAATTCCACATACATGATCGAACGGGCAAAACCTAAGTTAATTCATGTCATATGTGTCGTGAGGCAACTATGGTCAAAACACTATAGAGACAATATCAACAAGGGGTTTTACACACAATTTTTCTCTAGAACCCAACTACACTACAAGCGGTATTTATGACTTGTATCATACAAAGGAATTAAGTACAAGTTATTTGCCTTAACCGACGACGGAAACCGACGAAGCAAAAGTAAGAATAACGAGAACGGATTCCTAGACACAAACACCACAAACAAACGAATTGAACCCAAGAATGAGCAAAACCCACGAACACAATCACAGTAATGACTACGTCCACAAGCACACGAACACCACGGAACTAATGGGTCCAACAAACACACGAACTCGAACGAACCAACCAGAACACACACACCACAATCACCCGAGATCCAACACACAATCCACGAACGAAATAACCACGCACGCACGCACTCAACCCCGAGAACACGAGGAAGAGAGGGAGAGAGAACGGCAGACGGGGCAGGGCTACCGACGGCGCACTGGCTAGCATGATGGCGGGAGGCCGAAAAGGGGAGACTGCCGGGAAGTGCACAGCGGGATGCTCGGAGGGAGCCAGGGGGCATCGACCAAGGGTTGGTCGCGACACAGGGAGTGGTTAGTGGCTACCGCTATCGCCGGAGGGGAGCAGTGCAGCTGCGGCTGCTGGCTTTGGAAGTGTGATGGCACACAGGGAGGGGTTGCTGGAGTCGCTGCTGGGGGAGCACCAGGGTGACGAGGAGGCAGGGGAAAGAGAGCGGAATAGGGTGAGCGGGAGAGAAGGTCGCGAGTAGAGGTGGCGAGAAGGCGGCGGGGAGAGAGAGACGAGAATGCGGATGGGTTAAGAGCAGGTGAAGGCGGCTGGTTTAATATGGAAGATGAACAGTCGGTGAACATGGGTTAATATATATATAGGGTTGGTTTTAGGGTTTAGGATGAGTATATGGGGTTTCGGGTTGTATGGTTTGTTAACGGGTAGGGTTAGGGAAATAGGATAATGGGTTTAGGGTATTAATGAGTGGATGAAAGGCTTAATTGGGTAACAGGGTAAATAGGAGTTAGGTAGATGGGTTAAAAATCCATTAGGTTTTTTTTTTAATTTCAATAAGAAAATAAAATAAAAAATAAAAAAGATTGTTTATAATAAAATTGTAATTTGTATGACAAAAATAGAATTTATTTAAAATAGATACAAATACAATTAGCACATAGAAATAGATTTTTAATAACCAGTCCAAAATTAATAATAATAATAACAATAATAACAGTAATAATAAGAGTAATAACAAAAAAAATAAGAATTGTATTTCAATATAATAATCGTAGAAAATATTTACAAATAAGGTCATTGATCGAAAACAGATTTTAATAGGAGATCCAATAATACAATTTGACAAAAGAGTTTGAAAGTGAAAAATAATTTACAAAAATCTTTAAATACAGAAAATATCAAAAATACGTTTTTGGGGAAACAGGGGTTACAAATCCTACCCACCTTACAACAAAATTTCGGCCTCGAAATTTGCTTAGGCGTTACATAGAACAAGGCAACAACAAACTTAGGGGAAGGGTAAAAAAATAGAAGATTAAAGGGAAATGAACAAGGTGGTGGCAACAACAGGATAAGAAAGAAGAGGATAACAATGATGTCAAATGGGGTGCATGAAAAAGAACAAACAGTATCAAAAGGAAAGAAACAACACAAGATAACAAGCAAGATAGGAAGTAGGTAGAACTGGAATCAACCAGAGAAAAGACAGGGAAGAAATAACTAGCATAATACTCAAAAATGAATCAATAAGTGAAGGCAAATGCAAGATGCAGAATGGATAAATAATGCAAGAGAGAATAACCATTGCAAGAACAGAAAAAGAAAGAATAATAACCAAAACAACTCTATTGCTGAATACCTGTAGCTGGGTCTCCGGGGATCAGGTTGTCAGCTTGACCTCGTGCTCCACCTAGAGCAGATCCTCCTGCAGGTACAGTACTCCTTCTCTGCGGACAGTCCCGAACCATGCGATCTCTTGCTCCGCATGCAAGGCAAAGATGGTTGGTTCCCCAACAGTCCCTCCATATATGCCCAACCTTGTGGCAATAGTTGCCAGTCTGATCCTTCCTCAAGGTGGCAAGTGAGTAGGGTAATGCCCTTGTCGAAGCAGCCGGGGCTGGCCTCCGAATCGGCCCACCAGAAGGCCCAACAGGAGCAGCGGGAACAGTCTGCTGGGGAGAAGCCAACCCGCCACGAGCCTGCTCCTGAGCTCGAGCTGCCTCAAGAGTCTCAGCATAAGTACGCAAGCGAAGGGAGATGAAATGCCTCTTGATATCTTGCTCAAGTCCCAATGTGAATCTACAAGCCCTATCCTCTTTGTTTGCCACAAGAACGACTGCGAAGCGGCTAAGTCTAGTAAACTCAGCTGCGTACTCATCTACATCCTGGAGCCCTGCTGCAAGAAAGTCTCATGTTACAATATTGTGTGGATAATATGTAACAAAAATTCCAAAATAGAATAACGACCAACCTGTTTCGGGGCCAGGAATTGCTGCTCCATTTCAACCCAAGTACTGCTGAGGAAGAACTTCTCCAAGAACCTCCTAATGAACGTGGTCGAAGTAATAGGCCGCACGAGCCTCTCGGACTCGGCCATCCACCAAATTTGGGCCAGATCCACCATCTGGATGCTCACCATATCCACATGTTCTGCATCAGCAATCCTGGCTGCTTTTAGCAGACTCTCTGTCCGGATCAGCCACTACTCAGCCTCAGTGGCATCTCAGTGCTAGAGAATTTTTTAGGGTGCAGCCTCATGAAATCTGTAACTGTACCAGGATGAGGAGGGAGAGCTGCCTGTGCAGGCACAGCGAGAGTCAGAACCGGGGCAGCTTCCAAAGCAGTCATCACTAGATCACTGGTTCTGCAGCATATTGACCAGCCGCTCCAACACAGTGGTGATGGCCTCAAGCTCAGACTGATCTTCCTGGGGATGAAAAGTAGAACCTCTGCGAGCCATAGTCTACACAAGATAAAAAAACAATCAGTATTCAGATCAAAGTTGATAATAATTCATTTATGCATGCATGGTTGGTGAAATATTGAGCCGATCCCAGTTCGAGCCAAGCTTGTCTAATATATCTGTCAAGCTAATACATTATCCAAACCTGGGATCTGATACCACTAAAAACCTTATCACGCCCGGCTTCCCAAAAAGAATACAGAATACGGATATGTGACTAAGCCCAGCGAATGATTTTCATCATCCATAAGCTGTATAAGAATCTTTACAACATTTCACAAGAATAATCAGAGTCGGAAGCGAGAGAAACAACAAGGCATGTATAATCGAATCAAGATACCCACAAATTTACTTGAAACAAATTTATAATTCTCAAATAAACCAGATCTGAACAAGTTAATAATCCTTGGGTCACATCGCCCAAGTACAAAATAAATATCCAAGTAGAAGATTCAATTATTCATGAATAACAGGAAAATAAATAAATGTAGCAAGAGCTCCAGCAACAAATATCTCATCTCGCCCATTCCATCTGGCAGCTGATCTCCAAAATCTGTAATTTAATAATTGCAGTGATAGGAAAAAGAAAACAAGTACCCGTCAAATGCAAGTTACGGGCCGCTTGTAATGCAGGATACAAGTACATGGGAAAACTAACTAATAGCATGGAATAAGCATGATATCAAAATAAACAACTAGCACGGCAAGTTGATCAAGTGTAAATGGCATGAATCAAGTGTCAAATGAAATAAGTATCACGTAAACAGGAACAAGTATCAAGAATCAAGTATCATGTAATCATGTATCAAGTGTTAAGTCTCAAGTCTCATGTATCATGTAGTCAAGTATCAAGTAAGTATGTATCATGTTCAAGTATCATGTGTCATGTCTTGTAGTGATTACGTTCTAGGTAGCACTTCATGCATCCCAACTTTTACTACATGGTTGCTACAACAAAAAGTTTCGCTTAGATTTTGTAGGGGACCAAACAGGGCAGTGTACTCGGGTATTCATAGAATCACAGAACTTGGTCAGTAAACTTGATCAGTAACTTGATCGGTAACTTGATCGGTAACAGAATATTAACATGATCGGTAACTTGATCGGTAAACTTGATCATTAACTTAGTCGGTAACAGAATATTAACTTGATCGGTAACTAGATCGGTAAACTTGAACGGTAAATTGATCGGTAAACATGTAATACAGGAAACACAAGTCTCCTTCCGAGTACACGTTTTTGCACTATCCACTACTAGATCTTTCCCATTAAAACCCCAGCTTGATTATTTATTATTATTCTCAAACAGGCATGTATAAGTATGAAACGGTGTCAACTAACATAGTATAATCAGTATCAGTTCCAGGGTAACAAATAAGCACGCATAGATGATAGACAGTCACATAAACGAGCAAAACAGTGTATGTTCATATTCAGGACAGCATGACAGTACAGTACTAAATTAATGATTTCCATTACTAAAGAAATCCAAATCTTAATCAGTCGAAGAATCTGGCAAATAGACTTCCACACGAATCCAGAGATTATATATAAGTCATATAGTATTTCAGAAAAACATGAGTCAAAACTGATTTGAATCCAGAAAATACGTTCAGCCAGAAATCAGGAAATCGTATTCAAAGTCAGAAAAACAGCATCAAAACACCTCAAATAAATTCGGAAAAAATATGGGGTATTCCCCTGTATGTCTAGTATCAGAATATAATGTTTCATAATTTTCTAGCAATATTAGTTTAGCCATCAAAATTCGAAAAACATCAAAAAACGGTAGTTTGGCAAATCTGGAATTCCCAACACTGCTGTACGAAAACCGTAATATCTCGCAAGCCGTGAAACGAAATCCAAATCCACCAAAAGGAGATGAAAATAGATAAAATATGCTAATCTTCATTTTTCACAAATATTTTTCATACAGTAAAAGGAACCAAGGTGAAAATACAAATCTTTACAGAACAGCGAACAAAATCCAGCAAGTATGGTTTTCATAAACAGGCATGGAACTGTATATAAAACTCGTCAATAAAATCCACCAAAATTCTGGGTAATCCCTAAATAAGTATAAAAAAACTGACCAAAGTTTTAGATCATAATAATGTGTAACACAGGTATCAAAATGATTTAGTCATCAAAATCACCAAAAAACGAAATCTGGAAAAGATCTACACCTCTGTAGTAAAACAATCATATCTCACACATACGAAAACGAAATCGAGCAAGGTCAGAGGGATTGGAAAGAAGACGAATTCCTATAAAACTCATGTTTTATACTGAAATTAAGATTCTGACCTTAATATGGTCTAAATTGCTTATCAAGACCGAATATCGGCAAACTACAGAATTTCCTCAAAACAAAAATCCACATAGATCCAACGAAACTTGATCCAAATGCAACCAAACATTAAATCGAGTATACCACATTTCTGAACATCATGAAATAGGGTAATTAACATATCCAAGCAAGTCTATCACATGTATCTCAATAATTACTCAAATTCTCACCAAAATTCCATATACATGATCAAATCAAGAACGGGCAAAACCTAAGTTAATTCATGTCATATGTGTCGTGAGGAAACTTTGGTCAGAATACTATAGAGACAATATTAACAAGGGGTTTCACACACAATTTGTCCCTAGAACCCAACTACACTACAAGCAGTATTTATGACTTGTATCGTATAAAGGAATTGAGTACAAGTTACTTGCCTTAACCGACGACGGAAACCGACAAAGCAAAAGAAAAAATAACGAGAACGGATTCTCGGGCACGAACACCACAAATGAACGAATTGAACCCAAGAACGAGCAAAACCCACGAACACAATCACGGCAACAACTACGCCCACAAGCACACGAACTCCTCGGAACTAATGGGTCGAACAAACACACGAACTCGAACGAACCAACAAGAACACACACACCACAATCACCCGAGATCCAACACACAATCCACGAACGAAATAACCATGCACACACACACTCAACCCGGAGAACACAAGGAAGAGAGGGAAAGAGAACGGTGGATGGGGCAGGGCAACCGATGGCACACTGGCTGGCATGACGGCTGGAGGCCGGAGAGGGGAAACTGCCAGGAGGTGCACAGCGAGATGCTCGGAGGGAGCCAGGGGGCATCGACCAAGGGGTGGTCGCGAAATAGGGAGTGGATGGTGGCTCCCACTGTCGCTAGAGGGGAGCAATGCAACTGCGGCTACTGGCTTCAAAAGTGTGACAGCACACAGGGAGGGGTTGCTGGAGTCGCTGCTAGGGGAGCACCGGGGTGACGAGGAGGCAAGGGAGAGAGAGCGGAAGAGGGTGAGCGGGACAGAAGGTCGCGAGCAGAGGCGGTGCGAAGGCGGCGGGGAGAGAGAGACGAGTAGGAGGATGGATTAAGAGCAGGTCAAGGCGGCTGGTTTAATGTGGAAGATGAACAGTCGGTGAACATGGGTTAATATATATATAGGGTTGGTTTTATGGTTTAGGCTGAGTATATGGGGTTTTAGGTTGTATGGTTTCTTAACAGGTAGGGTTAAGGAAATATGATAATGGGTTTAGGGTATTAATGAGTGGATGAAAGGTTTAATTGGGTAACAGGGTAAATAGGAGTTAAGTAGATGGGTTAAAAATCCATTTGGCTTTTTTTAAAAAAAATTCAATAAGAAAATAAAATAACAAATAAAAAAGATTGTTTATAATAAAATTGTAATTTGCATTACAAAAATAGAATTTATTTAAAATAGATACAAATACAATTAGCACATAGAAATGGATTTTCAATAACCAGTCCAAATTAATAATAATAATAACAATAATAACAGCAATAATAATAAGAGTAATAATAAAAAAAATAAGAATTGTATTTCAATATAAGAATCGTAGAAAATATTTACAAATAAGGTCATTGATCAAAAACAGATTTTAGTAGGTGATCCAGTAATACAATTTGACAAAAGAGTTTGAAAGCGAAAAATAATTTACAAAAATCTTTAAATACAAAAAATATCAAAAATACATTTTTGGGGAAACAGGGGTTAAAGTAGTACAACTGCCCACCACAGGCTGCCTCTCAAAAGGTGGTTAACTAATTAGGTGACTCTTGATCGTAGGCAATTTTATTTATACTCAATTAATTTTTTTGTAGACCCCCTCCCTCAAACCTAATTACATACTTCCACTCCTATAGGGAATCCTATAGGGCAACCTCTATTAATTTCTCTTTTATATATATATAACCATATATTATATTATTCAGAAATTACGGGGTATTACATACACCCCACCATTAGAAATCAACATCCTCGCTCAATACGAGGCATGTCATCTAGCGCAGGATCCTCCTTCCTAGTCTATGTGGCGTCGTCCACGATCCCGGAGATCAATCACTCTCAACATCTGCATATCAGAGCCCGATCTCGGTGATCAATGACTCTCAACACCGCAGATCATACTGAGGTCCTCTTCCACACTCGATGTCGAAAGTCGGCTCTGATACCATTTGTAACGCCCCACCCCAATACTCATACAATTTTTATTATTTTTAGAAGACAAATTAGATACTATGTAGTACAACTGCACACCACAGGCTGTCTCTTAAAAGGTGGTTAACCAATTAGGTGACTCTTGATCATAGGCAATTTTATTTATACTCAATTAATTTTTGTGTGGGCCCCCTCCCTCACACCTAATTCCATACTTCCACTCCTATAGGGAATCCTATAGGACAGCCTCTATTAATTTCTCTTTTATATATATATAAGTATATATTATATTATTCAGAAATTACGGGGTATTACAATTTCTTCCTCTCCAAGTTAGATCATACGGCTCCTATCGTGTGTTTCTTTATCATGACTACAACATCATATTATCTTCTAGTGAAGCTTGAGAGATAGATAGGCTATTTGTGCAAGTGTAATACTTTGTATCTTCTCTAATTGAATAATATTTTTCTTATTTCTCTCTCGGATTAGGCGTAGCCAAACCGAGGTAAATCATTTTGTGCTTTGTGTACTTTGTGTGCTTGGTTTGATGTACTTGTTTGGTTAGTCATCATTGGATCTATTGTCGTTAAACTCAGCAACGAATTCCTAACACTTGGTTCCTTGAAATGCAAGATCTTTCTCTGGATACTCTTTTGGGATAGATTACATTCTATGGAAATGCTTAGATTGTAAGGATGGACTAGCGATGGCATATAGACATGTCATGTCCCGCTTCCCATTATACGGAAATACGAGCTCGTAACTGAGGACCAGCGAATGATATAAGTATACCAAATCATATCATCCAAAAGTTGTACGATACCAGTAAGCTCAACAATCCAATAATAATCAAATGAACAAAAATGTAATACAATAACCAATATCTGAGATATAAGAACTTACAATAAATATGAGAATACACAATGCAATAGCAATCTGTCGAGTTCTTCCAGTAACTCGTCATCTGTACCTGTATAACATTTACTCATAAGAAAGATGGACGGTACCCGTTAGAGCAAGCTACGGGCCACAAGTAGTAATAAGCAAAATATGGACAGGAAAGCAATAAGAAATGGCAATTCAAATATGGAACGACCATGATAACGAGAACAATATATATATATATATATATATATATATATATAACAAGGGAGAAACAAAACTGAAAACGAAGGAAAGCAAGAACTAACGATGCAATTGTAATACAACATAATCAAGTGTAATGCAAATGACAACTGGAACAAGTCTCAAATATAACCAATTGGGAACAAGGAATCAAGTAACGAGAAACATGTAGTGTAAACAGGAATCATGCAACGTATAAACCAAAATTATGTTAACTTGTAACAGGTAACATGTAACTTGCAAACAGGAATCATGTAATCTTGTAAACAGGTATCATGTAAACTTGTAACAGGTAACATGTAACTGAAATCATGAGTCATGCATGTGTTCAGTGTTAATCTCAAATATAGCAATCTTTCATAAATCCTAACTAATGCTCGCAATCTTGCATCCCAAACCACAGGTTCGGGTGCATACAAACATGTTAATGTTTAGACTGTTGGCAAATTATATAGGGTCAAGTACTCGGAAAATCATGTAAAAAGGAATCATGTCGTCAAGTGGTGGAGTCTAGAGGTGGCCCCCATCACCCATGATGTAGCACTTAGTTCTACGTAGCACTTTTTTCATGTAACTTGTGAACGTGTAATCAGGTAATCATGTAATCATGTAACTATATAATCATGTAATCATGTAATCATGTAATGGAGTCTAGAGGTGGTCCCTGTAGAGTCTAGAGGTGGTCCCCCGTCACCCATAACATGGCACTTAGTTCTACTGTAACCCTCATTCCCGACAATAAGTATTTTTCATGTAATTTCTACAATTTGATTTTTATGAAGTTATTTGGTGCTAAACTTATTTCAAATATTTTATTAAAGTGATTTCTAATCGAAAATTTTATCCATTTCAAATAATGGTGTATTTCGATTTTATTTTCTATATCTTATTGATTGACTATTTATATTTGAGCCAAAATCAAGTGTATTATTATTATTGGATTATTTTAATAAAATTGTTAAACCTGAATACTATTTTATTGTATAATCTTATTACTATTATGATTATGATTATTAATTATTATTTCATGATTATCTATTTAAAATTTATCTATTGGATTATTTTATTATTATACCGGATCTGATTTCTTAGCAAATTTCCAATTTATTTTCAAGCCTAGTTTATATTTTATTCATTTGTATTATTTATTTATCTATTTGGATTTAAATTTTCGTTCATGGGATATTTTCTCTTTTTGTTGGGCTATATATCTTGTGGATCTTATTTTATTAGATTATGAGTATTTTATTTGAACCCTATTGTCTTCAAACCCATTGAACCCAAAACCCAATTGCAGTTTGTTCTCAACCCAGACGCACTATTATTGGATCCTAAACCAATAACCCAATAATATATTTGTATTCTATAAATGCAACCCTAATACAAACCCTAAAAATAAAAAAATTCAATTTTCTAGCCGTTACAATTCCTCTCTCCTCTTTCTCTCGACTCCTTCTTTCTCTCTCCCCGCTCAAACCCATCAGCCAAACCCTTCCTCCCGACCTCCTTCCGGCGAGCCACCCCCAATCAAAACCCCAAGCTCCTCCCGCCGCCCTCCTCAGCTGCAACCCCCTTGGCTGCTCCTCCCTCCCATCGATGCGCAGACCCGATGCACCCCTGCCGTTTTCCCTTTTCCCGTCGATGCCCTGACCCGAAGACCTAGATCCGAGCAGCCCAGTCGACGCCAGTTGACCCCGCCGTCAGCCGTCGTCTCGCCGTCTGCCAGCGATGCCGCGAAGCCACCGTTGACCTCTGCTGCCGCCCTTCCATAGTTGCTGTTTAATGTCATTGCTACTCCTTCTATTGTTGCTGTGATTGTTGCTCTTTTTGTGCACGAGGTGTGCACGTGTTATTACGTGTGTTCGTGGGTCCGTTGCTCAGGGATTCTCATCCTGTTATTCTTGGTATTCAATTTCATCATCCAAAAGGCAAGTCACCGTGCTCTTGAATTTTTAATTGTATCAAATTCAAGTTTTGTTGAAACTCTTGCAAGTAGATCCCCTTGTTATCGTATTATACTTGTTCATCTCTTCGTTGGGTCTATTGAGGGTTTATACGAGCTAACCCCAATATTCTTGATATCGTGCCACTTTTGACTCTAAAGATTGGATCTTTCATGCATTCATGTAGAATTGAAATAGGGTTAACCGTATAATCATGACACGATTAATTATTTTAGAGACAATTGCTAGGTTGTATGTTGTTTGATCGATTGACGGTTGATTGATGATAAATTAGTGTATGTATGTGTTCTACTTTTATTGATCATGTTTTATTACCTCCGTCATGCCCCGCTTCCCAAAATACGGGAATACGAGCACATAACGTAGGCCCAGCGAATGATTATACATCATCCATAAGCTGTATCAGTCTAACTCAACAATATACAAGAGAAACAACTACGCAGGCAAGGAATATAATCACATAAACAATGAATAAACTCAAGATAATCATGAAATAATTTTACCAAATAATAATCCAACATCTGGGATAAAACAAACTTCGGGCTCATAAAGCCCAAGAATACAAGGTATGATAAAAAGAAGTACAATAAGAAAATAAGAAAAGATAGCAAAGTAGTCTAAAGTCCAGCTCCAATCTTCAAAGAGTTTGCTCACCAAGTTCTTCGGGTATTGCTCCTTCGGTACCTGTTAATGCTTGATCTAAAAAGAAGAAAAAGAGTGCCATTAGAGCAAGTCGTGGGCAGAAAGTAGAGAAAACATAGGATAAAGGAAAGCATGTATATCAAAGAAAAGGGATAGGGTCAAAGTCAAAGAGCAAAGCAAAGAGCAGGCAATAATATCAAAATGTTACAATAATCATACATGTAATACGTGATGTCCAATCAATGTCAATACAGAATCAAGTATGCAGGTTATTAGTCATTTTATTAGCCTATCTAGTGTACGTACTACTGCGTCCCATTTCACAGGTTCCGCGCAAGCACAGTGATCATTTTAGACCGATGGTGAATTCACAGTTCGTGTACTCGGCGTAACTAGATAACATGCTAACAAGATAGCGAGATAACGAGATAATAAGATAACGTTATAATCTTCTTCCAAGACAATCTCCTCCTTCCATGTCAAGTATTCGTGCGAGCGAGAAGGCCTTACCGAGTATATTTCCCGATTGTTCACTACCAAGTCTACCCTTAATACCCCGGCTTGTTAATAGTTTATTTTCATCCTATGTGAGCGTGCAAGAAGGTGTCGATGTTGTATATTACTATGTGTGACTAATTCTAAGCATTACAGACAAAGCATGAAGCAAACACATCATATAAACACATTTCACAAAATCAGGACAGTATGACCTTACTATACCAAAATATGGATTATGGTCACTACACAATAGTGAATCTGAATTCGCCAGAAGATCTGGAAAGTAGACTTCCACACGTTCCAGCGAGTATAATTAAGGCATAGAAAAGATAATGAAACTAGGGTGAAAACTCTATTCTAATCAGGTTTTATGTTCAGTCAGCATGCAGTAGGTTATGTTCTACTAATTATTTTCGGTCAGAGAACTCATTAATAAAATCTATAAAAATTCAGGGAAGTAGCTATACATATCTAGATCCAGCCTAATTTATTTCAGATTTTTCTTTTATTGTTAATAGGGTCAAATAAAATTATAAATATCAGGATATGCATGAAATTATGAGTCTGAAATTACTAACACAGTTGCATCAAAGTGATGATATCTAACAGATAAAAAATTGGAATTTAAATCCAGACCAAGTAAAAATTATCTAGACTTCAAGGGCTACATTTTATGTACAGTAAGTTCTTTCAAATTATGTCATTAGCATGGCTAAAACTATGATTCAAAGTGAAACTTACAGCAGTCCAGAAATCAACTTAACATAAAAAGATAACAAATAGATCATACGATCACATATAGCATGCAAATTGGTAATCAAAGCAATCCTAGGTGTCAAGATGCAAATTGATACAATTATCACAGTCATAGTGTCAATTCATCGAGCAACTTCAATTTAGCACATACAATTTCAATGTCCAATTTATCAAGCAGTCCTATGCATGAATCTAATTATTTAATTGTGCATATGCATGAAACAATGAGGACTGGGTTTAAGATCAAAGAGATAACACGATGCTAAGAGTATATCGTGTTAGCTTGTGTAAACCCTCAATAATCTTAACGGAATTGTCAAAAGCAGTTTTGATAGAAAAATGGACAGGATCTACTTGCAGGAGATCAAATAATCTTGAACACAAACAATAAAAAGGGTTCAAGAAAAGACTTGCCTGTTATAGTGTAGATACAATTAAATAGGAATAACGGGATCAGAATTCCGGGCGAAATCTCCCAAAAACACGTGCAAAGAACTCCAAGCAAATGAAGCAACAACAGCACCTGAACTCCACACCAGATCAGGACAAACACAGAACAGCAAGACAGGATCTGATGCACCCAGAACATAGGACACCAAATCTGTCCAATGGGAGCTCTCCTACACACCGGATCTGACCCAAACACGGAACAACGAGTTCCAGATCCGATGCGGCCGAACACGAAACAGCAGCGACTGGCCAATCAGCTCCCGTCTCCTTCTTCTTCAACAGTGAGAAAGAGAGAGAGAGCGTGCGGGAGACCTCGGCGACGCGATGCGGCGGTGACTGGCGGCGAACTATGACGAGGCAAAGCAATGGGTTAATGGGTTAAAGATCGTTGGATGGTTTGCACAGGTTCGGTGGATTTCGGGATGGGGGGTTTTGATGGCGTGGACGGGGAGTGATCGGAGGGTGAAGAGGAGACGGTGACGATGAGGGCGATGGAGGAGGAAGGGGGACGGAGTCGTTGGGAGTTGGACTTGGGCGTTGGGTTGTGAAGGGAAACAGAGAATAGGGAGAGAGAGTTCAGGGATGAACAGGGAAAGGTTTAGGGTGTGTACAGTATAGGGGATTAGGGTTAGGCGGCTAGGGTATTAATTAAGGATTAGTATATATATAGGGGAAAGATGAGATATTGGGTAATGGGTAATTGGGTATAAAATCCGATGAATAAAATAGATTAACATGAATATAATGGATTAATATAAACCCAAATACAAGAGAATAAGCCATCCGATAAAATGCGATTATAACAAAATACAATTTGTATCACATTACATAAATTATTTAAAAATAAAATAGCATAATTATTAAATAAGAATCGATTTGTTTTAATAATCATTAATAATCATAAATAATCGTAATAACAATAAGAATAGAAATACTAACCATGAAAATAAAATAATAATACTAATAATAACATTAATAATAAAATAACAATAAGAATAAAAATACTAATAAATAATACTAGTAATTATCAGAGTAATATCAATATATAAAAATATAAATTTATCGAAATAGTTCCAACAGAAACAATATCTTTGATATGTGTTTAAAATGTAAATAGTTGATCAAGTAAAAATAGAAACAATGTTTATTCAAAATAATTACAACTATTGTTTAGGAAAAGCTTTAACAATAAATTCAAAACGAATTTAACAATAACAAATTTATAAATATCAAAATACGGAACAATACCCAGGAAATACGTATTTGCAGAAATAGGGGTTACAACCCCTCATGGTGGTTATGAAGTTATTGACTAATAGAATTGATACCCATCACGTTTAATTAAATTATTTCATGAAAATACCCTAAAACCTGTATCTTGCTTGCTGGCCTGTATGTTGACTGTTATTTTTGAACCAGTAAATGATCTTAAAATGAATTACTTTCTGAATGAGAATTGTAGCCTTATCTTTCTAGTTTCCATAACATCTTGAATTTTTGAATTCCGAGTTTTGTAGCATAAGTTATCCTCATTTTACTATAGCTGTGTTTTTACTTTCAGATTTTTAGATTCTTGTATTTTGCATGCTTAAACAGTAAAAAGGCTGATCAAATGTTAAAATTTTGCTCTGATAATTTCCAGATTGTTAGTAATCATGTTTAGGAGTCTAGAAAATATTTTTTATAAATTTAATACTAAGTTTTTGCTGTTTCTAAAAATATAACAACATGATATCGAAATTCTACCTGAATAAGAAATCTGTAAAGAATTATGTGATTGACCTAGCTACTGTTGTCGGATTTTGAACTTTAAATATGCGTTGGAACCGTGTGGAAGTCTAGTTTCTAGAAATTCTGACGGATTCAGTTTTCGAGTTCTGAAACAGCAGTGAACTGTATTTTTGTACACACCATTCTTGCTGTCCTTGCTGTCCAAAATTATATAGCCCAGATTTTAATAGATTAATTAACCATATATCGTAGTATTGCAAGAATTAACGTATGTATGTTGCATTGCATGATCCTAGTGTCTCATTTTCATCATTATAATTGTCCTATCTAAGTTAACGTCCTATTGTTCTCCTATTGATATTATTATTCATCTCATGTCTCGAATTGCATATTGTATTATTGCATTGATGAAATAATTAACAAACCGGGGTTTGAGGGTTGACTTTAGTAGTGGACAATATAAGTACTGTACTCGGAGGAGGGGCCCGTGTTTCTCTATTTATCGGTCTATCGGTCTATCAGTCTATCATTCTATTGGTCTATTGGTCATATCGGTCATCGATTAATTGTAGAATACTAACTATAGTATCTCGATTGATTCGGTCATTGGTCATTATTGTATATCATTTCCAGTACATGAACTATAAAATTCACTACTAAGCCTAAACGTAACTTGTTTTTGCATGTAGCAACCATGTGATAAATAATGGGGCACATGAAGTGCTACATTAGTTAGGATTAAAATGATTAATAGACTTAAGGATTGACACCACATTGACACTGCATATTGTTCATTATTGTTCCTATTGATATCGAATATTGGCTAAGTGTTATTGTTATTGATCATTTATATTGTTACTGAATATTGAATCATTGTTTATAACCATTGCATCGATTACCGAGATATTGATTATTGATTATCGTGCCATGTTGTTGATTCCTATTCATCCATTGATGCATTGTTATACCGTTATTCCATTGTTACTTGCTTTCTCTACTTGCTGTCCATGACTTGCTCTAAGGAAAATTTTTCTCCTCTTTTTAGACGAACTATTTACAGGTGTTGATGGAGAATTTCCTGATGGATTAGAAGAACAACATTGCTGAAGAAATTGATAGTATCGCCGCTTAATAAATGATTGTTTTTGTCATAAAGACTTATTTATTGGACTATTGTTATTTCATTGTATTGTGGGCTTTTGACCCGAATATTTATATTATTGTGTAGTGCCCCGAATTTCCAATATGATATCTCAGAAATACATGGCACAATTTCCAGCATCAACTTCAATTGCAATAGTAAGCATAGCCAAAAACACAGATAATTTTTATTACCTTTTATTACAACACTTGTTTACAAAACACAGCGGAATACAAAACTCCTTGAATTACAAAAATTTCTTTTACAACACTTTCTTTACAATTTTACATAAGCTCTATTATCATTCTAGCACAAGCATCCAAATCCCAAGCTATAAGGACCTACCTGTAAAACATGAGGCCAGAGATAACTCTAACCCCCAAAACTACAGGGGTCAGCCATAACGGTGTGAGTGACATCAAAAGAAAACAACATAATCAAGACATAAAGCATAGAGTCATAAACAACATGAATAAACATGAAGAATAAAATCATAAACAATATGTATCAACAGTGACAATAAATGAAGTATCAAATAGTATTAAATAAAACACGAAAACATCAAGGAATATAAGATAGTAATAAGTAACACATGAAAACATCAAGTGAATCTAAACTAAGTATCAAGTGTAAGAAAACAGAAATCATTATGCATATAAACCAAGTCAAGAAAAAATAGGAAAGAGAATGCGAGTTTGATGTATCCCATTTGATATCTTCGTATCCGAGAATCAACAAATTCCACCCAAATCGGCTAATTGTTCTCTGATAGCACTCGCTCCGAACGAGAATGGACAAGAGGCTTGTGGGATATACATTCCATAGTACATAGGTCCGGTGCAAGCCCTCAACGATCTCCACTTAATAGGGTTAAAACCCTCGTTATGCAACTAGTCCTACTACGGTGATGGAAATAAGATCCAGAATACTCCGCGAATAGGCACCACAGCCCTCAACACGCAAGCATCATATAAGAATAGCTCAACAACCGGAGAATCACCACCCTGCTGTGTACCCCACGAATAGGCATGCGAGGCCCTCGACGTGCAGATACACCAGGTACATTCCGTGAATAGGCCCGCCGACCCTCGACAGGCGAATGTACCCTGCATGCTTCGTGAATAGGCCTGCAGACCCTCGACACACGAACATACAAATGTCCTCTCGAGTCAGAACAACAAACAGTCCTGGAACGCATCCGTTGGACTAACAAAACCAAGAGCATATACTTACGTTTCCCAAGTTCCATCACATCTCTTCTAGTACATGTCCTTAAGTTGGTTATCATTAAAAGAACACAAAATTTCCTCCTCTCTAGAGTTAGTGCATCCTGCCGGACTTAATTCCACAACAACAAACCCAAGACCCCACAGGTCTAAATCAACAAATCTCATCTGCCGGTTCACAGGACTCCCACTCAACTCCTAGAGATTCACAACTCAACCATCAACTCAAAATAAATCTTTCATTATAATCACTTCATTTGTTTTATTGTTAATCCATTCACAGTGAGAAATTCACTCATTCATAATGTTTGTATATGAGTAAATATATATACATAGAAGATCCCCTTTTAAAATAAAGTGTGCACAATATGTATATAATCCCCTTTTTCAAAAATGCAGTTGTTGGTTATATGCAGATATAAAGGAGAGTGAAGCATCTGTATATGAATATAATATATAGAAAACTCTTTGCACTGAAATGAAGTGTATGTATGTGTGTGTGTGTGTGTGTGTATATATATATATATATATATATATATATATATATATATATATAGGGTAAAAGGGATATGAGCAACTTGCTCATTTAGTAAATGAGCAGGTGATGAGGTGGCATGCATGTGATACATTGAGTATCTAACCACTTTTAGGATTTTTCAATCACATGCATACCACCTCATCACTTGCTCATTTACTAAATGAGCAAGTTGCTCATATCCCTTTTACCCATATATATATATATCTATATAATAAATTATAAAGAAAGCTATCAAGTGGCTCTCATTCAATCTCCCATAAAACCAATGGCATAAATTGATTCTCACAAAACATATTTTCCCGCCCAAAAATTTCAAACTCCAAAATTAAATTTTTCCCCCCAAAACTAAAAAACTCATTACTTTATTACTTTCTCTCTTCTCTCTTCACTTTTTCATATTTCTCTCTTTCTCTCTCTCCCTCTCTCTCTCTCATTCTTTCTTAACTTATTTAGAAATTAGATTTTAAGATTTTAGGTTTTTAAATTTTCAGAATTTTCATGTTTTTTTATTGCACATGTTATATTGAAAATAGCAAATATCTCTTCAACAAGTTAAATTTCATCATTTTCTACCCTTAAAGTTCTAAGAAGTTGGATTTTACACCCTCATTTATAATTATTTTTCAACATATACTAATAGAAACATGGACTTTTATTTACAACTAATTATTGTCATACTATTCAAACTTGAACTACATAATTGTTGTTTTACTGTTTACAGGGCTTTCGTGTGTTATATCGTTCCGACGACGTGCCGTAGGCACGTGTCCACGGGCAAATCTAGTATATATATATATATATATATATATATATATATATATATATATATATATATATTTAGTGTGTTATATCGTGTGTTATATCGTTCCGACGACGTGCCGTAGGCACGTGTCCACGGGCAAATCTAGTATATATATATATATATATAAATATATATATATATATATATATATATATATATATATATATATATATATATATATATATACTAGATTTGCCCGTGGACACGTGCCGTAGGGCAAATCTAGTATATATATATATATATATATATATATATATATATATATATATATATATATATATATATATATATATATATATATATATTTAGTTGTATATATATATATTTAGGTGTATATGACACATAGAAGAACCCCCTTACTGATTAATATATATATATATATGACACCTAAATATATATATATTTAGGTGTATATGACACATAGAAGAACCCCCTTACTGATTAATATATATATATATATATATATATATATATATATATATATATATATATATATATATATATATATATATATATATAGGTGTATATGACACATAGCAAAACCCCCTTACTGATTAAAGTACATGTGCAATAATAGGATGAATTTTGAAACATGTGCAGGTTGTAGAAAATGTAGAAAAGGTCTCTTCTATTAAAATATCTGCATGTATATATGTGTATATATATATATATATATATATATATATATATATATATATATATATATATAGATGAACATGTTACTGATTTGAAGTATATATAATGTATATATAATGTATCAAGAATTCTTCTTTCACTGATATAAAGTATATATGTATGTATATAATATATAAAGATTCCCCCTTTACTGAAGAAATATTTGTGCATATATGATATATAAAGAAAATCCCTTTTTGTTGAAGTGAAGCCTATGCAGGTTGTATAGAAGGTGAACCATATGCAGGAATACTTGGAGTAAAGTATATGCAACCACAATAGCATATGCAGGAACATCAAATGGAGTGAAGGTATAGGCAGCACATTTAATAGAAACAACAACATATGCAGTAACAGGAGTTGAACTATATGCAGGATACTAGGAAGAAACTCATTTTACTGAGTTGAAGGCATATGCAGCTTTAGAAGTGGTCTCTGATTGAATTGAAGTATGTATATTTATATATTTGATATAGAGTTCCCTTACTTTGATATGAGTAAGTGTATATATATATGATGCATAAAAAAAAATCCCCTTTTTATTGAAATTAAGCAGTGCAGTTATGTAGATAATAAACATATGTAGGTGTAGAAAGTAACTATGCAGGATATAAGAATTTGTCATGTGCAGGAATATAAAATTGATCATACACAGGATTATAAAATTGATCCTCTTACTGATCTGGAGTAACAGTGTATATGTATAACATATGTAGAAAAAAAATCCTCTTTACTAAGTTAAGAAGAACATATATATGGATTATATATATAGCTGATATATAAAGAAAACCCCTTTTTACTGATTTGAAGTGCATATACATATATCTACACTGATACAAAGAAAGAAATCCCTTTTACTATATAAGGTATATATATGCAAAATAGAAGCAAGTCTTCTATTGAATTGACACATGCAGGGTAGAGAGTAGAACATATGCAGGTTAGAGAAATTAATCAAATGCAACTTATGGAATTTAATCATATGCAGGTTATAGAAAATAGGACATATGCAGTAAGTGTATAATGTAAAAAAAAAATGCCTACACAAAGATTACCAAACACAACACTCAACTACTACTTAAGCACATATACTGGAAGTAGCAGCAGCAGCCTACAGCAAAAGAACTGAAACCCAACCCCATACTTTAAGCAACTTATTACTTAAATCAAAGTGCAAACTAGTTTCCTGATGGTTGATAAGTGAATTAGGTGTTTTAAATGCATCAGTAACTTCGAAGATTCATTGTATGTAAGTGCAGTACTAAGTTCAAATTACCTTAGGGCTTACCCAACTCTCATCAGGTCAAGGTCCATAATGCACTACTCAGGTTGGGTTTTTGTGCATGTTTACAACTGATACACACTTAAGCTTCATAAAAACAAAGTGTAATTCCCTGAGGTGATCAATCATCTCTATTAAAACAGGTAGGGGTTATTTAAAAATACATCAAACCTATCAGGTTCTCAAATAGAGATTTCCACAAAAGTTCTTCAAAATAAAAACCAACAAGTAGTGTATATGCATATGCATAGTGTAATTAAGCATTAGTGCTTGCTCTAATATGACAATTCTATAAGTATATATATATATATATATATATTAGTTCAAGAATGCAATGGACAAATCATACTCAGTTCAGCTAGTTCAGTATCTCATCGTTGTACCTGTATAACATTAACTCAAAAGAAAGATAGATGGTACTCGTTAGAGCAAGCTACGGGTCACAAGTAGGATAAGCAAATGATCAAGGACAGGAATATAGCAAGAACAGAGAATCGTGTATTTAGGAAACAAGTCATGTAATAGGAAAAATACAACATGTAAACGAGGATCATGTAAACTTGACTTATAAATAGGAATCATGTAGCTGGTAAACTGAGCATATAACATGTAAACAGGAATCATGAAACTGGTAAACATGAATCATATAACTTTTAAACAGGACATATAACATGTAAACAGGAATATGCATGTGCTTAGTGTTAATCTTAAATATATTCATTTAACCAGTCCTATCTAATGCACACAATCATGCGTCCCATACCACAGGTTCAGGTGCATACAAACATGTTAACATTTAGACTCTAGTGGTGAATTATACAGGGTCAAGTATTTGGTAAATCATGTAAACATAAATCATGTAGTCAAGTTATGGAGTTTAGAGCTGGCCCCCGTAAATTCTAGAGGTGGCCCCCATCACCCATGACGTGGCACTTAGTTTTACGTAGCATTTAGTTCCATGTAACATGTGAACGTGTAATCAGGTAATCATGTAATCATGTAATTATGTAAGGGAGTCAAGAGGTGGCCCCTATAAAGTCAAGAGGTGGCCCCTGTAATGTGTCCATTTAATGAATGCGGTAACAAGGATGTTCATGATCATTTAATCTGGATAGAATTTACAAGAATCGGGTAAGAAAATAAATATTAACAGACCAAGATTTAACCAACATATGGAAGGAATGAAGAACGAAAGTATGTCACGGCGATTCAAACAAAACCACTTGCGGGATTCAAGTAAAGCTTGTAGGAGAACAAAAGAGTGTACAAGAGGATACTTGCCTTTTATACAGTGAGTGTGAGCGATTAACGGGAAGAAGAGAAATGCTACAGTAACAGCGGCGACACATGCAAAAGCAATTGCAGCAACAACAGCGAAAGCTACCCCGAGAACAGCAAGAGACAGCAAAAGCAACAACGAGAACAGCAGCGACCCAAGAAACGACGGCGGCACGACCGTGATGGTCGCAGGCAGCAAGCAAGGCCAGAACAGCAGTGATCGGGGTAGTTGTTATCGGAGGATAGCAGCGAGGCAGAGCGGTAAGGTGGTGGTTGTCGAGCGGTGGTCTGCAGTGGATTGCGGATGGACAGCGGGGGTGCTGGCTTGGAGCTACTGCCTTCGGGGATGGTGATGGCAGACTTTGGTGAGGCACAGCAAGAGAGCGAGTTGGTAATGAGAGCAGCGAGGAGCAGAGCGATGGCGATGGCAGGGGATGAGACGAGATAGGGAGGAGCCACGGAAGGAGGCAACGATGAGTGGCGAAGGTAGTGGCTCGAGCGATGGTGATGGAGAGCTCGGTGGAGTGACGGTGCTCTCGTTCGGTGGTCAACAGGGGCCCGAGAGGAGCTGCGAGGAGGGGAGCGACGATGTTGTGGGCTTCGAAAATGGGGACTTAGGGTGTGTCGTGGTGCCGGTGAGGAGGAGGGCTGCAGTCAAGGTGAGACAATGGAGTTGAGGGAAGCTCAGGCTGCCATGGAGGCTTCGATGGTGGCAGCAGAGAGGCTGACAGGGATTGGTGACATCGGGGTTAGAGGCAGTAGAGAAGACAGCAATTGTGGCGATGAGGGAGCACGGTGACGGGGGTGTAGTTGCGGTGGAGATGGCAGACGGGGGTGCTGATCGCGGCGACGATGGTGGTTGCTGCAATGGTGGAGATGAGCATCGGTGGTTGTTGTCATAGCGACAGTGAAGGAGGGCGACGAGGAGAGACTATGGGTGGTAGCAAGGAAGGTGATCGGGGTGTTGCTGGTGGCGCGCCCTGATGGGGATAAGGTAGCGGCGAAGATAGGGTTGCGGCAAGGTGGTGCAACGGGGCTTTGAGGATTGGTTCGGAGGTAAGGTGAGCGGGGGTAGTCGGGAGGGTAGCGTCGGTTGGGTTTCGGAAGCAGCACAAGAAGAAGAAGAGAGAAGGGTAGGGTTGATTGATTAGGATGGTTAGGAGTAATTAATTAGGATTTAGATTAGTAGGGGAGCAATTAGTGGGCAGTTAAGGAGATTAAGGGGGTAGTGGAGAGATCTGAGAAAATTTGTATACTGATAGTTGAATTTGGGTTGGGTAGGACTAATGAGTTAACAGGTTTGGGCATGCAGATGTGGGCTTGGGTTTTGGGTTTATACATTAATGAATCAAAATAATAAGAATATACTTGGCTTGGGCTTTATACAATAAATAAATAAAGAATAGATTAGAGGTTTGGGCTTGATAAATAACGAAGAATCAAATAATCAATCAAATAATTTTATCCAATGGATTAGGGTTTGGATTCAAACAAATAATCGAATATCGAGATAATGCAATTTTGTTCAAGAGAATATGAGAATTTATATACGGGTTTGAGTTCAATCAAATAGGAGATGTACAAGAAAATGAATTCAAATGAAAAAAAAAAGAATTTACAAGAAAATTGAAATACAAGGAATACGGAGTAAGGAAGGATAAAATTTGTACAATCGTGAACAAAATAATTTATAGACAAACAAAATATAAGAATACAGAAGATGTTGTATAAACGAAAACGAGGGTTACAAGACATCTTGTGCATGCCCCACTAAATCCTCGTTCCGTATCATTTTTGAATGCTCATTTGCTGTTGAAGTATGGAATCACTTTATGAATCCACTGCACATCTCTACACTACCACAATCCCATTCATGAATGTTTTTCTAGTTGGTACTCACCTCACACTCACTTGGAACTTGAGTACTTGTTGTTTGAGTAATTTGGCTTAATAGAACTGCTAGAACTTTTACCAGATCTTTTAGTTCATCTTCTAGGGTGATTTCTAATTTGAGTTTTTAACATTTTTTCATTGGGTAAATGCAGATGGCCCTAACAAGAAGAAAAGCAAAAGGGAACTTAGCAACTGAAGGCCACAGATTTTGCTTCAAGAGGGAACTGCTTCCTCCCATCTGATATAAAAGATCTGACTGAGATGTAGATCCCAGTTGCCCCTGCTTGTGCTTGTTGTTGCCTTTATATATATATTTGCTTGGTTGCTTGATAGCTTGATTGCTCGAGGATAGACTCTTGTTATGTAATAGCTTTTAGTAGTTGACGCTTATTTAGAACTTGTATTAACGATATAGATTTTATTTTGTGGGATAGCTGTACCTCCTCTTGATTTTGTTGGATGGGATAAGCGTGGGACCGAGGGGAGTTTGTATGGCTTTCTGGCCTCTGGTTAAATTGAAGTGGACAGTAGTAGGCCTTTTGTCTTCTCTTAAATCTAGGACATGAGACTCATCCCACCTGTCTCTTTCCCTAATTTACCCTCCCCGCTCCTTCATGCAGAGTTTTCAAGCTAACCCTTGTTTTATAACTAGTTTATTGATATGGCTAAAAATACGACTAAATCAGGACAGTTTAAATCGGGTATGAATCTTAAAGCTCTCAGGGATAAAACGGTAATTTTACCTAGAAACGGGTCTGAAATGGGAACTGGGTCTCTTCTTCAGGTCCCAGCAACACATGAACGGATCTGTCCTGTTAAATACGGGTCCCAACCCGTTACAAACTAGTTCAGAAGGATAAAGAGGGATTCAGATTCGTAATTATCCCTAAGAGGTGGTTTTAACCACTTCTATCCATCTACACCAGGAAGTAGAGATTTTTTCTTATCTCGAAACGGATCCCTAAGGCGACTATAAATACACCTCTCTCCCCACCATTACAAGGTAATGAATCTTTGTCTACCTAAAGCTCTTTCTTAATCTTCCTGATTATTGACAAGAGCGTCGGAGGGTTCGTCGACGGGATCCATCCCAGTGTATTGAACTTTGTGCAGGTTCGTGGCAGCAACAAGGAACGAGTCAATACATAGGCAGAGTCAACAGGTTCGCTTTACTGTTTTCCTCAAAGAACTTACAAATTCGTCGGTTTGCTCCCACACCAGAAATCAGTAGCAATAGATTGGCGCTGTCTGTGGAAAATAGAAGCAGCAATCCAGTCCTCTCTCCTCAACCAAACTAGTTTCGAGTCATGCCTCCCAAGAAGGGAAAGACCACGGTCTCTAACCGCAGGGAAACTCCCGCACCTTCTCCTCCTCCAGTACTTGAGGTTCCCTCTCAACCCACGCAACAAGTCCAGTAGCCTGGACATCCTCTTCATCAACCCGTCCAACAACCACAGCCTGGACGGCCTCTTCCTCAACAACCTCAGGCCCAGCCGACTCCGCAAGGGCCACAAGAGGCTGCCGGGGGACCCTCCCGCCGAAGTCGACAGGGGAAACATCCTCTTCGCGACCATGTGTCGGTACACGACCCTTCGTCCGACTCCATGGCCTCGCATCGTCACCCTACGCCAAAGGATCTCCGGAACATCATCATCAACAGGCAATATGGGGAAGATCTCCGGACCCGCCTAGATGAGAGGCAGACCCATGATGGGATACCCTGCCGAGAGCATCACAGGGGTCCAACGATCCGGTCCCCTAGAGCCTGGTCCCCCCGTAGGCCAGATCGCAGAAGGTCCAACTCTCCAAGGAGGCAGAGAGTCGCCCCAGCATCATCAAAAGAGAAGGCGCTCTCCGGTCGGTCGACCTGCTCAGTGGGACCACCGAAAGCAAGAGGCCCCGTCACGAGAGCAGAGTTCCAGCAATTCCAAAAGGCAGTCTTGAGGGCCCTTAATGTTGCCCCCGACCACGATCAGCCGGCACCCAGTCCTCAGCCTGGCCAGGACCGTAGGCGCCATATGCCCAGTCCTCAAGCGGCCCCAAGCTATCGTCGTCGCACTCCAAGTTCCCTTCCGCACGAGGACAAATCTTGGGCCTCAGCAAGGCATGATCGGAGGGAAGATTCGGTCTACCGCCGTCTCTAGGAGATGGAGAGGCACCTTGGCCGATTGGACAGAGAAGAGGAGCAACGGGCGAAGAATTTCCGCCCCAGCAGACCCCCATTCTCTCCGACTATAATGGAGGCACCGGTCCTGGATAACTTCAAGACTCCTCACTTTGAATCATATAACGGGGAGTCCGACCCCGCTGACCACATTGAGAGTTTTAAAACTCTCATGATGATACATCAGGCATCAGATGCCCTCCTCTGCAAGACTTTCTTGGTCACTCTGAAAGGGCCTACAAGGGAATGGTACTCCCATCTAGCCCCGTCCTCCATCTTCTCCTTCGATCAGCTCGAAGGCCTCTTCCTGACTCACCTCGTGAGCAGCCAACGAGCTGAAAAGACGAGCACCTCTCTGCTGTTGCTTCATCAAAGGAAGGTCGAGTGGCTGAGAGACTATGTCAAGCATTTCACGGTGGATGCCAGATCCATCGCCTCCCTTGACCAGTCTTTTGCCTCCGCCACCTTCCAATCCAATGTCACTAACGACAGCCTCCGAGCATCCCTCGCCAAAAAGCCCCCTCGGGATTTCTCAGAACTCCGGCTTAGTAGTGAGAAATACATTCGAGCGGAAGAAGCCCTCTCTCGCCTTGCTTTTAAAGGACCGTCCTCAAGAAATAAACAGAAGGGCGCTGAAGAAGAAGGAGCTAAGAAGCTCCAGAAGGACAACGGAGGCAAGTGTCGCCCTTCTCCCCACTTTGAGAAGTACACTCCGCTCAACGTGAGTGTCTCGGCCATCCTGATGGAGGTTGGAAAAGAGGGTCTTCTTCTGCCCCCTCCAAAGATGAACACTCCGGAGAAAAAGAGGAACCGGGACAAGTGGTGCTGCTTCCACAGGGACCACGGCTACGATACGGATGACTGTCGGGCCCTGAAAGACGAGATCGATGCCCTCATTCAGAGAGAGCAGCTCTCTAGGTTCGTGAGTGTAGTACCCCGTATTTTCAAATATTATTTTAAAGATTTTAAAATGAATTAAAATGATTTTCTGGGGATTTAATAAATAATTTTCTGAAGGTTTATCTTTTTACACGTGCGAAACACGTGCAAATATTTTTGGTGTAAATATCCAATTTTATATTTTTAATAAGTTCTCATACTTATTATGGAGTATATTCTAAAATTTGGGATTTTTTTGAGTAGAGAAACTATTTTTATAAATATCTCGAAAGAGATGGGCTTTTATGTAAAAAAACCGTTTGGATCTGAAATAAATTATGAAAATTTGTTATTACTGATTTTTGGGCTTTCCATGATCATCATTTAAATTGAATTATATTTAAATTTTATTTGAATTTGATTTGGTAAAGATTTATACAAATATGGTATTTTTGCAAATATGAAATTTATGTTGGATTTTGTGCAAATGTTTTCTGGAAAGTAAAAGTCAAATATTTAGATTGGAAAATATAATATGTATTATTAGATATTATTTCTGATTCTTCTGAATTTTTATGAATATTTTATGATGTATTTGCAAATATTACAAAAGGGAGGGCTTTTGTGCAAAATCGCCACCCTGAGTTGTAAATCCGAATTTTTCTTATTTACTGGGCTGTACTGGATTGCTGGACAACTCAGTGATAAAAATATTTGATTTGTTTTTGATTCAGTTAACCTATTTCAACTAAAAAAGGTGTTATATATGTAAAGTTATATTTGGAGGGATTCTTTTGCAAATATGTTTCTAAAACCCTAATCTTTCAATCCCGGCCTGTATAAAAGAGGGTGTGCATCCGTTATTTGCTGCACAACACAAGTTTTATTATATTTCTTATTTTCTTGGTGATTGAAGAGGAGATCTTGGATTCTTTGCAAAATAGGGGATTCTTCATTTTGCTTCGTGATATTCGCTTGATCTCTCCAACTGTGTGAGTGACATTGTTTTGTTTTATTTGTTTTGTGTATGTTGTAGGTGAATGACATAATTATTTGTTGTTTTGTTTGCTTTATTTGATTTGTGTATGACGTATGAGAATGATATGAATGTTTAGATTGATTTGGCTGTTGAATATGTAAGTTGGATGGATGAACGAAAAATTGGATCTTTGATAAGAACCCTAGATATTCGTATGAGAATGATTTTAGATTTGTTGAGAAGCTAATATAAGTTATTGGTAGGCTAAAATGTTGAATTATTATTGATTTGATTGAGTTTAATAGATGTCATGCATTAATTAAATTAAAGATGAGATTTTTTTGGATTATTGGTGAGTTGGATAAAAACAACTTGACCATGTTGAGGATAAATTCGTTTGTTTATGAATCAACTATAGAAAATAGTTGAGAATTAGTTGAGGAATTTTTTGAATGATTAATGGTTTAGAGGACCATATTTTGAGGATTTGAGTTATGAGGATTTAAATTGGTGATTCGTGACTTTTGTAAAAGATGTTGTTTGAATTTGGATCTCTCAAATGCTAAGTTTAAAGTCTAATTATTTTGGTATTAATACGATTTGGAAAAAAAAAAGTTATTTTGATATATGACTGATTCCTGAAAACCCTAGTTTTGACATGCGCACAACCTAAACTAAGTAGTCTGTAGGCCGACAGTCGACTGGCAGACCTTTCAGTCGACTGGTATGACCCAGCTGATATGATCTTTAGTTTTCTTGAAAATCTGTACTGGACAGTCGACTTAGGACTTTTTCAGTCGACTGGTACACTTAGTATTTATTTTTCAAAGTTATCATAGATTTTTCTCTGGTAAATCGACTTATGAATTTTGCAAGTCGACTTAAAATACTTAGCATATTTTCTTAAAATCATGGAATTTTCTTTCTGGACAGTCGACTTATGCTTTCTATAGTCGACTTATACTGATGTATTCTTATAATTTTGAATGTTCTTTCAAATGGTTTATTCTCTAAATATTTGATCTATAACTACTTATGCCTTATCTTCTATTGAACTTATGTTTTCAAGATGTTAAGTTAAGCAGTTTATGAAGTAAGATTGGTTGAGATATTCGAGTTTGAGTCTCTAAAGGATGTGTGTGACCCTAGTATACCGGCATTTGAGTTCTTTTGTTGAGGCCTGTTGAGGCATTTTGGTTGTTCAGTTTTGAGTTAAGTCCGGTAGGGTACACCAACTCTAGGAGATTCGTTGAGTAATTAAGTAACCCAAAAATAATAAGGACAGGCACCAGTGGTGATATGATGAACGAGAACATGGATCAAGTACCTCAGTATGGCTTTCGGTGTGGGATTTAATCTCCGGAATTATCCAAGTATCTTATTTTGGGTGTGAGATCTATCTCCGAAATTATCCAGGTAAATTACCTGCGGTGTGAGATATATCTTCGGAATTATCCAAGTAGTTACTTGCGGTGTGGGATTGATCTCCGGAATTATCGGAGTCGAGGCGAAGCACATGTGGTATTCATGTGGTGATGTGTCAATGTTTCGGTGAGGGATGATCTCCGGAATTATCCAGGTAAACTACCTGCGGTGTGGGATTCATCTCCGAAATTATCGGGCATTGGCTAATACTTACAGTTTATCTTTATCTCGTAGTAGTCATCGTGTTAGGATTAGTTGCATAGCGGGGATTGAACCCTATAATGTGGAGATGTTAAGGGCTTGCACCGGACCTATGTAGAATGGGATGCATAGACTCCGACAAGTACGCATTAGAGAGTCAACATATAGAAATTGTGTTTTCTTGACTTGGTTTTATGCATGTGCTTTTCCTGTTTTCTACACTTGACACTTGGTTTAGTATCACTTGTTGTTTACATTTCTTGCTACTTCATATTTTATGTATTTTGGTTCACTACATGTTGTTTAAGAATCCTTGCTTAATGTTTATTTATGTTGTTTGTTTGTTCTTATGTCACTCACACCATTTATGGTTGACCCCTTTAGTTTTGGGGGTTAGGGATCATCTCTTGCCTCATGTGTTACAGGTTGTTGCTTAGAGTTTGGAGGTGTGGATGCTTGAGTTAGTTTTGAGATAAACTGATGTAATAGAGCTTTGTGTAAATTTGTAAAGCAATGTTGTAAAAAGACTGTGTTGTAATTGGGATGTTTTTAAATTCCGCTGTGCTATGTAAGAGATTGTTGTAATAAAAGTTGAAAATTTTAGTGGATTTGGTTGTGTTTAATGTTACATTGAAGTGGATGCTGTGATTGTGCCACGTATTTTCTAAGATATTATATTAGAAATTCGGGGCGCTACAGAGATTGGTATCAGAGCATGCTTCAATGGTAATAATAGACATAGTATGAAAACTAACCTAGGTGGACATTAGAAGTGTGAGTACACAAGTGGACATTAAATACAACCTAGGTAGACATTAGAAGTGTGAGTACCCTGGTGGACATCTGATGTGTGTGATTTGATTGTTTGGTCATAAAGACCTGTAATGAGATTTAGGCTGTTTGTATGCTTAGACTTGAATGAAATCTCTTTATCGCAAGTGTATTGATTATTTTTGCATAAAGCAAATATTTTCTCACTAGCTATTCTTGACATCTTTTGTTCGCTTTGTGTATTTGATATTTATTTATGTAAGGTATTACCCTTTCAACTTATATAATTTCTATTTTACTTATTCATGATCTACTATATGTTTTGCTATCTTACCCACTGTATATAATTTCTGGATTTTATGATTTTCGCCAAAGTTAATTTTCATTTATTTATTTATTCCTAGTTATAAAATTTAATTATCTTTCGCTAGATTTTTTAAAATTATTTGCTCTCTTGTATATTTTGTGCACCTCAATTTTGTGATCACTCTTGTATTCTATTACTTTTACTGTTTTATATTTGTTTTCTTGCTAAATAACTTTTTTGTAATTAACTTATTTTACTTTTACTCGGTTTCTTTTATTGTCAGCAATTGAATTTATTTTTTAGTTTCTATATCTCCAACCGAGTTTATATTATTTCTATTCATTAGTGAGACATTAAACTTTTACTAATCGTCTTGTTTTTCTTTTAAAACTATTTCTTTGACTTTACTATTGGTTTTTACTTTTTATTCTTTTGTCCAAGTTATTATTTGGCAACTTTTGCTGTAATTCAATAGTGCATCCTTTAGCATTTCACAAGCTCATTTTTATTTTGCGACTCTTACCCATTTCTTTCTTGACGTCTTATTAATCTTACTTTCATGTGCTTTTTCGTTGCTCGTATACTTAGATATTACTTTTATATATTACATTAAAGTTTTGAATTACTACGTGTTAAGTTATTATTACTACTTCTATTTCCTTTCGTTATTGTTTTTCTATACTATAAATTTTGTTTTGCATATTTACTTTCATTTTATTATATATACTTGGATTTTTCGATAATATATTTTCCATTATTTTGTTTTTTTTATATTTATTTTGGAGCATTTAAACTTGATTGCAATATTTTACTCAGATAAATATGATATGTTTCTGCACATTTAAATCTTTATTATTAATTATGTTTTTGCACCTTATATTCGATACCCTTATTATTACTTATAGTTGACCGCTTTTGTTATAATTTCTTTCCACTATTTAAAAGCTACTTATTAAATTTGTTGCTTCATACTTTTCGAATGTACTATGTGCACCCACTACTTATATTTTACTTAAATTTTATTATCATTACATTCTTGATTTCTACATGTACTTCCTACAAATTTCTATATATGTACCACATATTTCAACATAATTACTATGCCTATCCTTTTACATTTGTTTAATTCCTACATTATTGTATATTTTATGATATATTTATTATGTAAATTGCTACCCTACATATGTATTTTCTCATTCACATTTGTATTTGTGCTTAGGCATATATTTCATTCTGTTTCTTCTTACGTTTATAAATTTCTTTCACTACTATTATTTTGTACTATTGTGATTTATAATCCATGCTTCTATTTTAATATTCCATCAGATGACTTTCAACTCCATTTCTTACTTTTGCTACTATTTTATATCACGAATTTCAAAACGTATTTTCGTACTTAAATTAAGCAATCAATATCCAAGTGCGTGTGGAAGATTGCATCATCTTGTTCATCGTTTTGTTGCAACTGGATGTCGAGATGGCAAACATGCAACTAGACGTCAATGGAGGCAAATTGTAACTGGATATCGGGGAGGCAAAATGTGCAACCGAATATCCAGACGGCAACCTGCAACCTGATGTTAGGGAGGCAAACATGCAACTTGATATCGAGAAGGCAAGTCTACAGTTGGACATCAATGAGGCAAACCCACATTAAAGAATTTCTACTATAATCACCCCACTAGTGTTTTATGTGTATATTACTTATCAATGTCTTATTCTTTTGTACTGGTTCATACCATTTTATGAGATTTTCAAACTTAACCCATTACCGATTTGTTTTACTCAATTTTCTTTAACCATTGTTACTCTATATTTCTTTAAATCCGTTTGATACACTCTCGTATCTTATCTTGCTCACTTGTATTATTCTTGGAATTTGGTCCTTCTGGTTTCTTGGTACAATTTCTGCTCTCCTTCGCATTTCCTCTATTCATAACGATATTTTGATTTTCACTTAATTTTTATTAGATTCTCTAAATCTGCATCTTACCCAAATTACTTTGTACGTCTTTATTTTATTGTTTCTTAATATTGTCCTTTTGGGAATTTTTACTTCGTTATGTCCATTTTATTCAAGTATTGTGTGTTTAACAAGTTTTTCTGATCGATCAATTCTTACTTTTGACTATTTCTTTTACTTATTGCTAATTGATATTTCAAGAATTTTACTTATATAATGAAACTAATGGTAAAGAAATATTTTCTTTATGACATTTTATTTATACAAATTACACTTTACGTTTCCATGTAATTTGAACTATTATAGTTGATTTTACTCTACTTGTGTTTACAAAATTTTATGTTGTGTTAAGATTGGATACATCAACTATATGTGGTCTAAGCTTTCGTTCTTCTAGGAGAATAGTCTTACTATTTTTTTGCGTTTTGGGATTTATTGTGCAATCTATTGGATTTCCGATCCTTTGCCATATTAGTTTTCACCTTTTTTTTCTTTGAGATATAATTATATGTTAATTTTTTTTTTTTGCTTAGTAATTAAATCCAATTATAAAAATAATGATGGAGTAAGTTTTCGAAACTATCTTATAAGTTTTGTATTTTTGTTTCTTGGCTTAGAGAAGTTCTGAGGACAAAATTTTTCTAAGGGGGGAGTGATGTAGTACCCTGTATATTCAAATATTATTTTAAAGATTTGAAAATGAATTAAAATGATTTTCTGGGGATTTAATAAATATTTTCTGAAGGTTTATCTTTTTACACGTGCGAAACACGTGTAAATATTTTTGGTGTAAATATCCAATTTTATATTTTTAGTAAGTTCTCTTACTTATTATGAAGTATATTCTAAAATTTGGGATTTTTCTGAGTAGAGAAACTATTTTTATAAATATCTTGAAAGAGAGGGGCTTTTATGTAAAAAATTCGTTTGGATCTGAAATAAATTATGAAAATTCGTTTTTACTAATTTTTGGGCTTTCCATGATCATCATTTAAATTGAATTACATTTAAATTTTATTTGAAGTTGATTTGGTAAAGATTTATACAAATATGGTGTTTTTGCAAATATGAAATTTATGTTGGATCTTGGGCAAATGTTTTCTGAAAAGTAAAAGTCAAATATTTAGATTGGAAAATATAATATGTATTATTAGATATTATTTTTGATTTTTCTGAATTTTTATGAATATTTTATGATATATTTGCAAATATTACAAAAGGGAGGGCTTTTCTGCAAAATCGCCACCATGAGTTGTAAATCCGAATTTTTTTTATTTACTGGGCTGTACTGGATTGCTGGACAACTCAGTGATAAAAAGATTTGATTTGGTTTTGATTCAGTTAACCTATTTCAACTAAGAAAGGGGTTATATATGTAAAGTTATATTTGGAAGGATTCTTTTGCAAATGTGTTTCTAAAACCCTAATCTTTCAATCCCAGTCTGTATAAAAGTGGGTGTGCAGCCGTCATTCACTGCACAACACAAGTTTTATTATATTTCTTATTTTCTTGGTGATTGAAGAGGAGATCTTGGATTCTTTGCAAAATAGGGGATTCTTCATTTTGCTTCGTGATATTCGCTTGATCTCTCCAACTATGTGAGTGACATTGTTTTGTTTTATTTGTTTTGTGTATGTTGTAGATGAATGACATAATTGTTTGTTGTTTTGTTTGCTTTCTTTGATTTGTGTATGACGTATGAGAATGATATGAATGTTTAGATTGATTTGGTTGTTGAATATGTAAGTTGGATGGATGAACGAAAAATTGGATCTTTGATAAGAACCCTAGATATTCGTATGAGAATGATTTTAAATTTGTTGAGAACCTAATATAAGTTATTAGTAGGCTAAAATGTTGGATTATTGTTGGTTTGATTGAGTTTAATAGATGTCATGTATTAATTAAATTAAAGATGAGATTTTTTTGGATTATTGGTGAGTTAGATAAAAACAACTTGACCATGTTGAGGATAAATTTGTTTGCTTATGAATCAACTATAGAAAATAGTTAAGAATTAGTTGAGGAATTTTGTGAATGATTAATGGTTTAGAGAACTATATTTTGAGGATTTGAGTTATGAGGATTTAAATTGGGGATTCGTGACTTTTGTAAAAGATGTTGTTTGAATTTGGATCTCTCAAATGCTAAGTTTAAAATCTAATTATTTTGGTATTAATACGATTTGGAAAAAAAATAAAAGAAAGTTATTTTGATATATAACTGATTCCTAAAAACCCTAGTTTTGACATGCGCACAACCTAAACTAAGCAGTCTGTACGCCGATAGTCGACTGGCAGACCTTTCAGTCGACTGGTACGACCCAGCTGATATGATCTTTAGTTTTCTTGAAAATCCGTACTGGACAGTCGACTAGTACACTTAGTATTTATTTTTTAAAGTTATCGTAGATTTTTCTCTGGTAAGTCGACTTATGACTTTTGCAAGTCGACTTATAACACTTAGAATATTTTCTTAAAAGATTTCTGGAGTTTCTCTCTGGTAAGTCGACTTATGACTTCTATAAGTCAACTTTTCTTAAAATCATGGAATTTTTTTCTGGATAGTCGACTTATGCTTTCTATTGTCGACTTATACTGATGTATTCTTATAATTTGGAATGTTCTTTCAAATGGTTTATTCTCTAAATATTTGATCTATAACTACTTATGCCTTATCTTCTATTGAACTTATGTTTTCAAGATGTTAAGTTGAGCAGTTTATGAAGTAAGATTGGTTGAGATATTCGAGTTTGAGTCTCTAGAGGGTGTGTGTGACCCTAGTATACCGGCGTTTGAGTTCTTTTGTTGAGGCCTGTTGAGGCATTTTGGTTGTTCAGTTTTGAGTTAAGTCCGGTAGGGTACATCAACTCTAGGAGATTCGTTGAGTAATAAAGTAACCCAAAAATAATAAGGACAGGCACTAGTGGTGATATGATGAACGAGAACATGGGTCAAGTATCTCAGTATGGCTTTCGGTGTGGGATTTAATCTCCGGAATTATCCAAGTATCTTACTTTGGGTGTGGGATCTATCTCCGGAATTATCCAGGTAAATTACCTGCGGTGTGAGATATATCTCCAGAATTATCCAAGTAGTTACTTGCGGTGTGGGATTGATCTCCGGAATTATCGGAGTCGAGGCGAAGCACATGTGGTATTCATGTGGTGATGTGTCAATGTTTCGGTGTGGGATGATCTCCGGAATTATCCAGGTAAACTACCTGCGGTGTGGGATTCATCTCCGGAATTATCGGGCATTAGCTAATACTCACAGTTTATCTTTATCTCGTAGTAGTCATCGTGTTAGGATTAGTTGCATAGCGGGGATTGAACCCTATAATGTGGAGACGTTAAGGGCTTGCACCGGACCTATGTAGAATGGGATGCATAGACTCCGACAAGTATGCATTAGAGAGTCAACATATAGAAATTGTGTTTTCTTGATTTGGTTTTATGCATGTGCTTTTCCTGTTTTCTACACTTGACACTTGGTTTAGTATCACTTGTTGTTTACATTTTTTGCTACTTCATATTTTATGTATTTTGGTTCACTACATGTTGTTTAAGAATCATTGCTTAATGTTTATTTATATTGTTTGTTTGTTCTTATGTCACTCACACCATTTATGGCTGACCCCTTTAGTTTTGGGAGTTAGGGATCATCTCTAGCCTCATGTGTTACAGGTTTTTGCTTAGAGTTTGGAGGTGTGGATGCTTGAGTTAGTTTTGAGATAAACTGATGTAATAGAGCTTTGTGTAAATTTGTAAAGCAATGTTGTAAAAAGACTGTGTTGTAATTGAGATGTTTTTAAATTCCGCTGTGCTATGTAAGAGATTATTGTAATAAAAGTTGAAAATTTTAGTGGAGTTGGTTGTGTTTAATGTTACATTGAAGTGGATACTGGGATTGTGCCACGTATTTTCTAAGATATTATATTAGAAATTCGGGACGCTACAGTGAGGAAGGAAAGGGCCGATCCTCATCCGCCCCCCAGGGGGGCTAATAAGCGACCCACCCCGGAATCCGAGCCAGAGGCCATCCTGCATCTCATCCATGGAGGCCCAATAGGGGGGAGATTCCAACTCCTCCCAAAAAGCCTTCGTTCGGAAAGTAAATTCTGTGCAGAATCGTCCTCCCCCCAAGGTCTAGGGGTCCCGGTCACTTTCTCGGATAGAGACCTAGAGGGCGTCCGAACCCCCCATTGCATGCGTTGGTCAAAAACCTCCACATGGCCAACTTTGACGTCCGTCGGGTCCTAGTTCACAATGGCAGTTTGGTCAACATTCTCTTCCTGGAGGCCTTCTAGGGCTCAAGCTATCCAAGGATTGACTAAAGCTACACTCTGCACAGGTTCACGGGAGTGCCAGTGACGATTGAGGGTGTCATAACTCTCGATGTAACCACTGGCAAAACTCCCACCACCCGAACCCAGTCGATGGACTTCATGGTGGTAGATGTGAAAGCCGCCTACAATGTCATCCTAGGCCGACCAGGCCTAGCTGCTCTGCAGGCCATATCCTCGGCTTACCACATGAAGATGAAATTCCCCACCACAGCGGGCATGGGAGAAGTCAGATGTAATGCCTCGATTTTCGGTAACTGAGAAACCGTGACATAAGCTAGAATCTTTTCTTCAATTAGCTACAATACACAGAAAAGACAAGAAAATTTAAAACTTTTCATTCAACATAAATGTATTACAAATATGAATGTTACAAAATTGCAATACATTGCAATAGTGTACAATAATACCTTTACAATCCTAAGTGTTACAACTTTCAACATATTACATCAGAGTACAATGAATAAAGAACAACACTTGGTATTCCAATTGGATGCTTTCCAACAAATAATAATTTACAACAATTATTACAAATGAAATTGCAACAGATTTATAGCGGAAAACTTTAATGAAATCGATTCCTTGCTCTCTCGCCTTCAGTCCTCCTGAATCCTGTACCTGTACCTATACTTCTGCAATCCAGTACCTATTGAAGTGGGGACGTCAGTATTCACTAACGCTTTAAGGCTGATAACTAGCAGTGGATCTCAACTATAGAAAATAGATTGATGAAAAGTGAAACGTGTGTATATATTTGATGTGTCAATGTATATTATGACTTAGACTCTAATGCAAGATTACTAATGCAAGGATGCTCTTATTCTAATGCAAGCAAGTCTCCGGAACCGTATGCATCCCATACTACATACGCTCCATCTCAAGCTGTTTCTCCATATATAGGAATTTGAACCCACGTTATGAATTCTACTTTGTACATAATCTTGTTCCTGATAATACAACGTGACTGGTGAGGTTGCAGGAGGGTCAAGTCCCACCAATGCAGTATGCTTATGGTGTCTCCGTTTGCCACTACTACTCGGCGTACCGGACCTCACTCAAAAACAAGGTTGCAGGTACTGTCTAGTAATGTTACTGCAGTCACTATATTGGTGATCGCATTTGCCACTATTGCCCGGCGTACCGGACCTCATTCAAAAACCAAACGAATATAGAGTCTCGCAAGCGCAGGGTAGCACGAAGCCTACCCTGTGGCACCCATAAGTCATGGTATTTCAGGAATTAACAGACGAGATACACAACGTATGCTCACAACTTGTGAGAAGGCACCGTACGTATCCCTTTGACGGGAAGGTACAACCCAATAACACCGCCTAGTGTCGGCCTATAGGACAGGTCAGATCATAAGGTATCACCCTTACCACCAACTCTTTTCCTTCGGCGAATGATGATAATAAGTAATGGTTAAGTAGTAATAGCCATAAGTTACTACCCTAACAATGTCACTAACCCTAAACAATCCTAGGGATGACAATAGTACTACCACAATAAGCTAGGTCTTAAGTTAGACTTCGCAAGATAACTCTACTAGGCTGCTCGACCTAGACTTACCCGAATCCCTAAGGATCTGGTTCATGGCCTATCGATCCAAGACCCTGGCAATACGAACGTATTCGCATGCTACTACCCTGAAATTGGATTTTGTCATACTCCGGTTCGCGATCAACCAAACTCGGTTAAGATCTGATGGTACATGCGAGTGGATCATCCACAGTCCCTTAAGAGTAAGGTAAACACACGTCTTGATGGTCGATAGCCCTAGGGCAATGATATCACCCTAGATGAGAACAACAAACTATGAATTAGCTAAGAAGCTACATACTAGTGACCAAAAATACACACGAGCTAAACAAGCTACGTATGGGACCAACAACTACATACGAGCCAGGTGAGCTGCATATGAGACAACAACATACATATGAGCCAAATAAGCTATGTATGAGACCAACAGCTACATACGGTCCAGACGAGTCGCGTATGAGACAGCAACATACATACGAGCCAAATAAGGTACGTATAAAACCAACAGCTACATATAGGCCAGGCAAGCCGTGTATGAGGCAACAACATACATATGAGCCAAATAAGCTATGTATGAGACCACAGCTACATACGGGCTAGTCGAGCCGCGTATGAGCAGAACTACACATAAAAACAACCATACAGGTAATCAAATTAGAAGCAACCAAACATGCTTACTAGCAAAACTTGATCTTCTATAATTAGAAGCAATAGAAGAATCTACAAACAATCTAAAATAGGCATTCTACCAATGAGAAGCCCAATTGCGACATAAAAATCCTTCTGACAGCCTACAAGCAACCAGTGCTACGCTTATCGAATTTTAACAAAATATACTTTTTAGAAAGGTAAGAATATCTACCACAACTCTCTAGTGGAATACTATTTCAGATTCTGTAAAGAATCCAAAATCCGGCCCATCAAACACACGCAAACATTTACCCAAACTGCAGATTTTTAACAAAAAGTTGAAACTTTGCAAGCTAGTAACTATTGCTCTATTTGTCAGAATCTAACGAAACTGGACATTTTGAAAAGATGGGAACATCTACTAAAACTTTTCAGTTGACCAGTTACTCAGATTCCGCAAGGAAATCCAAATTCCTACCCATTGAACATACGCAAAGAGTTACCAAACTACCGATTTTCAACAAAAATTCAAAACCTCCGTATCTTGTAATTTTTGCTCCACTTATCAGAATCTAACAAAACTGGAAAATTTGAAAAGGTGGGAACACCTACTAAAACTTCCCAGTTGACTAGTTGCTCAGATTCCGCAAGAAAATCCAAATTCCTATCCGTCGAACATACGCAAACAGTTACCAAACTACCAATTTTCAACAATAAGTCGAGAATTCTGTAGTTTGTAACTTTTGCTTCACTTATCGGAGTCTAACAAAACTGGACAATTTGAAAAGGTGGGAACATCTACTAAAACTTTCCGGTTGACCAGTTGCTTAGATTCTGCAAGGAAATCCAGATTCCTACCCATCGAACATATGCAAACAGTTACCAAACTACCGATTTTCAACAAAAAGTCGAAACTTCTGTAGCTTGTAACTTTTGCTCCACTTATCGGAATCTAACAAAACTGGACAATTTGAAAAGGTGGGAACATCTACTAAAACTTCCCAGTTGACCAGTTGCTCAGATTCCATAAGAAAATCCAAATTCCTACCCATCGAACATACATAAACGGTAACCAAAAACAGCAGGCTAAACCCAGAAAAGCTGAAACTTTGGAAGCCTATAACTTCTACTCCGCTTATCGGAACTTAACCCGGGAGGCCAATTCGGAAAGGGGAAGATGTCTACTACAACTCTCTAGTTGGCCCGAACCTCAGATTTTACATGTAAGACACTCTAAAACATCAAAAAAGCAAAACAGCAAGAACTCAGTTAAGACAGCCAGTTGCTGTACTTTGCAAACGGCATAACTCCTATTCCGCTTATCGGAATTTAGCCTGAGAGGCCAATTCGGAAAGGGGATAATGTCTACTACAATTTGTCTAATGGGTCGGACCCTCGAAAACTACAAAAAAGTGAAACAGTAAGCACTCAGTCAGACAGCTTTTTGCTGTATTTTCTAAAGGCCATAACTCCTATTCTGCTTATCGGAATTTAGCTCCAGAGGTAAATTCGGAAAGGGGAGAGTCTCTACTACAACTCTCTAGTTGGCCCGAACCTCAGATTCGACCAGTAAAACACTCTAAAACTACAGGGAAGTCAAACAGACACAATTTCAACCTACCAAAATACACAGCCAGCTGAAAACTTTCAAAGCCCGTAATTTCTTCTACTCCGCTTATCGGAATTTAATCCGAGAGGTCAATTCAGAAAGGGGAGAGTCTCTAATACAAATTCCTAGTTGGGCCGAACCTCAAATTCATCAAGTAAAACCCCCAAAAATTACAAATAAGTGAAATAGTAAGCATTCAGTCAGACAGCTGTTTGCTGTTTTTTTGCAAAGACCATAACTCCTATTCCACTTGTCGGAATTTAGCCCGAGAGGCCAATTCGGAAAGGGGAGAGTCTCTACTAAAACTCTCTAGTTGGCCCGAACCTCAGATTCGACCAGTAAAACACTCTAAAACTACAGGGAATCAAACAGACACAATTTCAAACTGCTGAAATACACAGCCAGCTGAAAACTTTCAAAGCCCGTAACTTCTACTCTGCTTATCAGAATTTAACCCGAGAGGTCAATTCGGAAAGGAGAGAGTCTCTACTACAACTCTATAGTTGGCCCGAACCTCAGTTTCGACCAGTAAAACACTTTAAAACTACAGGAAAGTCAAACAGACACAATTTCAACCTGCCGAAATATATAGCCAGCTGAAAACTTTCAAAGCCCGTAACTTCTACTCTGCTTATCGAAATTTAACCCGAGAGGTCAATTCGGAAAGGGAAAGATGTCTACTACAACTTCCTGGTTGGCTCGAACCTCAAATTCCGCAAGTAAACCCAAGTTCTAGCCCCTCGAAGCTACTGTGACGCTAACCCCAAAACAGTGAGTTCTCTGTTTTGCTTTGAAACTCGATGTTTTGGGGGAAATGGTCGTTTCACCCATCAAAATAGCTCCGAAAAATCCCCAAAAATTCCAGCATGGTAACAACACATAAGAGAACCTCCTACATAAATTTCGGGTCAAGATTTTACTTTTAACACATGTAAACAAAATAAACCCTACAACCAAAAAAACCGAATCTTTATGCTCCTATTTTGTGTTCTACCACTATAAATTTTACATGCTCTTATATCTAGTCCATTTGCACATGAAATGAACTCCATAAAACATCATACCACAAAACAAAACACTAAAATAGCTAAAACAACCATGAGTATGAGAAAACCCCACCTTGATTTCGTGTAGGAAGGACTTGCGTTCACCTCCTTGCTCCTTGTTCTTGCCTCTTCTCAAGAACACCAATGAAGAAAAGAACCCATGAAATCTCCACTCTTTTTCTTTGATTTTGATCTGCTCTTTCTTTTTTTTTCTAAAACCAAAAATAAGTAGAAGTAGTAGTAGTTGAAGAAGCAGAAGATGGAAAATATGAGATGAGATTGGGAATGGGAACACACAAAATGGGGAGGGTTTCTATCTTAGAAGTGGCCGGCCAAGGTGAATGGTTTTTGTGGAGGAAATAAAAGCCATGTGGCAAAGTTCTCATGGCTTAAACAATTGAATGTTTAGTTCGCAAATAAACATTACAATCAAGCCCTAATCCTTCTCATCCCTCCATCACATCATGATGGATCAAAATATAAAATAAATTTTGTCAAATCACATACTGCACGATTTGTTCAAACGCCCGAAATCGATACAGTTCGATTTCGTACGAATATCTGATTATACAGATATTTTTTGTTCGTGAAAACGAACAAATCAGTATAAAAATAATTTAATTCCGAGAAATAAAATAAAATAATTTTATTAATGGCTCAGAAGATTTCAGTATCAATTTGAAACAAAACAGTCGTATACTGACTAATATATTGACATATATAATATTTATTAAGAAAATCGGGTGATGTCCACCAAAAATATTTCAATTCTGGAAATAAAAATAAAATAATAATTTTTAATATCTGACCGGTATTTTTCAGACATTTTTCTCAAAAATGCGTTTTCAAGATTTTGTACAAGTGCACAAAACTGATACAATACGTATATATACTTACTAGTATATATATCTAGATAAATTTTTATTTGAAAAATCAAGTAAATTCCAATTAAAATATTTTACTTTCAAAAATAATAATTATATAAATATAATATCCGTCCGGGATATTACATCAGAGGAAGCCAGGAGGCAGCCCGCAAGTGCTACATGACCTCGGTGGGAGGACCGTCCTCTCCCTCGAAGCTCTTGAACTCCCCCAAGGGAGTAGCCCACCTATATCGGAGCCGGTCGATGAGCTGGAAGAGGTGGCCATTACAGAAGGAGATCCAACCCGTAAATTCCTGATTAGCAAAGTCCTCCCCCCTCCCATTCGCTCCGACATTATCCAGTGCCTAAGAGGAAATCGAGATCTCTTCGCCTGGACTGCAGCTGATATGTCGGGATTCTCTGAGGAGCTCCTCATGCACCACCTTAGGGTCGCCTCGGGGGCCAGACTCGTTTAGCAGAAGTGACGCAAATATGCCCACGAGCACCAGCAAGCTATCAAGGAGAAGGTTGAGAAACTCCTTAGGGCTCGGTTCATACAGGAGGTCAACTATCCAGAGTGTCTCTCCAATGTCGTGATGGTCAGGAAGGCTAATGGGAGCTGGAGGATCTACATCGACTTCACGGATCTAAACAAAGCCTGCCCCGGAGATCCATTCCCGCTCCCGAGCATCGACGCCCCGATTAATGCAACCTCGGGTCATGAACTCTTAAGCTTCATGGATGCGTTCTCTGGGTATAATCAGATAAGAATGTTCCCTCTCGACATCCCGAAGACCTCCTTCATCACCGATCAGGGCCTGTATTGCTACCGGGTCATGCCATTCGGGCTTAAGAACGCTGGCGCCACCTACCAACGCCTTGTTAACTAGATCTTTAAGGCTCAGATTGGGAGGAACATGGAAGTCTATGTGGACGACATGTTGGTGAAGAGCGTCAGTGGGTCAGATCATGTCTCTGATCTCCAAGAAGCTTTTGACGTATTGAGGAGACACAATATGAGATTGAACCCGAACAAGTGTGCGTTCAGAGTCTTGCCCGGCAAGTTCTTGGGATTCATGGCCAGCCAAAGGGGCATAGAGGCCAACCCCGAGAAGATCCAGGCCATACTCAACATGGCTCCCCCCTCCAATGTTAAAGATGTGCAGAGACTCACCGGGCACCTTGCGGCGATAGGGCTTTTCCTATCCAAATTCGGGGAAAAGTGTCTCCCGTTCTTCAAGGCCCTCAGGGGGGCTAAAGGCTTTGAATGGGAGCAACAGCAACAAGTGTCCTTCGACTAGCTCAAGGCGTACTTAGTCAATCCCCCACTCTTGAGCAAGCCAAGGCCCGGGGAGGTCCTCTACCTATACCTCGTCGCTTCGGGAGCAGACCCTCAGTGCTGTCTTGGTAAGAGAAGAAGACAAGATGCAGAGGCCCATCTACTACGTGAGTAAAGTTCTTAGGGACGTCGAACTCCGTTACCCGAAGCTAGAGAAGATTACCTATGCCTTGGTCATGGTGGCCCGAAAGCTACGCCTGTACTTTTAGTCTCACTCGGTGGTCGTTCTTACCGACCAGCCGCTCAAGCAAGTCCTCCACAAGCCTGAGACCTCCGGGCACCTTATGAAGTGGTCCATCGAGCTAAGCCAACATGATATCAGCTATCATCCTCGAACCTCTATCAAGGCTCAAGCCCTAGCCGAGTTTATGGTGGAGAGTACGATTCCCGAGGCCAGCAAAGCAATGGGGGAACCCCCCTTCTAGATGGTGTATGTAGATGGGTCCTCGTGCACCGATGGGAGTGGAGCAGGAGTCATCCTAGAGAGCCCAGATGATTTCATCCTCTAGTACTCACTCCGCATCAACTTTAGAGCGTCCAACAACAAGGCCGAATATGAAGCCCTTATAGCATGCCTATGCATGGCTCGCAAGGCAGGGCCAAAGCATGTCAAGATATTTAGCATTTCGCAGGTAGTGGTGAACCAGGTATCAAGGGAATACGAAGCGCCAGATGGTCGCATGGCCAGGTTCTTGGCCAAGGTCAAAGAGTTAATGGCCTCTTTTGAGGAAGCACAACTCCAGCGGATCCCCTGAGAAGAGAATGCATAGGCGGACGCCCTTTCAAAGCTAGCTTCCTCCTCCCTCCAAGGGCTCGAACAAACTGTCATAATAGAAGTTCTACTGAAGCCCAGCATCGAGGAAGAAGGCCCCGAACCGATGGATATGCTGCCCTTGCAACTCGGGGAGAATTGGATGAGACCTCTGCTCGAGTTCCTCAGAGATGGGATCCTTCCCTTTGATCCTAAAGAGGCCCGAAAGATTCGAACCAGGGCCTAGCGGTACACCCTCATCGAGGGAGTCTTGTACAATGCTCCTACACCCAAGTAGACGGCAGATCCCTACTTGAGGTGTCTCTCCCCAGATGAGGCCAAGTATGCTTTGAAGGAAGTGCATGAAGGGATATATAGCGCTCACTCGAGAGAAAGGTCCCTCGCCCGCAAAATCTTGAACTATGGGTATTTCTGGCCTACCCCCCTTCGCGACGCCGAACAACACGTTCGAAGATGAGGCCCTTGCCAAAAATTCTCAACAATTTGCCGCCTAACGCAAGCCCAACTCTTTTCTCTATCTAGTCCAACCCCCTTTGCAATGTGGGGGATGGACTTGCTCGGGTCGTTCCCTCCAGCACCAGACCAGTTAAAGTTTCTTGTCGTGGTGATCGACTATTTCTCTAAGTGGATCAAAGCTGAGCCCCTAGCAACGATCACGGAGAATAGGGTGCAGTGCTTCTTTTGGAAGAGCATTGTATGCAGATTCTGCGTGTCCCAAATCTTGATAACGGACAACGGAACTTGGTTCACGGGGGCAGCATTCCGTGCTTTCTGTGCAGATCTTGGCATTCAGCAATGATTCTCCTCGATCTCCCACCCTCAGTCCAACGATCAGGCAGAGAACGCCAATCGGCAAATTCTGTCCGACCTAAAAAAGAGACTGAGTAGGTTGGCTAAAGGGTTTTGGGTAGAGCAGTTCCCCAATGTGCTCTGGAGCTATTACACTACGAAGAGGACCCCCACAGGAGAATCTCCTTTCAACCTCACATACGGCTCTGAAGCCATTATGCCCTTGGAGGTGGGTCTACCGTCCCCCTGCTTGATTGCTTACAACGAAGAGAAAAACGCGAACAAGCTTCATGGCAACTTGGACATCATTGATGAGCTCCGTGAGAGATCCTTCATTCGACAAGAAATCTATCGGCGTAGGATCGAGCAATCCTACAACAGGAAAGTCTGCCCTACCAATCTCAAAGAAGGAGACTTGGTGCTCAGGAAGCTGTCTATTTCTTTTCCCAGGAAGAAACGCAAATTGGCACCCAATTCGGAGGGACCATATAGGATCTTCAAAGTTGTCCGCCCGGGTGCTTATCAACTTGAAGATCCGGGGGGCAAGAGGGTACCGAGGACATGCAATGCAGAGCACTTGTTGAAGTACCAAAAGGGTGTTTAAACACCGCTCCAAGAAACTTCTCCAACAGCATTCTCCTTAAAGCATGTTAAAGTTTATCTTTTTTCTTTATCAAGTGTAATAACGGCTTGCAACTTAGAAGCAGCTACCTAGTTGTTTTCAATAAAAAAGATATACCCCCTAGAAATTCTCTATTCCAAAGATTCTGGTTGTACTACTTTTAGGTTTACAAAAAAAACACATTAAAACAATAAGTTCGGAGTCCAATACTTGGTTTGACGCAACTTCTGCTACTTGCGAACGAGCGAGTACGAAGTAGCTCACCATTCGGAATTGCTCCCACAACTGTTGATACTCTCTAAACGACAAGTTCGGAGTCCAACACTTGGTTCGACACAACTTCTTCTACTTGCGAACGAGCGAGTAAGAAGTAGCTCACCATTCAGAATTGCTCCTACAACTGTTGATACTCTCTAAACGACAAGTTCGGAGTCCAACACTTGGTTCGATGCAACATTTGCTACTTGCGAACGAGTGAGTACAAAGTATCTCTTCATTCAGAATTGCTCCCACAACTGTTGATACTTGCAGATACTAGCAAAACGCGAACTCTCAGAAGTGAGTATATTATTTCATCAAAATTTGAGGTAGAAGTCTAATTCTAGACCAAAAACTCATTATTTGAGATACAACTCATATGAAACAAAGACTACAAGATTACAAGATTCTGCCCTAACCACTCCTAGGGAGCGGGATGCTTTTATTGAGCAATAAGCGGGGCCGGCAAGCGGTGTGTTGCTGTTGCCTCATTTTCGTAGAAGTCTCTAAGCCGACGTGCCGAGTAGCTAAGAGCCTAAGAGTCGCCCCAACAGATGCTCCGCTCTACGAGTCGGCCACCCCGCTTTGTGTGTCCCCAGGGTGCCTCGTAACGGGGGGGCGAGCATAGAGCTAACTCATGAAATGATCTTTCTTGGGCATACTCACCCCAGGCCCAGAAAGTGCTTCTGATGTTACTCCCCTCAGAAAGTCGTCGCAGACGAAGGTTCTCCGCCTCTAGCTCCACGATCCATTCCTTCAGTGAGTCGTCCATCACTCTGACCTTCAGGTAAGGCATTCGGCTCGAGCTGCCCCCACGAGAAGCCTCGGAGATAGCCTTTCAAAGGTGCACCACCTCCAAGCTCTTCTTGAGCACTACGTTCTTCAACCCGTCTCTCTCAGCCCTAGCGTCGAATAGAGACTGATGAAGGAATTTGAGTCTCAGGCCTTGGCTGATGGCCATTGAGGGACATGTCTCCTCCCCTTCAGGGGACACTTCACGAGCCTTATCCTCTAGGCATTTCAACTTGGAGTCTCAACGGTTCAATGTCAGCTTTAGATAACTCAACTCCGACTCAGCTTTATAAAGCCTCTCTCGAGATCGCGCGAGCCCCAACTTGATGATGCCCAGGTTAGACCGTAGATGAGACACTTCGCTAATCTGTGAAAGTCGGAACAAAAAAAAAGGAGGCATGAATCTTTAAGCCCGAAGAGCTAACATGAAGATACTACGGGATGCTCGGAAGTAAAGCAAGCATACAAGTTTCGAAGCTGCAACACTTGTCAAAAATTTTCATTAAAATTCAACATGTACAAGCGGTGGCCAGTCCGCGATTAGGAAACATTTCTTGGTTCAAAACAGATAAATTACAACTAGATCAAGGGCGGACCTCTTTAACGTGATCCCCGGTCGCTGAGGGCTCCGACCCTTGTGTGGGCAGCAACAATCACCAGGGGCATGGCCTCCGCATCGACCTCTACCTCAGCCTCATCGACCTCTACCTCGACCACCTCGACTTCGTCCTCTTCTTCTCCCTCCTCGGAGGCGTCGTCGAACCCCGAGACGGGGTCGGGGAATAGGCGCCACCAGGCGTAGTCTACCTACGGGTAGGCCTCCTTCACCTGCGCAACTGCACAAGCATAGGCCTTCGCCATATTGACGACGATGTACCCTTTCGCCCTCTCCATGGATTCGACCTCGGCCTCTTTAGCCACGGCAACCCTAGCGACAGAAACGGCGTCCTCCTTATCCTTCGCCGCTAGCCCTTTCTGTTGGAGCAGCAGAGTGTTGTCAGCTTCAAGCTTCGCCACAACACTTTCGAGGTACTCCAACCTCGCCGCCTTTCCTTGGCTTTAGCCCTCAACTGCTTGAGTTCCTTGGCAATCCGAGCCTTCTCTGCCCGAGCTCGGTCGGTCTCTTGCTTCAGGTCTTTCTCGAGTTCGGTCATTTTCTCCATCAGATGACCAAAGTGGTAAGTTATATGCAAAAAAGAAGGCAGAGCACTAGGACGAACTCGGAAAGAATAGTTTATAAAAGTTGAAAAACCCCAAGTCCACAATAATTACCGATACTGCCGCTCGTGCGATCTCGAGCGCGTCGTCACCAACACCGCCGGCATCCATGGCGGCCCTGTCCTTGGGCGTTGCGAGATGCCGAACAGCTTGCATACTGGACGACGAGTCCTCTAGAAACCCGTCGAGCTTGCGGACTTGCCAGTCTGGGACGAAGATTTTCTTGTGCTCCTTGGTCAGGAACACCTCAGCCTCGGCCGTCAACGGCGAGGCCTCCAAACCCAAAGCCGCTGCTAAGGGAAAGGCCCCCACCTTTGCAGAGGTCCACGCCATAGCGGGGGTCGGCCGCCGCTGAACAATGGCTGCCTGCATCGCTGCCTACTCCACGGCAGCGGCGACTGTCTTCGATGAGGACACCTTGGAGACCAGCATCTTCCTCTTCCTTAGGGCTTTGCTGCTTAGAACCCCGCGTTGTGCCAACATGGCGTCGAAGTCCATGGTTCTGCAACAACAAAATGGGGGGAGAGGATTACGCGCAAGTAATTCCAGACTCAAGAAGAAAAATGCGAGGCTAAAAATAAACCGCATACTAGGGTTTATACGGCTGAGACCCCCTGAAGAGCACCTACTCGGTCAGGTCCCTCCAATCAAACTTTGGCCGATCGGGAAACGTCTGAACCTTCTCGTCTTTGTCAGGGCTGAGCACCGGGCTCTCCTTCACCTCCTCGAGACCTCTTCGACCCAAGTCGTCGGGATGATCCACGGCCTCGACTTCGGATAAGGAAGTACTTGTCCCTCCAATGCTTTATCGAGTCGGGGTAGCTGATGAGATTGGCACCATGCCTCGGGGCCATATAGAATCTAAACTCCGACTTATGTTGTTGATGGACCTGGTAAACAGTCCGCAGCACCCTCAAATCCGGCTCGAGCTCTGCCGCCTGACAGTGATGGATGAACCCGTTGATCAGCCTCCACACATTTGGAATGTACTAGAGTGGGCTGATCCGAAACCACCGCAACACCTCGACGACGAAAGGATGAAGAGGAAACTGCACCCCGGCTATGAAGGCGTTGACAATCCAGAAACACATGTTCATCGGCATCGGGGAATTGGCCCTCACTCCGGGTCCTGGCAACATTAGTTCGAACTCTTCAGGGATCTGAAAACACTTCCGAATCGATGCCAGATGCGCCTCATTGAGTATGAAATCGTCTCGTCGACCTCCGAAGTCTCTCTAGCGGCATTCTCCTCGAAGCTCTGCCCAATGCCATACATTATGCGCTCGGCCTGTTCTTCCGAAAGGTCCCGGACCCTCTGAAGTCCGGTCAGCACCTTCGGCAGTCTGCTAAACTCCTCCATCCTCCACTGATTCTCAACCACGGTCTCCACTATGACCAAAGAAGACCCTGCTACCACTTTGCCTTTGTCGATTGAAGGAACTTGGCTCGAGGTCGGCTCACGAGCGAGAGTAGGGAAGGTCTCCGGCTTTGGAGGAAAGCTAGACATTCTCTAAAAATAAACTAAGTGTGAGATTACCTTGATGTGACAACGATGGTCGGAAAAGTCACCAAAAATTGGTAAAATCTCGCCTGAGGCTCCCACTAATGAAAAAGAATCGTCTGAGTAAAAAATAGAAAGTGAACAAGTGAGGGGGGGTGTGAAGTTTTATAGAGGGGGGCACACTAATTGAGACTAAAAGGCTCAAAAACTCAAAGGCCCGGCCCATTTACCACAAGGCGACAAAAAAATGGAGAAAACTCAACAGGCCTTTGACTGGTCAACGGTCAAACGGTCAGCGTGCCACATGCCATTCTCCTAGACTTCGGCAACCTGTGTCGAGCACTCTTCCCACCGACATCTAAATGCGAGAAAAAATCTCCTGGACTTCAACAACATGTGCCAGCACTCTTGCCACCGACGTCCAAATGCGAGAAAAAAAATTTATCCTGGACTTCGGCAACCTATGTCGAGAACTCTTGCCACCGACGTCCAAATACGAGAAAAAAATTTCTCCTGAAATTCGGCAACATGTGCCAAGCACTCTTGCCACCGAGGTCCAAATGCGAGAAAAAATCTCTCCCGGACTTCGGCAACGTGTGCCGAGCACTCTTGCCACCGACATCCAAATGCAAGAAAAAATCTCTCTTGGACTTCAGCAATGTGTGTCGAGCACTCTTGCCACCGACATCCAAATGCGAGAAAAAATCTCTCCCGGACTTCGGCAACTGTGCCAGCACTCTTGCCACCGACGTCCAAATGTGAGAAAAAATCTCTCCCAGACTTTGGTAACATGTGCCAAGCACTCTTGCCACTGACGTCCAAATGCGAGAAAAAATCTCTCCTAGACTTCGGCAACGTGTGTCGAGCACTTTTGCCACCGACGTCCAAATGCGAGAAAAAAATCTCTCCCAGACTTCGGCAACGTGTGCCTAGCACTCTTGCCACCAACGTCCAAATGCGAGAAAAAATCTCTCCTGGACTTCGGCAACGGATGCTGAGCGCTCTTGCCACCGACGTCCAAAAGCGAAAAAATGCGTTGCCTGGTCAACGGTCAATGGTCAACAGTCAAAATGCCACGTGTCGTGCTCCTGGACTTCGGCAACGGGTGTCGAGCGGTATTGCCACCGACGTCCAAACGCGAGAAAATGCGTTGAATGGTCAACGGTCAATGGTCAAAGTGCCACCTGTCGCGCCCCTGGACTTCGGCAACAGTTGCCGAGCGCTCTTGCCACTAACCCCCAATGGTGGAAAACAGCATGCCTCCCGATGCGCGCTCCAGATCCGACCACCCAGATCGAGCCACGTCAGCAAAGTACTGATCCACCCTCAGATCGCTCAAAAATTCATGCCAGCAACACGATGGACGTCTCAGATTGTGCCGTGTCCTTATTTCCATGCTTAATCCTTTTATTTTAATTATAATTTGAATTAATTATTTAAAAATTGTGATAAATAATTTAAAAATTCTAAAAAAAAATAATTAGAAATTCTAAAAAAAATTATAAATTCAAGAGATTATTTTATGCTCCGGGAAAAATAATTGTTTATATGAATAATTAATTGGTGCTTTTTGAAACTAGATTGTTGCTCCGCAAAATTAAATAAATAATTCAAAAAATAGTTTAAAAAATCGAAAAAAATCACCAAAAATCCAGAAGAGCCTAAGAATGATTTTGGGCATATTGCCAGCTCAGAAAGATACTGTCACACCTCGAGCAAGATCCGAAACCCCTTTTAAGAGCTTCGATAAAGTTCTGCACGCCATTGAAACAGTAAAACTACTCTCCAAAAGCTGCAAAACACAGTCTTTAGGAGTGGGGGGCTCGTGATATGGCTAGAAATAGGACTAAATCGGGACCGTTCAAATCGAACACGAATCTTAAAGCTCTCAGGTGTAAAACGGTAATTTCACCTACAAACATGTCCGAAATGAGAACTGAGTCTCTTCTTCAGGGCCCAGTAACCCATGAATGGATCTGTCCTGTTAGATACGGGTCCCAACCCGTTACAAACCAGATCATAAGGATAAAGAGGTATTCAGATTCATAATTATCCCTGAGAGGTGGATTTAACCAAGTCTATCCATCTACACCGGGAAGTAGAGATTTGTTCTTATCTCAATACGGATCCCTAAGGCGACTATAAATACCCCTCTCCCCCGCCGTTACAAGGTAATGAATCTTTGCCTACGTAAAGCTCTTTCTTAATCTTACTGGTTATTGACAAGAGCGTCGGAAGGTTCGTCACCGAGGTCCATCCCGGTGTACGAACTTTGCGTAGGTTCATGGCAGCGGCAAGGAACGAGTCAACACATAGGCGGAGTCAACAGGTTCGCTTTACTATTTTTGTCAAAGAACTTACAAATTTGACTGTTTGCTCCCACTCCAGAAATTAGCAACAACACTTATGTTTTTTTTTGTTATGAAGGAAAAGGTGGGATAATGTCACCATGTTTCATTAATAAGAACTTAATAAATCATCCCCAGAGTACTGGGGTAATGTACAAAGAACTACTCAGCAGGAAATAAAATATAAACCTCCAACATTGCCCTGGATGATGGGATAACACAAAATGTGCAACATAAACAGTAAGTAACCAGTACACCGGAAAGCAATTGTGATCATAGCGGTCTGAGATTGTAGATACTGTCGTGCCGCTCAGTCTAAGGTATGTCCAAACTAACCTCCTCATCATCATACTCGTCTACCTGGAAGGCCCTGGTGATCCTATCTCTCGGACCTATGGCAGCAGCTGTAACTCAAAAGGAAATAAGGTACATGATATGAGTTAAAATACCAGAAGTACTATTACAAGTCCTACGAAAGTAAAAGTTATTTCTAGCAAGCCATAAAACCCATGTAGTAGCAGCAGCAATAGCGATGTACCATGCTTCTTTTATCTCGTGACGCCTAAGAGCAAATTTGAGGCCCGTCCATAGATCCTCATATGTGTTGGGGTAATCACTTATGCCTAAGGCCCTTAGGACCTTAACCAGTGCTGCCTTACTTCTTTGGCAATCAATGAAATGGTGGTTCAACGATTCAGAATGAGTATTGCAGAAGCCACAATTGGTTGCAATGTTTGGTTATTTTTTGGCCATATTTTCTCTGGTTAGGATTGCATTATTGTGCACTAACCAAAGGAGAACCTTAACTTGTAAAGGTGCCTTTGCCTTCTAGAGGACTTGACCCCATCTAGGCTTACATCCCCGAAAGTGAATGTGGTTGTACATGGATCAAACTGAGAACGGGTCGTTATTCTACAATGCCCAGGACTTCCGATCCAGGCCATGTGAGCATTTTACCTGTCACGACCCGCTTTCCAAAAATATGGAATACGAGCACGTGACGAAGCCCAGCGAATGATTTTTACATCATCCATAAGCTGTAGGATCGACTCAGCATCATAACAAGAATATAACCAGATTTATATATAACCAAGCATGCATGAATAATTTATTAAGCAACAGAAAATAATTTAAACAAATAATAATATTCAAATAGTTCTCATGTCTGGATCAAGTGTAAACTCGAAAACAAGTCTTATACAGCAGAAGAAGTACCTTAAGGAAAGCAATTATTTAAACAGGTCCTTGCTCCAAGCAAAACCTGAAATGTCTGCTCGCCAATTCCAGCAGGAAACTCGTCTCCAAAGTCTGCTTAATAATATAAATAGGGAAACAAAGGGGAAACAAGAGAAAATGCCCTTAGTGCAAGCTAGGGCCACAAATAGTGAAAACAAGTACAAGTATGGGGAACAGGAACTGGAATCAAGAATGTAACAGGGATACAACAAGTAGTGGGAACAACCAGGAATTAGCTAGTAAGGGCGGACTACTTAGTAAACAGGCTAGTTAACAACTACTAATGGTAAAACATATGTCAGGTGAACCTGTAGGGGTAACTAACATCAAGTATCATGTTTCATGTGTCAGGTTTCACGTATCAAGTTTTATATTTCAAGTTACAGGTGTCATGTTAAAGTTTCATGTATCAGATATCAGGTAACCAGGTAATCAGGTAACAGGATAATCAAGTAACAGGATAATCAGGTAACAGGATAATCAGGCAACAGGATAATCATGTATCAGGTATTAAGTTCAAGTTTTGTGTTATTACTATCTAGGTAGCACGACATGCATCCATCTTTTTACTACATGGTTGCTACAGTCAAATCAATTGCGTTTAGACCTAGTAATGGAGTCTATAGGGCGGTGTACTCAGGTTTCAGGTATCAAGTATCAGGTATCAGGCAGGCACGGTTCATGAATACGAAATTAAATTACAGGTTCACGAAACGAGTTCGTGAATACTAACAGGTTCAAGGACCACACAGTGGTTCCATGAATACAACAGGTTCATGAGTCAAGTAACTGACTCCATGAATACATCACATGCAACAGGTTCATGAACCGAGTACTGGGAAACACGGGCCCCCTTCTGAGTACACTTACCTATATTGTCCACTCTATAGTCTTTCCCTTAACCCCGGCTTATTACATTTGTTCAGGCAGAATTTGTATATTTGTATTTATGCATATGAAATAGTGTTGAAATAATGTAGATTAATTCTAAGAAAAATTGGAGATGTCCTATAGGGTGTCCAGCAACTACATATAAGATTTGGGGTCAAACACTCGCTGTTTACACTGCTAAATTAATTTGCGAAATAAATGTACACAGCAGTTTTGCAAAACTGCGTCTACTGACACAGCTGCAGTATAACTGCCATAACTCCTAGACCGTAACCCCAAATTCGAACATTTTGGAGTCTATCGATATCTACACATCTAGATCTACAATTTCTATTCAGGGCTTGGGGCCAGATTCAAATAATAAAAGGGTCGAAACTGCAAAAGAATATTCAGACAGCAACACGTAGAATTAACTTGCTAGTGTAGATTTCATGGAAAAATGTCATTTGGCGTCTAAGTTATTATGTGGCATCAATACATGATAATGGAGGTCAAAACAACAAATAATAATTGTTTTTCATGTTATAGGGTCGCAAGTTCGTCCAAAAATTAAATGTGACATGTATCTACAAATTCGGGGCTCCTAAATTCATATGTCTATATTTTCATGTGTCCAAGGGTAAAAGAGTCCAATAATTATAAATTAAATACAAGAAAATTTTGTGACTCTTAGAATTGTCAATTTGGAGGTTCAATATTGATCCACAACGAATTTCAAGGAGGAGTCACAATCTAACTATTTGTAGTATTTCAAGGGTGCTTGTACTAGAATAATAAAATGTACAAGGATACTTGCCTTAATTTGACGATGATTAGATCCACTTGTTGCAGGAAATTGGGTTGAAAAATCCCGGAAGAAGTCCTCAAAAAGCACGTGCGAAGATCCAATAAAAGAGCCCAAAACTTCCCCACACCAGATCGGCAAAACAGCAAACAGCATCCTAGGATTCGCCGCGCCCAGAACACGGTACAGCGAGCGCAGCGAATGGGCGAGCTCCTCCGCAGCGGATCTGATCCAAACAGGGGACAGCGATCTGGGATCCGCTGTGGGAGAACACCGAACAGCGATCTCGATCGCACGGATCTTGACGCGATCTGATGGCCAAGATTAAATCCCACCAATATCGCTGCCTTCTTCCTTCGTTCTCTTCCGGTTCGTTCGACGGCGACGGAAGGCGGCGATAGCTTGGTAGGGGTTCGAATAGGGAGCATTCTACGACGGTGACGACGGTAGGCGGCGGCGGCGGCGACGACGTCGAGAGGGACACTCATCGCGCGGCGGCTCTGCTCTGGGTTCGAAACAGGGGAGGAGCGAAGGGAGTGGGTTTGGGGCATTGGTGGTGCGAACGGAGGTTGATGAGGGTGATGCGGCGAGGGAATCAGTTGCGGCTGTGATGGTGCTGGCATTGGAGGCGAGCGGGGAAGGGCAATGGTGATGGAGGGTGCGATGGCGAGGCGAGATGGATTCGGGAGTTGCGGGAGACGATGGGTTCAGGAGTGTTGGGTACGGTGGTGGATGATGGCGGTGGAGGCGAGGGTGTTGATGATGGAGTGGCGAACATGGGCAAGGTAGGAGGTGACAAGGCGATCGAAAATGGATCGAAGGTGGGTTGGTTGGCGAGAAAGATGGAGACGAAGGAGGAAGGGATTAGCGGCGGGTAGTTTTTAGGTTAAAACAGTGATTAGGGTTGGATTAGGGTTAGGGTAGGGTTTAAATAGTAGGGTTTGCGGGTTTGCGGGTTCGTGGGTTTTGGGGATCCGTTTCAAATAGGATCCAACAGGAGAATTGGTCAAAATGCACTAAAATGGGGGTAAAGATATGAAAGAGGAGGATTAGTCCATTCTCCATGAAAAACGATACAAATGGCACACAAATAAAATTGATAAAAGGACCCACAATTTGAGTTGAGACAAAAATAATGTTTTTATTCGAACTGAAATAAAATACGGGATCTCAAATAGACAAAAGAGTACAATTGAGAAAAATACGGTATAAAATACAAATACGGGGAACCAGGAGTTACATTACCCCAGCCTGTGCAATGTACTCTTGAAGCTCTCCCAACCTCATGAGGGATTCTGAATTGAGTCTAGCTCTGAAGGAAGGTTTCCAAGTGTCCCTTTTCCAAGATTTAGCCACAAAGGTGAGGGGTTGGGATGTTTGCTCATAAATGGCTGGGAATCTCTCTCTAAGAGTGTAAGCACCGCACCACTTATCCCATCAGAATTTGGTCGAGTGTCCTTTTTCGATGAATGATGTAATTGCTGTGTTGAATGGGTCACTGGCTCTAGCAAACCCTTTCCAGAACCATGACACCTTCGAACCTACTCGAAAACCCAAATTTCTTGTTCCTTTCCCTTGTAAATAAGACTGAATGAATTCTTTCCACCCTTTGCCATTTGGGTGGAACACTTTCCACCACCACTTTCCTAGCAGTGCAAGGTTCCTGTCTCTCAGATCGATGATATCCAATCCGCCATGTGCTTTCTTCATGCATGATTTTTCCCAATTGATCAGATGGTAGCCTCCTTTATCCATGTTCGCTCCTTTCCATAGGAATCTCTTCTGGATGAGGTCTATTCTTTGGATCACCCATTGTGGAAGTTCAAAGACAGATATGTATATGACGGAAGGTTAGACAGGACCGAGTTGATAAGTACCACTCTTCCACCAAGAGATAGAAATTTTCCTTTCCATCCTGCTAGTCAAGCCTCCACTTTGTCAATGATCGGTAGCCAGTCGGACTTTTTAAGTTTCCCTGGTGTAAGTGGTAATCTCAAGTACTTGATAAGAAAACATTCATTCTTACAATTGAGGATGTTAGCATGTGTACCCACCTCAGTATCAGATAGCGCAATAGGGACCAACGCGCTCTTGTGGAAGTTAATCCTTAGACCGGGCAATGCTTCAAAATAGTAGAGTATACTTTTGAAGCAAATGGTTTCCACCCGTTCCCCGGTACCGAACAAAATTGTGTCATTTGCATACTATAGAATCGTACATCCCTGTCGAGTCCTATTGCTCGCCACTGGCGCAATCCAGCCCACTTGCTTGCAGTTGTCCAACATGGGCTTAAGTACATCTACCAAAAGTGAAACGAGCAAAGGTGAAAGTGGATCCCCTTGTCTTAATCCTCTCCGACATGAGAAAGGGTTACTTGTACGTCCGTTAACCGAAATGGACATCTTACTCGTACATAAGCAGTGTAATATCCATTTGTTCCATCTATCACCAAAACCTCTGCCCTTGAGAGTTTCCATCAAGCATTCCCAGTCTACCAAATCATATGTTTTCTCGAAGTCTAATTTCAGCAAGAAGCTATTTTCATTAGCAATATGATATTGATGAATAGCTTCTTCTGCAATGACTACACAATCCAAGAAACATCTCCCCTTGATAAAGTATGTTGTTCACGGCAGATTAAACCGTCCATAATCCTCCCAAACAGGCTGGCCAGGACCTTGGTGATAATCTTAACTGAGCAATTGAAGAGGTTGATGGGTCTGAAATCACCCACCCTCAAGGATTCCTCCTGTTTGAGTATGAGGATGACTTCAGCAAAGTTGATCATGTCCAATTTTAAACTATGATCGTAGAATTCATTCATTTTATAATTATGAGGCGGGGAGTTTGATTAACTTTCATTGGTAAAACAAAAACAAATAATTTAATAAAATTCAATGCATCACTTTGAAGTTTTGTCCGTTAACGTATATTGTATTAATTGCATCATGTTTTTGCCCTTACTTTGTAGAAATCTAAATGGAGAAGGTCACTAACATTCTTTGCATATTTTAGATTTTGTGTACTAAGCTATAGGTCACATAAGAAGAAAGTATGCGTACACTCTACATCGGATCCTGTAGGGATAATTGGATTCTAAGTCTTGCATAAGGTATAAAAGTTTTGTATACCATCACTTGAATACACATATATCCTTGTATACTTTCTATATGATTCATTGCCATTACTGATTGCACTGGACAATAGTACTACAGAGTGCATCAAAGAGAATCTAATGTCCAAAACATGAAGAAATAGTACTACAGAGTGCATCAAAGAGAATCTAATGTCCAAAACATGAAGAACAATGAACATATTGATATTGAATTTCGGAGAGAGAAAAAAAAACATTTAATGAGCATATATGAGAACAAGAATAAATTTATTATATGTATTCATCAATTTTACCTATTCCAGTCTGTTTAGACTGTTTAGTCATGATGGCTAGGGATGCTTTCGGATCGGATACGGATCAGGTATTGGCTATACCAACATATATATTTGCATTCTAAAAATGAATTCGGATACGGATATGGATATGACTCGGAAAAAAAAAGTCATATCCGTATCAGCAAATTTTGGATACTGATGCGAATGCAATACGGTCTACCGGATAACAGATACGAATTCGGATATCAAACATATTGTTTTTGCAATATTTTTTTCCCTTTGTAGATATATATTAGATGTATGGTTGCGATTGTACGTGTACCTTATATAAACTGGTCTTAGTACCTAATAATATGCATTCTTCTTTTCTCTTAATCTCTCTGTTAAACTAACATGATATCAGAGCAAACTCTAATTTCAAATCCAATCACAAATCCTAATCTTTAATCACAAATCCAAATCCCAATCCAAATCTCCATCCCAAATCCTAAACCCTAATCCTTAATCTCCACTGCTTCCCGACGCCCCAACTCTAACAGAAGCCATTCTCTAAGAATAGCAAGCAGCGGCGGTAACACCAAGCAGCGGGCCTCCTCCTCCCCCCTACCCACCTAGTCCCGTGCCGACCACCACCTCCACAGATCCAAAACCCTCCCACTTCCAACTCCAAAACCCTAATCCCCATCTATCCTCCCCCATGCCTCCTGAGTCCCATGCTGACCACCACCTCCACGGATCCAAAACCCTTCCCACCTCAAACTCCAAAACCCTAATCCCCATCTAGATCCAAACCTGCCCAACCTCCAAACCCGTACTCGACCCACTTCCAAACCCATACCGTATGTAACCTCACCACCTCCAAACTCGTATAAAAAATAAAAAAAAAAATTAAAAAAAAAAAAAAACAACCCTCCTGCTCCCGACATCCCTCTCCCGATCCCGATCCCGATCCCGATCCCAATCAAAACCCTACATCCCACCTCCAAATTCGAACCCTACCTCACCTCTAAATCCCAACCCAAAACCCAATCTCTCTCTCTCTCTCTCTCTCTCTCTCTCTCTCTCTCTCTCTCTCTCAGCTCAGAATATATATATATATATATATATATATATATATATATATATAAGAACAAAAAGATATGTATATCACTGAATTGTGGGAATCAATTTTCATAACTAATCACATAATAGAAATTAATACAACAAAAGAAGTTCAGAGAAATTTATTTCATATATGTATATCTCGCATAAAAGAGAATATGATATGCACTTACTTGACTATTTTGCATATGGTTTGAACTTGATTCTTTAACTTTTTTACTAGGATGATAATGCACCATTGAAGGATACAACACTTAGAGTTCCAAATTTGCAATTGCTAATGTGCAACCAACAAAGAAAAATGCGCTGTAAATAATGCAAGATTTTCAGTTTTATATCCTAAATAAAGCAAGAAAATGCTCTGTAAACAGAATTTTAACTTGGGATAATGAAGTCTCACAGAATTAACAACACCAAGTATCTACATCCCCTCCAAACTCAGCAAACCATCTGAGTCAACCCATCCACTTCACTTCAGAAGCCAACCATTTCCTACAATTAAAATGTTTCACTACATTCATGTTAGTACAACAAATCTTTTGCAAACAATTCAAAATTTCTAAATTGATGACCCTCCTCCTAAATATTTTTTACTGTCCAAGGTCCAACCATAACTTTGGGCATTTACCAAGTGAAATACTATGAAATAAAAATAGGTAACTTGATAAATTAAACTACAACATTTCTTGCTATTGTGTTGGTGAAATGTAGGCCTTATAAAGTTAATAATACGTCAATATGAGTATTGTAGGTCTATAAGCTAAAAAAATTCATGCATGATTCTGAAAAACAAACAAGCAAACAAACTGTATTCACATGAAGTTAACATTGTTTTGCATAGAACCGTTACAGGCCTGCTAACCAAGATCTTCCTGTTGGTACTGAAACCATTAAAAGAACACCCAATAACTTATTGGGTACTGTGCGGAGTATTTGAAATACGGGAAAGAAATAATATTCGAGTAATATCTCCAAAGGAGTTGCAATAAATTCAGTTTAAACACTAAGGCTAAGAACAAACATTGATCATTCAACATCTAATTAGTCACCACAACCTATAGTTTCCAAGTCTTTAGCACAATCTTTTGTCTTCTCATATGCCACCGCAAGAACTCTTAAATACTGCATATTAAACTAAGACAACATCAGAATCTGAGAATTAAATGGAACTTGTAAAGGGCTACAAATAGAAAGGTTCTCAGCATAACTAACTCATTCATAAAATATAACATCTAATTAACTACTTAAAAGTTACAAAAGACGACAAAGAATAGATTCAGATTTAGAAAGGGAGATTTATACCCTCCCCTCAACTCTTCGGTTTTTGTTGGTAGCAAAGACAGCAGCAATAACAGCGAATGTAGCAAAGACATCAACCAATGATGGTAGTGACAATGGCGAGGGTAGTGTCGGGTCGAGTTCGAGTCAGAATAAGGTCGGGTTGGATGGAGGTTGGGCTGGATGGAAATGATAGTAGGTTTAGGGTTGTCGTCGGGTGAAGCAAGCTCCAGGGAAGGAATCGATGACAGTGAAGATGGTGATAGTGGAGGTCAGTAATGGAAGTTGGTGACGACGATGAGTTGATGATACTGGAGATGGTGATGGCGAGGTCGGCCGGGGGAGAAAGTCGGAGAGGGGGTTGGTTTTTAGAGGTCCCAATGGTAAGGAGTTGGTAGTCAGAGGTCTTAACAAGGAGTTGGTAGTCGGAGGTCCCGACAGCGATGAGGTTAGAGGCTGAGTGGACGAGAATCAGGAGTTGGGTTTGTGAATTTGGGATTTAGGGATTCAAAATTTACTTTAAGGATTTAGTATAATATATGTATATAAATATTTATTTATAAGAATATATATAAATTAATATATTATAAATTATAAATTATGTGGATATCCATTTCCACTCTGCTTTTTCAAAGGATATCTGTATCTGCATCCAAAAATTTTTGGATTTGGATATCCAAACTCGTATCCGCCCAGATACAGATTTTTCACATCCGTACCCACAAAAATTTCGGATCAGATTGGATATAGTTCTCCTCTTCATAGTATGAGAATCAAAGTTGCTTTTTTTAATAGTCAACCAAAATTGAAGATATACTTACTATATATATTATTGGATATATAGTAAAAAAGAAAATGGAGCCTCACACTTGTAGGAAGTAATCTCCTCCTATAGATTGATTGTAACACTTGGAATGAAACCCTGTAGACGATCTGCACCATTTACTTTGATTTTTATGTCGTGTTATGTATACTTATAAAATATATAGTGCTTTGGATGTCATTTATCCATGTTTTAAGCAATTGCAAATGAATATTTTCTAATAATATAACAAACAGGCACCATTTGATGGATGAATAAGCAGCCTCCAAACAACTTGAATTTGTGTATATTTACTTGTTATAACATAAGAAATATGATGAATAATTGAGATTCCCTATTTTGAGTTTACTATGTGAGTACAACTACTCTATAAAAGAAAATTTTCCTCCTACAAATATGGCACTCTTTCTTAAAGTAAATTCACTTAAAAATATGACTAAAGAACTAACAAATAACCTTACAAGTGAAGACCAAAACGATTCAATGCAAGTTGATTGATTTGAAGCTTCTTCCAAGGTGTTGGACATGGCAAGCCCACGCTAGTCATCTTCGAAGACCGACGACCATCTCTCCTGATATGGGGTGGATGACGTGGCCCCATCCGGGCCATCAGATCCCCTCAAATTTCGCTCCTCCAAGATCATCATGTCAAAGCAGGTCCAACGGGCTTCAGCCCATTCAGGCCCACAGGAAAATGGGTCCGACCCGATCCGTTAGGGTCTCAGACCCGTTTATCCCTGTCTATAAATACCAGAACCCTTCCTCACTTCCAAGGGTAATAAATTTTTTCCCACCTGAACCCTAGTTACTGTTGCTTTCTAAGTGACTGACTAGATCATCAGAGGGCCTATCATCGGGACTTCTCCCAGTGTTTCTAGGCAGTGTGCAGATACAAAATACCGAGACAAGCTACTAAGATCCGAGCCGAGCTATGAGATCTGAACCAAGCATCCCTTCCCTCTTGCTACGCTCAAACCGATCCTACAGCCAAGGATTGGATCAGTGCCAGTACCGCATCATCCGCTTCACAAATTACAAGAACTCACACCTGTTGCCCCCACACCCAAAAACAAGAAGTATCACGTTGGCGCCGTCTGTAAGAAACTTTAGGTACTGACGCCAGTCCGATCCCAACCAGGGACGTCATCTCAAGTCTGAGCTCTTTCATGGATCCCAAAGCAAGGAGGGCTGTCACCTCCGGACGTCGTCCTGATCCTACTCCCCATCACAGCCGCGCGGACGCCCAGGGCTCTAATCAACCACGGGTCAATGGCGCAACCGGACCCGAACCAGCCGCTTCTCACTCAGTCGTAACTGACTTGCTGTGCTTCATCCAAAATTGGCAGGCCAGTCGAACAAGGGGAGGGGTCACTTCCAACTCGGACCTGAGCCAAGGAAGACAATCGACCCCAGAACGGGAGCCAGGACACAGCCGCTCACCCCAAGGACCTCAACCATCGCATGAGCCGGTGGGGCAAGCCCCAGTAACGAGGGCCGAGTTTCATAATTTTAGGGACGAGGTCCTCCAGGAAATCCGAGGCCGTCCTAGGACCGAGGCGCACAACGACTCCATCCCTCAGCCAGAAGCCCGAGGCGGCGAGTCCCACGGATCGACCTGCCCGCTTGAACAAGATGCTGTCTTTCGACGCCTCCGATAGATAGAGAACCGCCTCGCCCATCTCGAAGAAGGCGGGCCGATGCCAGGCCATGGTTATAGGCTGACCCGACCCCTATTTTCCACTCAAATCTTGGAAGCCAAAATCCCCAGAAATTTCAGGCTCCCCAATTCGAGACATACAACAGCGAGGGTGATCCCGTTGATCACATGGAGGGGCTTAAAATCCTCATGATGATTCACAGTGCTTCAGATCCCCTCCTATGCCGCACTTTATCTGCCACCCTACGCGGTCCGGCTCGGGAATGGTTCTCGAAGCTCACCCCCGGCTCAATCTTCTTGTTCGACCAGTTGGAAAGAAACTTTCTATCCCACTTCGTGTGTAGCGCCCCAAATTTCTAATATGAGAGCTTAGAAAATAAGTGGTGAAATCCCAGCAATCCGCTTCAATAGAACAATAAACACCAACAACACCACTAAAATTTTTCTTCTTTATTACAACAATTATTACAATTACAGCGGAAGTCTAAACATCTCAACACAAATTAATCTTTTTTTTACAACTCAATAACAACTCAATATGTCATTACAATTTTACAACAAACGCTAAATAATCCAACTATCTCAAAATGCCCACTCAAGCCTCCAACCTCCAGTCTAAGCAGTAACCTGCAACAAGTGAGGCTAGAGTTGAACCCTAACCCCCAAACTAAAGGGGTCAGCCATAAAAATGGTGTGAGTGGCGACTAATCAAAACAAATAACATAAATGAACTTAAAACATAATATCCAATAAATATTAATCAAACACTAAAGTATGAAGTACAACGAAAGAATAAGGGGTGATACCAAAACCGAAAGCCAAGTGTGTGTAAAAACAGGAGATCCAAATGCATAAAAGTGATTCAAGAAAACATCATGACTACATGCTGACAACGATGACTACTAAGAGATGAAGATAAACTATGATAATTTGTCCATGCTTGATCATTCCGGAGATTGATCCCACATCACAGGTATTTTCCCTGGATAATTCAGGAGATCATCCCACATCTAAACATAGACTCATAATCACAGGAATACCCCAAAAGCGTCGCCTCGACTCCGATCATTCCGTAGTTCAATCCCACATCTCAAGATAATTACTTGGATAATTCCGGAGAAATACCTCACATCTCAGGTTAACTACCTGGATAATTCCGGAGATAAATCACACATCTCAAGTTAACTACTTGGATAATTCAGGAGATTAATCCTACATCAAAAGCCATACTGAGGTGCATAACTCAAGTTCTCATTCGTCATGACACTACTAATGCCTGTCCTTATTAGTTTGGGTTGCTGAACAAATCTCCTAGAGTAGTGCACCCTACCGGACTAAAAATCTGAATAACTGAAAATTTGCCTCAATGGGCCTCAACAAACAACTGAACAAACACCGGTATACTAGGGTCACTTACCTCTAGAGACTCAAAAACAAATATCCGAACAAATTACCACTTAACAAGTGGCTCAACAAAATATCTCAAAATCATGTTCTTAACTGAACATCTCATAGTCAAATACTGAACAAATATCTCAACATCAAGTACTGAACAAATGTCTCAAAATTAAACACTAAACAAAATATCTCAATTCAAATACAAAGATCCTTCAGGACCAGTCGACTGCACATCAGATCAGTCGACTGTCCAGAGGGCATGATCCAACATTTCTCAAAAATAAACTAAGGAAAGATCAGTCGACTGGATAAGTTATCAGTCGACCGTCCCGAAAGAACTGAACAAAATCATAAGCAGAGGACCAGTCGACTGACCACAGTCTAGGTCGACTGTCCCGAACAAACCTCAAAGACTAAAAATTCACAACAGGCTCGTGCCAGTCGACTGCTGCATGGTCCAGTCGACTGTCGGCTACAGGTTCCCAACAATAGGTCCGAACACAAATCAACCAGGGGTTTTCTAAGGATTCACTGATCATAAAAATTAATTGTATCCAGGCCAATAGCCATCTCTCAATAATCTCCATCATGGATACATTCCTCAATTAATCAAACACTCAAATCTCATGTTCTCATGATCTCAATTCTTAATTCTCCCATTAGGGTCTTCTCAACAAAACTAAATGTCGTCCTCAACACATAAACAAGATTGGTTTGCAATCACTAGATTCAGATGTTAAATATCTGATCACAACATAATCAGTTCTTAATTTGCTTTCTAACAACATGATCTCATAAATCCACATATCCTCAACAAATCTACATCTTTTCTCATCATGGTCCAAATATCAATTAAAAGTTCTAATCATCCATATCGAATAAGAGATCCATATCATATATACAATGTGATTAACCAAACAATAGCATGGCGATCACAACCATCATAACAAAGGTCTCATGTCCTTCATTAATCAAACAAACAAAGTAAACAAACAAACAAACAAACCAAAACAACCACTCACTTTGTTTTTGAAGAAAATCCACGAAATAGTTCTCCTCCTTGCTAGATCCAAGAAGCCTCTTCTTTTGCTCCTCAAAATAACCTCAAAAATCCTGTGTATACTCAATGACGGCTGGGAATAGGAAAATCCCTTATATATGCCGGATTAAAATATTAGGGTTTTCACCCAGTTTGCAAAATACTCCTTTTCAAAATACATCTTGCATATATAATTCCTTTCTTTGAAAAATAAACCAAATATCATTTAAATTAGGATCTAATAGAAAAGTATATTCTCAAACCTCAACAAGTACTGATCGGAATGTCCAGAAAACATCTTTTGCACTTCAACCCTCAAAATTGTCAATTTTGCAAATAAGTCCTTCTTTTCCCAAAAATTGCAAATAGTACTAATTAATTTCAGAAAAATCTGGAAAAATACTAAATAATTCTCAAATAATAAACAATGATTTTTCATAAAGAAAACTTAATTTCCCAAACTTCTAAAAGTCATTTGCACGTGTTTTGCACGTGTACAAAAGATACATCTTTTGGAAAATATTTATTAAATACTAAAAATCATTTAAAATTCATTTTCAAATAGTTAAAATAATATTTGAAAATACGGGGTTCTACATCGTGACCAGCAGAAAGGTCGAGAAGACGAGCGCGTCTCTTCTGGACCCCAGACAGAAGGAAGGGAAGTCACTCCGAGAGTTCGTTCACAGGTTCACCGCCAAGGCGAGATCTGTCTCCTTTCTCAATGTGGGCGTTGCTTCGGTATCTATCCGACACAACGTTTGGCACGGTCAGCTTAAGGCTTCCTTGGCCAAAAAACCACCTTCGACTTCCCCGACCTGCTCAACAGGGTTGAGAAGTACATTCGAGCGGAAGAGACCCTAAACCCTGAGGGCACCAAAGAAGCCAATGCTAAGGAAAAGTAGAAGGCAGACAACGTTGAGCCCATCAAGAAAGTCACGAAAGAGGCGACCAATCTCAAAAGAATTCCTCCGGTCCCCCAATTTGAGAGGTATGCACCACTGACCCAGAACGTGTCTGCAATCCTAATGGAGATTGAGGATAAAGGGATCGTCTGACTCCCTCCCCGACCAAGCAACAACAAGAAGCGGGACCATAGATTCTACTGCCGGTTCCACTGAGACAATGGGCATGAGATGGACAACTGTCAGGCACTTAAAGACGAGATAGAGGCCCTCATCCAACGAGGATACCTGAGGGAATTCACCCGGGATAACCCAAGAGATCGGAAGGATCCAAGGAATCCGAGGCCTTCGCCTCCCCCTTGAACGATCAACCGACGACCCAAGCAGGACCCCGAGCCCGAGGAAACCGGAGGGCAAACCATCCTACATTGCGTCCATGGTGGACCCATGGGAGGGGAATCCAATACTTCCCATAAGGCCTTCATCCGAGAGGTTAATTCTGTTCGAGACCGTCCCTCCCCCCAGATTCAGCAGTAACCAGTCTCCTTCTCCGGAGAAGACCTGGAGGGAGTCTGGCTCCGACACTGCGGCGCCCTCCTCATCAGCCTCTTCATAGCCAACTTCGAAGTCAACCGAATTCTCGTGGACAACGGGAGCTCAGTTAACATCCTCTTCTTGGAAGTATTTGAGAACCTCAAGCTCCCCCGAGATAAGCTAAAGCCGGCTGGGTACACCCTTTATAGGTTATCGAGCATCCCCATACAAATTGAGGGAATCATGACACTGGATGTAACAGTCTGCATGACCCCCATCATATGGACCGAATCAATGGACTTCATAGTGGTCAACGTCAAAGCGGCGTACAATGTCATTCTCAGTCGATCCGGACTCTACTCGTTTCAGGCCGTCCCCTCAGCCTACCACTTGAAGTTGAAATTCCTCACTGATCTCGGGGTCGGTGTTGTCCAAGGAAATCAAGAGTCTGCATGTTCATGCTATATGACTGCAGTAAGAGGCGGGGTGTTTTCCCTTGACACAATCGAGCTCCCACCTGAAAGAAGCCAGCCTGAGTCGGGAGGCAAAAGACAAGTCTAAGTGGTTCCGTGTGAGCCGTACCCTTTCCCCCACCTGAAGCTAGGTCTAATTGATTGTGTCTGCCACAATATCGACCTCTTTGCTTGGACCCCGTCTGACATGCCCGGAATTTTCGAGGAACTAATCATGCACAGGCTAAGTTTCCAACCAGGTTCCAAGCCGATCCATCAAAAGTGACACAAGTTCGCCCTGGAGAGGCAATAAGTAGTGAGAGTGGAGGTGGACAAACTGTTGTCCGCTCGGTTCATTCAAGAGGTCAGCTACCCTGAGTGAATGGCTAATGTCGTGATGGTGAAGAAGGCCAACGGGAGCTGGAGGATCTGCATAGACTTCACTGACCTCAACAGAGCGTGCCCTAAAGATCCTTTACCCCTCCCTAGCATCGACGCTCTGATCGACGCAATGTCAGGTCATGAACAACTGACCTTCATGGATGCCTTTTCAGGCTATAATCAAATCCGGATGTTCCCTCCGTACATTGCCAAAACATCCTTCGTTACAGACCAGGGTCTCTATTGTTATCGGGTCATGCTCTTCGGGCTCAAGAATGCCGGAGCCACCTACCAGAGACTTATCAATCGAGTTTTCAAAGATCAGATCGGTCGTAACATGGAAGTATACGTCGACGACATGCTCGTCAGGAGCCGACAAGGGCAAGACCATGTCGCCGACCTAGAGGAAGCCTTTGGCGTCTTTCGGTCCCACAACATGAGGCTCAATCCTGCCAAGTGTGCCTTCGGCATCTCCTCAGGGAAATTTCTCGGGTTTGTCGTTAGCCAGCGTGGCATAGAGGCAAATACCGAGAAGATCCAGGCCATAATTGATATGGTCCCTCCCAAAAAATTGAGGAAGTTCAGTGGCTCACGGGAAGACTGGCGACCATCGGCCGCTTTCTCTCCAAGTCTGGAGTAAAGTCCTTACCTTTCTTCAAGGCACTGCGGGGAGTGAAAGGCTTCGAATGGGGCGACCCCCAGCAAGAGGCGTTCGACCAGTTAAAGTCCTACCTCGCCAACCCCCCACTTCTGAGCAAACCCGAACCGGGCGAACCCCTCTTGCTATACCTCTCAGCCCCGAAAAATGCCCTCAGTGCCATGCTCGTCCAGAATGATGACAAAACTTAGAAGCTTCTCTACTAAGTGAGTAATGTCCTGCTCTCTGTTCAGACCCGATACGCCAAGATGGAGAAGGTTGCCTATGCCCTGGTCATGGATGCGCGAAAGCTCCATCCTTATTTCCAGGCCCACTCGATCCAGGTCCTTACGGACCAGCCTCTCAAGGCCATCCTCCATAGCTTGAGAGTTTCGAAGGCTTAGTCAAGTGGTCGATCGAGCTGAGCCATTACGACATCAGTTATCAGCCCAGGACAGCCATTAAGGGACAGGCCATCACCGAATTCATCATGGAGTGCACTATCTCCGAGCTGATTGACATCTAAGAGGCCGATCTGGTTTAGGAAGTTTATGTCGACGGCTCATCTTGTGAGGTAGGAAGCAACACGGGCGTCATCCTCAAAGGCCCCGACAACTTCATTCTCCAGTATTCTCTTTGCCTAAACTTCCTAGCCTTTAACAACGAAGCAGAATATGAGGATATGATCACAGGACTCACCCTAGTGCACAAGGCTGGGGCTAGGCAAATTAGGGCCTTTAGCGACTTCCAGATTGTGGTCAACCAGATCACCGGGGAGTACGACGCTCGTGACGCTCGGATGGTCCGATACTTGGCAGTAGTCCAGCAGCTCTTGACGTCCTTCAATTTCTCCTCGGTAGAATGGATCCCCGGGGAGAAAAATGCCCAGGCTGATTCCTTGTCAAAACTCGCCTTATCATTCTTCGAAGGCCTCGAGCGCACCATTCTAATCATTGTCCTCGTCAAGCCTAACATCGACCTCCTCGAAGCCTTCTACCTCACCACTGAACCTCAACCAGACAACTGGACGACTCCCATCCGGAAGTTCTTGGCGGAGGGCAAGCTTCCTCAAGATTGGGTCGAGGTGAGAAGGATCAGGGTCCGTTCAGAAAGGTTCATCATAATCAACGAGACACTCTTCAAGCGCTCGTACATAACAACGGACGACCCTACCTTCGCTGCCTAGCCCTCGATGAGGCCAAGTACGCTCTGAAGGAACTGCATGATGGAATCAGGGGGTGTCACATGGTGAGCAGGTCGCTCTCTAGAAAAGCCCTAAACCACAGGTACTACTGGCCGACCATGTTACAAGACGCCCAGGATCTTGTTAAAAGGTGCGGCCCCTGTCAAAGATTCTCCTCAGGTAAAAAGGCTTCCACAAGCCAACCTCTGCTCCCTGGCCAGTCCGACCCTCTTTGCTATGTAGGGAATGGACTTAGTCAGCCCTTTTCAAAAGCGACGGGCCAAAGAAAGTTTCTGGTAGTGGCCATTGACTACTTCACCAAATGGATCGAGGCAAAGGTTCGGGCCACGATCACAGAACACCAAACTCGGCATTTTTTCTGGAAGCATATCATCTGTTAGTTCGGGATCCCGCAGGTACTCATCACAGAAAACGGGACCCAATTTGCAGGTAAGAACTTTCGAAAGTTCTGCGAAGACATCGGTGTCCAGCAGCGCTTCTCATCAATATGTCATCTTCAGTTAAACGACCAGGCCGAAAACATGAACCGTCAAATCCTTGAAGGCCTCAAGAAGCGGTTGGATAATTATCCAAGGAGCTGTGGGCCGACGAGTTTCCAAGCATAATCTGGGCGCACCGGACGACGAAGAGAACCCCCACGGGTGAGTCACCATCCAACCTAACCTACGGAATAGATGTAACACCTCGCAAAATTGAAAATGATAATTTTGCCCTCGGGTATTACTCAAGTGCATTTTGTACCATTACTGGTGATATCCGTAATGTATTTCGATATGTATTTTGGATTCCTATTATTTATGCATTCTCGTATTCTTAAAATCCCATTTGAGACAACTCAAATGCTAAATTTCAATCTTTGTGTTTTTACATGCTTTTGCGTATTATCGATGCATGTGTCGATTTCGGGTATTCTACCGTTACGTGCAATGTTTTCGATGGGTTCAATTATTTATTGTTATGACGTGTTCAAATTCGGTTTATAAACGGAAATCCATTTTTGTCTGTTTTGATTAGTATACTTTTATACATATAGTGCACTTGTTTTTAATGTACGTATTAATTACGTTATTGGATGCGCATATTAGATATATTTTTCTTATATTGCAATCCGATTATTTATAATATTTTTTGTTCAATATAGTTAATTTTTTGTTTTGAGATTTTACGGGCGATGCACGTATTTTTAGTGCATGTGTTTAAGCGGATTCTTGTTCAAAATAAATTTCATGAAGAGTGTCTGTCTATTTTTATCGTGCATGAAAAATATAATTTTTAAGTTAATTTTATATGTTTATTACATATATAAATAATTGTTTTAAAGGAATTAAATAAATAATTTATTTTGGGGTGTACACAAAGCACGTGCACGTGCATACGTGCGATGTGCACACATTTTTGGGGCCGGGCTGTTTTAATGAGAGGGAAAATGACCGGTTGGTTTTTGTGTAGGAGGGAAAGTATAAATTTTGATTTTGTGTTAGTGGATTTGTTAGTGGAGTAGTGGACCATTAGTTATGCTAACTATCCATTAATTAACCTACTAATACCCCCCTACTCTTCCACATTCTCCTCATCATCCCCTACTCTTTCCTGTGTAATTCCAAGAGCCATCAGACCAAGCCAAGTCAACAAGTTTCCAATGGCCTTTTATTCACCATACATTTGATGTTTATACATATATACACTTGTATGTATATGTATGCAATCCCATCACTCTTCACACTACTTCTCCTCCCTCTCCTGTCACTTTCCGAAAACAATCCAGAACTCCCCACTGTCTACACCACCTATTCCAACATATAATATCCATTATATATATATATATATATAAGTGTATATATATATACCTATGTATGTGTGTTTAGTATGTGCATGATGGAGAATGAGTTGCTCCTACTGTTGCTTGCCGAAATTGGATTGGAAGGAGCCCACTGGATGCTGACCAAAAGTTGGATTGGGGGCTTGGCTTTGGTGCACGGATTTCGAGGAGTTTGCATTGGAGTTTTCTTTAGGAGCTCATAATTCTAGGAGTTCATTTGAGTACAAATTCTTCAACTTTGGGTAGGTGTTTCTTAAATCCTTTCTAATTTAGGAGTGTAAATTACATGATCGATAATATACAATTATTTGTTAATTGGTATGATGAAATTGCATGCTAGTTAAACTTCAAATTGCTAAATTTTAATTGGTGTGGTAGATGTGAATTGCTTAATCTAGTCTCTAAAAATTGTTATGATTGTTAGTTTGAAATGCTAGAATTGAAGAAACGTGATTTGTATGGAAATTGACACATGTTAAGATATTGGTTAAAATAATGCAAATGTGTTGAAAGGAATTGTTTGATTCTAATGTGTTAAAGAAGTACGGATCTAATCTCACTAATATTCGTTTTTATGAGTATAGAAATTTTATAAGAAATGTTTTGGTGAAAGACAACATTTTTATTTGGAAAATTAATTATATGTGTTTTTATGCATTTTGAAGAAAAGATTTTATTATATTGCAAAAATGAGAAACTTATGAATTCGAGAACAAGTACGATATTGTTTTTCATGGGAATACATTCCGGAAATAATTTATATTTTTATAGAAGTACTAATCAATTGAAGGATCAAGTTTTATTAAAACACCCTTTTGTGGGAATGTGTTGTCAGATTGTGATGAAGTCATCATTGCCTTTCAATGAAGAAAATATATTTATGTTCCACTTTAACTGCAACCTAGTGCAATCGACAGTCGACCGAACTAGAGTCGACAATCGACTGTCAGGTATTAAAATTCAGATTTTGTCGGCAGAACAATCAACTGTCTACTTATCTACAGTCGACTGTTACTGTCTTGATTATTGGTTTTTGAGTTTCGAAGTTTCACAAAACAGTCGATTGATTCTTTGTCAACAGTCGACTGAACTGACTGGGTTGTGTTTGAGTTTCAAAGTTCGCAGGACGGTCGACTGGACATTTTCCACAGTCGACTGAACTGGCTTTCATTCTTGAGTTTTGAGGTCTCGCAGAACAGCCGACTTGCCACTTTTAACAGTCGACTACTACTGTCTTAACTGATGGATTTTCTTGATTTTGGATTTGATTTCTGACATGTGAAAGTTGAATAAGATTGAATACGAGATTTTATGATTATTAATACTTGACTGAGATTATTTTGAAATGCACATAAGGGTACGAATGATTAAATTGATTAAGAGGTTGATGCCTTATGTTGTGAGATTATAAAGGAAATGTTTTTGAGAAAGAGTTTGTGAACAAAAGAAATGGAAATGATTATTTGAGATTGATTATGGCATATTGTTGATCTCTAGAAAAAGATAGTTGTTGGAATCTAGAGGCTAGGCGAGATCCTGGTGACCGGCAGTTTTATTTATGATTTGAGAGCTAACCGTTGAGAGTTGAGCATCTCTTGAGAAGTAGCTAGGTAGGCTGACTGTCTCTTTTGTTTTGATGATTTTCTTTTAAAACAAAAAAAATTGTAAGGATTAGATACATGGTGAATAAGTGACGAAAATAAGAGAAAAACACGAGTATGAGGGCCTCGGAGCAACGGTGTGAGAGTATTCACAGGCTGTCTTCACGATGCGTCGTGACATGATGTGGATATGTCTCCAGGAGTCGTACCGCAGGCGACGCTCGTGGGGTGTTTGGTGACTGCGGGTGGTGTCATGTCCCATGACGGAGGCTGAATTGTCCACAGGCTATCTTCACGATGCGTCGTGACATGACGTGGGATTCCCCTCCAGGCTGTCTGGACATGAGCTCGTAACTCATAGAACATCTAGGACACTTATCGTAGTTACAGTAGTAGTTAAGTCATGGTGAGGGATTGAACCCTACAAGTTGAAGAACGGTTAAGAGCTTGCCCTCAGACCTATGCAGTATGGGATGCATAGAATCTGAACAAGTGCATTAGTGTCATGTATTATAAATAATTGCATTAAGGACTAAGTGCACAGCACAACACGACATCAATAGGATAGTCCCTTTGTAGTTTTGTTTGTGATCAAGTTTGTGTTTGGTAAAGTGTTTAATAATCGTTATACTGTTCGGCATAGCGAGGATGACCGTGAATAATATTTCGTCGATTGTAAGCAACTGACACGCCTACAGTTTTATATGTAGGACTTGGAGTTTACAAGAAGATATAAAGATGAAATGGTTGTTGATGATTATTCAAATGTCAAGTTGCTACAGTTGTACATTTATTATTGTTGTATTTTATTAATTCCGCTGCTTGATAATGTAAAAGACTCTGATGTAATTATTGTTGAAATAAAAAATTTTAAATTCCTTGTAAAATTGTACGAAATAAAGTGTAAAGATCCTGTGGAACTCGAATTCATCTTATTTTGGAATTTGGGGTGTTACAACAGAGGCGGTTATCCTCTTGGAGATCGGACTCCCTTCGCCCAGGATCATGACCTTCGACGAGGAGAACAACTCAACGGACCTCAGAGCCAACTTGGATCTTATTGACAAGGTTAGGGAAAAATCCATCGCTAGAAGAAGCATATACTAACAACGGATCGAAAGGTTTTATAACAAGAGGGTCCGCCCCACCGACATCAAGTTAGGTGACCTCGTGCACAGAAAGCTAGCGGTATCCGACACCAAAAGAAAGAGAAAGTTAGCCCCTAATTGGGAGGGTCCGTATAAGGTATCTGAAATGGTACTTCCCGGGACTTACTGACTACAGACCAAGGGGGCAAGATAGTGAAGAGGCCCTGGAACGCGGAACACCTCATCAAGTTCCTCGAAGGGGATGACTAGACTCCTCTTGTAACCAAGCGTATGTAACCAACCCCCTGTAATCGGCACTACGTGCCTCTCCTTTTTTTAAATTTTTTGTAAATAAGAAAGTGTAAACCTAGGCATTTCCCTTATTATTTTTATTTTTGTGCGACTTTCTGTACATTCGCCACACCCTAGATTTTCTACAAGCATGGGGGCTCCACATTCGGCATTGACCTCGAGCAATGCCCTAGCTTTCTCAAACTGTATGGGCTAGGCACTCGGCAACAACCTCGAGCCACACCCTAGCTTTTCTACCAGCATGGGGCTCCACATTCGGCATTGACCTCAAGCAACGCCCTAGCTTTCTCAAGCTGTATGGGCTAGGCGCTCGACAATGACCTCGAGCCACACCCTAGCTTTTCTACAAGCATGGGGGCATGATATTGGACATTGATCTCGAGCAATGCCCTAGCTTTCTCAAGTTGTATGGGTTAGGTGCTCGGCAATGATCTCGAGCCACATCCTAGCTTTTCTACAAGCATGGAGACTCGACATTCGGCATTGACCTTGAGCAATGTCCTAGCTTTCTCAAGCAGTATGGAATAGGCACTTGGCAATGACCTCGAGCCACACCCTAGATTTTTTACAAGCATGGGGGCTCGACATTCGGCATTGACCTCGAGCAATGCCCTAGCTTTCTCAAGCTGTATGGGATAGGCGCTCAGCAATGACCTCGAGCCACACCCTAGCTTTTCTACAAGCATGGAGGCTTGACATTCGGCATTGACCTTGAGCAACACCCTAGCTTTCTCAAGTTGTATGGGCTAGACACTCGGCAATGACCTCGATCCACACCCTAACTCTTCTACAAGCATAGGGGCTCGACGTTTGGCATTGACCTCAAACAATGCCCTAGATTTCTCAAGCTGTATGAGCTAGGTGCTCGGCAATGACCTTGAGCCACACCCTAACTTTCACAACAAGCAGGGGGCTCGACATTCGGCGTACGCTGCAGGCAGCATCCTAGGCTTTCTTACAAGCCAGAGGACAGAAAAATCAAATTTCATTCATCATGACGCCTTGAATGGCCACAGTACAATAAAGGTTTATTACAACGGTTCTTTTCACCCCAACCTAAGTTCTTCTCGTGGGGCTTTTTTGGCTAACACGGACCATCTCAAGCCCCACCAAGCGGGTCCTTCCTCCAGTGTGCTTATCCGGGACCACCGCCAGTGTAGACGTCCCAGCAACGAAGCTTTGCACATTAGCCGGTCTCGCCATTTCCAGATACAGGGTCTGCGAGGAACCCAAGATAGAGGGGCCGCCTCCCCCAAAAGGGTTGAACCGGGATCTGCCTATGCCGAGCATGACATTAAGTCTCTGAATTTCCAGCTCCTTCTCCACCACGACCTCACGGAGAATGGACTCAGAGGTCGGTCACCTGGTGGAGGCGTCAGACATTAACCAGTTCATCTCGGCACTCCCCCAGTCTCGGTCGGCTATAGTCCTCTTCAGGCACGCCGCCTCTAAACTGAGCTCCTTGGACTTGTTCATGAAATAACTTACCGCAGCTTCTCGATCGTAGGCCTGTTTGTGAAAGCAAGTAGGGTGGGCTTGACGCTCGGCAGTGACCTCAAGCCACCACCTAGCTTTCATAGCAAGTAGGGTGGGCTCAACACTCAGTAGTGGCCTCGAGCCAACCCTAGCTTTCACAGCAAGCAGGGGTAGCTCGACACTCGGTAGTGACCTCGAGCCACCCCCTAACTTTCCAACAAGCAGGGTGGGCTCGACGCTCAGCAGTGACCTCGAGCCACCCCCTAGCTTTCATAGTAATCAGGGTGGGCTCGACGCTCGGCAGTGCCCTCGAGCCACCCCTAGCTTTCACAGCAAGCAGGTGGGATCAACGCTCGGCAACGACCTCGAGCCACCCCTTAGCTTTCATAGCAAGTAGGGTGGGCTCGATGCTCAGTAGTGACCTCGAGCAACCACAAGGATTTCACAGCAAGCAGGGTGGGCTCGACGCTCGGCAGTGACCTCGAGCCACCCCTAGCTTTCGCAGCAAGCAGGGGGGCTCGACGCTCGGCAGTGACCTCAAGCCACCCCTAGCTTTTCAACAAGCAGTGTGGGCTCGACACTCGACAGTAACCTCGAGCCACCCCCTAGCTTTCACAGCAAGCAGGTGGGCTCGATGCTCGGCAGTGACCTCGAGCCACCCCCTAGCTTTCACAGCAAGTAGGGTGGGCTCGACGTTCGGCAGTGACCTCGAGCCACCCCTAGCTTTCGCAGCAAGCAGGGGGGATCGACGCTCGGCAGTGACCTCGAGCCACCACCTAGTTTCCAACAAGCAGTGTGGGCTCGACGCTCTGCAGTGACCTCGAGCCACCCCCTAGCATTCACAGCAAGCAGGGTGGGCTCGACGCTCGACAGTGCCCTCGAGCCACCCCTAGCTTTCACAGCAAGCAAGTGGGATCAATGCTCGGCAACGACCTCGAGCCACCCCCTAGCTTTCATAGCAAGTAGGGTGGGCCCGATGCTCGGTAGTAACCTCGAGCAACCCCCGGGATTTCACAGTAAGCAGGGTGGGCTCGACGCTCGGCAGTGACCTCGAGCCACCCCTAGCTTTCGTAGCAAGCAGGGGGGCTCGACGCTCGGCAGTGACCTCGAGCCACCCCCTAGCTTTCCAACAAGAAGTGTGGGCTCGACACTCGGTAGTAACCTCGAGCCACCCCTTAGCTTTCACAGCAAGCAGGTGGGCTCGATGCTCGGCAGTGACCTCGAGCCACCCCCTAGCTTTCACAGCAAGTAGGGTGGGCTCGACGTTCAGGAGAGACCTCGAGCCACCCCTAGCTTTCGCAGCAAGCAGGGGGGATCGACGCTCGGCAATGACCTCGAGCCACCCACTAGCTTTCCAACAAGCAGTGTGGGCTCGATGGTCCACAGTGACCTCGAGCCACCCCCTAGCATTCACAGCAAGCAGGGTGGGCTCGACGCTCGGCAGTGCCCTCGAACCACCCTCTAGCTTGCACAGCAAGCAGGTGGGATCAACGCTCGGCAACGACCTCGAGTCACCCCTTTGCTTTCATAGCAAGTAGGGTGGGTTCGATGCTCAGTAGTGACCTCGAGCAACCCCAAGGATTTCACAGCAAGCAGGGTGGGCTCGACGCTCGGCAGTGACCTCGAGCCACCCCCTAGCTTTCAAACAAGCAGTGTGGGCTCGACACACGGCAGTGACCTCGAGCCACCCCTTAGCTTTCACAGCAAGCAGGTGGGCTCGATGCTCGGCAGTGACCTCGAGCCACCCCCTAGCGTTCACAGCAAGTAGGGTGCACTCGACGTTCGGCAGAGACCTCGAGCCACCCCTAGCTTTCGCAGCAAGTAGGGGGGATCGACGCTTGGCAATGACCTTGAGCCACCCACTAGCTTTCCAACAAGCAGTGTGGGCTCAACGCTCCGCAGTGACCTCGAGCCACCCCCTAGCATTCACAGCAAGCAGAGTGGGCTCGATGCTCGGCAGTGCCCTCGAGCCACCCCCTAGCTTTCACAGCAAGCAGGTGGGATCAACGCTCGGCAACGACCTCGAGCCACCCCTTTGCTTTCACAGCAAGTAGGGTGGGCTCGATGCTCTGTAGTGACCTCGAGCAACCCCAAGGATTTCACAGCAAGCAGGGTGGGCTCGACGCTCGGCAGTGACCTCGAGCCACCCCTAGCTTTTGCAGCAAGCAGGGGGCTCAACGCTCAGCAGTGACCTCGAGCCACCCCCTAGCTTTCCAACAAGCAGTGTGGGCTCGACACACGGCAGTGACCTCGAGCCACTCCTTAGCTTTCACAGCAAGCAGGTGGGCTCGACGCTGGCAGTGACCTCGAGTCACCCCCTAGCTTTCATAGCAAGCAGGGTGGGCTCGACGCTCGACAGTGACCTCAAGCCCCCCTAGCTTTCGCAGCAAGCAGGGGGGATCGACGCTCGGCAGTGACCTCGAGCCACACCCTAGCTTTCCAACAAGCAATGTGGGCTCGACGCTCCGCATTAACCTCGAGCCACCCCCTAGCATTCACAGCAAGCAAGGTGGGCTCGACGGTCGGCAGTGCCCTCGAGCCACCCCCTAAATTTCATAGCAAGCCTGTGGGCTCAATGCTCGGCAACGACCTCAAGCCACCCTCTAGCTTTCATAGCAAGTAGGGTGGGCTCGATGCTCGGCAGTGACCTCGAGCCACCCCCAGGCTTTCACGGTAAGCAGAGTGGGCTCAACGCTCGGTAGTGGCCACGTGCCACCCTTAGCTTTCACAGCCAGCAGTGGTCTCGATGCTCGGCAGTGACCTCGAGCCACCCCCTAGCACATCAAGTAGGGTGGGCTCGACGCTCGGCAGTGACCTCGAGCCACCACCTAGCTTTTACAGCAAGTAGGGTGGGCTCGATGCTCGGCAGTAATCTCGAGCCACCCCTAGCTTTCGCAGCAAGCAGGGGGGGCTCGACGCTCGGCAGTGACCTCGAGCCACCCCCTAGCTTTCATAGCAAGCAAGGTGGGCTCGACGCTCAGTAGTGCCCTCGAACCACCTCCTACCTTTCACAGCAAGCAGGGGGGCTCGACGCTCAGCAGTGACCTCAAGCCACCCCCTAGCTTTCATAACAAGCAGGTGGGCTCGATGCTCGGCAGTGACCTCGAGCCACCTCCTAGCTTTCACAACAAGCATGGGTGCTCGACGCTCGGCCATGACCCTCGGCATCCAAGCATGGAGGCTCGACTGCCGATGCTCGACCCTCGAATGCCTATCATGAGCTCTGAGCCAATTCCTGGCTCTCACAGGCTAGGGCTCGATGCTCGACGTTTGGCTCCCGACCCTTGGTCCTCGGCCCTCGACGCCTTTTTCCCTCCAGGGGATCTCCTTCGTCCTACCCTACTTACCACTCCAAGAAACTACAAATCATACTCTCCAAACACACCGCTCCACTCTTCCTACGGGGATAGACTACTCTACGGCTGGCTTTTGCAGCCCTCCAGAAGTGGGGGGCTCTTGATATGGGGTGGATGGTATGGCCCCATCCGAGCCATCAGACCCCCTCAAACATCTCTCCTCCATGATCATCAGGTCAAAGTAGGTCCAACGGGCTTCAGCCCATTCAGGCCGACAGGCAAACGGGTCCGACCGGGTCCGTTAGGGTCTCAAACTCGTTTACCCCTGCCTATAAATGCCAGACTCCCTCCTCACTTCCAGGGGTAATAAACTTTTTCCCACCTGAACCCTGGTTACTATTGCTTTCTCAGTGACTGACTAGATCGTCGGAAAGCCTGTCATCGGGACTTCTCCCGGTGTTTCTAGACACTGTGCTGGTATAAAAGACCGAGCTGAGCTACTAAGATCCAAGCCGAGCTACGAGATCCGAGCCGAGCTACGAGATCCGAGCCAAGCTACGAGATCCGAGCCGAGCATCCGGCCTCTACCTCCCTCCTGCTACCCTCGAGTCGATCCTACAGCTGAGGATTGGATCAGCGCTAGTACCGCATCATCAGCTTCACAAATTACAATAACTCACACATGTTGCCTCCACACCCAAAAACAAGCAGCATCATCTCCCATGCTATTAGTCTTTGCCTTTTTTTCGTTTTATATATCTAACACTCGTTTTACGAAACATTTCCGTTGATGTCACTGCAAGATGTGCATGCTTAACCTTTTGTTCTCTAAAAGAACATTTTAGCACATAATTGACAGTGGTTGTAATCCTATCAATTTAAAACAATAATAACAAAGCATTTTTTCCAACTAGTTGGGGTCATGAATCCTGGTTTTCCATTCTGCTCGGTTTAGAGCAATATTTTCTGCAAGGCCACAAGTTATTATATATTTTCTCACCATTTTCACCGAAGTAATTTTAAGTCTTCTCCTACCCTTAACTCTACCTTCAATACTTATCAAATCACTTTTTCGAACGGGGGCACTATTAGGTCTACGTGTGACATGTCCAAACCACATGAGGCGACTCTTTCTTAATTTATCTTGGATAGGAGTTACCTTTATCGTGTCTCGTATATGCTCATTTCTATTTCTATCATATCCGGTTTTACCACACATTCATCTTAACATCCTCATCTCCGCTACACTCATTTTTTGGACATGTTGTTTCTTTGTTGTCCAACACTCTGTCCCATATATCATTGCGATCTAACAGTTGTCCTGTAAAATTTTCCTTTCAATTTCAAAGATATATGTTTGTCACAAAAAACACCACTAGCTTTTCTCCACTTAAGCACCCTGCTTGGAACCTATGTATAATATCTTCACAATTCTTCCCATCTCTTCATATAATCGAGTCTAAATATCAGAAACGATCTCTCTGAGGTATTTCTTGACTATCATGCTTCACGATTGCCTCATTTGTGTTTCGAATATTACTAAAATTACATTCAATATACTCTATTTTAGTTTTACATATTCTAAAACCTCTAGCTTCCAATGTTTCTTTCCACGATTTTAATTTAGCATTGATTCCTGCTCTAGTTTTGTCACGCCCCGCTTCCCAAAATACGGGAATACGAGCACATAACGAAGGACCGGCGAATGATTATACATCATCCATAAGCTGTACCAGTCTAACTCAATAATATACAAGAGAAAACAACCACGTAAGAAGAATATAATCACATAAATAAAGAATAAACTCTGAATTAATCATGAAATAAATTCATCAAATAATAATCCAACATCTGGGATAAAAACAATCTTCGAGTCATAAAAGTACAAGAATACAAAGTATGACAAAAAGAAATACAATAAGCAAATAATAAGGGATAACTAAGTAATCTAAAGTCCAGCTCCGATCCTCAGAGAGTTTGCTCACCAATTTCTTCTGGTACTGCTCCTTCGGTACCTATTAATGCTTGATCTAAAAAGAAAGAAAAGAGTGCCCTTAGAGCAAGTCGTGGGCAGCAAGTAGAGAAAACAAAGGATAAAGGAAAGCATGAATATCAAAGAAAATGAACAGGGTCAAAGTCAAAGAACAAAGTAAAGAGCAGGCAATAATATCAAAGGTGTACAATAATCACGCATATAATGAGTGATATCAAGTCAAGATCAAGCATGAGATGCATGTTATTATGTATTTTATTAATCTATCTAGTGCACGTACTACTGCGTCCCATTCCACAGGTTCGGCGCAAGCACAGTGATCGTTTTAGACTGATGGTGAATTCACGGATCGTGTACTCGGCGTAACTAGATAACATGATAACAAGATAACGAGATCACGTGATAACAAGATAACGACATAATGTGATAACGAGATAACGAGATAACGAGAAGGTCTTTACCGAGTACATTTTCCGATCGTTCACTACCAAGTCTATCCATAATATCCCGGCTTGTTATTAGTTTATTTTCATCCTATGTGAGCATGTAAGAGGATGTCAATATTGTATGATACTAAGTGTGTCTAATTCTATGCACTACAGACAAAGCAAGAAGCAAACACATCATATAAGCACAATTCATACAATCAGGATAGCATAACCTTGCTGTACTAAAATATGGATTATGGGCACTACAAAATAGCAAATCTGAATCTGTCGGAAGGCCTAGAAATTAGACTTCCACATGGTTTCAGCGAATATAATTAAGGTATATAAAAGATATAGAAACTAGGGTGAAAACTCTATTCTATTCAGATTTTATGTTCAGGTAGCATGCAATAAGTTGTGTTCAACTAATTATTTCAGGTCAGACAACTCATTAATAAAATCTATAAAAATTCTGGGTGATTCCTACATTTGTCTAGGTTCAACTAGATTTATTTCAGATATTTCTTTTACTGTTACCATGGTCAATTAAATTAAGAAACAGCAGGATACGCATGCATTTGTGAATCTGGAATTACTAACATGGTTGTACTAAAATAATGATATCTAGCAGGTTATACATCAGAATTCAAATCCGAAAAAAGGGAAAGTGAAACTAGACATCCAGAGCTACAATTTATGTTCAGCAAGTTATTTCATATTATGACATTAGCATGGTGGAAAATCTGATACAAAATGAAATAACTAACAGTTCAGAAATTGTTTTAACATAAAATGGCAACAAATAAATCATATGATCACATGTAGCATGCAAATTGGTAATCAAAGTGATCCTAGGTGTCAACATGCAAATTTCTAAGTTTAAGATATAATTATCACAGGCATGGTATCAATTCATCGATCAACTTCAATCTGACACATACAATTTAACATGTCCAACTTATCAAGTAGTCCTATGCATGAATCTAGTTATTTAAATGTGCATATGCATGAAACAATAGGGACTAGGTTTTAGATCAAAGAGACGGCACAATGTTAAGAGTATGTCGGGTTAGCTCGTGTAAACCCTCAATAAACTTAACAAAATTGTCAAAAGCAGTATGATAACAAAATGGACGGGATCTACTTGCGAGAGATCAAATAAACTTGAACAGAATAAAATTCTAGTTAAAGAAGAGACTTGCCCATTAATTTGCAAATTCAGATAATAAGAATAATGGGATCAGAATCCCAGTAGAAAATCCCAAAAGAGCACATGTGAAATACGTGCGAAGAAATCCAAGCAAACAAAGCAACAACAACTCAGCGAAATCCCCACACCGGATCGGCCCGAACACAGATTAGCGATTCGGATCCAATGTGCCAAAATACGGGACAGCAAAAATACCCAATCGGCTCCCGTCTTCAACCTTCGGCAGGGAGAGAGAGAGAACGACGACGACTGTGAACACGACGGCGCGGCATTGTGGTGGGGGTGCTCGGTAGCGATGACCATGGCGAGGCGATGGTGACTGGTCGGTAAGCGACGCAACGACGGCTTCGACGGCTGCTCTGTTTTCCGCTCGCGAACAGAGGAAGATGCCAGCGGGAAAAATGAGCGGGCTTGGACGACGGCAATTAACGACGATGAGGGTTGGATTCTCCGGTGGATGCGAGGTGTGAACAGGGAGATGATCGGAGCACAGGATGGCAGAGGCAAGGACGAGATGGCGACGAGGCGAAGATGGGTTGCGATGGAATCGGGAGATTGGGTGAGGACGGGGAGAGAGATGGAGATGATCAGAGGACGACGGGACGTGGGTGATGGGATGCAGGCGAGGGTAATAGAGAGGAGGAAGGTGGCGATCGGGAGATGGGTTTGGCGGTGGATTAACAGGGAGAGGGAGAGCGGGAGTTTGGAGAAGGATTAACAGTAATTGGGAATTAAGGAACAGTAATGGGATGCTAATGACGGCTAGGGTTGAGTAAAATAGGATTAGGGTTTTAATAAAAGAGATTAGGGTATTTATAGGAAAAAGATAGGATATTGGGCTATTTGGTATTTGGGTATAGATCCAATAAAATAAAATACATTGTATAGAATACAATTGATCAATACAAATCTGAATACAAGAAGATATGTGATATAATATAATTTGTATTACATAAATTTTTTGAAACAATTATAAACACAATTACCGAAATAATAATAATAATTAATCATAATACCCATAAGAATATAAATAATAACCATGACAATAAAATTGTAATACTAATATTAACATTAATAATAATAACAATGACAATAAAAATACTAACAATAATAATAGCAATCATCAGAATAATAATATCAATATATAAAAATAGAAATTCGTTGAAGTAGTTCCAATCAGTAATAATCATTCTTGATTTGAGTTAAAATGTAAATAGTTGATCAGGTAGAAATAGAGAGAAAGTTTATTCAAAAATAATTATAACTATTGTTTAAGAAAATGTTTTAACTAAGAACTCAAAACGAATTTGACGATAACAATTTTATAAATTTCGAAATACAGAAAAATACTCAGAAAATACGTATTTGCGGAAATAGGGGTTACAAGTTTCGTCTACTAAGACGACGTCATCGGCAAAAAGCTTACACCAAGGCATCTCATATTGTATTCCTTGCGTCAATTTATAAATTTTCTCAGTGCATAAATTGTTTTCATTGTAATCCTATCAATTTAAAAAAAGTAATAAAAAAAAAGAACGAAAATTCTACCACTAAAGGCAAGCAAAGTTAAATTATGATTAGGTTGAGGACCCTAGTTAGAACCTACACATCTCCAAACTTTAAATAATATTAATAATAATAATAATAATAAATAAAATAAAATAAAATATGAAGATTCTTAATTATGAAGCACATGTGATGCAACATAAGTATTATTGTACACTCAATTGTCTATACACAAGTATACCCTACTGCTTAGTTTTATAATAGACTAGACTACTAACGTACAATAATGCAGTTGGTCTCTCAAAATTTAGATATTGTTGGAGCTATCTTCAAATCAGTTCCGGAATTGAATTTTGATTACAAATGTTGGTGCTTAATATTCTATTTATTTTTTTTCCAAGTACTTGAAAAATATAAATTAAAAATATCACGCTTCTGCTTAGTTGCAAACTGCCCGGAAGATCTAACCGCACTTTATAATTTTTCTATGTAATGTTCATTTCTAATTTTTTAGCTTACTATTTTGCCCCCTCCCATCTTAGTAATTTTTCCTAAAAATATTATTATAAAGAGATATTTTTGTCCTTTCAAGTGTAGTCCGTTCGAAATAACATCAATGTTTGTTTAGTTATATAATAGATAGTACAAATAAAAATAGAAAAATGTATAAAACACGAGATCGAGGCATGTTATACTGCTTGTTTTCGGGTGTGGAAGCAAGAGATAATGTGAGTTCTTTAGGAAAGAGGAAACTCAGATCTCGACCACCGATCTGACCCTACTGTGATGCTGATGTGTGATCGAATTTGGTAGGTCTGGGAGGGATTGACCGTCATCGGATACCTGTAAAATGTCTGAAACACTAGGAGAATTCCCGGCAACAGACCCTCTAATGCTCAAGTTAATAACCAGAGGAGTAAGAGAGGCGTAAGTGGTAAAACAATGATTACCTGGTTACTGTAAAGGTAAGGCTGTATTTATAGGCGTGAGAGCCTGATTATGGAATATTCCCTGATTCCCTTATTAGGGGATGTGACCCGATTCACGTTGGGTTTGATTTGGGTGATGGGCCTGTAGTCAGCCCAAAAGTTATTATGGAATTTCCTCAGAGATTCGTGCTAGGATCAAGCGGTGCCGATCGTCCGTTATTTTTATCCTCATCATAAGCCAACCCCCCCCCCCCCCCCAACTCCCGAAGATAACATTTTGGTCTCCTTCGATGAGCAGTTGACTCATTGAGGGTGTTGTGTAGACAATGACGATCTGCACATGTCGAAATTAAGAGTGTCCCACTACGGTGTGAATCTACGGGAAGCGTGCCCCCCCCCCCCCCCCTTCACTCCTGGATATGACATTTTGGTCTCCTTCGAGGAGTAGTTGACTCATTGAGGGCGTCGTGTAGACAATGACGATCTGCACATGTCAAAATTGAGAGTGTCCTACTACGGTGTGAATCTACGGGAAGCGTGGGGTCGGCTGTCATGATGAGGTCGATAGTGAGTCTCCCATGCTCGAGGTCCCCGTAAGGGACGCCACGCCGAGGGCACAGTGGTCGGGATGTAATACCCTAAACTTTCATTTTAATAAAAATATTGATTTTCACGTGTTGTGCACGTGTAAATTTCATGTGTATATTTATTTATTTATTTTTATATATAAAATTTCATTTTTATGAACAATTATTTTCTTCCTTTATTTCACTAAAAGCCTATTTTTATTAAGCCTAAACACTATTTTCGTAGTTTGAGCCCACTTTAATAAATTATTATTTTATTATTTTGGCCCACAAGCCTAAGACCACTTATTGTGAAGCCCACAAATTTAATTAATCGATTAAATGATAACACTTGTCATGTAGACACAAATTGTGAACATTTTGATTAATTAAAAGTGTACAAACTTCAAATAGGGGGTACTAGGGAGCACGTGCATGCACGTAGTGTGCAATGCACACCATGTGAGGCCGGGATTGGGTATGGAGTAATGGTGAGTGGGTGTGTGTGTGCATGGGTAGTTATGTGTGTGTGGGTGGTTGCTACAACTTCCCCTCCTATCCTAGCCATCCATCCTATAACTATCCAATGAATCCTAGCCCTCCAATCTATCCTAGAATTAGTATAAATACTCCCCCTATTTATATGTATTCTACACTAAGCAACTATTGAAAGAAAAAAAACATTATAGGAGATATATAGTAGCGTGAGTGTGAGTGTGTGTTTTCCCCATTGGAGGCCGGCCACTCATTTCCCCACCTAGGAGCTCTCGGTTTTGGCAAGGAAGAAAGGAGAAGGAGATCGTTGCATCGCAATCTACGAGGAGAAGGCACTCTCTCGCATTCTAGGGGACTCTAGGAGATTTCTAATTGGCTTTTTCTTTAAAGAGGTGTGTGTTTCTGATGACTTCTATAGTAGAAATCATGCTAGGGAATGAAATTGAATTATCCTTATAAGCTACTAGTTGAAATGAAATGCATGCTTGCCAAATTAGAAGAGAATTGATAAATTAGCAAATGTGTGTTGTTTGATTACTATATTTATTAATTATGAGTAAAGTGAATGTTCTCTTTATTTCTAATGTTAGTATGCAAAATATGTCCTAAATGCAAACTATGTGGATTAACTAGTAAAAGACTAGCATCGTGTTTATTGATTAATAATGCTAAGTAGAATAGTGTGTTAAAGATGAATTGAGAGAAATGATTGTTAATAGATGTATTGAAATTACCCATTGCTATATGTGCCATGTGAAATTAGAATAAATGAGAAAGAATGTCCTTTTGCATACGAATAATTGAATGTATCATGTGTAAATTAATTAATGAAATAGAAGTTTTACTCACTTATAAAGCTGATTTTGTGCTCTAAAAATATTATAGTTATCAATTTGTAAGCAAACATCATTGTAGTGAATTTTGTGTGAGAAATCATTCTTATTTATGAACAATTGTGTAATAGTTTTCAAATGTCGAAATAGTGTTCATAAAATTCATACTAAGGCTAAATACATGTTTTAAAAGAGGAAAAAATACCTTTAAATATACTGGTTATTGATAAATTAAATGTATTTTTATTCTGGACATTTTATTTTCTAAAGAGGAGAAAAAGGGACAATTCGCTTTTGAGAAATTTTTAAGTATAGCTTTGAACATATAATTAATATCAAAATCTATTTTAAATACCTTCCAATCAATATGTCCACTTAGACCAACTGGTCGAAGAGACTTAGGGTTCGCTTCAGTAGTCGGATGTCTTGAGTTCGATACCCCGAGGCTGTGTTTTATTTTGTTGTTTTTGTTAAAAATCCAAATCACCGAGAACAGAACACATAGGGCTTATAACCCCTAGTTGAAATGACTTGCGACTTTGGCGCATTAGTCCTGTGCGCTGTCTGCCTCACCGCTGGTCGCTGGTTCGAATCTTGGTGGGTTTTGGAGTTTAGAAAAAATGTTTTTTTTGAGATTTTTGAATGGAATTGAATTTTTAAAATAGAATAAAAATCAGAAAATTATGTTTTAATTACTGGAAAAAATATTGGAACTTTATAAGAAATATTTATAAAACTTTTGATAAAGTGTGAATAAGAAATTTGGGTTTTTGCAAGAAATGACTTCTTTTTGAAATTAAATTGTCCTTCTAAATAAAAGAAAAATGAATGAAATTTTTGAGTTACAAAAGATGAAAAATTAGTAATGAGGAATTTTGAAAGTGTGCTTGATGTGATTAATTGAACTTCTTATTTGTGCTAGTAGTAAGATTTGGAAATGTGAATAATAGATTTGTGGAATACATAAATTATTGGAGACTATTAATTGAAAATTTTTTCTTACACGTGAGTTGCACGTGAAGTTGAATTATTGATTGTGATGAATTATGAAAGGTGTGAATACATGAATACTATGCTATTGGAATATGAATTGTGATTAATCATGAAATGATCTCATGAGTATGACATTGTAATTATGAGTTGAAATTGAGAATTAGGGTATAGCCAAGCCTTATACCGGCAATGAAAAAATGAGAAAATGATATTTTGAAATGAGAAGACCAATGTTTGGGTCATTTGAATTAAATGGATAAGACCGGTATAGTGGAAGTGCTACACTCTAAGAGTTGATTTTATTCATGATTCAATTAAACTAAGGATTTGATGCATAGTGAAGATGTGATGAAAGTAAGAGAAAAACATTGAGTATGAGGGCCATTGGATTGGCGGCGTGAGAGTATTCACAGGATGTCCCATGATGAGTCATGATAGGGCGTGGATACTGCTCTAGAGTACCGTCCCGGTGGCGACGCTCGTGGGGTGTTTGTTGACTGCGGGTGGTATCATGTCTATGGTAGGAGCTGAATTACCACAGGATGCCTGCATGATGAGTCATGTGTCAGTGCGTTGGGATTCCCTCCAGGGCGCCTAGACATGAGTTCGTAGGTCAGAAAACATCTAGGATACTTACCGTAGTTACAGTAGTAGATTAAGTCATGGCGAGTGATTGAACCCTACAAGATGAAGAACGGTTAAGGGCTTGCCCTCGGACCTATGTAGTATGGGCTGCATAGACTCTGAACAAGTGCGCGTTAGTGTCATATAATATAAATAATTGCATTAAGGACTAAGTGCACATTCACGACACGACATCAATAGGATAGTCCCTTTAGCTTTGTTTGTGACAAGTTTGTGTTTGTAAGAAATGAGAATCGTTATACTATTTCTGGCATAGAGAGGATGGCCGTGTATAATATTTCATCAGTTGAATGAACTGACATGCCCGCAGTTTTATATGAAGGGTAAAGATGCTTGACTATTGAAGTATACATGCTATGCAAGGCTATTTTAAATGTTGTTTCTTGTAATTTATTGAAATATTACTTCCGCTGTGATAATGTACAAGTGTAAATGTAACTCTGATAAAAGAAAAGTTTTTATTTCCTTGTAAAATTGTACGAAAGAAGTGTAAAGATCCTGTGGTACTCGAATTCAGTTGTATTTTGGAATTTGGGGTGTTAAGAAGTGGTATCAGAGCACGCTTCTAAGTAGTACAAATTTATAAGGAACGACACCCTAGAAGTGGACATTAGAGTGTGTGTTGAGTCTGGAGATTTAAATGTAAGCCACTTACATTTGTGTTGCTCTATGACTTATGCTTCTTCCTCCCTTTTTTCTAAGATGGCTGATCACTTCGACCCAGCTGGAGATGACAATTGGCATATTATTGAGGAAGATTACTATCCCAGACAAGCTGATTCAGACAAGAAAGATCCCGAAGAAGTGAAAAAGGAATGACCTGAGTCCCGAGAGATCACTCCACCTCCGGACTCATCTGATGACTCTTCTGAAGAAGAAGAAGAACCAGTTCCAAGTAGTCTTGTGATATCTCTTCAGAGGCAGGTAGAAACTCTGCGGGAGAGAGTCAGACTATTGGAGGCTCAGCTGGCAAAGTGCAAGGTTGATTTTGCAGTTCTCAGTCATCGTGTATGGGAACTCGAGAAGAGGAAAAACATGACCGATGTACTGAAGGATGAAGTGGAGGAACTACGGGGAGAGCTTCGTGAAGCCAAGAGGAACCGTAGGAATTAGACCGTTGTATCATCTACTGCTTTCATTTTGATGTCAGAAATGTTTTAAATTCGAATGTATAAAGTTTGAAATTTAATGAAATGGAAATTTTGACTTAAAAGTTCATGTTTTATACTTCGAATTTAATAGATCTTTTGCATCAGAATATGGCTGGAAGACGAGCTCGAAATGGTGAAGGTCTGGACTTGGAAACAGAGCTAGCGAGGGTCTATCAGACACTCAATGCCATTGCCATGAATCAGAATCAAGGAAGGGTGCCTGCGAATCCAGTACCCGAAGCAATCAAACTCGTGGAATCATTTAAACGGATGAAACCACCGGTGTTTGAGGGGAAGTCAGACCTTGATACAGCTGACAATTGGATCCGTCAGGTAGAGACTATCTTCGAAGTCCTGGAGACCCCGGAGGGTAGTAAGGTGAAGTTGGCAACTCTGCAATTCGAGAAGGATACGGCTATGTGATGGCAGTCGATGAAGCGGACGATGGGAGGCTTGGCTCTTGGCTAGGAGGAATTCTTGGAGGAGTTCCGCAGTCATTACTTTCCCTCAGACGTCCAGGAGAAGAAGGCCATGGAGTTTCTGTCACTGCAGCAGGACGGCATGTCGGTTAGGGAGTATGAGACCAGATTTACTCAGCTCTCAAGGTATGCTCCCGAATTGGTGATGGATGAGGCGAAGAATGCTCGTAAGTTCGAGCATTGATTGAGGCCGAGCTTGAGGTCCAGGATGATACCCCTCGGTATCAGGAAGTTTGACAAGCTGGTCAAACGAGCGGCAGCCACAGAGGCGGACATGGAGCAGTTCCACGCTGTTCAGAATAGGAGGAACAACTGGAATGCAGGGAAGAGGCCCGCAGTTGCTGGCAATGTCAGGGGATAGCCACCGGCTCAAAGGTTCAAGCCTATGGGTGCGAACGCTGTTCAAGTGGCAGGAAGACCCGGAATACTTGGGCGAGACCTCCAGTGACTTGTTTCAACTGTGGAGAGACAGGCCACTACAAGTCTCACTGCCCCAAACTACAGGATGTCGTCCGCAATGGAGCAACTCAGCAGACCGGGAAGAAGCCGTACCAGCAGGGGCGAGTATTTGCCTTGACTGAAGCTGACGCTGATGAGGTGGATCACGTCATCACTAGTACGAGGGAGGATGTTTAGGAATTTTTTCTATTGTCTCTTTTTCCTGTTAATTAGTGAACTGTTATATGACGAGTGTGTGTTATATAATAGGAGAACTTATTTTGAATGGAAAGAAAGTTGTTGTTTTGTTTGATACTGGGTCCTCTCACACTTTTGTATCACCTAAATTTGTTAAAGTTCTGGGAGTCGAACCGAAGATATTTTCAGGCAAGGTTTTAGCAGTGGCTACTCCGTCAAGGGAGACTCTAACCACTGATCGGTACTATGCTGACTGCGAGATTGTGATTGGAGATCGAATTTTCGGGATTGATCTGATCAAGCTGAATGTTTTGGGAGTCGATGTTATCATTGGTATTGATTGGATGTCGGTGTACAATGCGAACATCGAGTGCAAGACCAAGACAGTAACAGTGAAGGATCCAGGTGGACCTGTAGTCACTTTCCAAGGGAAGAGAATATGTTAAGATTTGGTTGTAGCTATCAGCCAGAAGAGAGGGATTCCTGCAGAGGTGCAGTAGATTCCTGTGGTTCGGGATTATCCAACCGTGTTCTTGGAAGATTTGCCTGGATTACCTCTGCATCGTGATGTGGAGTTCAGCATCACTATTCAGCCAAGGAGTGCACCTATTTCCAAGGCACCGTATAGGATGGCACCTGTGGAACAGGATGAGATCAAACGGCAGATTGAGGAACTGTTAGAGAAAGGCTTTATTCAACAGAGTGCGTCACCTTGGGGAGTGTCGGTGCTTTTGGTAAAGAAGAAGGATGGTTCGATGAGGATGTGCATCGATTACCGAGAGTTGAATAAGGTCACTGTTCAGAATAAATATCCTATTCCACAAATTGATGACTTGTTCGATCGTCTACAAGGAGCTGCAGTTTTTTCCAAAATAGATCTTCGATCAGGATATCATCAAGTTCGAGTGAAAGTTGAAGATGTGCATAAGACTACATTCAGAACTCGACACGGGCATTACGAATTCTTAGTTATGCCGTTTGGAGTGACGAATGCGCCTGCAATCTTCATGGATATGATGAACAGAGTTCTGAGGCCGTTCATTGATTCTTTCGTCGTGGTATTTATCGAAGATATTCTCGTGTACACCAAGTCGGAGGAGGAGCACACGGAGCATTTGGCAGCAGTTTTGAGGAAGCTTCAGGAGCAGGAGTTGTATGTTAAGTTGTCCAAGTGTGATTTCTGAAAATCTGAAGTGGCATTCCTAGGTCACATCCTTTCTAAGAAGGGAGTTGCAACTGATCTTCAGAAAATAGAGGCAGTGAGAGATTGGGCAAGACCTACTACAATGAAGGAAATCAGGAGTTTTCTTGGGCTAACTGGATATTATAGGAGTTTTATCCAGGGCTATGCTTAGATAGCTGTGCTGCTCACTGGTTTGACCAAGAAGAATGTGAACTTCAAGTGACTGAGCAGTGCGAAGCAAGCTTTCAGGAGTTGAAAGAGAGGCTGACTACTGCACCCATTTTGGCTTTGCCTAGAGTAGGTGTCGAATATGATGTCTACAGCGATGCTTCACATCGTGGGCTTAGTTGTGTCCTAATGCAAGAAGAAAAAGTAATCGCTTATGGATCTAGGCAACTAAGACTGCATGAGAAGAATTATCCGACTCATGATCTAGAGCTGGCTGTGATTATCTTCGCCTTAAAGCAATGGAGGCATTATGTGTATGGCGAGAAGCTGAACATGTACATAGACCATAAAAGCTTGAAGTATATCTATCAGCAGAAGGATCTGAACCTGAGGTAAAGGAGATGACTGGAGGTACTTGAGGACACTCGTCCGGAGATTAAGTATCATCCTGGAAAGGCTAATGTTGTTGCTGATGCACTTAGCCGCAAGAGCAGTCTGGCGTGTTTGATTACAACTCAGAAGTAGCTGGCAGAGGAGTTGGATCGGGCAAGAATTGAAGTTGTTCTGCAAGGCTTAGGATCATCTTTAGCTCAGTTGAGGCTTCAACCGACGCTGAATGGAAGGATTATTGCAAGTCAGAAGGAAGATGGAGAGATTCAGAAGATGATGGAGCAGGCTGGTGCTGGCAAGTTGCCCGGATTTCAAATCAGGGATGAAGTGCTGTGGTTTGGTGAGAGATTGTGTGTTCCGAATCAATCGGACTTGAAAGAAAGTCTTCTTCAGGAGGCCCATGCTACTCTTTTGTCAGTACATCCTGGAAGTACCAAGATGTATAAGGACATTAAACAGCATTTCTGGTGGTCAGGTTTGAAGCGGGATGTGGCTGAATTTGTGTCAAGGTGTGAGATTTGTCAACAAGTCAAAGCCGAGAATCAGAAACCCGGAATGGAAGTGGGATAACATCAGTATGGATTTCATCATGGGTTTGCCTAAGAGTCCTAAGGGCAATGATAAGATTTGGGTCATAGTCGATCGACTAACCTAGTCCGCTCACTTCTTGGCGATGAAACTCACTGCTTCGATGGACAAGTTAGCTGAGATGTATGTTGGTGAGATCGTCAGGCTTCATGGCGTTCCGTTGACCATTGTGTCTAATTGAGATGCACGGTTTACTTCGCATTTCTGGAGGAGTCTTCAGACAGCTTTGGGTACCAAGACAGATTTCAGCACTGCTTTTCATCTCCAGACCGATGGACAGACCGAGAGAGTCAACCATATTCTTGAGGACATTCTTCGGTGTTGTGTACTAGACTTTGGAGGCAGTTGGGAAAGGCATTTACCTTTGGTGGAGTTTGCCTATAACAACAGTTTTCAGATTAGCATTGGGATGGAGCCGTACGAAGCTTTGTATGGCAGGAAGTGCAGAACACCTGTCTGTTGGTTCGAAGTTGGGGAGCATCAGATGTTTGAGCCTGAGATTGTGCAGCAGACCTCTCAAAAGATTGATCTGATCAGGAAGAGATTGGTGGATGCTCAGAGTAGGCAGAAGAGCTATACAGACAATCGGAGGAAGGACGTTGAGTTTGAGGTTGGTGACTTTGTCTTTCTGAAGGTATCGCCCAGCAAAGGCGTGATTCGATTCGGCAAGGATGGAAAGTTAGCCCCGAGGTTCATAGGCCCGTATAAAATATTGAAAAGGATCGGAAAAACTGCTTACTGGCTTGAGTTACCGGAAGAGTAGTCTCAGGTGCATAATGTCTTTCGCGTGTCTATGCTGAGAGGTTACATTCCAGATCCTAGTCACCATTTGCCCGAAGTGCCAGAGGGTTTGCAATTGGATCTGAATTACATTGAGCTTCCAGTTGAGATTGTTGATCGTCGGGAGAAAGTCTTGAGGAATAAGACAATACCGATGGTCAAGGTATTCTGGAGAAACCAATTGGTTGAAGAGGCTACTTGGGAATCTGAGGAGAGGATGATGAAGGATCATCCTGAGCTGTTTGCTTGATTGTATTTTTCTTCTTGTGTTTTGTTTTCTCACTCTTTAATTTTAGTTCCGGGGACGGAACTATTCTAAGGAGGGAATGTTGTAATACCCTAAACTTTCATTTTAATAAAAATATTGATTTTCACGTGTTGTGCACGTGTAAATTTCATGTGTATATTTATTTATTTATTTTTATATATAAAATTTTATTTTTATGAACAATTATTTTCTTCCTTTATTTCACTAAAAGCCTATTTTTATTAAGCCTAAACACTATTTTCTTAGTTTAAGCCCACTTTAATGAATTATTATTTTATTATTTTGGCCCACAAGCCTAAGCCCACTAATTGTGAAGCCCACAAATTTAATTAATCGATTAAATGGTCACACTTGTCATGTAGACACAAATTGTGAACATTTTGATTAATTAAAAGTGTACAAACTTCAAATAGGGGGTACTAGGGGGCACGTGCATGCACGTAGTGTGCAATGCACACCATGTGAGGCCGGGATTGGGGATGGAGTGATGGTGAGTAGGTGTGTGTGTGCATGGGTAGTTATGTGTGTGTGGGTGGTTGCTACAACTTCCCCTCCTATCCTAGACATCCATCCTATAACTATCTAATGAATCCTAGCCCTCCAATCTATCCTAGAATTAGTATAAATACCCCCCGCTATTTACATGTATTCCACACTAAGCAACTATTGAAAGAAAGAAAACATTATAGGAGATATATAGTAGTGTGAGTGTGAGTGTGTGTGTTCCCCATTGGAGGCCGGCCACTCATTTCCCCACCTAGGAGCTTTCGGTTTTAGCAAGGAAGAAAGGAGAAGGAGATCGTTGCATCGCAATCTAGAAGGAGAAGGCACTCTCTCGCATTCTAGGGGACTCTAGGAGATTTCTAATTGGCTTTTTCTTCAAAGAGGTGGGTGTTTCTCATGACTTCTATAGTAGAAATCATGCTAGGGAATGAAATTGAATTATCCTTATAAGCTACTAGTTGAAATGAAATGCATGCTTGCCAAATTAGAAGAGAATTGATAAATTAGCAAATGTGTGTTGTTTGATTACTATGTTTATTAATTATGAGTAAAGTGAATGTTCTCTTTATTTCTAATGTTAGTATGCAAAATATGTCCTAAATGCAAACTATGTGGATTAACTAGTAAAAGACTAGCATCCTGTTTATTGATTAATAATGCTAAGTAGAATAGTGTGTTAAAGATGAATTGAGAGAAATGATTGTTAATAGATGTATTGAAATTACCCATTGCTATATGTGCCATGTGAAATTAGAATAAATGAGAAAGAATGTCCTTTTGCATACGAATAATTGAATGTATGGTGTGTAAATTAATTAATAAAATAGAAGTTTTACTCACTTATAAAATTGATTTTGTGCTCTAAAAATATTATAGTTATCAATGTGTAAGCAAACATCATTGTAGTGAATTTTGGGTGAGAAATCATCCTTATTTATGAACAACTGTGTAATAGTTTTCAAATGTCGAAATAGTGTTCATAAAATGCATACTAAGGCTAAATACATGTTTTAAAAGAGGAAAAAATACCTTTAAATATACTGGTTATTGATAAATTAAATGTATTTTTATTCTGGACATTTTGTTTTCTAAAGAGGAGAAAAAGGGACAATTCGCTTCTGAGAAATTTTTAAGTATAGCTTTGAACAGATAATTATGATCAAAATCTATTTTAAATACCTTCCAATCAATATGTCCACTTAGACCAACTGGTCGGAAGAGACTTGGGTTCGCTACAGTAGTCGGAGGTCTTGAGTTCGATACCCCGAGGCTGTGTTTTATTTTGTTGTTTTTGTTAAAAATCCAAATCACCGAGAACAGAACACATAGGGCTTATAACCCCTAGTTGAATCGACTTGCGGCTTTGGCGCGTTGGTCCTGTGCGCTGTTTGTACCACCGCTGGTCGCTGGTTCGAATCTTGGTGGGTTTTGGAGTTTAGAAAAAATGTTTTTTTTTGAGATTTTTGAATGGAATTCAAATTTTAAAATAGAATAAAAATCAGAAAATTATGTTTTAATTACTGGAAAAATTATCGGAAGTTTATAAGAAATATTTATAGAACTTTTGATAAAGTGTGAATAAGAAATTTGGGTTTTTGCAAGAAATGACTTCTTTTTGAAATTAAATCGTCCTTCTAAATAAAAGAAAAATAAATGAATTTTTTGAGTTACAAAAGATGAAAAATTAGTAATGAGGAATTTTGAAAGTGTGCTTGAGGTGATTAATTGAACTTCTTATTTGTGCTAGTAGTAAGATTTGGAAATGTGAATAATAGATTTGTGGAATACATAAATTATTGGTGACTATTAATTAAAAATTTATTCTTACACATGAGTTGCACGTGAAGTTGAATTATTGATTGTGATGAATTATGAAATGTGTGAATACATGAATACTATGCTATTGGAATATGAATTGTGATTAATCATGAAAAGATCTTATGAGTATGACATTGTAATTATGAGTTGAAATTGAGAATTAGGGTATAGCCAAGCCTTATACCGGTAATGAAAAAATGAGAAAATGATATTTTGAAATGAGAAGACCAATGTTTGGGTCATTTGAATTAAATGAATAAGACCGGTATAGTGGAAGTGCTACACTCTAAGAGTTGATTTTATTCATGATTCAATTAAACTAAGGATTAGATGTATAATGGAGATGTGATGAAAGTAAGAGAAAAACATTGAGTATGAGGGCCATTGGAATGGCGGCGTGAGAGTATTCACAGGATGTCTCATGATGAGTCATGATAGGGCGTGGATACTGCTCTAGAGTACCGTCCCGGTGGCGATGCTCGTGGGGTATTTGACGACTGCGGGTGCTGTCATGTCTATGGTAGAAGCTGAATTACCACAGGATGCCTGCATGATGAGTCATGTGTCAGTGCATTGGGGTTCCCTCCAGGGTGCCTAGACATGAGTTCGTAGGTCAGAAAACATCTAGGATACTTACCATAGTTACAGTAGTTGATTAAGTCATGGCGAGGGATTGAATCCTACAAAATGAAGAACGGTTAAGGGCTTGCCCTCGGACCTATGTAGTATGGGCTGCATAGACTCTGAACAAGTGCGCATTAGTGTCATATAATATAAATAATTGCATTAAGGACTAAGTGCACATTCACGACACGACATCAATAGGATAGTCCCTTTAGCTTTGTTTGTGACAAGTTTGTGTTTGTAAGAAATGAGAATCGTTATACTGTTTCCGGTATAGAGAGGATGGTCGTGTGTAATATTTCGTCAGTTGAATGAACTGACGCGCCCACAGTTTTATATGCAGGGTAAAGATGCTTGACTATTGAAGTATACATGCTGCGCAAGACTATTTTAAATGTTGTTTCTTGTAATTTATTGAAATATTGCTTCCGCTGTGATAATGTACAAGTGTAAATGTAACTCTGATAAAAGAAAAGTTTTTATTTTTCTTGTAAAATTGTACGAAAGAAGTGTAAAGATCCTGTGGAGCTCGAATTCAGTTGTATTTTGGAATTCGGGGTGTTACACGGGAGGCCTTTTGAGGACTGAGGTTCGGCCTTAGATGCCATGCCGAGGATGCAGCGAGTTGAGGCATTATGAGAGCTCCTCATGAGGATCGACTTCGGATGTCGCTCCGAGGGCACTGCGAATTGAGGCATTGTAAGAGCCCCTCATGAGATTCGGTCTCGGATGCCACACCGAGGTCACAGAGAGTTGAGGCCTGTGAGTGCTCCTTATGAAGGTTGGCCTCGGATGCCACGCTGAGGTGCCAAGCAGTCATGGACCGATGCTGATGTGCGAGATGACCATAAGAGGATTTAGGTGGTAGTTCACTTATTTTGTTGTTCTTGTCCATTGAGGACAGGCCACCGCCCCCTTTATAATTGTTTTCGTTTTAATGAAAAGTGTTTTGCCCCAACCCTTTGTTTGTACGAATGATGCATAAACTCTCGGCATCAGATGTCATCCCGGGGGGATGGGTCTGAGGGGACATCAAGGATTCTTGCACTGATGTCCTTCGGCGTCGGATACCAACCCAAGGGGGTGGGTCCGAGGAGATAGCCTTACAGATTTTTTACGTTGACATCTTCGACGTCGGATTCCATGTCGAAGGAGATATCTTTCGAGGATTTTGGCGTTGAAGCCTTCTGCATTGAATGTCATCTCGTAGAGGATATCCTACGAAGATTTTGGCATTGAATTCTTCGGCATCGGATGCCATCCCAAAGGGGATATCCTACGAGGATTTTGGCATTGAAGCCTTCGGCGTCGGATACCATCCCGAAGGAGGAGGTCTGAGAATTTTGACATTGAGGCTGGGCTTTGGGTGACCATTGCGAATGACCTAATGAGTTGAATTTGGATACCATCCCGAAGGGGTAGGTCCGAGAATTTTGGCATTGAGGCTGGGCCTCCAGTGCCTATTGTGAGTAACCCAATAAGTTGAATTTGGACTTGGAATGAAAATTAAATTTTAAAATTTTATTCTGATATTTCTAATTAGAATTTATATTCTATTAATTTATATTAATTAATTTATATTTATATTATATAATAGTATATATATAATATATATATAGAAATTTTCATTAGTTGTCTTATATACGCTAGTACATACATATAATATACGCTAGTACATGCGTCGGCTTTCGAGCACCTCATTACACGTGGTGACCCCTAGAGGCTTTCGTAGAATTTCATCAGGTGCTCTGCGTTCCAGGTCATCTTAACTACTCTGCCCCCCTGGTCTTCAAGTCGGTATGTGCCTGGACAGACCAGTTTGGAGACCCTATGCGGGCCCTCCTAATTGGAGTTTCCCCTTTCTGCTTGATTCGAATATCTCGAGTCGTCTGAGCACTAGATTGCCCTCTCTGATGTTGGCGGTCGAACCTTCTAATTGTAAAACCGTTCTATCATTTATTGGTAGACGTTTCTTCTGATGGCTGCCTTTTCATGAACTTCATCGAGAAAGTCCAGGTTGGCCCTGAGGCCGTCCGAGTTTGAATCCTCGTCGAAGCTAATAATCCATTCCAACGGCAACCCAACTTCCAGGGGGATTACTGCCTTGGTGCCGAAGGTCAAGATGAAAGGTGACTCGCCCGTAAGGATCCTCTTGGTCGTGTGATAGGACCACAGTACGCTGGGCATCTCGTTGACCCACAGTCCCTTGGTTGATTTGTCTAATCTCTTCTTGAGGCCATCGAAGATTTTTTTGTTGGCATTCTCGGCTTGGCTGTTGGGCTGGGGGTATGAGATGGAGGAGAACTTATGCTGGATTCCTAGGTCTTCGCAAAATTTATAGAAACCCTTTCCTGCGAACTGCGTGTTATTGTCAGTGATAAGGATCCGAGGAATCCCGAACCGGCAGACGATATGCTTCAAGAAGAATTGTTGGGCCTGGTGCTTAGTGGTAGTAGTCAAGGGCTCCGACTCGACCCATTCTATGAAATAGTTGGTAGCCACAATGAGGAAGCGTCTTTGACCCGTAGCTTTGGGGAACGATCTGACCAAGTCCATCTCCTGCATGGCGAGGGGAGTTGGGCTAGCGAGCAACTGGAGATTGGCTTGGGGTAAATGTCGGACCGAATAGAACCTTTGGCAGGGGCTACACCTCTTTACCAGGTCCTGAGTGTCTTAGAGGAGGGTCGGCCAGTAGTACTGTGTTTGAGTACTTTCCTCGCAAGGGATCTGCTGCCCATGTGGCAGTTGTCGATCCCTCGAGGTTGAGTACTTTCCTCGCAAGGGATCTGCTGCCCATGTGGCAGCTGCCGATCCCTGTGCATTTCCTCGAGCGCATACTTGGCCTCCTCCGGTGATTTTATATATATATACATATATATATATATATATATATATATATATATATATATATATATATATATATAAGAATAAGAGGGGGGCCCGCCCGAGGAGATGCTTTGCTGTGACGTCAGCGCAGAGAGGGAGATGAGCGGGATTGATTAAAATTGTCCCATATCGGGAGTTTAACAAGATCATTTAATAATAAATTGTCACGCCTCGCTTCCCAAAAGAATACAGAATACGGTACGCGACTAAGCCCAGCGGATAGTTTTCACCATCCATAAGCTGTACGGACCTGCTTGACTCATCATAATAGTAAATATAACAATATACTCCAACTAGGCATGCAAAAACAATCATAACTCAACAGTATTTATTGCATTAATGATAAATGTTCCAACAATTACTAGATCCGAAACAAAACAATAATCCTAGGACAATAAGCTCAAATACAAGCTCAATATAAATCATGAAATAAAATAGTTCATCAAAATATTTTAAGCAATCATTCCAATTGCGCAGCTCAAAACTTTTGCTCACCAACTCCAGTGGGCAATTGTTCAGCAAAACTTGTTCATATGGCAATTACAAGGAAAAATAGGAAAAACAGGAAAACATATCGCCCGTTAGATGCAAGTCCAGGCCGCAAGCAATACAAGTAGGAAAATGAGGGGGAAATTAAACAAAACGGGTAATACTAACATGGAGAAAGCAGTAAGTATAACAGTCTACAAGTGACTGTAAACAGTGCAGTGATAACAGTAATAGTAAAGATCAACAGTAACAGTGTGTCAACGGTAGCAGTAATCAACAGTAACAGTAAAGTCCACAGTAACCGTAACAGAATATGACGGTGTAATTAGTTATTCTTATGTCTAATGTTCATTACTAACTAGGTAGCACTTCATGCGTCCCAGATTTTACTACATGGTTGCTACAGCAAATAGTTTCTTTTTAAGATTTTGTAGTGGAACTTCTATAGGATAATATATTCAGACAAACAGTAACAGTAACAGTAATAACAAATAGTAACGGTATCATGGATCATGCCCTCATGCATCCAGAGATAAACAGTAAGTACCACAGCAAGCAGTGGGGAAACAAGTGGCTTCTGAATATGTATTTCTATATTGCCCACTACTCGATCTTTTCCCTTAAAACCCTGACTTGATTTCTTTTATTATCAATAAACATGTGTGAATGAATACAAACAGGCTAAAAATATGGCAAGAATAGGAAATAAGTCTAAGATGAAATAGCGATTGCAATGGCTGATAAAAACAACCCATAATAGTCAAAACAACGAAATTTTCAGTTCTGGACAGCAAGACACTACTGTACCAAATCTAAGATTCCTGTTGCTACAGAATAGAAAATCCAGATCCGTCAAAAAATATAGAAAGCCGATTCCATCACATATATATAAGTCACATATCAGCACAGAAAAAAGGTCGAAAACAGCATTTAATACAGAAGTTATGTTTCAACCAGAAAATGCAAAATCTTGTTTATAGGCATGAAAAGAGTTTACAATCATCATAATAAAATCTGATAAAAATCTGGAAGATTTTCTAACATATCTAGTTTCAAAATATAAAATATCATGAATTTATATTATAGATAGTATAGTCAACAAAATTGGGAAAACAGAGTAATGCAACAAAATCTCGATTCTGAAAGTTCAGATACAGCAGTACCAAAATAGAGATAATTCATAAAATACAATTCAAATTCCAGATTCGTCAAAAGGTTGATAAAATAGACAAATAAGGCTACAGTTCTTATTCATAAAGTTTTCATCAAAAACGAATAGAATCAGGTTGAAAACATAATTTTTTACTGAATAGCATGCAATTTGGAAATATATCGACTAGTTTCATAAGTATGAAATGAGATACAAAAGTCATTAATTAATTCCACAAAAATTAGGAATTAATCCCAGTCATATATAAACATACTAAGCAAAATATAGAGTTCAAATTCTATTTTTAATATCAGTTTTAAAATAAAATTCCATACAGAATACATATAGTTCAGAATCTGAAAAATATGATATGTCTGCAGTAAAACGACAATAACTCATGCATAAGAACTCGAAATTCAGATCTGTCAAAAGTTCTGCAAACTAGAAATCAGAGGCTACAATCATGTTCCCAAAATTATTCATTTTACTGATGTTAACAGAGTTGAAATTACTATACAAAATAGGACAGCAGCAAAACAAAAATTCTTTTATGCATTTTATCAAACAACTTAATTACAAACGGTCCAATCTAAGATATCATACAAAGCATGGTATATGTGGGTTACTCAAATCAGTATGTCTTGTGAATTTTAATGAGATAATACATCCAACAAACATCTATGCAACAATCATCTACAACATACGGTGTGCCACAAACAACATATAATCAAGATGTCCACTAATCTAATTGTTTTCATGCAACGGGTATCAATTTTTGTAACTACTCATGATCAAGAGATGATATCAACGATTAAACTAATACACATGGATCATCATCAGAGTACAAATATTTTCATACTAGATTACTTACAGTATTAACTTGTATGACAAAAAGAACACATACAAGCTACTTGCCTGATTATGAAGACAACGAAAACGAAGATGAAAGAATAACGACAACTGGTCCCAAACAACGAACACACGAACGAGAGACAATATATAAGAACTCCAAGCCGACGAAACACATCCACACAAAAGTATGGGCACAAACACAACCACAAAGTGACAGCAACCCACAACAGCAAAAGTGGCGGCAGCAACAGGAGATGGCGACGGCGTCGACCTGGGTGGCGACGACGGCGCAGCAGGGCGGGCAAGCGGCGACTGGGGGTCACAGCGGCGCTCGAACAGGATGACGGCAGGACGGGGAGGGCTCTCGTCCTGGGTTGGGTTGCGACCACAGCAAGAGGAAGAAGGGGAGAGGGAGTGCGGGTAGGGGGTTATGTCACCGGCGTTCAGAGACGACGACGGAGAAGGATGTCGGAGGCTAGGTCAAGATCGGGAGAGAGATAGACGGCTAAAAGAGAGAGAACTAGGTATTAGGGTTATGGTTCAATTAGGGGGTTTATATGGGGACAATTTGGGTTTGGGTAAACTGGGTAGTATCCAATAGGGTACAAAAAATTCAATAAGAGACAAATAGGCCATGAAATAGGTTTAAACAATGGATAAGATCAAGAACAAATTGTAGGCCAAATAAATGAGAATAAAAAGCTGAATCACAAGAGAGAGAAGAACAACGCATCATACAATGATAAGAAATTAACATAAATACAACCAGAAATAAAATAAGAAATCAAGAATTTTATTAAAAAAATAATTAAAAATACAAATACGAGCAATAGGGGTTATATAAATATAATTGTCTATGATCAAGAGTCACCTAATTGGTTAACCACCTTTTGAGAGGCATCCTGTGGTGGGTAGTTATACTATAAATAATACTAATAAATAAATAAATTGTCTGAGTATTGGGGCGGGGTGTTACAAATGGTATCAGAACCGACTTTCAACACCAAGTGTGGAATAGTCGGGCGGATGTATTTCGGGACTGGACTGAACATGGTCGGGCGGATGTATTCCGGGACTATGGTACGCCACTCAACTTCGGCTAGAAGGAGATCTTGCACTAGGTTGTGCATACCCCGTACTCAGTACGGACACTGATTTCTAAAGGGGGGAGTATGTAACACCCCATACTTTCAAGATATACATATGTATATAATAAAATACAGAGAAAGCTATCAAGCGGCTCTCATTCAATCCCCCCCAAAATTAAAGGCTCAAATCTAACCTCGCAAAACACATTTTCTCCCCAAAACTCAAATTCAAATCCCCATCAAAAATTGCTCCTTTATTTATTTAATTATTAATTTATCTCTCTCTCTCTCTATTTTTTTCTCCTATTTAAAAAAATTTAAAAAAATTAAAAAAACATAAAACCTAAAAACTTTTAAAATAATTCAAAAGGTCAAAAAAATTAAAACTTTTAAAACTTTTAAAAATTTAAATTAAAAAAAATTACAAATTTAAAAATTTTTAAATTGAAAAGTTTAATATTTTTAAATATTTTAAATTTTAAATTTTAAAATTTAAAATTTTGAAAACTTGAAAATCTCAAAGAAAATCCAAATCCAAATCCAATGTCGAACCCCAATCAAGAGGTCATTGCCGATATCTGACCCGCTAATGATTCCGTATCGGTGACTCCCCTCTACCAAAATCGAGCACGGATATCAAGCGACTCCGTATCGGCGAATCCCCTCTACCAAATTGCGAGCCTCTATATGCATTGCGACGACTCTAATTTTATCTCAATAACCGAATTCTCATTCTAATTTTAAATTTTGTGTGTGCAGGGGATTACTCAGTTTTTTGCTGACTCAAATTTTGTGTGTACATGGGATCTAAGTTCAGAGATTTATGATTGTTATATTTTTTGGTTTATTTTTTTTTTAAATTTGGTGATTTATTTGACGAGTTTTTTATTGGTTTTGATTTAAGGTATACGCAAGTGAGAGATTGATTAATTTGTGGCCTCAATTTGGGCTTCCAAACCATAACAGGACAAGTAAATTGATCAGCAACCTAAAATAACTTGGTAAATATGTATGCAACATTAATTTCTTAACTATAAGAGAAAATACTATATATCGTGAAGTGTTCCCTTCACTAATTATTACCATGGAGAACATAACATATAAAAACTTTTAGTGTATCTTTGGATATATAGGATTGGAATGACTGGAGTTTACCAGTGAAGGGTGCAAACTCTCCACTCAATGAAGACAGTTAAAGTAAATTTATTATTTATCCATTTTAAATTTTTTTTATAATGGTGCAATGGGGAGACAAAGTGGAAATAAATGAAATGATTAGCTTGAATTAGAGTTTTGAGAACTTTATGTATTTCATTTTAGTTGAAATAATAATAAGAGGTATTTCAATTACAAATTGAGTCTCAGATAAACAAGTATTTAGATTATTGGTATTGTAGATACCTTCACACCTGCACTTGCGTTACCATTGTATTTAGACATGCTCATAATGGTTATGGAATTAGAGTAAGCTCTATAAAACGTATATGATAATGTCTTTGCATAACTATTAAAAGCATCTAAAAGTGACGCTGAAGTTTTTTTTTAAAAAATTATACAGTATTTCTAACAAACTATATGCATTCCAGGTAAGTTCAAGCTAATAATCAAGAAGGCATGGTTAAGATTAAAGGTAGAATATGTTTGCTACTTCAATTAATTTGCTGGACCTCCAAAACTATTTTATATAATCAAACCAGGTGCACCATTCCGAAGACGTGCCGTAGGCACGTGTCAACGAGCAAACCTAGTATATATATATAATATAAAAGAATAATAGGGGGACCCACCTGAGGGGATGCTCTGCCGTGACGTGAGCGCAGAGAGAGAGATGAGTGGGATTGATTAAAATTGTCCCATATCGGGAGTTTAACAAGATCATTAAATAATAAATATAATTGCCTATGATCAAGAGTAACCTAATCGATTAACCACCTTTTGAGAGGCAGTCTGTGGTAAGCAGTTGTACTATAAATAATACTAATAAATAAATAAATTGTCTCGGTATTGGGACGGGGCATTACATCAGAAGTAGGGTCTGCCGACGACCTTTGCGTATGAGGGCTTGAAGAGCACGCCTTCGATAAGCACGAACCTCTCGGCCCTGACCCAGAGCCTCCTAACCTCGGAGGTTTCTTGGGGAAGTTCCCCTTTTCTTAGGTAGTTCAGGATCGGATCTATCCAGGTCGGTTGTGTAACGCCCCGCCCCAATACTCTAACAATTTATATATTTATTTATTATTTTATAGTACAATTGCCCAACACATGCTGCCTCTCAAAAGGTGGTTAACCAATTAGGTGACTCTTTATAACCCCTGTTTTTTCAAAAATGTATTTTCTGTGTATTTACTGTATTTAAAATTTTTGTAAATTAGTTTTCTGCTTTCAAGTTCTTTTTGTTAAAATATATTTTTGAATCTTCCATTAAAGCCTATTTGTTTTTTTTAATCAATAATTTATTTATAACTATTTCCTATGATTTTTATACAAATCTTGATTTTGATATTGTTACTTTGACCTCTATTATTATTACTACTACTGTTATTTTTTATATACTATTATTATTATTATTGTTATTGTTATTGTTTTATTATTATTATTAATATTTTTATAAAGTCCTAATTGTATATTTTTATTATTTGGTTATTTTATTTTACTTTATATTCTATTAAAACCCTATTTAACCCTATTGGATTCTAATACCCCACCCTATTCCTTATTGGATACCCATTAACCACCCAAAACCCATTTTAAAGCCAATAACCCATCTCACCCATTAATTACCCCTACCAAACCCGTTTAACCCCTCAGCCTAAACCCTACCTATATATATCTACCCTCCCACCCTACCGTTTCGTCTTCCCTGTGTTCACCCTCAGCTGCCTCTTCATCCGCCTACCTTCCGTCGCTCTCTCCATCTCCGTCCATCCCCCTCCTGCGCCCCATCTCCCTGCACTTCAACCCATCCTCCCTTCCTTGTTCCGCTGCTCCCCTGCGCAGCCTTGCGCCTTCCAGCGCGCTGCCGCCAGCCCGTCCTCCCTACCTTCCCCTTGTCGCCTCCAGCCGACGCATCTCCTACGGAGCCACCCGACCACCAGACCCCACAGCGACGCAGCAACGACCCATTCCCCTGTGCGTTGCTTCCTCCGGTGACTGTAGCAGCATACAATCTGCAACTTCAGCAAGCAGCATAGTCAGCAGCCCTCATCCCGATGCTCTTGCCATCGTGTAGCGGTCGTCATGCAGCCCCAGTCCGCCAGTGTTGTCGCTCTCCTAGGCCGCCACCTTGCCGCCCTGTGTCAATCACAATGCACCCTTTTTGCCGTTGCTGCTATATTGGTTGTTGTTGTATTGGTTTTGATCTTCCTTGGTTGTGAGCTGTCGATCGTTGTGATCATCTTGATCATCATGGTCATGTCTCCTTTGTTTTGATTATGGCCGTCCGTTGGATCTTGATCATCATGCTTGATTGGATGTGGGCCATCGATCTCTTCTTGATCATCTGATTAGATTCTAGCTGTTCGATCTCTTCTTGATCGTCACGATCATGATGATCATCAACTTCCTTTGATCACAGCCATTCGATCGATCGATCTTGATCTTCATCATTATCTTCATCATCAGGGAAATCTGACCGTCCGATTTGATCCGATCATCTTGATCTTGATCTTCGATCTCAACCGTCTAATTGTGTTCGTGATCTCGATCGTCTTCATCTTGTTCGTGATTGTGTGATCGTTGGTTCGTGATCGTTTGCTCGTGGTTCTCGTAGTTCGTGGGGTTTTGTTCGTGAGTTTTGGTGTGTTCGTGGTTCGTTGGTATTCATTGAGTTCGTTGGCCGGGAATCCGTTCCCATTATTCTTATTCTTGATATTCATCGGTTTCGTCATCGGTTCAGGCAAGTAACTTGTACTCAAATTTCTTTGTATGATACAAGTCATAAATACCGTTTGTAGTGTAGAAGGGTTCTAGAGACAACTCATGTGCGATGTATCTTGATGAGTATTGTCTCTATAGTGCTATTGACCATAGTTGCCTCATGACACATATGACATGAATTAACCTAGGAGTGACCGTTTCTTGATGTGATGTATATGTGAAATAATTATAAGAACTCGTGTGCATGTGAAATCTATGTGAGATACTTATTGTGGACATATTGTATACCCTATTTCATGTTGTTTGGAAACCTAGTAGACTCCAATTCATGTTTAGTAATGTTTCGATCAAGTTTCGTGTGATTCATGTTGGTTTTGTTTCTAAAGGAAATTCTGTATTTTGCCGATAATCTCTCTTGATCAGTAATTTAGACCATATTAAGGTCAGTATCTTAACTTCAGTATAAAACATGACTTTTAGAGAAATCTGTCTTCTTTCCAACTCCTCTAACCTTGATTGATTTCATTTTCATATGTGTGAGATATGATTGTTTTACTACAGAGGTGTATTTCATTTCCAGATTTTGTTTCTTGATGATTTCGATGACTAAACTATTTTGACACTAGTTCTAAACATATTATTTTGATCTGACATTTTGGTCAGTACTTCCATATCTACTTAGAGATTACCCAGAATTTTGGTGGATTTTATTGATGAGTTTTATATACCGTTTCATGCTTGTTTATAAAAACTATACTTACTGGCTTTTGCTCGCTGTTCTGAAAAGATTTGTATTTTCAACCGGGTTCCTTTTTCTGTATGAAAAATATTTGTGAAATATGAAAGTTAGCTTATTTTTTCTATTTTCATCTCCCTTTGGCGGATTTTGATTTCATTTCACGATTTGCGAGATATTACAGTTTTCGTACAACAGTGTTAGGAATTCCAGATTTGCCAAACTATTGTTTCTTGATGTTTTCTAATTTTTTTTGGCTAAACTAATTTTACTGAAAAATTATGAAACTTTATATTTTGATACTGGACATATAAGGGAATATCCCAGATTTTTCCTGGATTTATTTGAGGTGTTTTGATGCTATTTTTCTGACTGTAAATTCGATTTCCTAATTTCTGGCTGAACCTATTTTCTGGATTCAAATCAGTTTTTAGCTATGTTTTTCTGAAGTACTATATGACTTATTTATACTCAATGGATTCGGTTGGGAGTCTATTTTCTAGATGTTTCGACGGATTCAGATTTGTATTTTTGTAACAACGGGAATTTCAGTTTTACTGCAGTATGGTCTTGCTGTCCTGAACTAAAGATTTGGTTCTTTTATTCTTTTATGAGTTACCATGCACTCATACATGTTTATCTTGCAACTTGAATTTGTCACATGATCATTCCATGTTATTCTTGATATGTTCTGCACACCTACATGCAGTTTGACACTAATAATAAATAACCAAGTCGGGGTTTAAGGGAAAGATCTAATAGTGGATAATTCAGAAACGTGTACTCGGAAGGGGATCCACTGATCCTACGTGATTACTTGAGACATGATACTTGACACGTGATTACTTGACACTTGCACAACTTGACACATGATTACATGATACATGATACTTGGAGCTTGGAGCTCGATACTTGATACTTGTCCCTGAGTTCACTTGTAGAACCCCATATTTTCAAATATTATTTTAATTATTTGAAAATGAATTTAAATGATTTTTTGGAGATTTAATTAATATTTTCTAAGAAATCTATCTTTTGTACACGTGCAAAACACGTGCAAATGACTTTTTAGAAGTTTGAAAATTAAGATTTCTTTATGAAAAATCATTATTTATTATTTAGGATTTATGTAGTATTTTTCCAGATTTTTCTGAAATTAATTGATACTATTTGCAATTTTTGAGAAAAGAAGGACTTATTTGCAAAATTGACATTTTCAAGGGTTGAAATGCAAAATCGGTATTCTAAACGTTTTGAGCAGTATTGGCTGAAGTTTAGAAATATATTTTCTATTAGATCCTAATTTAAAGGAGTTTTATTGAATTTACAAGAATAATGGATATATATGAAAGTTGTGTTCTTGAAAGGATTGTTTTGCAAAGTGTGGTAAAAACCCTAATATATTATCCTGCATATATATGGGATTTTTATTCCCAGCCATCATTGAGAGGATATTCGGATTTTTTTGAGATTTTGTTGAGGAGCAAGAAGAGACTTTTGGATCTAGCAAGGAGAAGAGCTTTTTGTGGATTTTCTTCAAATCAATGTGAGTGGTTTGTTTTGTTTTGTTTGTTTGGTTTGATTGTTTGATTGATGAATGACGTAAGATCATTATTACACTTTGTTTGGGCATCGGTATGATACTTTTTGTTTGTCTCATTGTATGTATGATATGGATCTTTTAATTGGATATGGATGATGAGCATACTTATTGATATTCGGACTATATATGAGAACTATCGAGAATTGTTGAGGAAATATTGATCTATGAAATCGTATTGTTGGAAATCATGTTGAGAACTGATTATATTGTGAGCGGATGCTAGACATCGAAATCTTATGATTGTTAGATCAGATTTAATTAGGAGTTGAGGAAGAAGTTTTGTTGAAAACCCTAATGGAAGATTTGTGGTTTAGATCTTGAGAAGTTGAGATTTGAGGAATTGATTGATGAGTAATGCAATCGTATTGGAGATTATTTGAGAGTTATCTTTGGCTTGTGTATGAACTATTGTTTGATAAATAATGAACCATGATTCTTTAGAAATCTTCAGTTGATTTTGTATACAGACCTATTTTGGAAAACTGTAGACCGACAGTCAACTTACCTACGGAGCAGTCGACTGGTACGAGCCCGCTGCTGTACTTTCAGTCTTTGAGAATTGTTCGGGACAGTCGACTTAGACTGTGTCAGTCGACTGGTCTGCTGGTTGTAAATTTGTTCAGTCCTTTCGGGACAGTTGACCTATGAACCTTTCAGTCGACTTTTATATACTTAAAATATTTTGATGAAAATTATTTGTATTTGTCTCGGGGCAGTCGACCGATGACTTCCCAGACGACTGATTATGCCTTAGTTTATTTTTGTAAGATGTTGGAAAATTGTCCTCTGGACAGTCGACTTACCTCAGCATGAGTCGACTAGTCCTGAAGGATCTTCGTATTTGATTGTTGGATATTCAGTTCAGTATTGGAATTTAAGTTATTCAGTTCAGTAAATTGTTTTTGAGATATTCTTTAAGAATATGATTTTGGAGATATTCAGTTGAGCCACTTGGTTAGTGGGAATTTGTTCAGATATTTGTTTTTGAGTCTCTAGAGGTACATGACCCTAGTATACCGGTGTTGAGATATTTGTTGAGTTATTTGTTGAGGCCCATTGAGGCAAATTTTCAGTTATTCAGATTTTTAGTCCGGTAGGGTACACTACTCTAGGAGATTTTGTTCAGTAACCCAAATTAATAAGGACAGGCATTAGTAAAGTCATGACGAATGGGAACATGAGTTATGCACCTCAGTAAGGCTTTAGATGTGAGACTTAATCTCCTGAATTATCCAAGTAGTTAACTTGAGATGTGGGATTTATCTCCTGAATTATCCAGGTAGTTAACCTGAGATGTGAGGTATATCTTCTGAATTATCCAAGTAATTATCTTGAGATGTGGGATTGAACTTCTGAATTATCAAGGTCGATGCGACGCTTTTGTGGTATTCTTGTGATGATGAGACTGTATTTAGATGTGGGAAGATCTCCTGAATTATCCAGGGAAATACCTGAGATGTGGGATCTATCTCCTGAATGATCAAGCATGGGCAAATTATCATAGTTTATCTTCATCTCTTAGTAGTCATCGTTGTCAGCATTTAGTCATCATGTTTTTCTTGACTCACTTTTCGGCATTTGGATTTCCTGCTTTTTCACACTTGACTTTTGGTTTTGGATATCACTTGTTGTTTACATTTCTTGCTATTTCACACTTTACACCTTTGGTTATTATTGGTTGGATGCTATGATTTAAGTTCATTTATATTGCTATTTGATTTTTATGCCACTCACACCATTTATGGCTGACCCCTTTAGTTTGGGGGTTAGGGTTCAACTCTAGCCTCACTTGTTGCAGGTTATTGCTTAGAGTTGGAGAATGGATGCTTGAGTTAGTAGCTTTTGGATAAATGGACTATTTAGTGTTCAGTGTTGAGTTGTAAAGACTTGTTGAGTTAATTTGAGTTGTTTAGTCTTCCGATGTGATATGTAAAAGTTTGTTGTAATAAATGTTGAAAATTTTAGTGGTGTTTGGTTGTGTTTATTGTTATATTGAAGTGGATCACTGGGAATGTGCCACGTATTTTCTAAGCTCTCATATTAGAAATTCGGGGCGCTACATCACTGCCCTCTATAGTCCACTATGAAATCTAAAGCGAAACTATTTGAATGTAGCAACCATGTAGTAAAAAGCGGGATGCATGAAGTGCTACCTAGATAGTAATCACTACAAGACTTGATAAATGATACTTGAACATGATACTTGAACATGATACATGCTTGCTTGACACTTGACTACATGATACATGAGACTTATTTACATGAGACTTGATGCATGGCACTTGTTACATGCTACTTGTACTTGTTCACCTTACCATGCTAGTTGTTATACATTATCATCATGCTTATTCCATGTTATTAGTTAGTTTTTCTCATGTACTTGTATCCTGCATTACAAACGGCCCGTAACTTGCATTGATGGGAGTTTGTTTTCTTTTTCTTATTCCTGCAATTTCTAAATTGCAGATTTTGGAGATCAGCTGCCAGATGGAATAGGCGAGATGAGATACTAGATGCTGGAGTTTTGCTATCATGTTTTTCCTGCTATTATTATTATTTCTTGTTGCTTATCTTGAATATTGTATTTTGGTACTTGGATTTATTCTTGTATTTGGGCAATGTGACCCAGGATATTTGACTTATTCAGATCATGACTATTTGAGATTTATATATTTGGTTTCAAGTATTCCTGTTGGTATTTCGGTTCATATGTGCATGATTGGTTGATTCTTTTGCTTCCGACTCTGATTATTCTTGTGAAATATTGTAAAGATTCTTGAACAGCTTATGGATGATGAAAATCATTTGTTGGGCTTAGTCACGTATCCGTATTACGTTTTCTCTTTTGGGAAGCGAGGCGTGCCACTCTTGATCATAGGCAATTATATTTATTATTAATAATTTCTCGCATTTTTCGATATAGGATTAATTTCATAATCCCCTGCCTAATCCCTCCTTGCATCACGTGGGCCCCATCCTGGGCGCCACGTCATCCGCAAGCACCAGCAACACCTGCCTCTCTCCTTCTACTGGGCCCCACGCTGGCACCTCTCCCCGTGCACAGCACCCCCCCCCCAACGCCCCTTCAACTCATCTCATGCATTAAATCCAAAGGCCATTAATTCCATGCAACATCCCTATAGAACTTCTATAGGACAACCAACCAAACCAACCAATTCCTCTTTCATATATATATATATATATATATATATATATATATATATATATATTATATTATTATATTATTATATTATTATATTATTATATTATTATATTTTATCTCTTTGAAATTATGGGGTGTTACACACACACACCCCTTTAGAAATTAGCGTCCACACCGAGTACGGGGCATGCACAACCTAGTACATGATCTGCTTTCTAGCTGATGTGAAGCGGGGGTACCCTGATTCAACTAATTATGGGCCAGCACATTGACCCCAGCTCCCTTTCAGGCATAAATCTCGCCGATGTGGATGGAGTACCCTGATTCAGCTAATTCTAGCGTACTGTCCTTGGCCAAACTGCCAGCGTACTGACATCAGCTCCCTCTCAAGCATACATCGCACCCACTCTTTTTCCACACTCGGTGTTGAGAGTCGTCTCTGACACAATTTGTAATGCCCCGCCACAATACTCAGACAATTTATATATTTATTTATTATTTATAGTACAACTGCCCACCACAGGCTGCCTCTTAAAAGGTACTTAACCAATTAGGTGACTCTTGATCATAGGCAATTATATCTATTATTAATAATTTCTCACATTTTTTCGATATGGGATTAATTTCATGATCCCCGCCTAATCCCTCATTGCGTCACGTGGGCCCCATCCTGGGCGCCATGTCACCCGCAAGCACAGGCAATGCCTGCCTCTCTCCTTCTACTGGGCCCCACGCTGGCACCTCTCCACATGCCAAGCAAGCCCCCCCCCCCCCCCCCCCCCCCCCCCCCCACACACACACATCAACTCATCTCATGCATTAAATCCCAAGGCCATTAATTCCATGCAACATCCCTATAGAATTCTATAGGACAACCAACCAATTCCTCCATATTATATATATATCTTTAAGTTTATATTCTTTGTGTTACTGTTATTATTATTTACTCTTGCCATTATTCATGTTCTTAACTTTTCTTTTTGCTTCTTATTTTTGCGTGGTTGGCCTGATTATTTTCTTGCTATAATGACATTTTTTTGTTGTTCTATTCATATATCTATTTTTGCATTTTATAGTTTTATACAAATGTTTTAACGACCTTTGGAGTCCTTAATGTTTTGTTTTACTGACTAAACTTATTGTTATTTGTTACTTTACACAGTTTTCTTTTACCCGTACTCGTGTCTAAGTTTTGTGTTACGTACGTTTATCTATTTTCATTAATTCTTAAGTCTATAGTGCATTGTGTTTGTAGTGTATTCAAGTTTTAAGGAAGCTTTTGGTTCCCTTGTGTGCTTTAAAGTATTATTGATTAATCTATATTAGTTACAATAATTATGCTGTAGAAATTCATATGCATTAATTCATTATTTAGTTGTTTTCGACAAGTTATTGCATGGTTTATATTTTTTAATACAATTTTATATATGTTCTTGGGATTAGTTTTATGCTTTATGGATTTTTGCTTATACTAATTATTTTATCAGTTTTCATATTTACTTTATTGTTCCTATTATACATTATTTTCTTTAGTTATCAACCCAATGTAATTAGAAAATAAAGATAGAACGATTTTCTGAAACTTTTGTGTAAGTTTTGTATTTTTGTTTTCCTTTTACTAAGGATAGTTCTGAGGACAGAACTATTCTAAGGGAGGAGTGATGTAACTCCCTGAAATTTTTAATAAAATATTTTGAATTAATAAATAATTTTAAAATCAATTTATTTAATTATTTTGAATTTTCGTAAAATTAAAATTTTTTCATGTGCAAAACACATGCACCTATTTTCGAAGTGTGAATTTAGAATTTTGAGTTGATGAACAAATTCTATTATTTTTTATTGGGAATATTTGAATTTTTTGGATTTTTCTTAATTAAAAAAACTACTTTTGTATTTTTTTGAAAGAAAGGGGTTTTTTGTAAAAAGTCATTTAGGGGTGAAAACTGAACTTAAAAATTGTTTGGCTGCATTTAGGGTCGGCTATTCAGTAGAAGGATCTAAGAAATTAGATTATATCCATATTTGGCTAATTTTTATTGATTTAATTGAATAAATATATAATTATGCAATTTTGGGATTGTTAGGGACTTTTTGCAATTTTTTTCCTCAAAAGTAAAAGTCAGAAAATCTATTTTGGAAAGCTAATATTTATAAGTAGATAATAATTCTACTTTTTCTGGATTTTTACAAATATTTTATGGCATATTTACGAATATTACAAAGAAAAAGACTTTTGTGCAAAATTGCCACTTGGAGTAAAAACTCCAGATTTTGGTTTTTGGGCTGCATATGTTGGTCGGCCAGATCTGGTTTGTGAAGGGATTTAATTTTAATTTATTTTAAATTAATATGATTAACTAATTTATTAAAGAAGACCCATATATGTAAAGAAATAATTTCTTAAAGGATATTTCTATAAAATTTGTAAAACCCTAATTAAATGAGATCCCGACCTATTTATTGGCTGCTACAGCCGCCCTCCCTTTACACAAAAACAAAAGGCTATTTTATTATTATTTTCTTGGAGTTTTCGGGCTTGGATCTTGGATTTTGCAAAATGAAGGAGCTTTTCTTATTTTTCTTCTTCTTCGTTTGAATCTCTTTGAGATGAGTGATACTTCTAGTCTTTTAATATGTTTTACTCATATTATCATGATGAATGAACTTATAGATGTTTACATGAACTAAAAATGCAATTTTTATAAGAGATGAGCATGTTTTATTAATTTTGAATGTTATTGATGATGGATGAAAAATTTAACTTGGGATCTATGGATTTAATTGTAGTTAATAAAGATATGTAGAGAAAATTAACACTTGCTCTATGCTCTTAGATTCATGCTTGTTTGATTATAAATATGAGATCTTTCCATGTTATTCATTGTTTTAATCATCAAAATTGAAACTAAACATTAGGATTTGAATAATTGTTGTATGGATTGAAAGCAATTTATTTCGATTAAAGTGGCTTATGCATGAAAGATTGATATTTTGCTTAAAGAAATAAACCTAATGAGAATGTAAGTGATTGTAGTGGTTGAATCTTGATGGTTAATTCAAGGGCATATTAAAAGAGATTAAAATGACAATTTTTTTTTATGTTTAATTCGCTGTTTTGATGCAAATAAAATTCTTGATGATGAACCCTAATTATTTGTGCATGCAAAAAAGAGTATTGTAACCCCTGTTCCCGTAAATACGTATTTCTTGAATATTTTCATATTTTGATTATTTATAAATTTATTTCGTGCTAAACTGGTTTCGGATCTTTTACTAAGTGTTTCATAATCCACAATTATATTTACTTTGAATAACGATGTATTTTCTATTTTATAATTGATCGACTATTTATATTTTATATTATTATTGTTTGGATTTTGTTGAACTTGTTAATCTCAAATCCAATTTTGTACTTGTTAATCTCAAATCTTATTTTGTTGCATATCGTTGTTGTTGTTATCGTTGTTGTTGTTGTTGTTGTTGTTGTTGTTGTTAGTATTTTAATTATCAACATTTGTTGTTATTAGTATTAGTATTATTATTATCGACGTTGTTACCCTTATTGTTATTATTTTATTGTCATTGTTCTTATTTTTGTAAAGCAATGTTATTGTTACTATTATTATTACTTTGTTAAAGCCCACTGATTTGATCTACATTGTATTATTAATTATTTAATATGAAGCCCATCATCTAAAGCCCAATTTTATATTTTGATTTCATTATTTATTAATATCTAACATGAGCCCAAAGTTTAGCCAAATCTTATAACTAATTTATTAAATTATTTTGAGCCCATAAACCAAGCCCAAATCTAAACCCAGTACCCATATGTATTTGTACAGAATCAATCCTGTATACTTACCTGTATACAAATTTCTTCACGTTCCCCCACTTTGCACATTCGCGTAAGTACAACCCCCCACTATCTCCAACTACTCACTATTATATTATATTTATATTTATTATTATTTTTATTAACCCATCACCCTCCCGTTCTCTCTCTCCCACTCTCTTTCTCTTTTCCCCTGTTTCGAAACAAGATAGAGAGCACGTACTCACCCCCCCCCCCCCCCCCCCACACACTTCATCTTCCTCGCCTCTCTGCAACTGCCTTCAGCCTCGCTCCACCTCGTGCTCACCAACCGCCAGTCACCACCTCGATCACCTCCAGAGTCTTCAGACTCTCACTGAATCGCCGCCTTCCTCCTTCGTCCCGCCATTACCTCAGCTCGAGCTCCTCCTCGTCGAGCTTGCCCTCGACTACACCGCCCTCGTCTCCCTCTGGCTCCCCGTCTCCCCCACTGACCCTTGTCCTGTGCACCACCACCCTGTCGCCGCTCCTCACTCGCACTCTAATCGCCGCCTCCACCGCAGTCACCAAAGCCACTTCTTGCTACCAGCCCTGAGCCCCTGTTCGACTACCTCCGCTGCTCCTCCGTCCTCCATCCTCAGTTCTTCGTCGCTCACCTTTCCGCTCGTCTTCAACCCCGAACCCATCCACGTCGCCGCCCCACCGTCTTTACATCTCCGCTGTCCCTTGCAACAACCAGAGGACCCCCTTAGCCCCTCGTCGTCGTCATCAAAGCCCGAACTCACCCCCGTTATCAGCTCCCCTGTTTCGTCGCGAATCAGAGTCCATCGCTCGAGCACCGCCATCTTTGATAGCTGCGTCGCTTCCTGACCCAGCGCCGCTGCCATTAGACGTCACCATCCTCGCCATGGTCGCCGCTGCTGTCGCTTCCCGACCGCATTCATCGCCAGTGCCTCCCTCTCTCTCTCTCTGTCGAAGTCAAGGAGAAGCACAGTAACAATTTGGTGTTTGCTGTGTTGGTTTTGGGGGGATCCGATATATCACTGTTTGGTGTTGTGTGGGTAGGGATCCGAGTGGTGTTTGCTGTTTGGCTTGGATCCGGTGTGCTGTTATACTTTGATTTTCAGTTTTGTCACCTTTGTTGTTGGTATTTTGCACGTGGCTCGCACGTGTCTTGGATCGTCGCCCGGGATTCTAATCCCGTTATTCTAGTTATTCGAATGTCTCACACAAAAGGCAAGTCCACTTTAACTCGTTTAGTTTTTCTAGTTCAAGATCGTTGATCTCTGCAAGTAGTTCTCCTTTGATCATCGTAATATTGCTTTGTGTACCTTCTATTAGGGATATCGAGGGTTTACACGAGCTAACCCGAAGTATCCTTGACTTCGTGCCAACATCCATTGATTCAAACCCAAACTTACATGCACACACGATATGAACATATTGACTAGAACTTGCATATGAGAAATATATAATGATGTGAATACATGTTGATTGATTGAGATCTTGTGAATTGAATCGTGACATGATAATCTTGCCTTGTATACAGTAGAATTTCATCTCAACTTTATGTACCTTAATGTTAATGTATTTCATGATACAAGAACATGTTGATTATTCACTTATAAATATATATGATGACCTTTGTAATGTCTTGCTGCCTATTCTATTTTGTATTGAGGTTTCGACCCTGTTACAATAGGAATCAACCAAAACTATATCAAAGAGAAGTGTATCTAATAAATCTAGTTTCCAGAACACTTGACGGATCTTGATTCCGATCTGAGCTGTGAGATATCGCAGTTTTAGTCACTGCTGGTCTGTATTTTCCAGATTGCAATTTAATGAAATATAAACACAATTTTCAGTTGAAAAACCATGATAACAGTAGTGTAATGACATGAAACTCTCCAAAAACTTAGTAGACATGCTTAGGATCCATTCCTATTTTTTGTAGATTTTTTATATATTATTTTACACCTAGTTTCCACCCATAAAGTTTTGATTGTTAGCTGCTGCCAGAACCGTTAACCTGTAAAGATTAGAGTAATCAACCTAGTTACAATTAGAATCAACTGAAACTTACTTAATATGAATGTAACACCCTAAATTCCAAATACAACTGAATTCGAGTTCCACAGGATCTTTTCACTTCTCTTCGTACAATTTTACAAGGAAATAAAACATTACTTTACATCAAAGTTACATTTACATTAACATTTATATAACGGAAGCAAATTTTACAACAAATCATCCCTAGCATGGTTTCGAACCCGAGACCTTAGGGTCTGACCACGGCTACAGTAAAAGCCACCGCACCGCTAACCACTTGGTCTAAGGGACCAGATTGTCTCAAAGAGTAATAGGCAGTTTATAACCCAGTTCTCTGTTCATTTCTAAATTTATAAATCTCAAAACGATTTTGTTTCTTTTTCTTCTCTTTTGAAAACAAAAATCTCCAGATTTTACCAAACCTGAATTCATAGTAAACCAGTGTTTTTATAACCATTATTTACTTTATAAAAACATGTATTTTGGCCCTACTTTATGTTCTATGTCCATAATTTCGACTTTGAGAAAAAATACCATATTTCTTCATAACCTAGAGTTAAATTTCCTCAACTACTATATTTCATTGTTCTTTTATTCATTAACCACCTACAATAATTTAGAGGCAATTTCTCATCTTTCTACAACAAAGAAACTTTATTTTAAGCAATCAATTACACAAAAGGCATTTAATTCAACTAGTTGTCTCATAAGTACAAATTTTATCATAGCATTCAATTAGATCATGTAGCATAACAATATGGTGATTTCTAGCATTTTAATGAAGTACAACAACAGTTGAATAATCTTTAAGCATCAGGTCTTCTTTATCTTTTTCATGTGGTTTACCCTGCATAGAAACTGTGGGCACGTCAGTTCATTCAACTGACGAAATATTATACATGGCCATCCTCTCTATGCCGAAAATAGTATAACAATTCTCAATACTTAACAAACCACAAACTTGTTCACAAACAAAGCTAAAGGGACTATCCTACTGATGTCATGTTGTGAATGTGCACTTAGTCCTTAATGCAATTATTTCTGTTATATGACACTAATGTGCACTTGTTCAGAGTCTATACAGCCCATACTACATAGGTCCGAGGGCAAGCCCTTAACCGTTCTTCATCTTGTAGGGTTCAATATCTCGCCATGACTTAATCTACTACTGTAACTACGGTAAGTATCCTGATGTTCTATGACCAACGAACTAATGTCTAGGCGCCTGGAGAGAATCCTAACGCACTGTCACATGACTCATCATGCAAGCATCCTGTGGTAATTCACCTCCTACCACAGACATGACACCACCCGCAGTCACCAAACACCCCACGAGCGTCACCACCGGGACGGTACTCTGGAGCAGTATCCACGTCCTACTCATGACGCATCATGGGACATCCTGTGAATACTCTCACGCCGCCAATCCAATGGCTCTCATACTCAATGTTTTTCTCTTACTTTCCTCACATCTTTACTATGTATCTAATCCTTACTTTAATTGAATCATGAACAAAATCAATCCCTTAGGGTTAGCACTCCCACTATACCGGTCTTATTCCTTCATTTCACATGACCCAACTCTTGGTCTTTTCATTTCAAATTTCATCTCAGATTTCTTTTATTGTTGGTATGAGGCTTAGCTACACCCTAGTTCTTGATTTCGACTCATAATCACAATATTGAGTTTTTCATACTCATAAGTTCTCTTTTTCATGGTTAACAATAATTTCCATTTCATATTCACAGCACTTGTGTATTCATAAATTCATCAAGTCATTCAATTTCCATTTCATGTGCACATCATGCATAAATAAATAATTACAATAAGTCATACTCAAATAGTTTATTTTTTCCACAAAACTTTCTTAACCTCATTTTAATCAACACTAACCTTTATTTAATTCTTCTACTAATGTTCGTTTCATTTATCTAATTCAAAGGCACAAAGTCGTATTTTCATTCATAAACAATACTTAATTAAACAATGAGAGTCCATAGCTAACACACTTGAATCTTTTTTCTTCCAAAAAATTATCCTTTATCACTTAGTATAATTTCTCGTAAAAGAGATTACTTTTATAGTTAACAAAAATACAATTTTCTATGGAATTCTACCCAATTTTCACCTCTAAATCATTTTTACTTTGTCTAAATAGTGTTCAAATATTTTTCACAAAATCTACATATTTTTAGAATAATTGTAGTATTTTTTAAGGATTTTTAAAAGTCAAAAATTCGATTTTAAACTCAAAAATCAAAAAAATGTTCAAACCGCCGAAAGCCGGATTCGAACCTGCGACCTGGACCAATCAACAGCCACCGCAAGCCAATTGGGCTAAGGCGCCTAAGCGATATGAAAGGGGGCTTTAATGAGATAAGCTTGTTCTCGGATTTTGGGTTTTTATTCAAAAAAAACTGAAAAACAAAAAGCAGGGCTTCGGTTTCAAACCCGAGACCTTAGGGTCTGACCACGGCTACAGTAAAAGCCACCACACCGCTAACCACTTGGTCTAAGGGATCAGATTGTCTCAAAGAGTAATAGGCAGTTTATAACCCAGTTCTCTGTTCATTTCTAAATTTATAAATCTCAAAACGATTTTGTTTCTTTTTCTTCTCTTTTGAAAACAAAAATCTCCAGATTTTACCAAACCTGAATTCATAGTAAACCAGTGTTTTTATAACCATTATTTACTTTATAAAAACATGTATTTTGGCCCTACTTTATGTTTTATGTCCATAATTTCGACTTTGAGAAAAAATACCATATTTCTTCATAACTTAGAGTTAAATTTCCTTAACTATTATATTTCATTGTTCTTTTATTCATTAACCACCTACAATAATTTAGAGACAATTTCTCATCTTTCTACAACAAAGAAACTTTATTTTAAGAAATCAATTACACAAGGCATTTAATTCAACTAGTTGTCTCATAAGTACAAATTTTATCATAGCATTCAATTAGATCATGTAGCATAACAATATGGTGATTTCTAGCATTTTAATTCACAATTCATCCATTAGCAACCATTCTATCAAACATTCTCTAAGTTACCATTCCATTTTTTTATTTAAACAAGCATGGTTCCAATTTCAACTAATTGGTTCATAATAATTTCATTAAATCATTCCTAGCATGGTATCTAGTTCTAGAAGTATGAAAAACACCCACCTATTTGGAGAAACGAAAATGAAAGCTCCTAGAGTGCAAGAAAAAGTGGCCTTCTCCTCCTAGAATGTATTGCAAAATGCTCCTCTTCCTTGCTCCTTGGTGCAACCCGAGCTCCCTTTGCTTGATGGTGATGGTCGGCGTCCTTTTGGTTGGGACACACACAAAGATTTCACACTCTAATCTTTTGCTCACAAATCTCCTCAATATTTTGCTCTCTTATCTTTTTCTTTTCTCTTCTTTCTTAACAAATGTTTGGTGCACCAATGAGAAGAAAAGCTAGGGGTATTTATACACTTTTAGGGTGGAAATGTATGGCTAGGATTAATCAAGGAGTTAGAAATTAAGGACTAAGATGAGTTGGGAAGTTGTAGCAACTTCCATGAACTCAATAACTACCCCTCAACTCAATCGCACTCTCCCTCTCTCTCTTGGCCTCAACCGGCCTCCCCAAAAGTGTGCAAAGCACACCCTAGTGTGTGCACGTGCCCCTTCTAGTATCCCCTATTTAAAGTTGTACAAATTTAATTAATCAATTGTCCACTAATTGTGTCTACATGACAAGTTGTGACAATTAAAAGATTAATTAAGTTTGTGGGCCTTAAAATAGTGGGCTTTAGGCTCATGGGCTATCTAATAAAATATTTAATTATTAGGGTGGGCTTAAAAAGTAAGAAAACAAGTTTAGGCTTTATAAAATAGGCTTTTTAGAAAAATAAAGAGAAAGATAGAAATAATTTTCCATGTTATAAAAGATAATTTTATAAGAAAATATGCATACAAAATTTTGCACGTGCACAACACGTGAAAATCAACATTTCTCATTAAATGAAAATTCAGGGTATTACAATGAATTGTAGCTTCAGATGTCTAGTTTACTGTCCTTTTGACGGAATCGCATTCCGAGTTATAGTTTGTGAGTTACTACTGTTTTAGTATTGTTGTGTCTGCTCTTTTTAGATTCACAATTACTTGTATTTATCGTGCATCTCATCATTTTGTTGCATCTTATCATCTTCTTGACACTCTTATACACATTGCATAATCATGAATGACTTAATAAAATATTAACAAGCTGGGGTAATAAGGGTTGACCTAGTAGTGGATAATCTTAGAAAATATACTCGGTAAGGCCTTATCGTTATATCGTATTGTCATGGAAGGAGGAGTATCGATTGTGAATTATTGATTATCAATTGTTGATTATAAATTATTTTTATCGACACCGAGTACACGCTCTGTAGATCCCACCACGAAGTCTAAAACGAACACTGTTTTGCATGCACCGAACCTGTGGTATAGGACACAATAGTACGTGCACTAGATAGGAAAAATAAAATGCTAATAAACCTAAGTTGACACTTGTACACTTGACCATTGTTTATTGATATTGTTATTGCTTTTGGACTTTGATCTTGCTTCATATTTCTTGATGTACCATGTTCCTTTACTCTTTGCTTTTCACTACTTGCTGTTCGTACTTGCTCTAAGGACATTTTCTTTTCCACTCTAGTTGATCCAACTACAGGTGCACAAGGAGAATTGCCAGAAGGCATTGGTGAGCAGTTCTTCTAGGATTGGAGCAGGAGCTTGCTTCGCAATAAATTGTTTCTTCCATGTTATTTTCATTCCGCATTGTTATTTTTATTGAACTTTGTAGGGCTTTGTTGACCCGTAATTGTAGTTTATATACCAGTCGTTGGTTATTATGTTGGACTACTGCATGTTTAATCTCAGTTATTATTTATGTGATTATATTTACCTGCGTGGTTGTGATTATTTCTTTTCATGTTGTTGAGTTCATACTGGTACAGCTTATGGATGATGTTAATATCATTCGCTGGGCCTTCGTCACGGACTCGTATTCCCGTATTTTGGGAAGCAGGGCATGACAAATATATGAAAAGAAATTTAGACGAATTACATTCAAAAGAAGACGTAAGGGGTTAGGGTTTGGAGGTTTGAACCCCGGGTAGGGTTGGGGAGGCTCGGGTGCACAGTACTGAGGTTATTGTTCACAGATGAACAGTAAGCATGTGTACCCACAGCTCAAGCAGCTAATTTCATTTGGTGTTTCTGATTTGCTTTGCTGTTTTCGTGTGGTTTTAGTGCGTGAATTTGTGTGCTATGTATGGGGGACTCTAGTATACATATGGGGGCATCTATATATGGGTTTAAACAAATATATATGAGTGGTTTAATCAAGTTTGGATGAGATTTTAAAGACATTGTATGTCTGGACCGTTGTCTGTTTCAGTTTGGAATGAGATTTCAACTTAGTTGCTGATAAAATTACCTAAAACTTCTCAAATAGGAATTGTAGCTCACTGTGTGTAGTTTTCAGAACATCTGACAGATCCTCAATCCGACTTATAGATTGTAAGATATGCAATTTGTACCACTGTACTGCCGTAGTTTCAGATTTTAAATAACGGTTAGTTTTCAGAATTTATTGAATATGAACCCTTTAAACTAATTTATTTTATTCCATATTTTTATGGTGAATTCCTCGTTGTGTGCTGGATTTAATTTTATTTTTTCCAGAATTTAATATTGACAATAGAATGTACTGTTTAGAGGAACAAAGTCATGTAACTTTCAGATTTTTTGATGAAAAATAATTTTCAGAATTCATTGAATATCAACCATTAAAACTAATTTATTTGAGCCCAGATTTTTATGGTGGATTCCTTGATCTGTGCTGAATTTAATTTGATTTTTTTAGAATTTAATATTGATATTAGAATGTATTGTTTTGAGGAACGAAATCATGTAACTTTCAGATTTTTGAATGAAAAATAGTTTCCGGAATTTGTTGAATATCTACCCTTTAAACTAATTTATTTATGCCCATATTTTTATGGTGGATTCCTTGTTATGTGCTGGATTTAAGTGAATTTTTTCAGAATTTAATATTAATTTTAGAGTGTACTGTTTTGAGTAACAAAATCATATAGTTTTCAGAGTTGGTAAAAATCTATATTTTCATAGATGAAATGTGCTTCCATACATATAAACGAGTTCTTTTGGCAATATTGGTTTATTAAAAGAAATGTGATTAATGAAGAGTATTTTTGTATAATAAAAACCTAGATGAGTTTGACATGAGACTTAGGGTTATAATGTGGACCCCAGAAAGACTATTAATGATACTTTGGGTTGTGAGACTCTAGAGATTGAATGGGACCCTTGTATACCAGCAGATGAGATTTTTGTGGAAGCTGACCAGTTAGGGTCTTCGTTCCTAGTTTAGTTGTGTTAAGTCCGGTTGGGTACATCAACTCTAGAGAGACTGTGTTCTAATTAATTAATTAAACTTAATAGACATTAGGACAGACACTAGTGGAGATGTGATAGATCTTGGGAAACGTAAGTATGGGCTCTATTGCCAGTTGCACTGATGTATTACAGGGTTGTGCGTTTGTTGTGTCTCTCTAGTATGTTCGCGTGTCGATGGTCGGCAGGCCTATTATGGAACGTACGGTATATTCACGCGTCGATGGTCGGCAGGCCTATTCACGGAATGTACGGTATATCCGCGCGTCGATGGTCGGCAGGCCTATTTGCGGGGTAGACAGTAGGAAGGTAATTCTCTGGGGTCACAGCAATACTTATATGATGCTTGCGTGTCGATGGTCGGTATGCCTCTTCACGGAGTATTCTACATCTTGTTTCTATCACCGTTGTAGGATTAGTTACATGACGTGGGATTGAACCCTATAAAGTGAAGAACGATAAGGGCTTGCACCGGACCTATATAGAGTGGAGAGCATTGAATCTGACAAGTATGCATTAATAATCATCATGTGCATTTGTGTTCTTCTTGACTTATATTTTGCATGCTTGTTTGCTGTCTTCTTACACTTGACACTTAGCTTAGCTTCACTTGATGATTTATGTTTCATTTATTGATATTTCATGTTCCATCTGTTACTACTATGTTTCACTTGTGGACTTATGATTTTATCCTCTATGTTTCTATTTAAGTTTGTATTTCCATGAATATCACTCACACCGTTATGGCTTACCCCTGTAGTTTGGGGGTTAGGATATTTCTAACCTCATGGTTTACAAGTAAGTACCATTAGAATGGAATTGGGAGTATGTGGTAGAATATTTAATGTTATTTCATATTTTGTAAAAGAAATGATTGTAAAGAGAAAATTGTATTTATGATGCTTTTAATTACCGCTATGTTGTAAAGAGAACTATAATTCAAGGTGTTTAAATTCCGCTGTGGTTTGTAAAAGAGTTAATGTAATAAAAGTTTTAAATTTTCCATGTGTTTGTAATATATTTATAATTGCAATTGAAGTTGAAGCTGGGAATTGTGCCACTTATTTCTAATTTTTATTGGGCTACAGGTTGTTGGGCGGGTGGGTTGAGACAGAGGAATTCAAATTTTTCCTTATCGATGTTTGGTCGAACAAGGACCTCCACCAGGACTGTACGATCTAGACCTACGAATGAGGAGGATGCTGATTTGGATAAAGCATCTGCCCGACTGTTCATTTCTCGAGGATCCTAACAAAGGAGGCATCCTCAAAGTCATCCAAGAGGAGCTTGACCTGGGCCAGATACTTGACCATTTGGGTGTCGCAGGCTTTATATTTTCTGCATACTTGAGTGACGATGAGTTTGGAGTAGCTGAAGGCTTTGACCCGTTTGGCCTCTGCTTTTCGAGCTAGGAAGAGTCTAGCTACCATGGCCTCGTACTCTACCTCGTGGTTAGATGTCTTGAAGCTGAAGCGCAGGGACGATTGGAGGATGAAGCCATCTGGACCACTTAAGATGACTCTGGCCTCGCTACCCTCTTCACAGGATGATCTGTCCACGTAGAGTTCCCAGACGGATTTATCTTCTGGAGTTTCGGGAGCCTCCGAGATGGCGCATTCGGTTATGAATTCGGTGAGTGCCTATCCCTTGATGGACATCCTCGGCTATAGTTGATGTCATGCTGGCTCAACTCGATGGACCATTTGATTAGGCGGCCGGAGGTCTCATGGAGGACTTACTTTAGCGGCTAATCCGTAAGGACCCGAATGGAGTGAGCTTGAAGATACAAATGGATCTTTTGTGCAGCCATGACCAAGGCGTAGGCGACCTTTTCCATTTTAGTGTATCGGAGTTCGGCATCACGGAGGATTTTGCTGACATAGTCTTCATAGACCTATAGGGCCCCTTAGCGACCTCTAAAAGGAACATGCCGCTAATGAGAATAGCGGCTACAGAGTGATGTGAGTGACATAGATAGGATTTGTCCCTCTGACATAATAGGAGCGATATCTACGGGCCCCTTAATTGAGTGAGACTGTAAAATGCATGGCCATGCACAAATGAATCAATATGAGATATTGATCTCATTTGTTTTAGTAAGTCTACTCGAACATCAAGAAACCAAAGATTGAACTATATAAGGGTGACACGCTCTATGCCTTGTGGGAAATTAAGATATCTGGACAAAGGGACTAAACTATATAGTAACATTGGTCACGGATAGGTTATGTCAAATCACTGACATTCCCGTTACTTGAGTAGCAGTATGTATTGCTAGACATTGCTCACTGTTTGTAATACTCGAATCTGATTTTAGTATTATGGTCAACGTAATGGGATCCTATAGGGTCACACACTTAGAATAGATCAAAATTCGGATGAATTTATTTAGGGATCCAAGTAAGACTTGGACTCCTTACATTGGTTGGACATTTAATTAGATTAAATGGGACGACTAAAGTTCAAAGGCCCACACACGAATCTAACCCATTTCAGATTGTGAGCCCAACAACCTCATTAATCTCTTAAGGTTGGTTTTCTGAACATATATATATGATATGTATCTGTGGAAAAGACATACGTTAAAAAAACCCTAGCCGTCAGAAAGTGAGAGAGAGAGATCGTCAGGAGGAACATCCCTTTTCCGCAGCTAATGCCGCGGTCTGAGGAAGAGCCATTTTCGTTCTATTCGTGTGGATACCATAGAGGCACCACAATATTGCAATACTGTGATCGACATACTATGGAGACAACAGATCCATATTTAAGATATATATATCCTAAATACGATTTATGGTTTTCGCATGGATCCATGGCTAGGTTTTGATATTTTTTGTAATTTTTCCGCTGTGTATTTAATTTTTGATTGCATTCAAAACCTAACAAAGGGAACAAAAGACCCAATCCTCAAATGATTATAAGAAATGGAAGATCGCCTTGCTTGGATCGGCAAAGGTGGGAGACAGTCTGAACAAAGATTTCGGCCAAACATGCCACCATTCTCATCTCATATCCTCGACGCACTTGTCCCGAGGAGTTTCAAACCTCCACTATTCGAAAATCTAAAACGGAGAAATGGATCATGCTGATCACATTGAAAGCTTAAAAACCCTCATGATGATTCACAGGGCTTTTGGCCTCTGTCTTCTTCCCTTCTCAATACCACATTGAGGGCCTTCTTCGAAGCTACCAAGTAGAGGTATAACACCTCGCCTAACTCCGGCTTGCTCAGGAGAAGGGGATTAGAGAGATCTTTGAGCTTATCGAAGGCCTGTTGCTGAGGCTCCCCCACCCCACCCCACCCCCCCCCCCCCCCCTCCATTTAAAATTTTTTGTTCCCCGGAGAGCTTTGAAGAAAGGGAGGGACTTCTCCCCCAACCCCGAAAGGATATGGCGTCTCTGTTGCACTGGCCTGGAATCCGAATGAACACTCAGTTTATGCATGATGAGATCCTTGGATATCCCTGGCATGTACGACGGTGTCCAAGCGAACACGTCTCAATTCTGGCAGATCCAACAATTAATTTCCTCTTTAAGGCCAGGGTGGGATACTTGCTCATCTTGAAGCATTTGGTGGGCTCTGCATCAGAGAACAGTATTGCCTCCAGCTTGTCCACCGGCTCAGAGCTTATTGAACTTCGGTCTGATGGGAGCTCGACCGCTTCGAGAGGGAGGAAAGTGCCTCCCACTGTGGCGGTGTAACAAGCCCGAGCCGCCTCCTGATTTCCTTTGACGACCCTAACCTCGGACTTGGTAGGGAACTTCATGCGCATGTGGTAGGCAGAGGTCACCACCTGGAGGGAAGCAATGTCGGGTCGGCCTAGTATGGCATTATAGGTGGTTTTGACGTCGACCACCATGAAGTCCATCGTTGTAACAACCGCAAGAATATTAAATTTTAGTATTCTACCCACACGTGCTTTACACGTGCTTTCTTTGTGCATGTGTCAATTAGAAAATCTTTAAAGTATGTCAATATTTTTTTCCTCCTATTTTACAATGTATAAATGATTGAGTCTAGTTTAAATGAAACCAACTTAATTTAAATTCATATTAAATTTGAGTAACATATGCAATTTTATTAAATAAAATTCCTAATTTTGTGTGTGCGTAGTTTATGTGCACACACAAGCACATAGCAAGCAGGCCGGCCAAGTCTATAGGAGGGAAAAGAAAATTTTGAATTGTGTTAAGGGGATTGTGGGTAGTTAATAGGTTTGAGTGGGTAGTTTTAAAAACTTGCCATTCTTTTCTCCTTTAAAAGTCCATCACGACCATACTTAGGAAAATAGAATTTTTTTTTTTTCATTTGTGCACTTTCAAATCTTTGTTGTTGGCTTTCCTTGGAGCTCGGATTTTGAGGAGGGAGATTGGAGATTATTTTCTAGGAGTCTAAATTGCTAGGGATTCATCAAAAGAGGTGGGTGTTTCCAATGTTTTCTAATGTTCTATAGATTATGCATGCTTAGATGTTAACATATAGATGATAATTAAACTCTTATGTGAAATGTGTATATGTAGGAGTTTCTCTAGAATTTTGTCTAAATTGATGTAGTGGTAATTTCGTCTAATTAACTCATAAAATGATGATTTGATTTCTTGTATGTAAATTGCTATATGTGATTGTTTTCTCTAAATTCTAGCCATTGAATATATATATCGTTCATGTGAATTCATTTGTTACCATGAAATTAATTCTTGAATGTGACGAATTTATATATGCAAATTGTGTGCTAATTTTAGTATTAAATAAGTAGATTAATCTAAGCATAAATCCAAGACGAAATTTGCTAATTGAATAAGAGTTTCTTTGGAAATTTATTAGAAATCGTAGTATAGTGTGTACAAACTGTGAGAATGATTATAACATCGAAATAGGGCCAAATGTTCATCTTGATGTGAAATAGAGAGTTCAGATTCAAAATAATATTTGTTACCTTTGTTGACAGATTACGAGGCTTGATTGCCTAGTTAAAGCGCTCGGGTTTGGACGCGGTGTACAGTGGGTTGGCCACGAGTTCGAATCCTAAGGGGTTCTTTTATTCTTTAAATTTCTTAATTAATTAAATTACAAGACAAAAGCCTTACATGAAATTTTTTAAAGAGACTTCTTGTGTGGATGAGAGTTTGGCATTCTGGCTTAAGATGAGGAGTTAGAGCGCTAGCAGCACTTTAGTTCGAAACCTGGGCTTCGCAAATTATATATATATATATATATATATATATATATATATATATATATATATATATATATATATATATATTACTGTACTTTTCATTTCATTTGTGAAGAAATTTAATCTAAAACTAAAGTAGTGTAATTTTTTTTAAAAGATTGTAAATAAATAAAAGATTGGAAGTAAATATATAGAATAAATTTATGTCTATTGGAGACAAGAATTAAACTGTACAAATAGCTTTGAGTACAAAGATGAGATTTTAATCCTTTGATTTAGGGATTGGTTTCAAATTTATGTTCAAAATATACTCAAATTGGAGTTTTATTTAATTTAGTGGATGAACCAATATTTTAAGAAAAGTTATGGGTTTGAGAATTTTAAACTAGTTTGAGAAAAATTATTTGAATAAAGTTTCGTCGAAAATTCCTTTTTATGGGTGAAAAAAGCTATCTCATTATTTTGAGATTGACCAATGAAAAGAAATAAGAGAAAGAAATGTGTTTTATGAATGAATAAAGAATTTTATTAAAGAGGTTAAGAACACCCTAACGAATTTATGAATTTTGGGATTGTGTGGATTCTAGAGGCTGAGCAAGACCCAAAATTGCCGTCAGATTATAATTTGTAAAAATTTAAGAAGTAGTCAGTGTGGGCTAACATTCTCAGTGATTTGGTTTAAGTCTGATAGGGAATGGTAGCTCTAGGTCATGATAATTATAACTGGACTGAGGACAGGCACTAGAAAGGGAGATGTGACGAGTCAAGAGCAAACATGTGTATGAGGGCTTCAGAATTATCCGCAGTGTGAGACATTCCTCTGTATTCTAAGATGGTAGTGAAATAGCCTCCTGGATTATCTACAGTTAGAGAGTGATCTCAAGAATTATCCGGATGGGAGCGACGCTCATTGGACATCTGTGTGATAAGGGTTTCAGGATCACTCGCGGTGGGAAGTACTCTCTAAACATTCCTGAATGGAATAGAGATAGTCTTCAGGATTATCAAAGGAAGGAGTTTGACTTTCAGAATTATCGGGGTGGGGACCAATATTTACAGTATGTCTAAATCTTGAAGTTTGTCATGGTTTTAGATTTGGATAACGAGGGATTGAACCCTAAAATGAGGAGTACATTAAGGGCTTTCCCTCAGACCTATGTAGTATGGGATGCATAGAATCCGAACAAGTGCGCATTAAAGTTGCATCATAAGCCTGAATGTCTGCATTAGTTATTAGGTTCATATCATACACTGACATGTTTAGGATGGCCACATTTTTTCTGTTTCTGCATTCAAGTTTGTGATTGTTAAAATAGAGGAATCGTTGTATTATAGCATTGCGTCAGTTGTATGCAACTAACATGCCCGCAGTTTTCAAGTTACAAGATTCGAATTAGCGAGTGATGTGGACATGACCTTGATGCCGATGGCTGTTGAAGGATTGAAGATGTTTGATGTTATAAATCGTAATTCCTTTATGTAAATTTTCGTTGCATGTTGCAATTAATAACATTGTAATGAAAAAGTTTTTAAAATTCTTTGTATTTTTGTATGAAGTTGAGTTAAGATCTTGTTTGTGTTACGAATTACTTGTTTGGAATTCGGGGTGTTACAATTGCCTTTGTTCGAGAGGTCGGGGATTTCCTTGCAGTGACGTCCAGGGTAACGATTCTCTCAATTTGGATTGGGGCACCGGAGAAGCCGTGGAGGGTGTACCCTGCTGGTTTTAGTCTCTCCCGGGAGAGCTGTAAGGCTTCGAAAGTCGCTAGGAACATGATGTTTACTGAGCTTCCATTGTCGACGATGATACATCAAACTTTGTGATTAGCCAGCATGAGGCTGATGACCAAGGCGTCACAGTGTGGGACCCGAACACCTCCGAGGTCTTCGTCTGAGAAAGATAGCTCCAACTCGAAACCTCGGGGAGGGGGGCTATTATTAACAGAGTTCACCTCCCGGATGAAAGCTATGTTGGAGGAGCTCGACTCTCCCCCCATGGGTCCACGACGGACGTAGAGGAGGATGGCCAGATTCTCTGTGTCGTGAGGCTCGAGCTCTGACTCTAGGCGCTTGTTCGCTCCTATTGGGGGGGGTAGGGGTGGGGGGGCTTTCTGACCGTTTCAAGTGAATTTGGCAATGTATCCCCTGAATGAGGGCCTCAATTTCTTCTTTCAGAGCTCGGAAGTTAGCAATGTTGTGGCCATGGTCCCGATGGAAACGGCAGTAGAACCTCCGGTCTCTCTTCTTGTTAGGGTTTTTGGATCGAGGAGGGCGTTGGAGAATATCATCACCCTCTATTTCCATCAGGATAGCTGACATGCTCTCGAGTGGGGTGAACTTATCAAACCACGGATACGGGGGGAGGCACTTCTGCCCCGAGGCATTTGTAACACCCCGAATTCCAAATAAGACCGAATTTGAAGTTCCACGAAATCTTTACACTTCACTTCGTACAATTTTACAAGGAATTAAAAAAATTTATTACATCAGAGTTACATTTTAACAGCAGAAGCAAAATTAGAACAATTACATGAATGAATGAAAACAAAATTTGAATAATTCTTTAAGCATCAATTCTTCCTTAGTCTATTTCATTCACTTAATCCTGCATAGAAACTGTGGGCACGTCAGTTCATTCAACTGACGCAAGGATATAATACATCAATTTCTCTTACTTAGAAAGCACACACTTGTCACAGAGCAAACTACAGGGACTATCTGTCACGCCCTGCTTTGCAAGAAGAATACGGAATACGAACACGCAACAAAAGCCCAACGAATGATTTTCATCATCCATAAGCTGTTCATGAATCTTTACAATATCTCACAAAATAATCAGAGTGGAAGTAAAAGAGTCAACCACACATGCATAACTGAAGTAATAAACCAACAGAATTTATTTGAAGCAAAATATAATATTCTCAAAAATCAGAATCTGGACAAGTCAAATATCCTGGGTCACATCGCCCAAATACAAAATAAATATCTAAGTACTCAAAATACATTGTTCCAAAGCAACAATAATAATAATACTAATAAACAAGAAATCCAGCACTAACATCTCATTTCGCCAATACCGTCGGGCAGCTGACCATCCTGATCTGCAATTAATAATTGTAGGAGAAGAAAAGAGAAAACAAGTACACGTCAATTGCAAGTTATGGGCCACTTATAATATAGGATACAAGCACATGGGAAAACTAACAAATAGCATGGAATAATGCATCAACAATGATAACTAGCATGAATCAGTAAAACAATGTTGATTAGCATGGTATACTAACAGTACAGGTGTTTGTGTCAAATGCAGTGTCATATGGCAACTAACAGTGTCTAGTAACAGTAATCTCAGTATATCAGTGTAACAGTATAACAGTATCAGTCCAACAGTATCAGTCTAATAGTATCAGTTTTATGTTCTTACAGTCTTGTGTGTATTACTAGCTAGGTAGCACTTCATGCGCCCCAAAAACATAACATATGGTTACTATAACAAACAGTTTCATTTTTTGATTTCGTAGTGGATCATAATGGGGCAGTGTACTCAAGTATCAGTAAAAGTAGCAGTAGCAGTAGCAGTAAAAGTAACAGTAGCAGTAACAGAAAAGTAACAGTAGCAGTAGCAGAAAAGTAACAGTAACATTAGCAGTATGGAACACTAGTTCCCTTCCAAGTACATGTTTTCATATTTTCCACTACTAGATCTTCCCTTAAGAAACCCCGGCTTGGTTACTTTTATTATGGTTATCAAACAGGCATGAATGTGTACGAAATAGTGTCAAACTAACATGATACAATCAGTACTAGGTTCAGGGAAACAAATAAACATACATAGATGATATACAGTCACATAAACGAGCAAAACAGTGTATGGTCATATTCAGGACAGCAAGACAGTAAGTACAAAAACAGTGATTCCCGTTACTAAAAAAATGCAAATCTAGATCCGTCGAAGAATCTAAAAAATAGAATCCCAACCGAATCCAGAGAATATAAATAAGTCTCATAGTAATTCACAAAATCATAACTCAAAACAGATTTGAATACAGAAAACATGTTCAGTCAGAAATCAGTAAAACGAATTCTCAGTCCGAAAAAAGCATCAAAACCTCTCAAATAAATCCAGGAAAAATCTGGGGTATTCTCCTATATGTCTAGAATAAAAATATAAAGTTTCATAATATTCTAGTAAAATTAGTTCAGTCATCAAAAATAAGAAAACATCAAGAAACGATAGTTTGGCAAATCTGGAATTCCCAACACTGCTGCCCGAAAACTGAAATTTCTCGCAAGCCGTGAAACGAAATCCAAATCCGTCAAAGGGAGATGAAAATAGACAAAATATATTAACTTTCATATTTCATAATTTTTCATACAGTAGAAGGAAATAGAGTGAAAATACGATTCTTTACAAAACAGTGAGCAAAATATAGCAAGTATAGCTTTTATAAACAAGCATGAAACGGTGTATAAAATTAATCAATAAAATCCACCAAAATTTTGGATAATCCCTATATAAATATAGAAATACTGACCAAAGTTTCAGATCAAAATAATAGGTGTAGCACAAGTATCAAAATAATTTAGTCATCAAAATCATCAAGAAATGAAATCTGAAAATGAACTACAACTCTGTAGTAAAATAGTCATATCTCACACATACAAAAACGAAACCGAGCAAGGTCAGAGGGGTTGGAAAGAAGACAAATTCCTATAAAACTCATGTTTTATACCGAAATTAAGATTCTGACCTTAATATGGTCTAAATTACTGATCAAGACAGATCATCGGCAAAATACAGAATTTCCTCAAAAACCAAAATCAACATAGATCCAACGAAACTTAATCCAAACACAACCAAACATGAATTCGAGTCTACCAAGTATCCAAACATCATGAATTAGGGTAATTAACATGTCCACAACAAATATATCAAATGGAGCTCACAATCACACGAGTTCTCATATTTGTTTTACATATACATCATATCAAGAGCGAGCAGAACCTAGGGTTGTTTCATGTCAAATTGTGTCGTGAGGCAACTGTGGTCAAATCACTATAGAGACAATATTAACAAGAAACTTCACACACAAATTGTCTCTAGAATCCAGCTACACTACAAGCGGTATTTTTGACTTGTACCATACAAAGAAATTTGAGTACAAGTTACTTGCCTTAACCGAAGACGAAAACGACGAAAATTAAGAATAACGGGAACGGATCTCGGCAACGAACAAAACTCACGAACGAAAATCAACGAACCCACGAACGAAAAATCCGTGCACAAAACCACGAACAAACGAGAACCAACTCGCGAACAAAGAGGGACAAGGAACGGGATGGAGCCGGGGGTGCAGTGGATCGGGGTGCAAGAGTGGACGGGATGAAGTGGACAAGAGGGGGAAAAAAATGCAGGTCGGCTAGGGATAATATGAAGGAGATGGGGTAAACAGCGACTATAGTCAAATATATATATATATATAAGTAGTGTTAGGTTTGGGGGGGAAAATCTGTGGCGACTACAGGGAACGGTAGTTGTAGGTTCGGGTATGGTTTAAGAGTAATTAGGTTTTAATGAGTGGGTGTATTGGGTAATTAGTGTATGGGTAATAGGAATATAGGAAGTGGGTATTAGGTGCCTGGAAACGGGGTAAGGATATATGGGTTAAGGAGTTAACTTGGTTTTCGGGGTAAAGTTAATAACAGAGCAAGGAAGTAGAAATGTTTATTAGGTTAGTTAAGTGGATATATGGTGATAATGATATTTGAATGGTTGAATGGAATATGGTGATTTAAAAAAAAATAGATATAAAAAAAATGAGACGGGCACAAAAATAGAGAAATAAAATAGGGCACGAATAAATAAAATAAAGAGGATCACAAATAATGGCTTGATCAAATGGAGGCGAACAAAAGAGACAACAGGATCAAGAATTCAAATAAAAAAATGATAAACAATAAAAATAAATATATTGAAACAAAACGTCCAACATATGGCCCAAGAGAAATACAAGAGGAGTACAAGGAGAGAAAAATACACTAAAACGAAAAAATACACTCAAAAAAAATACACAAAATGAAAAACAGGGGTTACAATCCAACCCACCTAACAGAAAGAATTTCGTCCTCGAAATTCAAAAGAAGATACATAGGGTAACCCCAAAAGAAAAGAAACAAAACAAAACAAAACAACCACTACTCAAACAAATATGGAAACTTCTGCTGAATCTCCTCCTCCAGTTCCCATGTCGACTCACCGAACGAGTGAGGATTCCAAGCAACTCAAACCAAATTGATGACCTTATTCTTAAGCACTTTCTCCCACCGATCCACAATAGCAACTGGCGGAATCTCACAAGTCAAATACGGCCGCACGGTCAACTCAGAGTAGTCGATCACGTGGCTCTCATCTCGAATATATCTTCTGAGTTGTGAGATGTGAAAAATATCATGCACTCCTGATAAAGCTGGCAGCAAAGCAAGACGATAAACCACCTTGCCTACTCGCTCCAAAATCTCAAACGGTCCAATAAACCTAAGGCTAAGCTTGCCCCCACCACCGAACCGAATGACACTGCGCCATGGCGATACCTTTAGAAAAACATGGTCACCAACAACAAACTCCAAAGCCCTATGATGGACATCAGCCCACCGCTTCTGCCGATCCTGAGCTGCCTGCAAGTGCTTCCTGATTTGAACCATAGCATCAACTGTCTTGGTGATCAACTCCGGACCCAACAACCTTCTCTCACCAATGTCATCCCAGCACATTGGTGATCTGCACTTCCGCCCATAGAGTGCCTCGAACGGAGAGCTTCATTACTGGCTTGAAAGCTGTTATTGTACGAGAACTCTACGAGATGCAAATGGTCCTCCTATGATCCACCAAACTGAAGCATACAGGACCTCAACATGTCCTCAAGAATCTGAATAGTCCGCTCTGACTGTCCATCAGTATGGGGGTTAAAAGTTGTACTGTCCTTTAATTTACTCCCCAAACTTTTCTGAAGACTCTCCCAGAACTGAGATCTAAATCTCGTATCCCTGTCAGATACATTACTGACTGGAACCCCATGAAGTCTGACAATCTCTTGCATGTACTTCTCCGCAAGGCTCTCAGCAGACTGACCGAACCGAAAAGGAATGAAGTGAGCACTCTTCGTCAAATGGTCGATAATTACCCAAACAGCATTGTGACCCTTAAGATTCCTCGGCAAAGCGATCACAAAATCCATAGTGATATGTTCCCACTTCCACTCTGGAATAGGAAACGGTTGAAGAAGTCCAGCGGTTCTTGATGCTCTGCCTTAACCTGCTAGAAGATCAAACACTGAGCCACAAACCGAGCAATAGCCCCCTTCATACCATGCCACCAGAAATGAAGCTTCAAATCCCGATACATCTTAGTACCGCCAAGATGGATAAAATACGAAGACTGCTGAGCTTCTTCAAGCAACCTCTGACGAACTTCACCCTTATGGACACACAACCAGAACCCAAAACGAAGCGAACCATCAACATGAATAACCATGTCCGTTCTGGACCCAGATTCAAACTCAGCTCAAAAACCCTGCAACTGCGCATCACCAGCCTGAGCCTCTTTGATCTGATCGACAAGAGACGACTGAAGCTGGAGTGCAAGACAACTCCGACCAGAACTCGGCAACACAACCTCCAAATCCAACCTCCTCATCTGCTCAATGAGATCACTCTGCTGAGTAAGAAACATAACTCTCCTGCTCAAAGCATCAAGCACCAAGTTTACTTTACCAGGATGGTATTGCAAACTGATGTCATAATCGGCCATAAGCTCCAACCATCGCCTTGCCTCATGTTTAACTCCTACTGGGTGAAGATGTACCTGAGACTTTTGTGGTCTGTAAAGTTCTCCACGTGGTCTCCAAGTAAATAATGTCTCCACAGCTACAAAGCAAAGATCACTACCGCTAAATCCAAGTCATGAGTAGGATAGTTCTTTTCATGCGGTCTTAACTGCCTCGATGCATACGCAACGACATGATCTTTCTACATAAGAACTGCTCCAAACTGCTCCAAGACCCTTACCAGAAGCATCACAATGAATCACAAATCTGCCTGAACCATCTGGAATAGTCAACACAGGCGCTGACGTCAATCTGCTTTTCAACTCAACAAAAGCCTCATTGCACTCATCAGACCAACAAAACTTCTGATCCTTTCCCATCAGTTTAGTTAACGGCCCTGTAATCTTCGAAAAGTCTTGGACGAATTTCCGATAATAGCCAGCGAGACCAAGAAAACTCCGAACTTCGGAAACTGACTTAGGAATAGGCCAATCCTTCATAGCTGCAACCTTAGAAGGATCCATAGAAAGACCATCGCTAGAAATAATGTGCCCCAAGAAAGAAACCCTGTCGAGCCAAAACTCGCACTTGCTAAGTTTCCCATAGAGTCGATTCTCTCTCAAAGTCTGCAGAACCACTCTAAGATGCTCAGCATGATCTTCCCAATTCTGAGAATATACTAGAATGTCATCAATGAAGACCACCACAAATCTATCCAAGAACTGAGAGAAGACCCGCTTCATAAGACTCATGAATACAGCTGGCGCATTAGTGACCCCGACGGCATCATAAGATACTCATAGTGCCCGTATCTAGTCCTGAATGCAATCTTTTGTATATCAGCAGCCTTCACCTTGACTTGGTGATACCCAGAATAACGATCCAACTTCGAGAAAACAGCAGCCCCATTCAACTGATCAAACAAATCATCGATCCTAGGCAACGAATACCGGTTCTTCACAGTAACACTGTTCAGTTTCCGATAATCCACACACAGTCGACGACTACCATCCTTCTTGTTGACAAAAAGGACCGGAACACCTTAAGGCGAAACACTTGGTTTAATGAAACTCAAATCAAGAAACTCCTGAAGCTGCACCTTAAGCTCTGCTAGCTCAACCAGTGTCATCCTGTAGGGACTCTTTGATATCGGTACCATTCCAGGCTAAACATCAATACCGAACTCCACTTTCCTATCAGGGGGTAAGCCAGGCAACTTATCTGGAAAAATATCCAAGAAATCCCGAACTACTAGAGGCGCAGCCTCACAGCCTGAGTGCAGTTCCATCGCACAATCCACCTGTTCAACTGCAGTCTTTGCTCGGCCAAGGGAAGACTCCCCGGCATGGAACTCAAATTCTGCTCGATCTGGAATTCCGAAGACAACCTTCTTGGCACGGCAATCTATAATGGCATGGACTTCACCCAACCAATCCATACCGAGAATGACGTCGAATCCTGAATTCCTAATTATAATCAGGTTGGCTTTGAATTCTACATCCCCAATAACAACGGAACATTGCTTGCACTCACAAGAACAAATGACAACACCACCACCTGTCACAATGTTCCAAGCCTCCGACATGTTGCTACACTCCAACTAATGGCGAGCGACAAATCGAGAGGAGACAAAAGAATGGGTTGCCCCAGAATCAAAAAGAACATGGGCAAGAAAAGAGCAAACAAGGATGATACCTAAAAGAATCAAAAGACAAGGAGAAAGAATAGACAATCATGGGTGAGGGAAAACAACAATGTAAAAAAGATAACATAAAGAAGCAAAGTAAGACCAAAAGAAAGAAAACAAAAGGGAAACAAAACAACAAAACAACAAAACAACATATACCTGCCACAACTCCTTTAGCTGTCTCAGCATCTGCAATAGTCAAGTTGAAAGCCTGACCTCTCCTCTGAACAGCGGTCCTCTGACCGACAATTTGGCATTGAGGAGGAAGCGGAGGCCTAACTGGACCACGAGTTGGGCCTGCTTGCTGAACAGGATCCCTGGCTGGAAGAGCCACCTACTGCTGCTGCGGACAATCGCGTACAGAATGATCAGCGGCGCCACACCTAAAGCACCGGCGGTTGATGCACCAACAATTCTTACGCTCATACCTAGACATCTGACAGAAGTCGCAAAAACCATCCTTCTGGAAACCAATAGAAGGATACGGATCTGCCCTGACCGGATGGGTTGGGACAAGCCTCCGAACAGGACCACCAGAAGGCCTAGCAGCAGAATGCAGAATAGTCCGCGAAGAAGGAACCAAACCACCACGAGCTTGCTCCTGAGCTCGAGCTGCCTCAAGAGCTTCAGCATAAGTACGTAAGCGAAGAGAGACAAGATGCCTCTTGATATCCTGCTCAAGCCCATGTGTGAATCTACGAGCCCTATCCTTTTCGGTTGCCACAATAACGGCAGCGAAGTAGCTAAGTTTAGTAAACTCAGCTGCGTACTCATCCATTGACCTGGAACCTTGTTTCAAGAAGTCCATATTACAACATTGTTTGAACAATTATGTAACAAAATTAAAAATAGAATAATGAGTTAACCGTTTTAGGGCCAGGAATTGTTGTTCCATCTCAACTCGAGTACTACTGGGAAAGAACTTCTCCAAGAATCTCCGAGTGAAAGTAGCCCAAGCAATAGGCCTCTCAAGATGCTCGGACTCAGCCATCCACCAAATATGAGCCAAATCCACCAGCTGGATGGAAACCATGTCCACCCTATCAGCTTTGGCAACACGTGCCACCAAAGAGCAAGCGCTCAGTCCGGATCAACTACTATTCAGCCTCCAATGGCGTCTTAGTGCCGGAAAAACGGTCGGGATGCAGCCTCATAAAATCTGTAATTGTTCCTGGACGAGGCGGAAGATTTGCCTGCATAGGCACAACAGGAGGTAGAACCCGGGCAGCTTCAAGAGCAGCCATCACAAGATCACTGTGGTTTTGCTACTGATTAATCAGCCGCTCAAGCACAGCAGTGAAAGCCTCAATCGGATCGGGCTGAGAAGAGTTTCCACGAGCCATGGTCTGCACAAAACCAAAAATAATTAGCATCCAGAATTAGAGCTGATAATAATTCATTTACGTATGCATGGTTGGTGAAATATTGAGTCGATCCCAGTTCAAGCCAAGCTTGTCTAATACATTGGGCAACTAATACATTAGCCAAATCTGGGCTCTGATACCACTAAAAACCTTGTCACGCCCCGCTTCCCAAAAAGAATACGGAATATGAATACGCAATAAAAGCCCAGCGAATGATTTTCAACATCCATAAGCTGTTTAGGAATCTTTACAATATCTCACAAAATAATCAGAGTCAGAAGCAAATGAGTCAACCACACATGCATAACTGAAGTAATAAACCAACAGAATTTATTTGAAGCAAAATATAATATTCTCAAATAAATCAGAATCTGGACAAGTCCAATATCTTGGGTCACATCGCCCAAATACAAAATAAATATCCAAGTACTCAAATTACATTGTTCAAAGCAACAATAATAATAATACTAATAAACAAGAAATCTAGCACTAATATCTTATTTCACCAATACTGTCGGGCAGCTGACCATCCTGATCTACAATTAATAATTGCAGGAGAAGGAAAGAAAAAATAAGTACCCGTCAATTTTAAGTTACGGGCCACTTATAATGTAGGATACAAGCACATGGGAAACTAACAAATAGCATGGAATAATACATCAATAGTGATAACTAGCATGAATCAGTAAAATAAAGTTGATTAGCATGGTATACTAACAGTACAGGTGTTTGTGTCAAATGCAGTGTCATATGGCAACTAACAGTGTCCAGTAACAGTAATCTCAGTATATCAGTGTAACAGTATAACAGTATCGGTCCAACAGTATCAGTCTAACAGTATCAGTTTTATATTCTTACAGTCTTGTATGTATTACTAGCTAGGTAGCACTTCATGCGCCCCAAAAACATAACACATAGTTGCTACAAAAAATAGTTTTGTTTTTAGATTCGTAGTGGACCATAATGGGGCAGTGTACTCAGGTATCAGTCAAAGTGGCAGTAGTAGTAAAAATAACAGTAGCAGTAGCAGAAAAGTAATAGTAGCAGGTAGCAGAAAGTAACAGTAACAGTACCAGAAAAGTAACAGTAATAGTAGTAGTATGGAACACTAGTTCCCTTCCAAGTACACATTTCTATATTTTTCACTACTAAATCTTCCCTTAAGAAACCCCGGCTTGGTTACTTTTATTATGGTCATCAAACAGGCATGAATGTGTACGAAATAGTGTCAAACTAACATGATACAATTAGTATTAGGTTCAGGGAAATAAATAAATATACATAGATGATATACAGTCACATAAACGAGTAAAACATTGTATGGTCATATTCAGGACAGCAAGACAATACTGTACTAAAACAGTGATTTCCGTTACTACAGAAATGCAAATCTAGATCTGTTGAAGAATCTGGAAAATAGACTCCCAACCGAATCCAGCGAATATAAATAAGTCACATAGTAATTTACAAAATCATAACTCAAAACAGATTTGAATCCAGAAAACAGGTTCAGTCTGAAATCAGTAAAACGAATTTTCAGTCCGACCTCAAAACCTCTCAAATAAATCCAGAAAAAATCTGGGGTATTCCCCTATATGTCTAGAATAAAAATATAAAGTTTCATAATATTCCAGTAAAATTAGTTCAGTCATCAAAAATAAGAAAACATCAAGAAACGATAGTTTGGCAAATTTGGAATTCCCAACACTATTGTCCAAAAACTGAAATATCTCGCATGCCGTGAAACGAAATCCAAATCCGTCAAAGGGAGATGAAAATAGAAAAAATATATTAATTTTCATATTTCATAATTTTTCATACAGTAGAAGGAAATAGAGTGAAAATACGATTCTTTACATAACAGTGAGCAAAATACAGCAAGTATAGCTTTTATAAACAAGCATGAAACGGCATATAAAATTCATCAGTAAAATCTACCAAAATTCTGGATAATCCCTATATAGATATAAAAATACTGACCAAAGTTTCAGATCAAAATAATAGGTGTAGCACAAGTATCAAAGTAATTTAGTCATCAAAATCATCAAGAAATGAAATCCGAAAATAAACTACAACTCTGTAGTAAAACAGTCATATCTCACACATACGAAAACAAAATCGAGCAAGGTTAAAGGGGTTGGAAAGAAGACGAATTCCTCTAAAACTCATGTTTTATACCGAAATTAAGATTCTGACCTTAATATGGTCTAAATTACTGATCTAGACAGATCATCAGCAAAATATAGAATTTCCTCAAAAACCAAAATCAACATAGATCCAACGAAACTTAATCCAAACACAACCAAACATGAATTCGAGTCCACCAAGTGTCCAAACATCATGAATTAGGGTAATTAACATGTCCACAACAAGTATATCACATGAATCTCACAAGCATACGAGTTCTCATATTTGTTTTACATATACTTCATATCAAGAGCGAGCAAAACCTAGGGTTGTTTCATGTCAAATTGTGTCGTGAGGCAACTATGGTCAAATCACTATAGAGACAATATCAACAAGGGACTTCACACACGAATTGTCTCTAGAATCTAACTACACTACAAGCGGTATTTTTGACTTGTATCATACAAAAGAATTTGAGTACAAGTTACTTGCCTTAAACGAAGACGAAAACGATGAAAATTAAGAATAACGGGAATGGATCCCGGTAATGAACAAAACACATGAACGAAAAATCAACGAACCCACCAACGAAAAATCTGCGCACAAAACCACGAACAAACGAGAACCAACTCGCAAACAAAGAGGGACGAGGAGCGGGATGGAGCCGGGGGTGCAGTGGATCGGGGTGCAAGAGTGGACGGGATGAAGTGGACAAGAGGGAAAAAAAATGCAGGTCGGCTAGGGATAATATGAAGGAGATGCGGTAAACAGCAACTATAGTCAAATATATATATAAGTAGTGTTAGGTTTAGGGGGGAAAAGTCTGTGGCGGCTACACGGAATGGTAGTTGTAGGTTCGGGTATGGTTTAAGAGTAATTAGGTTTTAGTGAGTGGGTGTATTGGGTAATTAGTGTATGGGTAATAGGAATATAGGAAGTGGGTATTAGGTGCCCGGAAACGGGGTAAGGATGTATGGGTTAAGGAGTTAACTTGGTTTTTGGGGTAAAGTTAATAACAGAGCAAGGAAGTAGAAATGTTTATTAGGTTAGTTAAGTGGATATATGGTGATAATGATATTTGAATGGTTGAATAAATTAAAAGGAATATGGTGAATAAAAAAAGAAATAGTTATAAAAAAATGAGGCGGGCACAAAAATAGAGAAATAAAATAAGGCACGAATAAATAAATAAAGAGGATCACAAATAATGGCTCGATCAAATGGAGGCGAACAAAAGAGACAATAGGATCAAGAATTCAAATAAAAAAATGATAAACAATAAAAATAAATATATTGAAACAAAAGGTCCAACATACGGCCCAAGAGAAATACAAGAGGAGTACAAGGAAAGAAAAATACACTAAAACGAAAAAATACACTCAAAAAAATACCCAAAAAGAAAAACAGGGGTTACACTATCCTATTGATGTCGTGTGTGAATGTGAACTTAATCCTTAATGCAGTTATTTATGTTACATGACACTAATGCGCTTGTTCGGATTCTATGCGTCCCATACTATATAGGTCCGAGGGCAAGCCCTTAATCGTTCTTCATCTTGTAGGGTTCAATCCCTCGCCATGACCTAAACTACTACGGTAACTAGGTAAGTATTCTAGATGTTCTATGAGTTACGAGCCCATGTCCAGACAGCTTGGAGAGGAATCTCACATCGTGACATGATGCATCATACAGAGCCTATGGACAATTTAGCCTCCGTCATGGAACGATGGCACCACCCGTAGTCACCAAACACCTCACAAGCATCGCCACCAGGACGATAATTCCGGAGTAGTGTTCACGCCATGACATGACGCATCAAGCAGGAAACCTATGAATCACCCTTATACCGCCAATCCGATGGCCCTCAGACTCGTGTTTTTCTCTTACTTTCATCGCATCTTCACTATGTATTTAAACCTTAAATGTTTGAATCATGAATAAAATCAACATTCTGGAGTTAGCACTTCCTTTATATCGGTCTTAACCATCAATCAGCACAACGACCCAAACTTGGTCTTTCATTTCAATATTTCATCTCAAAAGAATTTATTCAAATGCCGGTATAAGGACCTAGCTACACTATAGTCTTTAATCTCATTTCATGTTCATAAAATTGAGTATTCACACTCACGAGTTTACCCTCATAATTTATCATGATTTTCCATTTCATTTTCATGCACAATTTCATATAGAGTGACAAATTCATTTTTCAAACTTTACCACATTCATGATAGATTTTCACAATTCTCTTTTATTTTCATAATAACACTTTTCACTTATCAAATCAATTCACAATTTTCTTCATTTAAAATTTCCATGACACGACTCATAAAAATCTCTAAAAGAAAGAGTACTACTTTTCTTTAATTGCTCAATAATTCTTTTTGACTAAATATATTAATTTCCTTACTAAAATGGCCTTGATTCTCATTATCGTGGGTCAAATGGCTCATAAAAATTTCTCATAAAGTCGAGGTATTTTCAGAATATGTCTAGTATTTTTTTCTTAATTTTTCAAACATTTAAAACCCTTTTAAAAAATTGAATTATATAAAAAAAAACAAAACTCCAAAAATTTTGGCCTCAGCCGGTTTCGAATTAGGCCCAACAAACCCCCTACGTGAACAGTGATACAACTAAACCGCACCTACTAACCATAGTGACCAAAGTAACTAACTGTTAAAGGGAGAGGCTACAATCTGTTTGAGTTGGGTTGTCGGGTTTGGTGAAAAAGTCAGATTTTAAAAAAAGAAGTCTCTGCCGAGACTCGAACCCAAGCACAACAGGCCGCCGAGCTACAGTAATGCTACTGTGGCGCACCCCCTAGCTAGTAAGGTCACAGTGAACAACTGATATGAAATTAGTCGATTAAATTTTTGACTCGATTCTCTGTTTACTAATAATTCTTCGTATTTCAAAAGCTCTTAAACTCTTTTCTCTTCTAAATTATTTTATGAAACTTTTCAAAATACTGATTTTATGAATTAACAACACAACAGTATTTTAAAAACATTATTTTGGCATAAAATGTGAATTTTACTTCTAATTTGCGTTCTAGGTCTATAAATTCGACATTGCAATTCATCAAGATCTCTACCAAAATCTAGCATTACGAACATCACAAAAATATTGTCTTTTAATATTTCTACAATGCTCTTTAATATATCGTCCTTTATCAAACTAGTATCACCATAAATTAATAAACACAATTCATTTATTTCAATTATTCATGAAGCCATTCACAAGCATATTCTACATCTAGCATGGTTTCGAACTCACACTTTAATAGCACATGATAATTCTACTACCATAATCATAATTTATAGAAATTACCATACAATTCATCAAGCATTCATTTCATTATCTAATTAGTTCCTTTTTAAAGCCAACACATGGTTAATTTACTCGTTTCTTTAGCAATTTCATCAATCACAACCCTAGCATGATGTCTATTTTAGAAGTAGAGAAATCACCCACCTATATGGAGAAAAACAAATACAAAGCTCCTAGAAATCTCCTTGAACACACGAACGGTCCTTCTCCTCCTAGATTGTGCCACCACGAGAGCCTTCTCCTCCCTGTGCAAATGATTACGAGCTCCCCTCTCCTCCTTGATGAATGGCCGGCCTCTACTTGGGAAGGAACACACACAAAAATCCCTCAATCTTTTTCTCACAAAAAGCTCTCAATCTTTTTACTCACTCTTGTTTTCTTTTTCTTTCTTTCTCTTTCAATTTTTCTAGTGTACTACATGAAGATAACTAGGGGGTATTTATCCTTATTTTTGAGTGAAATGGAGGGCTAGGATTGATCTAAATGGTTAAAGATAAAGGGTTAGGGAGTTGTAGCAACCACCCATGAACATATAACCACCTATCCACTAAGCCACTCCCCCACCTCTCTTTGACTCCATCCGGCCAAGGCTAGAGCACACCCAAGACACGTGCTTGTGTGTAATATCCCGGACGGATATTACCTCGTATAAATCACTATTTTATTATTATTTTATTAATATTTGGTTTTAATTCCAAAATCAAATTATTTTGGTGATTTTTCGCCGGTTTGTCCACAAACACTGTCTACGCACATATAACGGTCGGTGTACATCCGAAATACATCAAATTGGTAGCGCGATCCTCCGAATTAATAATAAAACTTATTTTTATTATTATTTTCAATTAAACTATTTTATGAGGATTATATAAGGAGTTTTGGTATACACATACATGTACACATACATACATTGTATTATACTTAGTACATTATACAAAATATGTAGCCTGTACTCTTGGACAATGTACTCATCTTGTCATGACAACTTAGTTGGATGGTTAGGGTTTGATTAGGAGGCCTAAACTAGGTTTTTGTATGCATGAGAAGATTAAAACCCCTTCTAGAAACCCTCACATAACGCCTCCACCACATAACACCACACCTCACCTTACCTCCACCTCGCCCTTACCCCCTACATGGTATGGCCGGCCCCCATTTTAGGGGAGGGCCTTTGTGCAAATGTGTATGTGCAATTTTGTACTATCCACCATTCTCTCCTCCTATAAATACCCCCTCCTTCTCCACCTTGTCTCATTTTAGAAAACACAAAGAAAGAAAGGAAAGGAAAAGAAAGAGAGGAGACTAACAAGAGAGTTTTCCTTGTAGGTTTTTCCTAGGAGTTCTAAGAGCTAGGGGAAGGAGAAGGTTAAGCTAGCAAGTCCTTCCAAAAAAAAAGAGACTAAGGTGGGGGTTCTCCTTTGTTTGTTTGGTTGTTTGTTTGTTTGTTTGTTTGTTTCTTTAAATGGTTGTTTTGACTTCTTCTTCTTCTTACCCTCCTTGTTTTGTTTTCTTTGGTTCTTTTGGGAATGGTTTGTTGAAATGGGATTGTTTTATGTATGTTGTAAATAATAATAATAACCACATAAAAAGAAAAGAAACAAATGGTAGTGTTAAATACACATAAAGATTAAATCTTTATAGTTGTAGTTGTTGTTTGTGTTTGTTATTGGACTAAAATGACATAAGGCATATGAACTTGCACATACAACCGATTGGGGGTTGTAGGACTTGATATGAATTCATGGACAAAGCATATGAACATTCTTATACAACCATTTTGGTTGGAGGACTTGTATTGAACTTGGACAAAAATAATAATAAGCATATGTTGGATGAAGGTTCTCACCTTATTTTTATTATTGTTGTTACCTTAAAAAAGAACCTAAATTAGATGTTATCTCTAATTTATGAAAAAGAAATTAATTTAAATCACTAGTTGTAAAATGAAATAAAAGGATCTTTTCTTTTATAATCACTAGTGATAATAAATCAATAAAGAATAGTAGGCAATAAAGTAGTAGTAGCATGTTGTTAAAATAGTAGTGGTATGTTGTTAAAATAAAGAAGTAGTAGTAAGTGTTAAAAGAAGTAATTGTAGATGCTTTATGTTATGTTAAAATGAAGTAGTAGTAATAGTAGATAGTTGTAGATGCTAATGTTTATGATTAACATAAAGTAGTAGTAGTAGTAGATGATAAAAAGAAGTAATTGTAGATGCTTTATGATATGTTAAAATGAAGTAGCAGTAATAGTAGATAGTTATAGATGCTTATGTTCATGATTAACATAAAGTAGTAGTAGTAGTAGATGATAAAAAGAAGTAATTGTAGATGCTTTATATTATGTTAAAATGAAGTAGTAGTAATGGTAGATAGTCGTAGATGCTTATGTTATATTCATGGTTAACATAAAGTGGTAGTAGTAGTAGATGATAAAAAGAAGTAATTGTAGATGCTAGTTGTAGATGTTTATTTTATGTTCATAAAGTAAATACCATGCTAAGATTGGATTAGATTAATTTATTTATGTTTAGAATGTTGTAGGATTCATTCTAAAATTATCTACCATGTGTAGGAGTGTTATTTATGTTTAGAATGTTGTAGGATTCATTCTAAAATTATCTACCATGTGTAGGAGTGTTATTTATGTTTAGAATGTTGTAGGATTCATTCTAAAATTATCTATCATATGTAGAAATGATATACATGTTGTAGGATTTATTCTAAAAATACCTAGCACGTTTAATGATGCTTAGAATGTTGTAGGATTCATGCCAAAATTGTCTATCATGTTTAAGAGTGACATACATGCTTAGAATGTTGTAGGATCCATGATAAAATTACTTACCATGTTTAGGGATGATATGTACCATGCTAAGTCTTCATATATGCTTAGAATGTTGTAGGATCCATGATAAAATTACTTACCATGTTTAGGGATGATATGTACCATGCTAAGTCTTCCTACATGCTTAGAATGTTGTAGGATCCATGATAAAATTACTTACCATGTTTAGGGATGATATGTACCATGCTAAGTCTTCCTACATGCTTAGAATGTTGTAGGATCCATGATAAAATTACTTACCATGTTTAGGGATGATACGTACCATGCTAAGTCTTTCTACATGCTTAAAATGTTGTAGGTTAATCACTAAATAAATACCATGCTCACATTGTTGTAGGATTGATGCTAATTAATCTACGATGTTTAGAAGTATATATATATATATATACTTAGGAATGTTGTATGTTCATACTAGTAGTTACCCATGCTTAGTAAGACATTCATGCTTAGTAGTTATTCATGCTTAATAAAGATTCATGCTTGAATGATTATAAGAAAGTAGTATACCATGCTAGTTTCATTTATCTATGCCTAGATAGTTGTAGGAAAGTGGTATATCATGCTAGATCAAATTATCCATACTCACATGCTTATAGGTAAGTTGTATACCATGCTAGATTAATGGTAGGAAAGTTGCATACCATGCTAGATTAAATAAATATTCATGCTTACATGATATCTATGCTTAGATAAGTATATGTTCATGTTATGTTAGTAAGCGATCATGCTTAATCATTATTCATACTAAGTTAGGAGATGTCATGCTAATTGTTGCTATGTTAAGTTAGTAGATGACCATACTAATGATGATGTATGTTAAGTTAATGGTATCCATACTAATGATATTCATGCTTAGATTAAAGTAACTACCCATGGTTAGTTGTAGTGATTTTTACCCATGCTTGTAGAAACTCATACTATGTTGTAGGTTGATACTTAACTAGTATACATGACGAGAGTGTTACTAAAATGTGCACCATGCCATATGTTAGTGTTAAAGTAGCATACCATGTCTAGGAATGAGGCATACCATGCTAAAGTTTAAATGCGTGCTTAGAATGTTGTAGGGTTAATATTAGAATACCTACCATGCCTTGGAATGTTGTATGTTATATTAGTTATATATCCATGCTTGGGTTGTGGTGATTAGTCATGATAAGTAGTAAGCATTCACGCTCAAGTTATAACCTATGCTTGACCGTAGTGGACCTCATGTCTAGATCATAGTGATTTTCATGCTAAGATTGATATAAGCACATGCTTAATCATATTCGTACTTAGGAGTATTGTGGTGAGTGGTTATGTTATATAGTTAGATTGTCGTAGGAAGATGCTTGCAATTGTATGCCATGCTTAAGGCGCTATAGGTTGAAGTAATGAGGATTGGGAAGACCACTAGTAGTAGTCAGTTGATAATGGTTGTTATGTCGCCTTCGGTTTTTCATTAGTAGAATTCCGATCATAGACTATTAGTAGATTCTTCTGTTGCTTCTAATAATAGAAGATCAAGTTTGCTAGTAAGCACGTTCGGTTGCTTTTAAGATTGATTACCTGTATGGTTGTTTGCATATGGTTATGCTCGTACGTGGCTCGACTGGCCCGTACGTAGCTGTGGGTTTCATACGTAGTTTATTTGGCTCGTATGTAGGTTGTTGTCTCGTACGCGACTCGACCGGTCCGTGCGTAGCTGTTGGTCTCATACGCGGCTTATTTGGCTGGTATGTACGTTTTTATCTCCTACGAGGCCCACCTGGCTCGTAGGTAGTTATGGTTTCATACGTAGCTTATTGGCTCGTATGTGGTTGTTACTTGTATGTAGCGTCTTAGCTAATACGCAGTTGTTGTGCTCATCTAGGGTGATATCATTGCCCTAGGGCTATCGACCATCAAGACGTGTGTTTAGCTTACTCCTAGGGGACTGTGGATGAGTCACTTCGCGGGTGCCGTCAGATCTTAACCGTTGGTTGATTGCGGACCGGAGTGTGACGAAATCCAAGTTCAGGCAGTAGCATGCGAATGCGTTCGTATTGCCGGGGTCTTGGATCGATAGGCCATGAACCGGATCCTGAGGGATTCTGGTAAGTCTAGGTTGAGCAGCCTAGTAGAGTTGTCTTGTGAGGTCTAATTTAAGGCCTAGCATGTTGTGTTTATAATATTTTCGTCCCTAGGATTGTCGAGTTAGGGACATCATTAAGGTAGTGACTTAAAAAGGTCATTTTGCTCAGACCCTAGCCGAAGAGAGAGGAGTTGGTTGTAGGGGGCGCCTTACGACCAACTTGTCCCTTGAGGCAGGCCTTAGGTGGTGATAATGAGTTGTACCTTTCCGTCAAAGGGATACGTACGGTGCCGTCTCACAAGTTGAGGACACGGGTTGCGTATCTCGTGCTGTTAATTCCTGGAGTACCGTGGCAGAGGGTGCCACAGGGTAGGCTTCGTGCTGCCCTGTGCTTGCGAGACCCCAGAGGGTGACACAGGGTAGGCTTCGCGCTACCCTGCGTTGGCGAAACCCTATGATTTGGATTTTGGAATGATGATCGTCTGTTTGTTGTGTGAGGTCCGGTTAGCCGGGTAGCAGTGGCGAACATAGACACCACGGGCGTACTGCATCAGTGGGACATAACCACGTCTGCAACCTCATCAGTCACGCGTAGGTGTCAGGAATAGGTTGTGTACAATTAGAAATTCATAACGCGGGTCCAATCCTTATATATGGAGAAACGGCTTGAGATGGGGTCGCATGTAGTATGGGCTGCATGTTGCTTCGGAGATTTGCTGATATTAGAATAGGAGCATCCTAGTTCTATTTAAATATCGCATTAGATTCTAGTCATAGCACTCACGAACACTTAAACTACACCAACACCATTGCTATATTTTGTATGTTGTTTGGGAGATTCGCTGCTATATGATCAGCCTTTAAGCGTCAGTGAATACTGACGTCCCCAATTCCATAGGTACTGGATCGCCGAAGTACAAAGGCGAGATTCAGGAGGACTCAAGGCAAGGAAAGCAAGGAGTCAGTGTTATGTTTAGTTCCGCTGCAGTATATGTATTGATTATCTATTAGTTGAGAAGTACTCAAGTGAGAGTTACCAAGTGTTGTTCTTCATTCCTTGTACTCTGATGTAATTTGTTGAAAGTTGTAATACTTGGGATTGTAAAGGTATTATTGTAACACTATTGTAATGCATTGCAGTTGTATAATGTTCAGACTTGTAATGTATTGAGTGTTGAATAAAAAGTTTTAAATTCTCCTGTTTTTCTGTGTATTGTGACTAATTGAAGAAAAGATCTTGGCTCGTCTCACGGTTTTCCAGTGTTGGAAATCGGGGCGCTACATTGTGCAATGTACGTATCTCCTATAGTACCCCTAGTTACTAGTTGTACATGATTAATTAATTAATTGTCTACAAAATGTGTCTACACTACAAGTCATGATAATTAAAAGAGAAATAAACTAGTGGGCTCAAATCTAGTGGGCTAAAAGTCTATGGGCTATTAATAAAAAATAATTAATTAATTAGGGTGGGCTAGGATTAGAAAATTAGGCCTAGAGTTTAATAGGCTTTTAAAAATATAAAGGATTGATTAAAAAAATACTTGTTCATGTTATGAAAAGAAATAATTTTCTAGAAAAATGCACATGAATTTGTACGTGCAAAACACGTAAAAATCAATAAACTCTTATTTTATTATAATTAAAAGATCAGGATGTTACAACACTCCCTCTTTAGAATAGTTCTGTCCCCGAAACTACGCTTAAAGAGTGAGAAAGACAGAACACAACAAGAAGAAAAGAAAAGAAAAGAATATACAAATCAAACAAAGTGCTCAAGATGATCCTTCATCATCCTCTCCTCAGATTCCCAAGTAGCCTCTTCAACCAATTGGTTTCTCCAGAATACTTTGACCATCGGTATCGTCTTGTTCCTCATGACTTTCTCTCGAGATCCACAATCACAACTGGAAGCTCAATGTAACTCAGATCCAACTGCAAAAACCTCCGGTATTTCGGACAAATGGTGACTTGAATCTGGAATGTAACCTCTCAGCATAGACACATAGAAGACATTGTGCACCCGAGACAACTCTTCCGGCAACTCCAACTGGTAAGTAGTTTTCCCAATCCGCTTCAATATCTTATACGGGCCTATGAATCTTGGGGCTAACTTCCCACCACTACCAAAGCGAATCAAACCTTTACTAGGTGATACCTTCAGAAAGACAAAGTCACCAACCTCGAACTCAAGGTCCCTCCTCCGATTGACTGTATAGCTCTTCTGCCTACTCTGAGCATCCACCAACCTCTTCCTGATCAGATCGATCTTTTCAAAGGTCTGCTGCACGATCTCAGGCCCAAACATCTATCGCTCCCCCACTTCAAACTAACAAACAGGTGTTCTGCACTTCCTGCCATACAGAGCTTCGTACGGCGCCATCCCGATACTAGTCTGAAAACTGTTGTTGTAGGCAAACTCCACCAGAGTTAGATGCCTTTTCCAACTGCCTCCAAAATCTAGAACATAACACCGAAGCATATCCTCAAGAACTTGATTGACTTTCTCGGTCTATCCATCAGTCTGAGGATGAAAGACAGTGCTAAAATCCGTCTTGGTACCCAAAGCTGTCTGAAGACTCCTCCAGAAATGGGAAGTAAACCACACATCTTGATTTGACACAATGGTTAACGGAACACCATGAAGCCTGACGATCTTTCCAACATACAGCTCGGCCAACTTGTCCATAGACGAAGTGAGTTTCATTGCCAAGAAGTGAGTGGACTTGGTTAGTCAATCGACTATAACACAAATCGCATCATTGCCCTTTAAACTCTTGGGCAAACCCGTGATGGAATCCATGCTGATGTTATCCCATTTCCACTCTGGAATAGGTAATGGTTACAGTAAACCTCCGGGTTTCTGATTCTCTGCTTTTTCCTGCTGACAAATCTCACACCTCGCCACAAATTCAGCCACATCCCGCTTCAAACCTGACCACCAAAAATATTGCTTAATGTCCTTATATATCTTGGTACTCCCAGGATGTACAAACAAAAGAGTAGCATGTACCTCTTGAAAAATACTCTCCCTCAATTCTGCTTGATCCGGAACATACAGCATCTCTCCAAACCACAACACTTCATCCCTGATCTAGAACCCGGACAACCTGCTTGCACCAACCTGCTCCTTCATCTTTTGAATCACTGCATCTTCCTTCTGACTTACTATATCGTTTAATTTAGCGTAGGCTAAAGCCTCAACTGAGCTAAAGATAATCCCAAGCCTTGTATAACAACTTCAATATCAGCTCGATCTAACTCTTCTGCAAGATGCCTCCGAGTTGTAATCAAACTAGCCAAACTGCTCTTACGGCTAAGTGCATCAGCAACAACATTATCCTTCTCAGGATGGTACTTAATCTCTGGACGAATGTCTTCAAGTATTTCCAGCCATCTCTGTTGCCTCAGATTCAGGTCCTTCTGCTGATAGATGTACTTCAAGCTTTTATGGTCCGTGTATATGTTCAATTTCTCACCATACACATAATGTCTCCATTGCTTTAAGGCGAAGATAATCGCAGCCAACTCCAGATCATGAGTCGGATAATTCTTCTCATGCGGTCTTCGTTGCCCAGACCCATAAGTGATCACTTTCCCTTCTTGCATTAAGACACAACCAAGCCCACGATGTGACGCATCACTGTAGACATCATACTTGACACCTGCTCTAGGCAAAGCTAAAATGGGAGCAGTTATCAGCTTCTCTTTCAACTCCTGAAACCTTGCCTCACATTGCTCAGTCCACTTGAAGTTCACATTCTTCTTGGTCAGACCAGTGAGCGGCACGGCTATCTGAGCATAACCTTGGATAAACCTTCTGTAGTATCCAGTTAACCCAAAAAAACTCATAATTTCTTTCACTGTAGTAGGCCTTTCCCATTCCTTTACCGCCTCTATCTTCTGCGGATCAGTCGCTACTCCCTCCTTAGAAAGGATGTGACCTAGAAATGCCACTTCAGATATCCAGAAATCGCACTTGGATAACTTAGCATACAACTCATGCTCTTGAAGCTTCTTCAGAACCTCAGCCAGATGCTCAGTGTGCTCCTCTTTCGACTTGGAGTACACAAGAATATCATCGATAAACACCACGACGAAAGAATCAATAAACGGCCTCAGAACTCTGTTCATCATGTCTATGAAGATTGCAGGTGCATTCATCACTCCAAATGTCATAACTAAGAATTCGTAATGCCCATGTCGAGTTCTGAACGTAGTCTTATGCACATCTTCAGTCTTCACTCGAACCTGATGGTATCCTGATCGAAGATCTATTTTGGAGAAAACAGCTGCTCCTCGTAGACGATCGAACAGGTCATCAATTCATGGAATAGGATATTTGTTCTGAACAGTGACTTTATTCAGCTCTCGGTAATCGATGCACATCATCATCGAACCATCCTTCTTCTTTACCAACAGCACCGGTGCTCGTGACGCACTCGGTTGAATAAAGCCTTTCTCCAATAGCTCCTCAATTTGCCGTTTGATCTCATCCTACTCCACAGGCACCATCCTATATGGTGCCTTGAAAATGGGTGCACTCCCTGGCTGAATAGTGATGCTGAACTCTACATCATGATATGGTGGTAATCCGGGCAAATCTTCCAAGAATACGGTCGGGTAATCCCGAACCACTAGAATTTGCTGCACCTCTACAGGAACCTTCTTCTTGCTGATAGCCGCCACCAAAAATGAACATCTCTTCTTCTCCTAAAAAGTGACTTTAGGACCCCTTGGAGCCTTCACTGCTAATTTCTTGGTCTTGCACTCGATGTTCGCATTGTACACCGACATCCAATCAATGCCAATGATAACATCGACCCCCAGGACATTCAGCTCGATCAGATCAATTCTGAAAATCCTGTCTCCAATCATGATATCGCAGTCCGCATAATACCAATCAGTGGTTAAAGTCTCCCCTGATGGAGTAGCTACTGCTAAAACCTTGCCTAGAAAGAACTTCGGTTCGACTCCCAAGACTTTAGCAAATTTAGGAGATACAAAAGAATGAGCGGATGCAGTATCGAACAAAACAACAACTTTCTTTCTATTTAAATAAAGTTCTCCTGTTATATAATACACACTCGTTACATAACAATTTACTAAATAAAGTAGGGAAAAGAGAACAACAGAAAGACACTTCTAAACATCTGCCCTTGTACCAGTGATGACGTTATCCACTTCATCAGCATCGGCCTCAGTCAAAGCGAATACTCATCCCTACTGGTACGGCTTCTTCCCAACCTGCTGTGTTGGCCCATTACGGACGACATCTCGCAGCTTAGGGTAGTGAAATCGGTAATGTCCTGTCTCCCCACAATTGAAACAAGTCACCCTAGGAGGTCTCACCCAACCATTTTCGGGTCTCCCAGCCACATTAACAGCATTCACCCCAGTAGGTTTGAACCTTTGAGTCGGCAGCTGCCCTCTGATATGCCTAGAAAATGCGGGCCTCTTCCCAACTTGCCAATTGTGCCTCCGGTTCTGAGCGGCATGAAACTACTCCATATCTTCCTTCGTAGCTGTAGCTCGCTTGACCAACTTGTCAAATCTCCTGATACCAAGGGGTATCATCTTGGATCTCAAACATGGCCTTAATCCGTGCTCGAACTTTCGAGCTTTCTTCGCCTCGTCCATCACAAGTTCGGGCGCATACCTCGAGAGCTGAGTAAACCTTGTCTCATACTCTCTAACCGACATACCGCCCTACTGCAGCGCTAGGAATTTCATAGCCTTCTTCTCCTAGACATCAAATGGAAAATAGTGACTGCGGAACTCCTCGAAGAATTCCTCCCAGCCAAGAACAACATCTCCCATCGTCCACTTTATGGACTGCCACCAAACGGTTGCATCCTTCTCGAACTGCAGTGCAACCAACTTCACCTTACTGGCTTCTGGAGTTTCCAAGACTTCAAAGATAGTCTCGACCTGCCTGATCCAATTATCAACCGCATTGGGTCTAACATCCCCTCATACATAGGTTGTTTCATCCTCTTGAATGATTCCACGAGTTTGATTGCCTCAAGTATTGGATTTGCAGGCATCCTCCCCTGGTTCTGATTCATGGCAACGACGTTGAGGGTCTGATAGACTCTCACTAACTCCGTTTCCAAATCAAGCCCTTCTCTGCTTCTAGCTCTTCTTCCAGTCATATTCTAATGCAAAAGATCCATTAAATCTGATGTAGAAAACATGAATTTAAATCAACTCTTCATTTTATTGAATTCAAACTTTGTACATTCGAATTTAAAACATTTCCGACATCAAATGAAAGCAGTAAGAAGCTACAACATTCTAGTTCCTACGGTTCCTCTTAGCTTCTCGAAGCTCTTCTCGTAGTTCCGCCACTTCTTCCTTCAGTGCATCGTACGTGTTCTTTCTCTTCTTGAGATCCCAAATACGATGACTAAGAGTTGCAATATCCTCCTTCCACTTCGCACACTTGGCCTGCAGCAGCTCTGCTCTCTCCCTCTAAGTCTCCACATGCCTCAGAAAAGACACAATGAGACTGCTTGGAACTGGCTCTTCCTCATCGGAGGAATCATTAGATGAATCTGGAGGCGGAGTGATCTCTCGGGACTCAGACCATTCCTCCTCAAATTCCTCGGGATCTTCTTCGTCGGAATCAACTTGTTCGGGATAGTAGTCCTCTTCGATTATGTGCCAATCATCATCGCCTGTCAGGTCGAAGTGGTTCGCCATATTGCGGAAAGGAGAAGAAGAAGTAAAGCAACACAAATGTAAGTGATTTACATTTAAATTTATATATTCAACACACGCTCTAAAGTCCACTTTATGGTGTCGTTCCTTATAAATTTGTACTACTTGGAAGCATGGCTCTGATACCACTCTGTAACACCCCGAATTCCAAATAAGACCGAATTCGAAGTTCCACATGATCTTTACACTTCACTTCATACAATTTTACAAGAAATTAAAACAAATTTATTACATCAGAGTTATATTTTAACAGCAGAAGCAAAATTACAACAATTACATGAATGAAATATAACAACATTTGAATAATTTTTTAAGCATCAATTCTTCCTTAGTCTTTTCCATTCACTTAATTCTGCATAGAAACCATGGGCACGTCAGTTCATTCAACTGACGCAATGATATAATACATCAATTTCTCTTACTTAGAAAGCACACACTTGTCACAAAGCAAACTATGAGGACTATCCTATTGATGTCATGTATGAATGTGCACTTAATCCTTAATGCAGTTATTCATGTTACATGACACTAATGCGCACTTGTTCGGATTCTATGCATCCCATACTACATAGGTCCGAGGGCAAGCTCTTAATCGTACTTCATCTTGTAGGGTTCAATCCCTCACCATAACCTAAACTACTACGGTAACTACGGTAAGTATCCTATATATTCTATGAGTTACGAGCCCATGTCCAAACAGCCTGGAGGGAAATCCCACGTCGTGACATAACGCATCATGCAGAGCCTATGGATAATTTAGCCTCCGTCATGGAACGATGGTACCACCCGTAGTCACCAAACACCTCACAAGCGTCGCCACTGGGACAATAATTCCGGAGTAGTGTTCATGCCATGACATGACGCATCAAGTAGGCAACCTATGAATCACTCTCACACCGCCAATCCGATGGCCCTCATAATCGTTTTTTTCTCTTACTTTCATCACATCTTCACTATGTATCTAATCCTTAATTATTTGAATCATAAATAAAATCAACATTCTAGAGTTAGCACTTCCTCTATACCAGTCTTAACCATCAATCAACACAACGACCCAAACTTGGTCTTTTATTTCAATATTTCATGTCAAAAGAATTTATCCAAATGCCGGTATAAGGACTTAGCTACACTCTAGTCTTTAATCTCATTTCATGTTCATAAAATTGAGTATTCACACTCACGAGTTTACCCTCATAATTCATCATGATTTTCCATTTCATTTTCATGCACAATTTCATATAAAGTGACAAATTCATTTTTCAAACTTTACCACATTCATGATAGATTTTCACAATTCTCTTTTATTTTTATAATAACATTTTTCACTTATCAAATTAATTCACAATTTTCTTTATTTAAAATGTCCATAACACGACTCATAAAAATCTCTAAAAGAAAGAGTACTACTTTTCTTTAATTGCTCAATAATTCTTTTTGACTAAATATATCAATTTCCTTACTAAAATGGCCTTAATTCTCATTATAGTGGGTCAAAAGGCTCATAAAAATTTATCATAGAGTCCAGGTATTTTCAGAATATGTCTAGTATTTTTTTCTTAATTTTTCAAACATTTAAAACCCTTTAAAAAAATTGAATTATATAAAAAAACAAAACTCCAAAAATTTTTGGCCTCAGCCGGTTTCGAACCAGGCCCAACAGACCCCCACGTGAACAGTGATGCAACTAAACCGCACCCACTAACCAGAGTGACCAAAGTGACTAACTGTTAAAGGGAGAGGCTACAATCTGTTTGAGTTTGGGCTTTCGGGTTTGGTGAAAAAGTCAGATTTTAAAAAAAGAAGTCTCTACCGAGACTCGAACTCACGCACAACAAGCCGCCGAGCTACAGTAACGCTATTGTGGCGCACCCCCTAGCCAGTAAGGTCACTGTGAACAACTGATATGAAATTAGTCGATTAAATTTTGACTCGATTCTCTGTTTACTAATAATTCTTCGTATTTCAAAAGCTCTTAAACTCTTTTCTCTTCTAAATTAATTTATGAAACTTTCCAGAATACTGATTTTATGAATTAACAACACAACAGTATTTTAAAAACATTATTTTGGCATAAAATGTGAATTTTACTTCTAATTTGCGTTCTAGGTCTATAAATTCGACATTGCAATTCATCAAGATCTCTACCAAAATCTAGCATTACGAACATCACAAAAATATTGTCTTTTAATATTTCTACAATGCTCTTTAATATATCCTCCTTTATCAAACTAGTATCACCATAAATTAATAAACACAATTCATTTATTTCAATTATTCATGAAGCCATTCACAAGCATATTCTACATCTAGCATGGTTTCGAACTCACACTTTAATAGCACATGATAATTCTACTACCATAATCATAATTTATAGAAATTACCATACAATTCATCAAACATTCATTTCATTATCTAATTAGTTCCTTTTTAAAGCCAACACATGGTTAATTTACTAGTTTCTTTAGCAATTTCATCAATCACAACCCTAACATGATGTCTATTTTAGAAGTAGAGAAATCACCCACCTATTTGGAGAAAAACAAATACAAAGCTCCTAGAAATCTCCTTGAACACACGAACGATCCTTCTCCTCCTAGATTGTGCCACCACAAGGGCCTTCTCCTCCTTGTACAAATGAACCCAAGCTCCCCTCTCCTCCTTGATGAATGGTCGGCCTCTACTTGGGAAGGAACACACACAAAAATCCCTCAATCTTTTTCTCACAAAAAGTTCTCAATCTTTTTACTTACTCTTGTTTTCTTTTTCTTTCTTTCTCTTTCAACTTTTCTAATGTACTACATGAGGAAAACTAGGAGGGTATTTATACTTATTTTTGAGTGAAATGGAGGGCTAGGATTGATCTAAATGGTTAAATATAAATGGCTAAGATGTATTAGGGAGTTGTAGTAACCACCCATGAACACACAACCACCTATCCACTAAGCCACTCCCCCACCTCTCTTTGACTCCATCCGGCCAGAGCACACCCAAGACATGTGCTTGTGCAATGCACGTGTTTCCCATAGTACCCCTAGTTACTAGTTGTACATGATTAATTAATTAATTGTCTACAAAATGTGTCTACACTACAAGTCATGATAATTAAAAGAGAAATGAACTAGTGGGCTAAAAGTCTATGGGCTATTAATAAAAAATAAATAATTTATTAGGGTGGGCTAGGATTGGACAATTAGGCCTAGAGTTTAAATAGGCTTTTAAAAATATAAAGGAAGGATTAAAAAAATACTTGTTCATGTTATGAAAAGAAATAATTTTCTAGAAAAACGCACTTGAATTTGTATGTGCAAAACACGTAAAAATCAATAAACTCTTATTTTATTATAATTAAAAGTTCAGGATGTTACAACATTTTTTGACCCTTTTTGGGAGGCTCGAAGTTGTCCGTCTTCCTCTTTCCTTTAGTGGGGGATCACTTCTGACCCCTGGGGTGGAGGGCCTCCTCGGTCCGGATGTACTTTTCACACCTATGGAGAAGGTCGGGAAAGTTAATGGGCGGCTTCTTGGCGAGGGAGGCCTTTAGCGAGTCATGGCGTGCGTAAATTGTGTCAAAAAGCCGCTGTCGCTACCCCAGTGTTGAGGGAGGAGGTCGACGAGGAGATCGACCGTGCTTCACCAGTAAACCTCTGGACGAAATCTCAAATGGATTCCCCATCCTTCTGTCTGAGGTCCAACAAGAAGACACTCGTCTTCTCAGCCTTTCGGCTGGTCATGAAGTGAGCGAGAAAATTCTCCTCGAGCTGGTCGAAGGAGTAATTTGAACCGGGGGCAAGTTTGGTGAACCATTACCGGGCAGAGCCTCTCAGAGTGGCTGGGAACGCACGACAGAGAAGGGGATTCGAGGCTAATCCCATTAGCGACTTCATTCTAAGTGTGTGCCCCTATACGTTCCCATTATGTTGACAGTAATACTAAAATCATATTCGAGTATTACAAATAATGAACGGTATCTAACAATACATCACTGCTACTCAAGTAACGGAAATGTCAGTGATTTGACATAACCTATCCATGACCATTATTACCATGTAGTTTAGTCCCTTTGTCCAGATACCTTAATTGACCTAAAGGAATAGAGCGTGTCACCCATGTATAGTTCAATCTTTGGTTTCTTGATGTCCGAGTAGACTTACTAAAACAAATGAGATCAATATCTCATATTGACTCATTTGAGCACGACCATGCATTTTGCAGTCTCACTCAATTAAGGGGCCTAGATATTGCTCCTGTTATGAAAGAGGGACAAATCCTATTCACGTCAGTTGTGGCCGCTATTCTCATTAGCAACATGTTCCTTTTAGAGGCCACTAATGGGAATAGTGACATCTTTTTTAAAAAAATAAAATAAAATGTTTGTTTACTATCGTTATTCCTTTTAACGACCAAAGTATATATGAAGTCACTAATGAAATTAGCGACCTTCAATGAACTGTATTCCAACACTTAGCAAAATCTAGAGAGTTTTTGCTTTCTGAAAAAATAACAACCAATTATTATTTTTTTTTGAAACTGAGGTCGCTATTTGGAATACCAACCTTAGTTGTACAAAGATCGCTATTCGGAATAGATGCCTTTATTGTACTAAGGTCGCTATTCCGAATAGAGATCTTAGTTGTGTGATTATTTTACAAATTTTACAAAGAACAAGGAGATTGAGTTTCCTACTGAGGTCGCTATTGCGAATAATGATCGAAGTATACTAAGGTCGCTATTCCCAATAGCGACCTTAGTTGTGTGATTATTTTGTAAATCTTACAGAGAGCAAATAGATTTTAGTCTTGTATTGAGGTCGCTATTCGGACTAGCGACCTCAGTTTTAATTTTTTTTCTCTCCCAATAAAGCAAAAGCTTTCTAGAAATCGCTAAGTGTCTCAATACATTCACTTGAGGTTGCTAATCCCATTAGCGACCTCATATATACTAAGGTTTTTAGTGGGAATAACAACACCAAACAAAAAATTTCAAATATTTTAAAACAGATGCCGCTATTTCCATTAACGACTTTCAAAATAAAGAGATCGCTAATGAGAATAGTAACCGCTACTGATGTGGTTCCAAGTAGCCCACAAGTTAATAATTTCGAAACTGGCCTATAATTACAAATATTTTTAAAAAGTGGTCTATTACGGCAAAAAAAATTTCATATTCTCCTGTCTCTCTCTCACACAATATTCACCTTCTTTCTTTCTTTCTCATCTCCCCTTCAAAACATTCTATATATTCAATTCCCAACGAGCGCACTACTGCCCTCTACTCAATTAAACAAGAAAAGTCAGTTTTCTTTTAAATAAAAGATAAAGAAAAAGAAAAAGAAAAAAAGAGAGATTTGAACTTTCTTGATTTTCCTGACATCCTACCTAAATCCGAGGATCCATATATCTCTTTCTCATACATTGTGGCGAAGTAAGCAAACACTATCTCTATCTGTTAATTGGATGTTTTGGTGTGTAGTTAGATCTTGGTTCTTGCAAATTTGGGGAGCCCTAATTTGGGTTCTTCGGGAGATTTTTGGTTTTGTGTCGTTTTGAAGGGTTTTTATGAGATTTGGGGATTTGGGTTTTCATTTTTTTGTCCAGTTGATTTGCTGTGAAAATTTGGCAAGTTTATTCGTTTGATGTTTGGGTTGGAACTGTACTGATAATAGGGCAGTTGCAATTTGTTTGGAGATTTCTTTTTTAACAAATAATAATGTGGTCGATTATATTGAGTAGTGGTATCAAATCCTGAAAGATTTGTTTGTGGTTTTTTATTATTATAGAAATATGGAAAATAGTGGATGATTAGAAGTAGTGAAATTCCATTTTGTGGTGTGGTGAAATTAGTTCCCATCATTAATAAATGTGATGCATTAGGCACGAAGTTAGAGCTTGTGGAGTTACAACCAATTGTAGATAAAAGTAAGGGAGAACGGCATGGACATGTCAAACAAAATCCATTATGCCTGTAGGACTTAAGGAGTGATGGCAGTGGTAGTTAATGCGAAAAGGAGGATTAGGGTTAGGTTTAAAATTATGTGGATAAAAACCTGTAAGAGGATATGATCTATAGGTGAAGTGAATGAAGAGAAAGGAACCATGGAGTTCACCCAGAAGATTTGGGATCATAGCTTTGTCGTTTTGGAGACAAGTATTTTTTAGTGTTTCGCCTGTCTAAAAAGCACTTTGCAGTTGTCAGAAGTGAGAGGAACGAAAATATTAGTAGATGATTAAGATAATAAAGAGGTTTCTAGTTAACAATTTCTCGAAATTTAAATTTAGAAAATAGGTTTAACAGGCATTTGGTTTTCCTGTGGCCAGAAACATTCTATTAAAACATATAAGTTTGTAAAGTAATAATCTAGTTAGGCAAACAGTTTTGACGTGGTATGTATTATTTTTAACTGTTTTTGTTGGAATATTAATTTTACAGTTACTTGAAAACTTTGCACTCAAGATGACGAAGATAAAGAAATGAAAAACAAATATTTTTGATGTATATTTTATCTTTAGGTTTCATTTACTATGTTGGTTACTTTGGCATTATTGATTTCTTTCTATTATTGTGATGCTTTAATCCCACGTTAACTTTTATTGCTCAATAAAAATTCCGGTTGGTGTTTCAGTTTCAGCTTAGACCAGTCTTGGCCAATCTTGAATTTATGCTTTTTTGTTACTTCTCCAGTGTCTAATACTGAACTAATGTCTCTGCTACGACTTTATAACTCTTAACTGAATTTTGATTCTTGAACTTTGCATTATTTCCTCTTGTAATTATTCCAAAATATGGCATGATTTTATTCACCTCTTATATTGCCACATATTTGACTTTTTAATTGTTACAATAAAAGATAATTTTGTTTCCTTTTAACTAAATACTCATTTGGCATTTCAGGTCCTGCTTTTTTTAGATCCGTAGCTTGTCATGAAGGCCTGCAGTCTTTGTTAGATAACTAACAATTATGATCTTTTTAAACAATGCGGAGCTGTTCTCGGTTTCAAGAATTTGTCTTTCTTGTTGAATTCGAAGTTGAAAAATCATGGCAAAACCTGGAACTTTTGGACGAAGGTTGGTGAAATGGTAATTTTTATTTTTCTTTTTATTCGTCGTGGCCCATTATTTAACAAAGTTACTACTTTGTTTAGGCTGTTTGCTTTAATTCAGTATTCTTTCTGTCAATTTACTTTATGATTTGCAGTGGATTTCTTAGGCAATCAAATGAAAGTATGAGACTTATTATAACAACGATCACTGGAGTTGTGTTTGGATTTTTGGTTGGCATTTCTTTCCCTTCTGTCAACATAACAAAGGTATAGTGGCTAGCCTTTCCCTTTTTTGTATATATTTCTTATTTTTCACATAATGACATGAGTTCCTTCCTATTGAAACTGGCAGCTCCATTTTCCTTCCACTATTATTTCCTACATAGAAGACAGTGGTTCTGGCATCTCAACTCAAGCACTATTGAACCATGCTTGGACATCTGCAAATCATAATAGAAGCACTTTGTTAAAGACAAATGGCACCCAGGTTTTCCCCCTTTAATTAAACATATATGAAACATTCCTTTTTGTTTGTCTGTTTTTCTAGATAACAAACGGTTGTGGTGACTTTTCATTGTCTTCTATTCGCATGCATATACTTAATTACTCGGGTGTTGAAGTATTATGTATTTATGTTTGTTTCATTCTGTTTGAAGTATGATGGTGTTGCTTTATGTGACATATCTATCTTGTGTTCATTCAGAATGATGCATTAGCCCATGTAATAGTTATAAGCTACTAATTCCATTTGCTTTAGCTACAGAGACTTTACAGTATCAAAATTTTAACGACACTGTTTTAGCCTTAATGGAATTTCAGTTTCTTATGCGTATAGTAAAATAAAAGAATTTTTCAAGAAGCCGATAGAACTTTTTGTACGTCTCAGTTTAATAATCCCATTGATAATCACAACCCTTAATTTTGAGAGGGTGATAAAAGAAATCAAGTGTTTGTTGTGGAACAAGCTGCATGTGGGTCATATCTTATAGATATCAAGTTATTAAAATTGTCCAAACCTGAAGCAGACTTTAAGTAACATGTTAAAGAGTAGGAAGAGTTATTTAAGATTTAAGAAGATTCAAAGTAGTAGGGTCAAACTGGAGAGCAATCCTAGAAGTTACCTAGGGAAAGCAAGATGGCATCATGGTAGGATCTAACTGGAGAAAAACTGAACATGTGACAGGGCTTCAGTTCAGTAAAAAGTTGTTGGCTGTAATTGTGGTTGTGGTTCAGTTCTACTTTGAATGGCGAGTTTGATGACAACATGAGTGCAAATTGTCTAGCAGACTCTAACTAGATTAAGTCTAAGCACCTCTCAACCTCTTCTGGTAGAATAGGGATATACTTGAGTGGAAAGTTGCATATATTATTTTTATGCACTTGTATATGCCGTAATAAGATGCTACATATTCATACAAGGATAACATTCTTTGGAATTATGATGCAATATGATGGATCTATATTCTATAGTGCCTAGTTAATTAGAGACCCGTGTTCCGAAAATTGGGATATCCTTCTCTGAATAAGAAGTCATAATACAATAATAAGCACAGAGCCTTTTGCTCGAAATCATTGGGATCCGAGCTATATATTTGGCATGCCTTCTTTTTGTGCCAAATTCCTTCATTGACATATTTTGCCCCATTCTCTTGGCTATGGTCTGAACATGTATACATATTCTTGTGTCATTTAAGTTCAAAGACTCAATATTTAAGGATCAGCTCCAGCTTTTAAAATCCCATGGCAAACCTGTTATATTTATTTCATTAATCATTACCATCGATTGAGAAAAGTTACATCCTTTATGCTGCAGTGGATCAATGTCTTTGACTATCTGTAGCCTATACGATAATGGCCATATATTATTCAGTATTCTTCTAGTTTTAATGAATTTTGTTCTCATAAAACTATGTGAACTCTTTACAAATTGTAACAGTAAGGAATTTATACACATTCCAGCAGAATTTTAAATTTGGTTTCTAAATAACTTCTACCACATGGTGCAGTTGTGCAATCCATAAGCCATTATTTTAATCTTCTTACTGACGTGTCCTTTCTTGCCTATTAGACAACATAGTTAGAAATATTTACAAAATGAACAATATTTTACAAATACATTACCATACTAATGGGGAAAAGGAAAGGACCCAAAAAAACTTTGGAAGAGGAGAAACCTCAATAGAGGGAGAGCAATTACTCATTAAATGCATCAGAAGCAAGTATCTCTTCGATGCAGACCTAGGATAGAACTAGGTTTCACTCCTTGAGGGGAGTAAAGCTAACATAAAGTCTTAAATTATAAAAATGCTAATTAAATAATTTACTGATACCCTTGAAAAATTATAATTTTATGGAAACATACCTACAAATTTATATTTGACACTAACTCATCATTTATTTTAGAGGATTCGAGGGAGAGTTGAGAGCATATATTTTTCCGTAGAATTAGGTCCTCGGAGGTTCGAAATGCTCTAGGAAGGATAAAAATAGGAAAAGATTTAGGACCGGATGATATACCCATTGAAGTTTGGAAGTGTCTTGGGGATGTAGGAGTGAGCTGGCTAACAAAATTATTTAATGAAATTTTGAGGACTAAGAAAATGCCCGATGAATGGAGAAAGAGTATTTTAGTACCTATATATATAAATAAAGGAGATATACAAAGTTGGTCAAACTATCGAGAAATTAAATTAATGAGTCATACGATGAAAATTTGGGAGAGAGTGATCGAACATAGACTGAGACTAGAAACTACAATGTCTGCGAATCAGTTTGGGTTTATGCTGGGAAGGTCAACACTGGAAGTAATTTATGTACTGAGGAGACTTATGGAAAAATATACGGAGAATAAGAAAGATCTACGTATGGTTTTTATAAATCTAGAAAAAGCATATGATAAAGTCCTTAGAGACATCGTATGGTGGGTGTTAAATAATAAAAGAGTAACTATTCGGTATATTGAGATAATTAAGGATATGTATGAAAGGGCAACAACCACAATTAGAACAACCACATGGGAGACCAACGATTTTCCTATTACAGTAGGTTTACACCAAGGTTCGGTTTTAAGTCCCTACCTCTTTACTTTGGTTATGAATGAATTGACGCGAGGAATACAAGATGAGGTATCTTGGTGTATGCTTTTTGCCGATGACATCGTCTTAGTTGACGAGACTAGAGTAGGAGTCAATGCTAAATTAGAATTGTGGAGAGAAACTTTGGAAGCTGGAGGCTTTAAAATAAGCAGAACTAAAACAGAGTATATGAAGTGTAATTTTAGTGATATTCGGAACACAACTGAGGAAGTAGTGAAGCTTGATGGCCAAAAGATACTTAAAAGAGACCGATATTTAGGCTCGATTTTACAAAGAGATGAGAAGATTTGCGAAGATGTTACACATAGGATCTAAGCAGGGTGGCTTAAGTGGAGAAGTGCCAGTGGTATTTTGTGTGACAAACGTATACCTTTGAAGTTGAAGAAATTTTTTTATAGGACAGCTATTAGACCAGCAATGATGTATGGAGCAGAGTGTTGGGTAACAAAGAAACAACATGTCCAAAAAATGAGTGTAGCGGAGATGAGGATACTAAGATGGATGTGTGGTAAAATAAGGAAGGATAGAATAGAAACGAGCATATACGAGACATGCTAAAGGTAGCTCCAATCCAAGATAAGAGAGAATTGCCTCAGGTGGTTTGGACATGTCACACGTAGACCTAGTAGTACCTCCGTTAGAAAGAGTGATTTGATAAGTATTGAGGGTAGAGTTAGGGGTAGAGAAAGACCTAAATTAACTTGGATGAAAACGGTGAAAAAAGATATGATAGCTTGTGACCTTACAGAAGATATTGCACTAAACTGAGCAGAATGGAAAATTAGGATTCATGTAGCCGACCCCAACTAGTTGGGAAAAAGGCTTTGTTGTTGTTGTACTATTTCATCATTTATATCATAAAAATTTTGGAACCAAACACGGTTTTAAATATCCTCTGATACGGCCGAAATTTCGGTTGAAATTTCGTTTCGGCTAGCTTGCCGGTACGAAATCACATATTTTATACAACCCATCTTTTTAGACCGAAATGTGTAGATTTCAGCCGAAACTACCAAAATGTCGGCCGAAATATTGCCGAAATTGGTAAAATATCAGCCAAATAAACAAATGCTATTGTGAATATATTAAAAAAAATTGCTTTACTTTTTGCAGATATGTCTTTCAATATAGGACCTTAAGCTAAAATAATGTGAGGATTTTGTATCGCTATTGTTTGTTTATATGCAAAATCAAGTAAGTTTATTAACTAATACATTTTTTCTAATCAATGTAAATTCAATTTAGTTATATACTTATATTACACTCTTCTATATTATTGTTAAATTATGCGAAGATTTACCATAATTGATTCATATTATTAGTTACATTATACAATATTTTATATGATAAATGACGTGTAGGACATATAATATCTTATTTAGTAACAAAAAAATATTTATTAAGTATAGAAAATGAACATCCGATATGATCACATTTTCCCGAGATCTCCTCCGATATCTCCGATCCGAGACGAAACACCCCTTGCAGAGACGAGTCCGAAATCCGAGATTTAAAACCATGGAACCAAAACAAAATTGACAAAAACTTATATTTCTTGATACATCATTGAAAATAAGAATTGTATACTTTGAAAAGAATTATTGGATCCTAAAAAATAAGTTTCACATTTGGAACAAAACTTAAAAATAATGCTACACCCACAACCTTTTCTACAACATTTTTTTACAACCTTATGTGGTACAATACTATTGGAGGTTATTGTAGAGTCGGTTGTAGAAACCTCCAATAGTATTGTGCCATATAAGGTTGTAAAGAAAAATGTTGTAGAAAAGATTGTGGGGTGTAGCATTACTCAAAACTTAATTATATTCGTCCACTAATTTTACTCTATAATCTAATCATCCAACACAAATTTTAAAAGCATGTAATTGGATAGATAGATATTTTAGAAAAAAAAATTCCTAAAATTTCACTTTGTCGCATAATTGGTTCCTTGAATCAAAACTTTTGGAAAGTTTAAAATTAAAATGAATTGCTAGAAGAAGCATGTTCGATTAGGATTCAAGAAATTAATTACCTGAAGGATGATAACCTAAGCAGTTAAAATTTCCGATTACACCAGATTAATTCCCGATTAATCGCTAATCAGAGGCTAAGCGATTATTTTTTAGCAATTTATTATATTTTAATAGTTAGCGATTTAAGTGGGTATAATCACCCGATTAGTGATTAATCGGTCGATTTTAAGTGGCCGATTAATCGATTAAATCTTCTCTAATTTTCAGGCTCTTTTGCATTATTTGGGCTCAATCCGATCCACACTCAAATCCCAATCCAAAATTCAAACCCGACATGTCGCTGCTATCTTCTTCTTTCTCGTGCAAACCCAAACCCAAATTGATTCTCTTTAAACCCAAGCCCAAACTGGTTCTTTTCTTCCTCGAGCAAACTCAAACCCGACCCGCCGTCTCTTTCCCTGTGCAGTTGCATACTTGACCCGACCCGCATATGTTGAATCTCCTCCTCTTGCTACTCGCATTGTTCCCCCTCGATTGTTTTTGTTTGATAAAACCGATTAGCAAATCCAACCCGACCTACATCCAGAATCTGTGTAGTTGAAGGCTCGCCTCAGGCTCAGGCTTAACAGTAGTTTGAGCTTCAAGCCTTAGTTAAGGCTTCCCTTTTGTTCGAAGCTTCACTCAGGCTTGCGCATGGACGCGTCTTAGCAAAGGCTCGAGGCTTGCACCTCAAGCAAAAGGCGCGCCTGAACATAACAGACCAAACCCGACCCGTCTTCACAACCCGACCCGTCTTCAACCATTTTCATATCCCGTAACCCCCTCAATTCTTGTAACCCCTAATTTTGGATTTTATTGTATTTTGTTCTATTTTGATTATTGTATCTGGATTCCTGTATTACATTATATTTTTGGCTTTTCTTGTGTTCTTTTATTTCCTCTTGTTCGTTCTGTGCTCTTTTGGTGAAATTTTACTATCTTTGGTTCATTGCAAAATTTCGCTCTTCCTATTTTGAGTTTGATTTGTTCCCCTTTATGTTCATCTCATTGTTTTATGCTTTCGTCTCTTTTTGGAGCCAAAACCGATACCTAAAACCCGCTAAACCACAACCCAAAATCCAATTTTCTTAATCTCCTATAAATACCCTATTAGTTAAACCAGAATTATTTAACCCTCTCTCTCTCCGCCGCTCTCTCTCTCCCCGACTCTTATCTCTCCCTCTCTCTGTTTTTCCCCAACCGAACAAACCCATCACCTTGCCACCTCCGAACACCACCATCATCACCATCCACCATCGTCCTCTTCACCGTTCCCTCATCGTCCTCCGACCATCTTCCCCATCCTCGTCTTCGCCATCAACCCGCCCAAACCCATCACCAAACACCTTTGCTCCATCGCCGAACCCCCCGTCCTCGCCCATTGCCACCATGATCCCCCTCCGTGCACCCCTCGCACCTTTTGGAGACCCCTCCTAGCGTCCTCGTCGCCGTCCAACCCCGTTTAGCCCCGTCGCCGTCTTCCCCTGTTTTCGAGCGAAAACAAAGCTTGCCCTCGTATCGGAGTCGCACCGTTGCCATCGCTTTCCGACCGCAACGTCGTCGCCGTCAGTCTTCGTCGCCCCGTTGCTAGCCACCAGCGTCGCCGAAGTCCTGCCTGCTCTCTCTCTGCCGAAGTAAGGAAGGAGACGAGCAGCCATTGGTCGAAACCGGTGTTTGGTGTTTGGGTGTGGAGGATCCGACTCCCGTGTTTGCTGTTGTGTGGTTGTTTTGCTCTTGGATCCGCTGTGCTTGCTGATTGCTCTTGCTGTTTGGTTGCTGTTTTGGAGTTCGCCGTTTGGTGTTTTGCCACGTGTCTCGCTCGTGTTCTTGTGGATCGTCGCCCGGGATTCTTATCCCGTTATTATTTATTATTCGAATTTGCAATTTAACAGGCAAGTCTCTCCTTGAGCTAATAATTTATTTTGTTCAAATTTATTTGATCTCTGCAAGTAGAAACCGTCCTTTTCCTTATCATGCTGTATTTGACAATTCTGTTAAGTCTATTGAGGGTTTACATGAGCTAACCCGATATATTCTTAACATCGTGCCACTCACTTTGATCTAAAACCTAGTCCCTATTGTTTCATGCATTTGCACACTTACATGAAAATTTACTAGACCCATGCTATAGACTTGTGATGAATTGTATGCATGTTGGATTGAATTTGATTGATGAATTAATACCATACCTGTGAAATTGTATCTTAAACATAGAAATATGCATGTTGACACCTAGGATCATTTTGATTACCAATTTGCATGAAATATATGGTTGCATGATTTATTTATTGCCCTTTCATGCTAAAACAAATTATAGACTGCCATTTGTTCCATTTTGAATAAGATTTTCAACCATGTTACCATCATATTTTGAAATAACTTTCTGAACATGAAATTTAGCCTCTGATGTCTAGTTTACTGCCCTTTTTGCAGATTTGAATTCCGATGTGTAATCTGTTAGATATTATCATTTTAGTACCGCTGCGTCAGGAATTCCAAATTCACAAATGCATGCGTATCCTGCTGTTTTTTAATTTAATTGACTATGCTAACAGCAAAATAAAAATCTGAAATAAATCTAGCTGAATCTAGACATGTGTACCTAGAATTTTTATAGATTTATTTGATGAGTTTTCTGACCTGAAACAAATAGTTGAACACAATTTACTGCATGCTGTCTGAACATAAAATCTGAATAGAATATAGTTTTCACCCTAGCTTCTGTATCTTTCATGTGCCTTATTTATATTTGCTGGAACCCTGTGGAAGTCTACTTTCTAAACCTTCTGACGAATTCAGATTTGCTATTTCGTAGTGACCGTAATCCATGTTTTAGTACAACAAGGTCATGCTGTCCTGATTGTCTGAATTGTGTTTATTTGACATGTTTGCTTCATGATTTGTCTGTAATGCATAGAATTAGACACATTTAGTATCATACAACATTGACACCCTCTTGCATGCTCACATAGGTTGAAAATAAACTATTAACAAGCAGGGGTATCATGGGTAGACTTGGTAGTGAACGATCGGGAAATGTACTCGGTAAAGCCTTCTTGCTCACTTGAACACTTGACATGGAAGGAGTATTGATTGCAATGATTGATTGTTAATTCTTGATTGTAAATTTTTGTTATCAATACCGAGTACACGATCTGTGAATTCACCATCAGTCTAAAACGTTCACTGTGTGCTTGCGCCGAACCTGTAGTATGAGATGCAGTAGTACGTGCACTAGATAGGCTAATAAAATAATTAATAACCTGCATACTTGATCCTGAACTTGACTTGACATCACTCATTACATGCGTGATTATTATTAACCTTTGATATTATTGCCTGCTCTTTGCTTTGTTCTTTAACTTTGTTCCTGTCCCTTTTCTTTGATATTCATGTTTCCTTTCTCCTCTGTTTTCTCTACTTGCTACCCACGACTTGCTCTAAGGGCACTTTTTTCTTTCTTTTTAGATCAAGATTTTATAGGTACTGAAGGATCAATCCCTGAAGGTATTGGTGAGCAACGATTCTAGAGATGGAGTCCAAGATTACGCTGCTTAATTTATTTATTGCTAGCTTATTTCTTTGAACATTGTTATGATCTTGTATTTTGTTTTGAGCTTATGTTCCCGGAGTTTGTTTTTCCCAGATGTTGGATTTCTCGTGTTGGATATTATTATTGTTGGGTTATTTCATTATTTATTGAAGATATCTTGATTCATGTGATTATCTCTTCCGGCGTGGTTGTGTTGTTGCATATTGCTGAGTTAGTCTGGTACAGCTTATGGATGATGTTTACATTATTCGTTGGGCCTACGTTACGTACTCGTATTCCGTATTTTGGGAAGCGGGGCGTGACAATTCTTTCACTTTCTCATCCCCAATTTCAAACTCTAACCCCAATCTCCACCTCCCTAACTCCTCAATTTGCATCCCCTCCTCTTCATCAATTTCGTCTCCTTCTCAACATCGGCGGTGACAACGAAGCATCTCGGCAACAACATGACAGCATACAGTAGATCAGCGGCTACAGTGGAAGCAGATTAGCGGCTGCAACAGCCTTCTTACTCCTCAGTCTTCAGACTCTCCATTCCTATTCTGGTTTCTTTCCTGTCTGATTTTACACTTTTATGGTTTCTTTCGTTGGTTTTCGTCTATCTTTGCTTATGATGTTTTTGCAAGTTACTTTAAAACAAATTGTGAAGCTAGTTCATTCCATAATTTACAATAATCATGAAATCATGCCTTATTCAAAGCAATTGCAAAATAACTCAGTGTAGAGCATGACCAAATTTTATGGTCAGCTAACTTTATTTTATTGCTGTAATATTTTAAAATATCTTACCATTTACGAAGACTGTAATACTATAATATTGTATGCTCATTAATGCAATATTTAATTTGATACTATTGTAATTTTACTGTATGCTCATTACTGTAATATTGTAATACTGTATGCTGTATGGTAAGTATCTTCATTACGGTAATACTGTAATATTGTATGCTTACTACTATATGAAACTAAGAATTGAAGGTTAACATGATATTATTGTAGTTTTACAGAGGAACACATTGTATCACTTCTTCTTTCGGGGCAAGAAACACATTGTAGTAATACATTACAGAGGAACACATTGTAGTTATACAAAAATGATAACTTACACAGTTATCTTGGTCATTGTATGATATATTTTGTTACTATGATGTTATCTTGTTTATATAATCTTATTTATAAATTTTAAAACCCCAAAAAAGTAATAATGAGCCTTGGTTAAGTGAGGCTTAGGCCTCAAATTGCGCCGTGCGCCTCAGGCTTTTTATGGGGTAGTGAAATTGCGTTGCGCCTAGCGCCTTCGACTACACTGTCCAGAATTCAAACTCAGTTCAAACCAAGCACTCTTTTTTTCCTCTATAACTATATGTTTATATTTGATAATCTCATAATAGTTTTATATTATCATTTAGGGTTGCTACATAATGAGGATATATATATATATATATATACATACTAGATTTTCCCGTGAGCACGTGCCTACGGCACGTCTTCGGAACGATATAGCATATGAAAAGCTTTGTAAACAATAAAACAACAATTATGTAGCTCAAGTTTGAATAGTATGACAATAATTAGTTGTAAATAAAAGCCCATGTTTCCATTAGTATATGTTGAAAAATAATTATAAATGAGAGTATAAAATCCAACTTCTTAGAACTTTGAGGGTGGAAAATGATGAAATTTAACTATTGAAGATATATTTGCTATTTTCAATGTTACATGAACAATAAAAAAACATAAAAAATCTGAAATTTACAAACCTGAAATCTAAAAATCTGAAAATCTGAAAATCTAAATTTCTAAGTAAATAGAGAGAGAATAAGAGAGAGAGAGATAATTAAATAAATAAATGAGTTTTTTTAGGAGGGGATTTGAATTTGAGTTTTGGGGTTTGATTTTTTTTTTTTTTTTTGGGGGGGGGGGTGGGGGAATGTGTTTTGTGAAGTTATATCTGAGCCTTTGATTTTGGGAGGATTGAAGGAGAGCCACTTGATAGCTTTCTTCGTGTTTTATTCTATATATATATAATGATTTTCCGATTTAATCCCCGATTATTTTCCGATTAATCACTAATCGCTCCTAGACCGATTAGTTCCAAAACCGATTTTAACTGCCTAGATGATAACCTGATGAAATCATGAGATAAAAAAAAATCTAGAATTTTCCCTTTATCTTATTTAATTTTCTTTTTCTGAGCCGTTTATCTTTTTTGCTGCACCTATAATGTGCGTACTAGTGGATATTCTGGTATAAAAATGGAGATAAAACCCATATACAGAGATATCTTTACTGCTAGTAACCTAGGAAGCACAGATACTTCTAAATGGCCAACGTACCCGTATCGGGTGCTTATTGGGTGTCAATACTCCTTGGATACACCCGGATGCATACCCAAAGAGAACCCAATCTTTTATCACTTTTGCAATTTTTGGAGACAAATATATTTAGATAAATGTTTGGAGCCTTACTGTAACTTAAAAAATTTGTTGTTTCAAGTTATTCTCAAACACAAAACAAGTATAACCAAAATTTTGATAGGTGGTTTATTAATTTTTTTATGTAAAAAAGGTTCATAATTTTAAATGTAATCATATCGTTCTATTAAATTATTCCAACATTTACATTTTTAACAAGATAAATATTTTATTTATTTATTGGTCAAATATAAAATATATTATATTTAGCGTACCCACCAACGCACTCGTATCTTGCTATTTTGTATAATCACGTATCCCCGTATTTGTATGGTGTCGTATCCGCACCATGTACCCGTACATGTGCTTCATAGCTAGTAACTACTGTTTGGTTATTATTGGAATTGGATAGGGATAGGGTAGTATTTAATAATTGAGAAGGAAGATCTCTAAGCAAATCTTCATACATTTCTCTGTAGGGGCCACCCACAGAAAAAATAAAGTTTAATGTTCTTTTTGGGGGGGTGGCCCCTACATGGAACTATATGATTCCATCACTGTTTAAATAGGCTTACCAAACTTGTCTATCTAGAACCCAAATTTGGAAAGAAGTAATTAATCTCCCTGGATGCTAATGAATTCTAAACAAGAATAAATAAAGATACAAAATGAAAGTAAACATAAATATATAATCGCTCTTTTATTTATAATTATCAAAAGGAAAAAATAATTCTAGATCATTTGCCATATGTTCGGAGATTTCTCCCAAATTTGAAACTCTTTAACTCTTGAGAAAACTTGTTGCACTATATTCTCCCCGCCAGGAAAAGCTCGACCGGGAGTTTTGATATATGAAAGAGTAGATAAGGAACATCCTTATTTTGGTGACGACGAATGAAGAATTTGAAAAACTTATGGGACACGTCCATCCAATCTGTTAAAGTAAAGCTTTTCCAGAATACTGTGATCATGTCATTCAAGATTAGATTATCTAATTTAGATGGTCTCAGCAGAAAGTCTTCTGAATTAATGAAATGTAGATGCCCAATCTCCACAAAACACTGAATTAACAAAATATCAGTGCATAACCATCTAGAAACAAGGCAATGACAATAGTGGTGGTGGTTGCACTTAATCTTCTGTATGAGGTGATCTCCACGAAACACGGAAATGACCATCTAGAAACAAGGCAATGACAATCGTGGTGGTGGTTGCACTTAATCTTCTGTATGAGGTGAAGATGTAAGTGGCAGTGACGCTTCCGGAGGAAGTAAATGTGACAACGGGAGGTCTCTTCTGGAGGCAATTGAGGCGGCACTTCCCGAGGAGGCAGAGATGACATGTATGTGGCTCTTTTGGATTATTATCTAGTTCAGTTTCAAACTCCAAATCCTGTAGAACTCCAAAAGTATGGTATATTTCCTTATATTAAAATGGCATGAAATATCATCTTATTAATCAATGATGTGACAAATTACCTCTAATAGCTCCTTTATAACATCCTCATCATTATATGAGCGTGTCGTACTTTCCAGACAATCTTACTAAAATAGGAAAATTTAGTTATTCTAATATTTATATCTGAATGGCACCGATTTGATTCTTCAAACAAAGTACTAAATAGGCTCCCAAGTTCATTGCCAAATTTTGTGCATAAATAATGTGTATGATCCAGAAGAGGCATAAGTTTATTAATACTAAGGAGTTCAAGGAGAATTTTCACAAGCCTTTCAAGTTTATACTTCAATACTATTTGGGAGTGTTTTCAAGATTAAAGAATATATGTACTTGACATCTGACTCTCTCTCTCTCTCTCTCTTGCTCTCCTTTGGGTTATTTGTGCTATATGAAAGTCATTTTTGTGCTATGGTTAAATGCTTGAGTATTTTGCACAAAGTTCATAACAATTAGAAGGATGAATTTAATGGTTAGTAAATGTCCCTTTTTTGGTAGTTTGCTTCTTTGCTACTAATCCTAACCTTCGTTTTTCGTTATCTTTTTCTTAAAAGTGATCTCGACACTCATCAATATTAACATAGTCATCCCATTTTCACTATTTTCTTATGTACTATGTTTCTTGTGCATGTTATAAGTATCTTCAACTGAGAATCTCCCCCTATATGCATAAATATCTGGGTATAGTTTGTTTCTAAGTTTTAATTAGTTGCACTCCCCCCTCGAACTGTTCTTTTTTGGTTGTCGGTGACACTAAAGTTATCAATGTCATTGGTGCAGATTTATGTTCCTACAAATCCTCGAGGTGCGGAAAGACTGCCACCAGGCATTGTTGTTCCCGAATCAGATTTTTATCCTCGCAGGTTGTGGGGTGATCCAAGTGAGGTGAGTAGTATTCATCTTTGTCTTGTAACTTATATACATGTATATTCCATCACATTTTCATCATCCCTAGTAATTCTTGAATTAACTGCATACTGCTTTTTTGATGTCCATTTAGCAAGTCATCTTCTAATTAATGTGTTAAAACATTTACTTCAAGTTCCCTGCTTATTAAGCTTATTGAACCAGGAAATCTATAGGTACACACTTACATGCATAATTTGCTTTCCAATTGTGAAAGTCTCTAACCCGCTCCCTCCGGTCGAGAGCCCCCTTTTTTTATTGGCCAAAGAAACGAGATAAATGCCGAACAAATTGTGGTTTGAAACCTGGACAATACGCAGTTGTATTTTTTTTAATCCGCATTTAAATTGTGTTGCTGGTGGGATTTGAATCTGAGTTGCTCTGATACCATGTAAAAGTCGTGCCAGTAAGCTAAAACTTCGAAGTTGTAGGAGAATTGAGGGAAATTGCACTTGTATTTTAACACCAATGAATTCCTGCTTACATGATGCACTCTCTAGTACTAATTTTTTATTCTCAAGCCATCATACATCATTTTTGGTGAAAAGGAAAAAGTATAGGGTCTTCTTTTGGCGTCACCTTCCTCTTCAACCTCTCTTAAAGGCCCTTAGATTTAATCAAAACTAGTAACTGTGGAGAAGATAACATATTATCTACTTGAATGAATAAGAACTGTAGAACGTGTTGACTGTCATTTTTGAAGTCTTCGGAAAACATGAAAACCAAGATATCACATCCATTATCTCATGTATGACAGTTGTCCTTACCATTTATTTTTATATTCTGAAATAGTGATTGTTTAAATTATATGTGCAGGACCTTCCTATCAAACAGAAGTACCTCGTAACCTTCACTGTGGGGCTCGGCCAGAAGCATAATATTGATGCTGCAGTGAAAAAGGTTTGTCTATTTAGGATGGTCATTAGTGATCAACATAGAACTAGTCATCTTGAATTTTATTTTATTGCATTTATCCTATTCCCTGAATATTTTATGTTTAACTGCTGACTATTGACTGTGTGATTAGAGAGGTAAATATTTTTAATAGGTGTTATTACATTAGGGAATAATAATTCTTTGTAGAATTGACATTTATCTCACAATCATTATTTTCTGCTTATCCTTTAGCAAAATTCGTAATTTTGAAAGTAGTTAGCAATAAAAAGATCTAACAGACATTGCTAGAGAAGTTAGCTTCGTTCCGAAGGGCAAGAGGTACTTTTAGGGAGGAAAATTTAAGATATAATTAATATCCGACATCATAGAGATACCTCTTTCTAAAATGTCAAAGCATAATGCTTATATTGCTGTCTTTTGAAAAGGAAAAAAATAGCATTGTTTAGCGGACCAATCTAGGAATGTACATTATTTTTTGACAGCCTATTGGCTAGAGTGCATATCCCTGCTACAATGGAGTACGACGGAGATATAGGTTTTTAGGTCTTCTTTCTTTCTTTCTTTTTTTTCTTTTCACTTTTTCTTCTGTATTTCACCTTTGGCCGCTCATGACATGGGAGAGAGATCTAAGGAAAGTAGTGTGGTTCTTATTTTGCCACCTGCTTCCATGAATTATGAGTACTATAGTTGGAGAATCCCAGATTGTAGCATAAATTGTTACCAACACAAAAGAGTGCCTTCAGTAATTTTGTTATTTTGAAAGTTTACCTGTTAGATACTTATAGATGATATTTTTTGAGGTTTAGACCAACATTTACCTTTTCAATCGTTTTCTATCTGTATATTTTATGGTTTATGGGTCTTCTTCATTATTGGTGAAATACATTTGTTGTTTGTGTTCTTCCCTAGAATGCTATGGTCATTTGCTTTGGCAGAATCTCCATTGCACTACACAAATGTGTAAATGTATAAGGGAAAAGATGTATTGCACAAAGGTAGTGATGATAACATATTGCTTTTGCTGACTATTCAATCACATTTTTCAGTTCTCTGAAAATTTTACAATCCTATTGTTCCATTATGATGGACGGACTAGTGAATGGGATGAATTCGAGTGGTCGAAGCGAGCTATTCATGTAAGCGCTAGAAAGCAGACAAAATGGTAAGAAATAACTACCGCTTTAATTAATTTAGTTATTTAAATTTTGAAAAGGGTTTTAACTTATTGAACTGCTTCTAATTTTATGATATATTTGTTGATGATTCAAGGTGGTATGCTAAAAGGTTCTTGCACCCAGACATTGTGGCTCCTTATGAATATATATTCATCTGGGATGAAGATCTAGGCGTTGAGCATTTTAATGCTGAAAAGTAAGACTTATATGATGTTATATCCCACGGTTACAGAGTCTTGCATCTTAAAAAATGTTTATTTCAATTTTCCAGGTATATAGAACTAGTAAAGAAACATGGACTGGAGATTTCACAGCCTGGTTTGGAACCGAACAAAGGGTTGACATGGCAAATGACTAAGAGGAGAGGCGACCGTGAAGTCCACAAGTGAGCTCTCTGGACCTTAATTTTAGCATAAATGTATATCTGCCTTATCCATCTCCCTGTTTAATAAGATGTTGTCATTGGTACTGAAAGTACATGTGTTGCACATAAGCCTATTCGCTAAGAACCCTTTTGCTCAGTATTCCCCTCTGGAAGAAGGGTTTTTAGTTTGAAACATCTTGAATGTAGGGAGGTTTTGTACAATTTATTCTAAATTTAATTGGCCTTATTCATCTTCTTTTTCAATCATTTGCAGTGAGATGGATCTCTTTAAGAATATATTTTTTTTCCTGTTCTTTTTCCTCAATTAGTTGATTTGTTTAAATACAGAGAAACGGAGGAAAGACCAGGCTGGTGTACTGATCCCCATCTCCCTCCATGTGCTGCGTAGGGTTCTTTTCCTATTTATTATCATCAGAATAATATGATTTATTATTACCTGTTTTCTTTTTATTTTATATATTAATTTTCATACTTTTCTTTCATTGTTCAGCTTTGTGGAGATTATGGCGACAGTTTTCTCACGAGATGCATGGCGATGTGTATGGCATATGATACAGGTGATTTTTTTCATTTACGTAATCTAGATTGCTTATAGTGCATAACTAATATGCAAGTTAATCTGTTAGTTTATTATTTATTTATTTATTTATATGTTTAACCTCTGCAGAATGATTTGGTCCATGGATGGGGTCTTGATTTTGCTCTTAGAAAATGTGTGGAGGTATAACAACATTATTTTATCTTATTTTAGCTGTAAATAACCACCTACAGAATGTTTTTCCTCATTATTGATTGAGGGTTTTTCTCAATTTTTTGCCTTAACTCCTTATTTCTTCCTAAATATATACAGCCAGCTCATGAGAAAATTGGAGTTGTTGATACCCAGTGGATCGTTCATCAGGTGGTTCCTTCACTGGGGAATCAGGTTAGAACTGCTTTATTATTTGTTTGATACACTGGATGTTAATTTTCAATTCACTTCGTGATGTAAAACTAACCCTAAATACAGAACTTCTGAGAATCTTAACGGGTTAATTTTTACAAACACGTTATGCTGATTAAAGTTAGAAATTTTAAACAGTTAATTGGTTTGATGGATTTTCAAGAACTGAATCACGTTTAACAATCCGAATTAATAATTCAACTCTACAATCAATAATACAATTGAGAGACTGGTCATCCTCTTTTTCATCAAAGTCATTACTTATATTAGGTTCATAGGTAAACTCATTGTCGGGCTCATCATCGATGACTGCAGTACTCTCTACTATATTGATCCTACTTGGGCTGGGACAGTTGCCAGCAACATGGCCATATCCCTTACATTTATAGCACTTAGTGAGAGGATCAATCTTAAAATAGTTTCTTTCAATATTCTTACCCGTGTTGTCATTTCTAAGTGGATAGGAATTTGAAGTATGTTTGTTTGGGTAAGACATGTTAGGGTACTGAGGAGATGAGTGCTCAGGTCTAGAGGGATGAGTGCTCAGGTCTAGAGGGATCAGGAGGATTCATTCTGGAGGAACGATCCATCGAATCGCTAGACATGTAATGGGAACTTACTTTAAGGGAATCCATATCGAGGGCAAGAGCATAAGCTGCCGCTAATGAGTCCACATTTCTATGAATTAGCTCGTTCCTCAGATCGGCTCATAATCCAGCCCTGAACCTAGAGAGAGTTTGTTCTTCACTCTCTTTACCTAAAGCATTGCACCGAATAAGGAAGTCATCAAATTTATCAACATATTCTTGTGTGGATTTACTTCCTTGATAAAGTTGGTTCCACGAATCTAGCAATCGGATGTGGAACGATAACGGTACGTATCTCTCAGTGAGCTTCTCTTTCATGGCTTCCCAAGTGGCTATGGGTGCCAGGTCTCGGCCTCTGCGGGCATGTTCAAGATTGGTCCAGTATTATCAATTTCATAATGACAAATTTAACCTTCAGGGCTTCGCTCATGTCAGACCACACAAAGTAGTGGTCCATGACATGGATCCAATCGAGATAAGCTTGGGGTTTTATGTGCCCTTCAAAATGGGGAACGTCAGCCTTAACGTTCTTATATTGTTCGTCAGGGTCACATTCTTGACGTCGATTGTCACGAACATTTTCTTGAGGGATCTGACGATTGGCATGAAGCTCAGGGACAACAGTTTGATTTAATTCCACTTTCTCAAGCCTCTGATTGATATTGGCTAGAGTTGCTTGAATGGCAGCAAGGGTAGCGAAAATATCAGAGCTATCCATTTTAGGTCGGGAAGGTCTAGGGTTTCTAATTGGGTGATTTGGGAGGGATAAGAAAGGTTTGTCAGGATCTGTGATGGTGCTGCGAAGATGCATTCACCAAAGGGGGAAAACTAGGGGTCGGTGTGTACTTTTTTTTATAAAAAAAATAAATCTGAAATGACGTAAAATAAGGAAAGAAAAATAAAAGACTACATGATCCTAAATGAATGCAAAAATGATGCCTAAATGAAAGCAAAAAAAATGATGCCTAAATGATGCAAGAACTAGGATTTTAAGAACCTTCGCTCTGATACCAAAATGATGTAAAACTAACCCTAAAATAGAGAACTTTCAAGAATCTTAACGGGTTAATTTTACCAACACGTTATGCGGATTAAAGTTAGAAATTTTAAACAGTTAATTGGTTTGATGGAATTTCAAGAACTGAATCACGTTTAACAATCCGAATTAATAATTCAACTCTACAATCAATAATGAAATTCCTAAGCGTTCTTAGCAAGTAAAAGATTCAATATTGATTCGTACTCTAATCAAGCAAGTGGAACACTTACTCTCAATTATTTGTGGCTGACAGAATATCAAATAATATAATAGAGATGAACGATAGTATAACACAAATATTTAAAAGTGGAAAGAGTATACCGAGAGTTCGAAGACCTCTGTGTAGATCTAGGGTTGAACAACACGCAGAACACGGCACTCAAAGCAACAACAATGGCAGCAAGAGGAGTAAGGGCCAAGGGGCAGCGGACGGCGACGGGTTTGGGCGAGGGAGTCGACGACTGGTCTAGAGGCGACGGGGTGCTTGGCTGTCGACGGGAAGAGAGGAGGGCAGGGGTGACTTGCTTTGGTAGTGGAGATGGTGCGGGTTGCAGGTGACGGGGTCTGGGGGTGTTGGAGGGGTGGTCGACAGATGGGTTCGACGGGGATTGAAGAAGGTGAAGAGGCACTGGGGGTCTAGGGCGGAGAGGCGACGGGGGGGGGGGGGGGTGCTGACGGAGGATGAACAGGAGGCGACGGTCGGTCGGTTTGGAGATGGCAATGGTGAGTATGGTCGATCGGGTGATGGCAGGGGTGGGTGGATCTGATCAGGAATTGGGGAAGAAGAAGAGGGATTAGGGTTTTGTTTTGGGGGTTTGGATAATTTTATTTGGGGATTTTAATTTGGGGTAGATTTTAGAGTGAATTACTAACCATAAAATTGTATTAGGATTTATCACAAATCCTAATAATTTGGATTTCACTTGTATCACACAAAGAGAGAGGAAGAACAAAAACTCAACACAATTTTTTTTAATAAAAAATGACATCTTTCTCATTAATCTCAAGGCCTATATATAGGCTCAAAACAAATCAAGATACAAATCTCAGAATATTCTCAAAATCTCAAAAATATTCTAATGCATAAAAAAGATTATATATGGCTATAATTGCCAAAAACAAATATGGTACTGAAATAAAATCTTAAACTAAATAAAATTGATGTCCTCATCACTTCGTTTTTGTCTTTCAACAACAGGGTCAGGCTGAGAAGGGAAAAGCGCCGTGGGAAGGGGTAAGCAATAACTAATCTTGTGTTTGATCATTTACTTACGATTTTTTTTCTTCTTTTGTTTTCCTTTCCCGAGTAACTATACTGAGAATGCATTATGTCACATATTTATTTATATATGCGAGTGATCAAGTGAGAGAGACTCTAAGCTTGGAAAGTGAGAGAATGTATGTACAGGACTATGGGGAGGAAAAAGAGGCGGCCGCCTCGGCCCCCTGAATTTTGGTCATTTTTAGGGGCCCCCAAATTATTATTATTATTTTTACCTATATATGTCAATTTTTTCGGAATTGTAGTGATAGTGCACATTTAATATGTCAATGAAAGTGTTTATAACCGACATAAAAGAGTAGAAAAACTGGTCAACCCTTGGCCCTGAGAGCTTAGAACACCGTTCAAAATAAACACAATTTAAGACAAGAACATGCGGGCCCCCTTCCTTTTCCTCTCGCTCACGACTTTGTGAAGAATTAAGCTAAAAAAACGAAACAAAACCCTGACCCTTGCCAGCGACTCTTCAGTAAGGGGGCCTAATTTTGGGAGTTCGCCTTTGGCCCCAATGAACCAAGGCCCAACCCTATGTGGGTATGAACTATTGAACCAGAAGTCGTCCAAGATTTACAAACAAACAAAGAAAACCCCCTCCCCCCCCCCCCCCCCCCCACCCCCACCACCACCACCACCACCACCACCACCCACCCACCCACCCACACAAAAATATCGAACCGGAGGGATTGATTAGATTTTAGGGTAAGGTTTGGTTAGGTTAGGGCTTGGGTTTATATGTACCATTGAGTGTTAGTATCTGATAAACCCAGAAAACGACTCTCCTATTGAAGGTCGTAGCCATCCGTAATACACCGGTTCATATTCATGTTTCTCACCTCACCTAAGTGTTTTTCTTACATGATAGCTAATCACACAGTCACACATTTCAAAATTTTACGTGTATAAGAATGAACCCTTTTTGCAGGTAAGGGAGAGGTGCCGAAAAGAGTGGGGAATGTTTCAAGATAGACTGTCAAAAGCAGAGAAGGAATACTATAAAAAGATGGCGATTACTCCCCAAAACTAAACATCTGTTTAGATTGGAGCTAGCCATGTTATTTTGTGTGCTTGTCATCTGTACTCAAAACATTGGGTAGTAAATATGATTGGTTGATACCGCCTAGTATCCCTATGATTTCAACTTTCAAGATTTTGCTTGCAAATACAAAAATGATCTGGTTATCACAAGAAATTAAAAATTGTTGTAGTTTAGATGCTTCTTGTTTCATTGGGTTGATTGATATGTTAGAGTCTACACTCTGTGTATCGCTGCTATCTGTGAATGCTCTATGCAACACACTGTTCTCACTTCTCTGGGCATGCATGACAGATAAACCTGATGGCTATCCCTCTGATTTCAACTTTCAACATGCTGCTTGCATATACAAAAAGGATCTGGTTATCACAAGAAATTAAAAATTGGTGTAGTTTAGATGCTTGTTGTTCCTTTGGGTTGATTGATATGTTGAGTCTACGCTCGTTTGTGTATCACTGCTATCTGTGAACGCTCTATGCAACACACTGGTCTCACTTCTCGGGGCATTCATGACAGATAAACCTGATGGCTATTTTTCATATAACATGATCTTCTCTTCGGATTGCAATGGGGCCGGTTCGGCCAGGCCTGCCTAATGGTGGGCCAAGCCCAAACCGAACTGGATAATATCTGGTTAGGCCCAGTTTATCTGATTCGGTCCAGTTCGGGGTTTTGCCAACCTCGATCCGGTCGAACTGGACCAGAAAATGGCTTGGCCCCACCCGGGCAGGCTTGAACCACTGCTGTTCAAGCCTATCCCGGGCCAGCCCGGGGGGCCCAACGGTCAGCCCGACTGCAGAAACAAGAAGCTAGTTAGCTACTGGTTTGCTCTTTTGTTTCTTTGTTTGTTGTTTGTTTGTTGTTGTTTTTTTATTTTACTTTCAATACCTAATTACTGAAAAAACCACCATAAACGTTTAGTTTTGGAGGGTATTTTAAGAATTTCAATATTTATGAAAATCGGTAAATACCCATCACATTCAATACAAATTCTTCACACCAAACAATTCTTATTTTCTCTATTTTGCTCTCTCAATTTCAATACAAATTCCAAGCAAACAATTCTCTCAAGTTTCAAGCATCTCAAATTATTGCAAATAATTATCTCAAGAAGCATTCAAGAAGCATTCGACTCAATTCTCTCATTTTTTGTTACAATTTGTGGAGGAAGTGAAGAAGCATTTAAGAAGCATTCTCTTATCAAATTAATCTTGCAATTCTTCTAGTTAGGTTACGGTATTTTATTTAAAATTGTTAATTTCTTCCCCAAAATATCCCCATATCAATTTTATCAATTCCAAATTATAATGATATCACATTGTTTTTCACGTAGCCATAGCCAAAGTGGACGAGAATCCACAAACATATCTCGCACTAGTTATGTTCCACAATTTGATAGTGATAGTATTAGAGATTTAGAGATTTTGAGTCCATTCCCGAACATGAGTGACCCGTCCCATATAATGAGGCTGAAATTCTTGTTCAAGAGACCGAAACACAAAACCCCAATAATCCAACTCCTTTCTGAAAACATAGAGGCCAAAATTCCGACATACACAATCATTTTACATGAAATCAATCTCTCTGATATGATGATTGACACTAAGATATGTAAAAAGTGCAAAAAAGTATACAAATGGAAAATGGGTACCGGGACGGGTACACTAAAGCTCTACTTAGATAGTGCACACTCGGACCTAGCTAAGAATAGTCTTACACAACAGAAAATCAACACTAGGATCGGTAGAGTAGATAGTCATAGCTATGATTGTGAACTCACATGTATGAAAATGACCAATTAGTTATTAAGGATGAGTTACTTTTTTCTTTTTTCGAGAGTAAGAACCTCTGGAATTTATCCAGACCGCTCTAAACCCCCATTATAGAAGAATTGCTAAAAATATCTTAAAATTCGATTGCCAAAAAGTCTATGCACAGTTTAAATATGTTTTGCTTGCTACTTTATATTCTTTAACTTGTAAGATTTCATTAACTAGTGATTGTTGAAAATGTGTTAACGATGTTCCAATGATGGACGCAACTTGTTATTGGATTGATACTGATTGTATCATTCAAAAGTGGATCATAGCATATGGATATATAGAGTATCCCCATATTGGTGTGAATATTGCGTCACAAATTCTTCAAGCAAGCGTCATTTTAAATAAATGTTGATAAAATTATTTGTATTATCCTTGACAATGCCGCCAATATTAAAAGGGCAGTTCCTACTGTTAGATGTTGTATTATATATATTTAATCCCATATCAGATATGCATCAGTTTAGTGTTTGGTTCTCTCCCATATATATATGAGTCATTGTACTCGGTTATAATCATCCCAATCCAATAATATTTTCCAATCTCTCTGACCTTATCATGGTATCAAAGCACAGTTATACAAATTTTCTTTTCTTATCGAAACCCTAGAATCCCAACAGCCAAAAAAAAAGTCCCGCTACCATCATCAAGAAACCTCTTTGAAGAACCCAACAAAAAGAAGAAGAGGACCCCATCAAGAAACAGAAGAACCCAACTTCGGCCATCATCGTCGACATCATCGTCTACCTTGCCATCGACTCCCCAATCCCGATGCCCCCAGCTGTGTCACCTCCTCCCACTCCAAAGTCCTGCTGCCGTCTAACCCCGTCGTCGCAAATAGCATGTCTCCCTCTACTCCCCACTGTTGTCCCTCAACAAGGAGCAACCCTAACTCCCCCTACCGCCAATCCCCCCGAACTCCACCGTCGTCATCCACTGTAGCCGCCACCTCCTCCAAAACCCTAATCTCTCTGCGCCAAATACCACCCGAAACCCGCAACCCTATTTACCCTATTTCATATCCAACCCGACCCAAATCAAAACCCTATTACCCGCACCCTCTAACTCTCTTACCCAAAACCCGACCCTCATACCCGTTGTAAAAAAAAATCCAAAAAAAAAAAACAAAAAATAGCAGGTACATGTGCTTCTCCATGGAACCTCAATTTCGACAGTATCTTCCAGTTTTCACTGGCTTTCCCCTTTCCTCTGCCAAAGATTGGACTGATTGGGCTGCCTCTGTTGAGGCCACTCTTCTCGGACATTCCTTATGGGTTCACATTGATGGCTCCATTCCTTGTCCCAAAGATCCCACAGATACCACGTCAGCAACTGATCCGCACTTCCCAGGCCACTTGGGCATGATCGTCGTATCATTGCCTTTATTATCTCCTCCGTCGACCGCTCTCTCCGTGCAGATTTACTTCGTATTCATCCCGCTCAGGCTCTTTGGCTTCATTTGACTACTCAGTATGTCCAGGCTAGGGGAGTCCATGAGTACCAGCTGCTTGTTCAGTCAGTCCTTGATCGTCATGGTGATCGCAGCATTCAGAAGCATTACACGGCCATGTGCCTTATCTGGCATGAATTGCAACGACTCAAAGATAATAATGTCCGTGTTACTCATAAAAGGAGTCGGTTTATGTTCTTTATGATGGGTCTTCGACCAGAATACCAGTTCCTCATCTTGAAGCATCTATAACAGAACTTGTGGCAGTAGAAACTCGACTACATGCTCTTTCCACTCCAGCTTCTACCCCATCTCCGGTAGTGACAATGTTCTGACTATTGCCCTTCGTCCCTCTTCCTCCCGCAAACCTTGCTCCGGCCCCATACCCCTCTCTGGCAGGGAAATTTTACTTTCACTCCGTTATCTGTTTGTCAGGGTTGTAAGTTGAAAAAATACTTAGCCCTTCTTTTTAGCAATAAAAGTATTTCTCAGTCCACTCACGCATTTCAAATTATTCATTTTGATATATGGGGCCCATCTCTGTTATGTCAATTTCATCGATGACTTTACTAGATACACATGGAATTTTCTTATGCGTCAACGCTTTGAAACACCTGAAACTTACCAGTTCTTCACAAATATGGTTCACACTCAGTTTGGTGTACGTATCAAAATATTTCGCTCCGATAGTGCTTGTGAGTACACCTCCGCTGCTATGAGATTGATTCTTCAATCTCATGGTACACTCTTTCAGCAATCCTGCCCATACACACGAGCAGGATGGTGTAGCTGATTGCAAGCACCGTCATATTCTTGAGACAGCTCGCGCTCTTCTACTCTCCTATTTTGTTCCTCGTTCTTTCTGGGCTGAAGCTGTTATGACGTCTGTCAGCCTCATTAACATCACTCCCTCATCTGTCTTATCTAGTACAACACCTTATGAGGCTCTACATCACTTATCACCGAACTACAGTATGCTCCGTAATTTTGGATGCATTTGTTATGTCCTTCTCCCTCCTACTGAGGGCATGAAACTCACTACCCCGGCTACTAAGTGCGTTTACCTGGGTCTCAATCCTGAACATAAAAGATATATGTTGCTGCTGATTTTGGTGTGGGAGCAAACAGATGTATTTGTTGATTACTTTGGAAACAAATAAGGCAAGCCTATTGACTTCTGGCCGGCATTTGACTGTTTCTCGCCACTGCCATTGACCTGCAAAAAGTTCGATACACCGGGATGGATCCCGGTGACGAACCCTCCAACGCTTAAGTTAGTAATCAGAAAGATTATGAAAGAGCAATTTGTGGAAAAAATATTGATTACCTTTTTTATGGTGGGGGGAGAGGGGTATTTATAGTCACCTTTGGAGACAATTTAGAGATAATCATTTATCTCTATGTCCCGGTATTTTTGGATAAGAAACAGAGTTTAAATCATTTCATGATAAGAGATTTGGTTTAAACCGTCTCTTAGAGATAATCATGAATTTGAATTACTCTTCAAATGACTTGGGCTGGTTTGTGACTGGCTGCCACCCATACCCAATAGGACAGATCTGTTTTTGGGTTATTGGGCTTTGAAGAAAGACCCAGTTTCCATTTCAGACCCGTTGTGGTGGGAATTACCGTTTTACCCCTGAGAGCTTTAAGATCCGTGCCCGATTTGAATGGTCCTGATTTGGTTCTATTTTTAACCATATCACAAGCTCCCCACTCCTAGAGACTGAGTTTCATAGCCTTTGAGGAGTAGTTCGCCCGTTTTTAATGGCTTATAGAATTTATCGGCGTTCTCGGGGGAGTTTGGTACTTGCTCAAGGTGTAACGGTGTTATTATGAGCTTGTAAAATACCCAAAATTATTTTTATAACTTTCTAGACTTTTAGTAATTTTTCCAGATTTTTCTATTTTTTCCAATTTTTAATCATTTTTTGAATTTTTTATTCAATTTCCAAATTTAAATAATTAATTTTCAAAAATTTTAATTAATTATTCTAATTTAATCATTATATTTTCATAATTTTAAAATTAGTTTCAGAATTAATAATTATTTTTTTTTCAATTTTTAATTAATTATTCGGATTTTAAAAAATAACTAATTCAATTAAATAAATAAATAAATAAATACATGTACACGTGGCTCAATCATGGGCATTGATCACGATCAAACGCGGATCGCGAGGAGGCAATCTTCCCCCATTTTGACGTCGGTGACGAGAATGCTCTGATTGCGTTGACCAAGTTACTGCCGATCCCCCCCCTAATTTCTTTTGTTCGAATTCTGCCTTCTTCCTTCACCTTCCTCCTTCGACTCCGTCTAGGGCATCACTGCAGCACGCCGGAGGGGGCTCAGCAGAATGAGGAGCTCGGCGAGAACGGAGGCGAGGTTGAGGCCGGCGATGGTGGTCAGTTGCCGAGCTGGCGAAGTGGAGCTCGTCGAAGGTGAGGCTCAGCCGGGGGAGCTCGACGTCGGAGATCGCGATGAGACAAGAAAATACTAAGGGTTTTTGGTAAATGCCACTAATAAATTTTAAATTGATATATACATCACTGACGACACAGGGCGCTCACACATACGAACAATCCTATAGTTAGTTTTTCTTAGTTTAACTATGGTTAGCCCAAATTTAATATTAAAAGGAAAAAAAAACAACTATGGTTAGCCCTATATCTTGATTTGTAACACCCCGCAAAATTGAATTATGACAATTTTGCCCCTCAAATATTACGCACATGTATTTTGTACTATTATGAGTAATATTCGTAACATATTTTTATATAGATGTCATACATATTTTATATTCGGATTATTTATATGTTTTCCATTTTCTCAAAATTCATTTTTATCCTATTTTGAGCCAACTCAAACCTTTATTTTTAATCTTTGTGTTTTTACGTACATTGCACGTGCTTTCAATACACGTGTCGATTACGTGTACTTTGCCATTACGAGAAATATCTGTAACTTTATCAATATAAATATGTTTACGTAGGTTATATTTCGATTTCTCTGTTGCTCAAATCCCTTTTTCGTATTTAAATATTTATTGATACATGCAATGCACGTGTTTACAGTGCATGTGTTGGTAGTATTCTTTTTCAAAATAAAAATTTATGAAGTGTACATGTTTATTTTTATTTTTTTACTAAAATTTTTATTAGAACTAATTTAAACTTGTCTTATTAAATTTATATGAGTATTATTTGTATGTACATTAAATAAAAACTCCAATTTTTAGTGTGTATTTCATGTGCACACATAAAATACGTGCACGTGTTTTCCCACTCTAACTTGGCCGACAAATTTGAAGGAAGAGGGAAAATAAATTTTTGAATGGGTTTAAAGATTAAGTGGGTGGTTAATTAGGAGTAATGGGTAGTTTTGGATTAGTGGGTAAAATTACCTCTTAAGCCACACCACATTTATAACTACCCGGCCATTGTTGTGAAAGGAAAAAAGAAAATTTCAATTTTTCTTTTTTTAACGTCCTTTTGAGTGGAGCTTGACAGCCTTCATTTTTTCACTTAGAAAAAAAAAAAAAAAATCTCTCTTTTTAACGTCCTTTTGAATGGAGCTTGAGAGCCTTCATTTTTTCAATTAGGAAAAAAAAAAAAAAAAAAAAAAAAAACCTATGCTCTGACCTTGGGAGCTTGGACTTGGAGGGAGGAAACTTGAAGAATTTTTCTAGGAGTTTTGATTGAAATGATTTTCAACCTAAAAGGTGGGTCTCTTTTGCTTTCTAAATTATTGTAATATGTATGTGTAGAAAAATTATGATTGAAATTGATAATTAGTGTGAGTTCTTCAATTACTTTAGTGATGCATATTGTGTTGTTAAATTTTTTAGTAGTAATGAAATATGAGAATTAATGTATTCTGGTTGAAAGTTTCATCATAGAATTGACAGATTGTCAATTGAAATTCTATTTATGAGCATGTTGTAATGTTGTTAGGCACAAATAGTATGCCATAATTAGATTATATGAATTGTGTATAGGCATATGCACAAAGTTGTTAAATTAGGCATAAGAAATTTTGTAAATATAAGGGAGGATTGTAATTAAATAGGAGATGAGAATTCTTCATACAATGGCTAAAGAAATTATATTCATGTAGTCTTGATGGTAATAAAAGTGTATGTTTATGAAAGTTCTAAAAATTACCATTGAGAATTATTTGTGTGAAACTTATTTCTAATATAGATAAAATCAGTGGGAAATTGTTTCTGGAAACATAGGAATGTATTTTGTGAACATTTAATTTGAGAGAAAATGATAAAAATCAAAATAGATGAATGAGTTATAAACGAGATGAAACGGAGAGGGGATTTAAAAGAATTTTAACACCTATATTATCAGATGTGATGCTTTGGGTTCATGGCGAGCGCGTGCATTTGGCGCTACCACGTGTCGCCCTGGGGTTCTTGGTCGCGGGTTGGAGCTGGAGGCTCTGCCTCTTTCTATTATTTTGGAAAATTAATGAATAGCGACTTTGGGTTACAAAAACATCTCAGAGTGGTTTGAATCACAAATTGAGAATTGGCTCACTGGTTGGGCGACTGATGGGGTTTCGGGTTGGTCTTGGGTTCGAACCCGAGTGACTACTTTTGGAATTTATTTTTATTTTATGATCTTTTCAAGTTTTAAAAATTGGGAAAAATCATCGAAATATTATAGAATGCTATTAGAATAGATGGGAATTATTTCTTATTATTTTAAAAGATATTTTGAGAATTTAAAAGTCATATTCATGTATTATTTGATATTGGAATTCAAGAAAATGTATACGATTAGAGATTTTAAGAGTTGGTTTATAATAAAATCAAAGTATAAGGATGAGATTCAAATACAGAACTTCTAGTGACTAATCCTAAAAATCTTTTGGTATTAAGCAATGGTGATTTATTGGAAGAGCATAGAATATTATTAAGTAAACGATTTGATTCGTTAACCAAGGTTTGGAATACAAAATTTGATTTGAGAAATTGTTATTGAATGTTGTTATAAATGTTGAATACTTCTTGATCTATGAGTATAAAGAAAGTGAATAAAGAGAAATGATGATTAAAATTTTTATATTGAGGTTCTTTATAACCTAACTGATCTCTATAGTGAGATGGTTGTTAGAATCTAGAGACTAGGCGAGACCCTTAGTAACCGACATTTTGTGAATAATGAAAATTTGAGGAGTAACCAGTGTGGGTTAACTTTCTCTTGAGAAGTAGGTAGTGTGGGCTAATCTTCTCTTGTTTTGATTTAAGTCCGGTAGGGTAAGCTAGCTTTAGGTTGTGATGATTAAAATTAAACTTAAGGACATGCACTAAGGGGAGATGTAATGAAGTATGGGCAAATATGAGTATGAGGGCATATTTGATAGCGCGGTAGGAGGTTATCTCCAGAATTATCGGGGTTGCGGCTCGCGGTGGAAGATATTCCTTCAGAATTACCGGGATCGAGGCGACGCTCAAGGGGTATTTGTGTGATGAGGTACCTATGACAGCACGGTATGGGTTTCGTCTCCAAAATTATCTGGGTGTGAGGCGTGATGGCCGAAAATCACTTGCGGTGGGAGAATGACTTTCAAGAATTATCGGGGTCATAGCTCGCGATGTGAGTTTTCGCCTCCAGAATTATCGTGGTTATGACTCGCGGTGGGAGAGTGAATTCTCAAGAATTATCGGGGTGGTACTAGATACTTACAGGATATATAAAGCTTACATTAGTCACCGTAGTAGTATTAAGGTGTATGATAAGGGCTTGCCCTCGGACCTATGTAGACTGAGATGCATAGAATCCGAACAAGTATGCATTAGTGTCATCGTAGTGTAAACATTTGCATTAGGCAGTAAGTCATATCATACACTGACATATTTAAGATAGTCACTTTTTATAATTTATTATGCATTCAATTTTGTGTTTGCTAAAGTAAGAGAATCACTGTATTATAATATTGCGTCAGTTGTATACAACTGACGTGCCCATAGTTTTCTAGTTGTAGGATTGGACTTGGCATGGACTTAAAGTCACTATGATGAGCTATTACAAGATTGAAGCATTTTCATTATTGTATATCATGTTATATTCATTTAAATTCCGTTGCGTTGATGTAAAGAACGTGTTGTAATGAAAGTTATAATTTCCCTGTAAAATTGTACGAATTTGAAGTAAAGATCCTGTTGTGCTACGAATTACGTGTAAATGAAATTCGGGGCATTACAGATTGGTATCAGAGCCGACTTCAATAAGTAGTACAAAATTATAAGGACGACACATTATGGTGGACATTAGAGTGTGAGTGTCAGTTTGGTGTCGTGAATGATGTAGTTATTGAACCTGCATTCATGAAACTCTCATCGTATACATTGTTGTGATATTGTCTGCGAGCATTTTTTTTTTTTTTTTTGTATCAAGAGGGCTATGGTTGGTTGAACCTACATTCATCATACCTTACACGTAGACTAACTTTTTACTTTTATTTTCTTCTGTATTTCCTCATAAGACTTCTCATTTTTAACATTTAATATTTTTTAAATAATTATTTTCTTATACTATTAATTCACTTTGATATTTATTATTTTATCTACATTCCTTAGTCTTAATCTTTTAAGTTCGACTTACTCATTTTCTTTCTTGATGTTTTATCCTCATTACTTTTATGTGCTTTTACGTTACTTATTTATTTTTGCTAGTACTTTTACGTATTCTATTAAGATTTGAATTACCACTTATTAAATTACTATTAAGACTATCATTTTTCCTTTGTTGTTATTTCTATTAGATTTTTGAATTTTGAATTTTATATGTTTACATTCACTTTACAAATACTTTGATTTCACGATGCTCTATTTTTTTCAATGTTTTATGTTGTCTTGTTTATTTCAGCATATTTTAACATGAATGTAATATTTTTACTTATATAAATGCAATAAACCTCTACACAATAAGATTCTCTTTTATTACTATTTTGTTATACTTCTTATTTTTTATCTTTTGTTATATTTACTTTTCACTATTAACAGCTCCTTATTAATTTTGTAGCTTTGCACTTCTCTAATATAATACATACTCTCACTATTTATATTTTATTCTTGTTATTTTTACATTCTTTGTTATTACATATACTTTCCAATGATTTCTACATATATGTATCATGTATTTCAACATACTTATTATACATATCATTTTACACTTATCCAATTACTACATTACTATATATATTTTTATATAATTATTTATGTTTATTATTCTAATTTGCTACATTATTGTTCTCATTTGTATTTAAGCTCATGCATATATATGTTTTTTTCTTTCGTATTTTGTTTTAATGTTATAAAACCCTTTCACTACTTCTAATTTTATACATTCGATATTTATAATCTATATTTCTATTTTTCCAAGTTGTAATTTTCTACTTTATTTCCTTCTTCTACTATCCCACACTTTAACTTTTATTTTTATATTCCAAATCCCAAAACATAAAACCATACTTTATTAAACATCAAATATCCAAGTACATATGGAAAATTACATCTTTCCATCCATTTTTTTTTGTGTAACCTGATGTCGAGAGGGCAAATCTGCAACTAGACATCAATGGAGGCAAACTGCAACTGGACGTCGGGGAGGCAAAGTCTGCAACCGAATGTCCAGAAGGCAAACTACAGTCGGATGTCGTAGAGGCAATTCTGCAACTTGAGATCAAGGAGGCAAGCCTGCAGTTGGACACCAACGGGGCGAACCCACAACATAGAGGATTTTTCTACTTTAACAACCCCCACTTATATATATATATATATATATATATATATATATATATATATATATATATATATATATATATATTATTTACCATTATGCCATTATTTTTTACTAGTTTACTAGTTCATTTTACCATTTTATAATGTTTTAAAATTTAGCCTATACTACTTCTACTTTACTATTTATAATGCATACAGATTTTTATTAATTACCTTAGTACTCATATTTGCTTTTATATCTATTATATATGTGTTATTGTTATTTTAATCTTTTCAAATCTATATGGCGGGTTACTATTAATTATTTTTATTACTTTTGTATTTTTACACAATTCTGTTTTTTATATTTTATTGCTAAACTATCTTCAATATGTTTGCTATATATAATGTGATTTTTATTATTGATACTTTTGTTTACTATCTACATTTTATTTCTATCCAAATTAATATTATACATTATTTCAATTATACATATTGCTACTTCTACTATTATTTTATTTTGTTTCTCCAATTGCGTTGTTTTTCAAACTATTTCACAATTAATGACTTAATTTATGTTTTCATTTTTCTTTAGTATCTAATGTTTTATTATTTTGTATGATTTTTTTTTTCAATCTATACAATCTTTTATGGTCATGTTTGTTTTTCTGCTATTTTTCTAGTTTTCTTGTTTCGTTCCAATTAATTTTGATACTCATAGTTTTCTTATATAAGTTTACTTTGTTTTTCACATTCCATACTACATTTTCTTTCGTGGTATTGGCAGTTTTCTCTATACAATAATAATTTTTTTCTTTGGTGTGTACAAAATACAACTTTTACCCTAGTAAGTTTTGAGGACATAACTGTTCGAAGGGGGTGAGACAACATCCCGCAAAATTGAATTATGATAATTTTGCCCCTCAAATATTATGCAGATGTATTTTGTACTGTTACGAGTAATATTCATAAATTATTTTTATATAGATGTCATACGTATTTTATATTATGATTATTTATATGTTTTCCATTTTTATCCTATTTTGAGCCAACTCAAATCTTTATTTTTAATTTTTGTATTTTTACGTACATTGCACATGCTTTCAATACACGTGTCGATTACATGTGTTTTGACGTTACGTGAAATATCCGAAACATTATCAATATAAATATGTTTACTTAGGTTGTATTTCGATTTCTCCGTTGCTCAAATCCCTTTTTTGTATTTAAATATTTATTGATCCGTGCAATGCACGTGTTGGTTGTATTCTTTTTTAAAATAAAAATTTATGAAGTGTGTATGTTTATTTTTATTTGTGCACTAAAATTTTTATTACAACTAATTGAAACTTGTCTTATTAAATTTATATGAGTATTATTTGTATGTACATTAAATAAGAACTCTAATTTTTAGTGTGTAATTCATGCGCACACACAAAATACGTGCACGTGTTTTCCCACTCTAACTTGGTCGACAAATTTGAAGGAAGAGGGAAAATAAAATTTTGAATGGGTTTAAAAGATTAAGTGGGTGGTTAATTAGGAGTAGTGGGTAGTTTTGAAATAGTGGGAGGTTAATAAAATTACATCTTAAGCCACAGCTCCTTTATAACTACCCGACCACTGTTGTGAAAGGAGAAAAGTAAATTTCATTTTTTCTCATTTTAACATCCTTTTGAGTGGAGCATGAGAGCCTTCATTTTTCCACTTACAAAAAAAATAAAATAAAATTATATATATATATATATATATATATATATATATATATATATATATATATATACTCGTACCCTGGTTATATATATATACTCGTACCTTGGGAGCTTGGACTTGGAGGGAGGAAACTTGAAGAAATTTTCTAGGAGTTTTGATTGCAAGAATTTTCAACCTAAAATGTGGGTGTCTCTTTTGCTTTCTAAATTATTGTAGTATGCATGTGTAGGAAAATTATGATTGAAATTGATAATTGGTGTGTGTTCTTCAATTACTTTTGTGATGCATATTGTGTTGTTAGAATTTTTAGTAGTAATGAGATATGAAAATTAATGTAAACTAGTTGAAAGTTTCATCATAGAATTGATAGATTGTCAATTGAAATTCTATTTATGAGCATGTTGTAATGTTGTTAGGCACAAATAGTATGGTATGATTAGATTATATGAATTGTGTATATGTATATACATAAAGTTGTTAAATTAGGCATCAGAAATTTTGTAAATATAGGGGAGGATTATAATTAAATAGTAGATGAGAATTCTCTATAGAATGGCTAAAGGAATTATATTCAAGTAGTCTTGACCATAATAAAAGTGTATGTTTATGAAAGTTCTAAAAATAACCATTTTGAATTGTTTGTGTGAAACTTATTTCTAATATAGATAAACTCAGTGGGAAATAATTTCTGGAAACTTAGGAATGTATTTTTTGAACATTTAATTTGAGAGAAAATGATAGAAATCGAAATAGATGAATGAGTTAAAAACGAGATGAAACTGAGAGGGAGTTAAAATTTTTTTAACACCTATATTATCAGATGTGATTGTTTTGGGTTCATGGCTAGCGCGTGCATTTGGCCCTGCCACATGTCGCACTGGGGGGGTTCTTGGTCGCGGGTTCGAGCTGGAGGCTCTTCCTCTTTGTATTTTTTGGAAAATTAATGAATAGCGACTCTGGGTTACAAAAACAACTCAGAGTGGTTTGAGTCACCAACTGAGAATTGGCTCACTGATTGGGCGATTGATGGGGTTTCGGATTTGTCTTGGGTTGGAACCCGGGTGACTACTTTTGGAGTTTATTTTTATTTTGTGATCTTTTCAAGTTTTAAAAATTGGAAAAAATCATAGAAATATTATAGAATGTTATTGGAACACTTGGAAATTATTTCTTATTATTTTAAAAGATATTTTGTGGATTTAAAAGTCATATTCATGTATTAGATGAGATTGGAATTCTAGAAAATGTATATGATTAGAGATTTTAAGAGTTGGTTTATAATAAAATCAAAGTATAAGAATAAGATTCAAATAAGGAACTTCTAGAGATTAATCCGAAGAATCTTTGGTATTAAGAAATGGTGATTTATTGAAAGAGTATAGAATATTATTAAAAGTGAATGATTTGATTCGTTAACCAAGGATTGGTCTACAAAATTTGATTTGAGAAATTGTTATTTAATGTTGTTATAAAAGTTGAATACTTCTTGATCTATGAGTATAAAGAAAGTGAATAAAGAGAAATGATGATTAAAATGTTTATGTTGAGGTTCTTTATAACCTAATTGATCTCTATAGTGAGATGGTTGTTAGAATCTAGAGACTAGCTGAGACCCTTAGTAACCGTAATTTTGTGAATAATGAAAATTTAAGGAGTTCCCAGTGTGGGTTAACTTTCTTTTGAGAAGTAGACAATGTGGGCTAATTTTCTCTTGTGATGATTTAAGTCCGGTAGGGTAAGCTAGCTCTAGGTAGTGATGATTAAAATTAAACTTAAGGACATGCACTAAGGGGAGATTTGATGAAGTATGGGCAAACATGAGTATGAGGGCCTATTTGATAGTGCGGTGGGAGGTTATCTCCAGAATTATCGGGGTTGCAGGCTTGCGGTGGAAGATATTCCTTCAGAATTACCGGGATCGAGGCGGCGCTCATGGGGTATTTGTGTGATGAGGTACCTATGATAGTGCGGTATAGGTTTCGTCTCTAGAATTATCTAGGTGTGAGGCGTGATGGCCGAAAATCACTCGCGGTGGGAGAACGACTCTCAAGAATTATTTGAGTCATAGCTCGCGATGTGGGTTTTCGCCTCCAGAATTATCGGGGTTATGACTCGCGGTGGGAGAACGAATTCTCAAGAATTATCCGGGTGGTACTAGATACTCACAAGATATCTAAACCTTATATTAGTCACTATAGTAGTATTTTCATTGCGAGGGATTAAGCCCTATATTGAGGTGTATGATAAGGGCTTGCCGTCGGTATGTAGAATGAGATGCATAGAATCCGAACAAGTATGCATTATTGTCATCGTAGTGTAAATATCTGTATTAGGCATTAAGTCATATCATACACTGACAAGTTTAAGATAGTCACTTTTTACACTTTATTGTGCATTCAAGTTTGTGTTTTCTAAAGTAAGAGAATCGTTGTATTATAGTATTGCGTCAGTAGTATGCAACTGATGTGCCCACAGTTTTCTAGTTGCAGGACTGGACTTGGCATGGACTTAAAATCACTATGATGAGTTGTTGCAAGATTGAAGCATTTTGATTATTGTATATCATGCTGAATTCATTTAAATTCCGCTACGTTGATGTAAAGAATATGTCGTAATGAAAAGTTTTAATTTCCTTGTAAAATAGTACGAATTTGAAGTAAAAGATCATATTGTGCTACGAATTAAATGTAAATGCAATTCGAGGCGTTACATGATTGGCTAATTACCAAAATATCTTTAAGTTGCGTTGGGTACCCGTTAAGATACTCCCAGATCCAAAACCATTGTGATTAAACTAAATTTAAAACCTACCCCCCCCCCCCCCCCCACCCCACTACCACGCACACACACAAATCCCTCTGCTCTCCCTTGTGGAAATAACTATAATAGAGTTTTTTTGTTATTCATATTAGCTCATACTCTAGGAGAAATGTTGTATGTGGAACTAACAATTTAAAAACTATCTATGTAGCTCCAGATTATTTTTATATTCCTTCCTATTATCTAGATGTACCAAGTGAGATGTACGGTCTAATGAGGTTACTACGAAATATTTACTCATAGGTGGGGCAAATTCCTATATTCTAGTTCATGGTTTCTCTCTATTTCTCTCTTCTTGTCCTTCTCTCCAATTGCAAATTCTTCCCTTCTTTGTCTCTTTCTCTGTCGTGAGCATGTCCTTAAGCGACTACAAGATATGGAAGACCGCTTCGTCCGGATTGGGGATGGAGAGAGGCAATCATGTAGAGGGTACCGTCCAGTCCACTCCCCCCCTCTGCTTCTTCTCCTCCTGCATCCTTGAAGCCCCGGTCCCGAGGAGCTTCAAGCCTCCAATCTATGAGACATACAACAGGGAGCCGGCTCCAGCTAATCACATTGAGGGGTTCAAAACCCTCACGATGATTCACATTGCTTCGGATGCTCTCCTCTGCCGTGCAGTTTCCGCCACGATGTGGGGCTCCGCCCGAGAGTGGTACTCCATACTTGTCCCAAATTCAATCTTATCCTTCGACTAGCTCGAGGAGAGCTTCCTCACTAGTTTCATGATCAGCCGAAGGGAAAAAAAGACAAGTGCCTCTCTATTAAACTTAAAGTAGAAGGATGGATAGTCACTCCATGACTTCGTCCAAAGATTTATGGCAGAGGCCCAGTCCATCCCCTCCTAATTACGGGGTCGCAGCGGCCGTCTTCAGATATAACGTTCAGCAAGACCTCCTTAAGACCTCCCTTGCCAAAAGCCAACTTCGAATTTCTCCAAACTTCTCCTATGAAGTGAGAAATGCATCCGAGCCGAAGAAGCTCTTCATCATCGGGACCAAAGTGAGCCCTCATTCGGATACAAAAAAAAAGTGGGAATAAGGAGGGGCCTAGAAAGTCCCAAAGAGACGAGTCTGGATAATGCTGCCCCCCTACGATCTCTCGCTTTGACAAGTTCATCCCTCTTAAACCTCGTGTCCCGACGGTCCTTATGTAAATTGAAGGAGACAGACTACTCCGCCCTCCTCCTATGATAAACCCAACAAACAAGAGAAGAGACAAGATTCGATGGTGGCAGTTTCATGGGGACCATGGACATGACACAGATGAGTGTCAAGCTCTCTAAGACGGAATCAAAGCTCTCATAAGCCGTGGGCACCTCTCTGAGTACATCTTGGCAAACAATGTCGAACCTCCGCCAAACCGAGCTAGATGAAGTATAATGAGGGTGCTTAACGCCCTCCACTAGATTGTTGAGATTTGTAATAAGACCAGTCCCTAAATTGGTCAAGGCAAGTAATAAGAGCTAGCCACCAAGGCAGCCACTTTGTTTGATTCTTCAAAAAAGACTTAGTGTTTCTTTTAAAAACTTTGGTACTATCCTGCGGATGCAAACAATGACTTCGGTGCTCAGCTCCTCTTCCGAGCTACATCAACAAGTCATTAATTCCCAACAACAGGTCCGGAGTCCACATCTTATATAGAATTGCTCCCACTACTCGCTCTCTATCAAACAACGGGTTCGGAGTTCAACTTGTGACTCGAGCTGCTCCCACGCTGGAGTTCGACTTGTCACTCGAGCTGCTCCCGCAACTTGCTAACCTTCAAATAGTAAGTTTGGATTCCAACTTGTGACTGAAGCTGCTCCCACTTTGGAGTTTGGCTTGTTACTCTATCTGCTCCTGCAACTCGCTAACCCTAAAACAGCAGGTTCGGAGTCCAACTTGTGACTCAAGATATTCCCACTTTGGAGTTCGGCTTATCAATCGAGCTGTTCCCACAACTCACTAACCCTTTAAAAGTAGGTTCGGAGTTCAGCTTGTCACTCTAGCTGCTCCCACAACTCGCTTATTCTCAAACAGCAGGTTCGGAGTCCAACTTGTGACTTAAGCTATTTCCACTTTCAAGTTCGGCTTGTCACTCGAGCTGCTCCCACAATTCTTTAATCCTCAAACAACAGGTTTGGAGTCAAAATTGTGACTCAAGCTGTTCTCACTTTGGAGTTCGACTTCTCACTCTAACTGCTCCTGCAACTCTCTAACCCCTCAAACAGTAGGTTCAGAGTCCAACTTTTGACTCAAGCTATTCCCACTTTGGATTTCGACTTGTCACTCGAGCTACTCCTGCAACTTTCTAGCTATCATACAGTAAGCTCGAAAGTCTTGGTACTCCACCGCTGAGACACTCACGGATTTCTCCGAAATGCGGCTCACGCCTCATTCATAGTCTCTAAATGGCGCTCCGACCCCGAGGTAATCGCGGATATCTTTGCAAAATGGCTAATGCCTCAGTCCTAGTGCCTCAAAATGGCGCGCCGACCCTGAGGCAATATCGGATTGCTCAGCAAAATGCCTAACGCCTCATGCCTAGCACCTCGAGATGGCTCTCTGACCCCGAGACAATCGCGGACTTCTCCCCAAAGTGGCTAATGCCTCGTGCCTAGCGCCTCAAAATGGCTCTTTGACCTTGAGGCAATCGCAGTCTTCTCCACAAAATGGCCAATGCCTTTTGCCTAGCACCTCGGAATGGTGCTCCGACCCCTAGGCAGTCACAGATTTCTCCACAAAATGGCTCACGCCTCGTACTTAGCACCTCGAAATGGAGCTTAACCCCGAGCTACTCGGGGACTTCTCCACAAAAAAGCTCTGGCCTCGTGCCTCGCCCTTCGGAATGGAACTCTGACCCCGAGCCTTTTGCGGATTTTTCTGCTACAAGGGTCGCACCTTGTACCTCCAGCAAGGCATGACAGTCCGAGCTACGCGCAAAATGCCTCAAATTTTGCTAGGTTCATCCCTCAGCAGCTTGACGATTGAACCCCTTGCAAAAGAGGCACAACTAGTGCCTAGGTTCGGCTAAACTGGACTCCTCTAGTTTGGTGCTCGGCCTATTGTTCTAGCCCTCCAAAAGTCAAAAAAGTGCCCGCTTGGACGTGGGTTCGGATCCTTGTACTAACCTTAGTTCCCTTGGCTGCCTAGGCCTCCGGACCTCTTAATGCCTCAGATTCTCCTATAGCCTCAAACCTTACTAAGTGTGCTTGGACTCCCAGGCATCATCCGAACCCCATACGGTCTTCAATAGCCTCAAACCCTACTGGGTCGGGTCTCTTACAACCTCAGACCCTACAGATTTGGCTCAAACATCCAAGCGTCATCCGAACCACATGTGCCAATTCTTCCTTCCTTGTTCGAACATTTCAAGTAGAGGGTCATCATATTCATGTCAACTAGTTTCAATAGCTTATTGGTTCGTCCATTTGACTAACTACTCTGAAGTCTTGGGTTCAAATCGGAGCCCCATCATTTTAAATATTTAATTTTTTCAGGATCGTCTGATCTCATCAAAAGTACGTCGACTCGATCCGCATAGATCCGAGTTGCACCCGATCGATCCTAATCTCACCAGCTTTGCCTCTCGAAATGGTATTCTGACTCCGACAATGAAGCACAAAGTTGGCCATGATTTCACGTATGGCCTTGCTCGATTCATATCTTGTCATCCGAGGCTCTCATCACACTAGTCAAATGGCCTAGTGGCGAAGTTGTTTGGATGCTAAGGGGGAGGTCCTAGGTTCGAATCTGAGCCCCAACATTTTAAATATATAAAATTTTCAAGGTCGTCTGATCTCATCGAAAAGTGCACTGACTTGATCCGAGCAGATCCGAGCCGCACCTGACCGGTCCGAACCTCGTCGGCTTTTCCTCTTGAAATGATATTTCAACTCCGACAATGAAGTGCAAAGTTGGCCATCAAATCCCCTCGGGCCTCGCTCGGTTTATATGTTGTCATTCGAGTCACTCATCACACTAGTCAAGTGGCCTGGTGGCGAAGTTGTGTGGATGCTAAGGGGGAGGTTCGTGGGTTCGAATCCGAGCCCCAACATTTTAAATATTTAATTCTTTCAAGGCCGTCTGATCTCATCGAAAAGCACGTCGACTCGATCCGAGAAAATCCGAGCCGCACCCGACCGATCCGAACCTCGCTGGCTTTGCCTCTCGAAATGATATTCTGACTCCAACAATGAAGCGCAAAGTTGGCCATCAGATCCCCTTGGGTCTCGCTCGGTTCATATTTTGTCGTCCGAGCTTTCATCAAACTAGTCAAGTGGCTCAGTGGTGAAGTCGTTTGGATGCCAAGGGGGAGGTCCCGGGTTCGAATTTGAGCCCCCAACATTTCAATATATCCTTTCAAGCCATTAGATCCCCTCGAGATTTGTGCCAGTGTTTAATTTTTTGATTAAAATTTTGAAAATAATTATAAATTCAAAATTTTAATTAAAATTTTCAAAAAATATTTAAAAATTGGAATAATTAATTAAAATTCTAAAAAATAATTACATGTTCCGAAATTAAAATTCCAGAAAATAATTATGAACTTAGAGAATTTAATTAGAAATCCAATAAAAAATTATAATTTTGGGAAAATTAATTAAACTTCTGGAAAAATTATTAAAATTTTGGAAATTTAATGAAAAATAAGGAAAATTATTTTGAAGAAATAAAAGATAGTTACTACCCTCAAGCGCTCCTCACAAGATCTCAAATGTCCCCAGAAGCTATCTATGTTCTCACAAGAGGGATTTCCAGCTTATCACAACTATCAGTCAAATACCCACAAATTAGGGATTGAACAATTGATTTCTCAATCACAAATTCTTTCCTATCTGGCTCACCCTCCAGGGTCTATAAATACTTCTCCCTTTCCCCTATTAAGAGGTAATCATCATTTTAGTAATTAAACCCAGCTCTGACTTCTGGTTACTGGTGCGGGTCCGGCTGCAGGTGCGGGTCTAGGTGCATATCCACTGAATGAGCGAGTCCTCGGCTCACTCATTCAGGTGCGGGACTAAAATGATGATCAACACCGACTGCACCCGCACCTGCAGCCGAGAACTCACTCCGGCAAAACTTTGGAAATTAACAGATCAAGATACGAACCGAGGACTCACTCATGAGTGCCGAAAATGTATCCCTACGACTGGAATGTACAACACCGACTATGGTCTGCTAGGACTAATGCAATTACCCAAACCCTTAATATGCCATTCTAATCCCAGCCTTACTCTAATCACTTAGGGTAAGATAAAATATTGCTTCCAACTTGCTTATCGACCTCTGACGCTGGCGATACCAATCCGGTTCACCTCTATCCCGGCTTGGAATTGTCCAGCACTACGGTCTACATTCACCCCTAACCCGGTTGTAAATGTATGTTCACCCCTAACCCGGGGTATGAACTTATATTAATAGCACGGCTCAGATGTCCTACGCTTCGGCGGAAGTTTATAACTTAGGGTTGACAGATACAGGGTATCCCTTACCCTAGTGACTAACTCGAGTCACACACCCATTATGAGATTCAACAACACCAACGACAGATACCAAACGTCCCTAGACAAGAGTTATCAACTTTAATAGTACACAGGGGACAAGTCTTCACAATACCTAGTCAACAACCAGACTAAGCAACCTACGGGGTTTCTCCCCGAAACTTAAAAAGGTCATAACTCTCTCGATACAACTCTGATTGGAGTGTACGAGCCCAATCCGAAAAGGTAAGAACCTAGGCTACAACTTCCTAGTTGATCATAAACTCAAATTCCATCATTTAGGTCCTCAAAATAGTCTCTCAAGCCTCAGCCTGTGTATTTCCTGTACACGGGTTGTACCTTACCGGGAGCACAAAACACTACTCACTCATCAGAATGTTACGAACACAAGTTCTATAGAAAAGGGTGGATGTTCTCAACAACTCTCTAGTTGGTTATGAGTCCAAAATACACCAATAGATCACCCTAACACACACATCACTCACAAATGTACCAAGTCACACACTTACACTTTCTAAATCAGAGCACTCAGCTCGCTTCTTGGTCTCTATCCAGTATTACAAAAATCACAATAAATCAACCACTTAGTGGAAATACCTCAAATAGGTTTTGTTGGAAAGGTCTTGATGTCTACTACAATCCTCTTAAGAAACAGTTCCTCAAATTTTGCTCTTAATGAGCCTCAAATGTACCATCTCGACAAGGTATCAAATTTGGCTGAAACCAACACAGTACATGCTAATAAAATCATCATAAATTCTATACTCATCCAAATGACACAAAAATTTACAGTGATGAAACTAGATATCATAATGAACCACATGCAAAAAGTTTCATGTCAAAACTCCAAGTCTACACTGAGTTCTCCGTATTTCAATTAAGCACAGAAATCGGCATGCTCTTCAGTTACAACTCTAGGTACTGCTTAAAGATCAATTTTTAACCTATAAATTTATCCAAACATCTCCCTGATTTTACTGTAGAATCTTGATACAAGTGGGAATACAGGGTAAAAATTTTAGATTAAGAACATGATCCAATAAAGTATGAAAATTCCAACAATATCAGTCATCCTGTTAACCAACTGCTGCTACTGCCTTACGACACAGTTCTACAATTAGATTTTATTAAAATACCAAACATTCTCAGAAAAGTCCTAAATAAATCATGAACAATCTACACATATATAGGAACAATCTTTAAAAGTTTCATGATCTAATTCCATGTGGTTTGCTCTGGAAAATTCTAAAAAATAGCATTCAAATCAAAATTTTAATTCCAGTTTCTGATTTCATCTTTCAAACTTCTTAGATGTTCATCCTAGCACTTACTACCATACATGCATGCAAAAAATCAATTAAGAAACATAGAGAAAGGTTTAGAGTAACTCCCCACCCTGAGTTGATGTACAGTAGTTGATTTTTTAGAGCTTTCCCTTCTTGAGAATCCCTCCCAAGCTCCTTTTTCAATCCCTCTTCTTTCTCTCTTCTCTTCTTTTTTTTTTCTTGGTTGAGTTCGGAAATTTCAGAACAAGAGAGATGGAAATGAGGGGTTTTTGATGGAGGAGTGAGTGAGGAAAGAGGGGGAGAAGATGGGCCAGTTTTCCTAAGGGGTAGGAGTAGGGTGGTAGGGTGGTTGTGAAGCAAAACCATGGCTTAGCCAATGGTTTTGTGGTGGGTTGTGTTGGCTACACATTTTACTCTTAAATGGGTTCCTTTGAATGTGAGACGAGGGATTTATCGAGTGTACTCAAGATATATCCACCGTAGTATCATACAGTGTTATATTTGCATAGGCGTCGTACCAAAAACTTGTGTTTATACCAGTATCGGTCCTCCTCATTCTCGTGCATCTTTTAGAATGCAATCCTCCTACGAACTGCCCCTCAAACCTAACTGCACACCACGATAGCAAATCAACCCAAAACACTGTAATTATGTGCACGCATACGGACAATATACATACATACATATATATATATTTAGGTATCGTATAATCCAGGGTGTTACATCATTCCCTCCTTAGAGTCGTTCTGTCCTCAGAACATTCCTAGTAGGAGAAAAGAACAACAAATAAAATAGAAAACACTTAAAACAAATCCGGATATAAAGCCTTCATGCGGCTCTCCGGCTCCCACGTGGCTTCTTCCACGAACTGGTTCTTCCAGAGAACTTTGACCATCGGGATGACCTTGTTTCTCAATACATTGTCCTGATGATCAAGTATCCTGACTGGTTGCTCTCTACAGGAAAGATCTATCTGCAAATCTTTCGGAACCTCTGACAACCGATGGCTTGAATCCGGCACATACTTCCGTAACATAGAGACGTGAAACACGTCATGCACTTGAGATAACTCGGCCGGAAGCTCCAACTTATCAGCCATCCCGCTAATCCTTTTCAGAATCTTGTATGGTCCAATGTATCTCGGAGCTAACTTCCCGCCTTTTCCGAATCTGATAACTCCTTTTGTCGGCGACACCTTGAGAAATACGGAGTCACCTTCCTCAAATTCTAATTCTCTTCGGCGGTTGTCCGCATAGCTCTTCTGCCTGCTTTGTGCTCCCTGAAGCTTTTTTTGAATAAGCTCGATCTGTTCTGACGTTTGCTGTACGATTTCTGGCCCAGACATCTGCCGCTCTCCTACCTCGAACCAACAAATCGTTGTTCTGCATCTTCGTCCATACAAAGCTTCATACGGGGCCATACCAATGCTTGCCTGATAGCTGTTATTATAAGCAAACTCTACCAAGGCTAGGTATTTCTCCCAACTTCCTCTGAAGTCCAAAATGCATGCCCGCAACATGTCTTCAAGAATCATGTTGACTCTCTCCGTTTGTCCATCCGTCTGTGGGTGAAAAGCTGTGCTGAAGTCTGTTCTAGTTCCCAATGCTGACTGTAGACTTCGCCAAAATCGAGTTGTAAATCTTGCATCTCGGTCGGATACTATCGACACTGACACTCCATGTAGTTTTACTATGTTCTCAATGTAGATCTCGGCTAGCCTCTCGACTGTCCAGGTCATCTTTACTGAAAGAAAATGTGCTGACTTTGTCAATCGATCCACAATCACCCATATTGAGTCATTTCCTGTAGGGCTCCTGGGTAATCCTGTGATAAAATCCATACTGATGTTCTCCCATTTCCATTCTGGAATGGGTAAAGACTGTAGCAATCCTCCTGGTTTCTGATTCTCGGCCTTAACCTGTTGGCATGTGAGACATTTGGCGACGAACTCTGCTATATCTCGCTTCATCCCTGACCACCAATAGTGCTGCTTTATATCATGATACATCTTGGTGCTTCCGGGGTGAATCGCAAGCAATGTGGAGTGAGCTTCCTTCATGATGTCTTTCCTTAACTCCTCCTCCTTCGGTACACACAGTCTGTTACCAAACCATAGTGAACCTTCTCTTATACTGAATTCGGGCAATTTTCCTTCGTGCACTTGCTCCTTCATATCTTCCATTTCTGGATCTTCGGCCTGAGCTTTTTTTTTCACTTGCTCATTCAAGCTTGGTCGTAACACCAACTGTGCCAAAACTGCACTTAAGTGTTGTGTAACTACTTCAATGCCTACCTGCCTGATCTCTTCATCTAGCTCCCTCCGAATCGCTACCAATGTAGCTACACTTCTCTTCCTACTGAGCGCATCTACTACCACGTTGGCTTTTCCTGGATGATATATACTATCGGGCATGATGTCTTCGAGTATTTCCAACCATCTCCTCTGCCTTAAGTTGAGATCCTTCTGCTGGTAGATATACTTCAAGCTCTTATGGTCAGTGTAAATTTCTATCCTTGCTCCATAGATATAATGTCTCCATGATTTGAAAGCAAAGATTGTGGCTGCGAGTTTCAAATCATGGGTCGGATAATTCTTTCGTGAGGTTGTAGCTGTCTCAAACCATAAGCTATAACCTTGCCCTCCTGCATTAATACACACCCGAACCCCAAATACAACGCATCACTATAGATGACATAGTCCTTATCCTCCTGAGGTAAAGCCAATATAGGTCGGAGATCAAACGGTTCCTTAGTTCCTGAAAACTCTCTTCACACTTCTCCATCCAGTCAAAACTTTGGTTCTTCTTGTTCAAGGCTGTAAGGGGTACAGCTATCCTTGCATAATTCTGGATAAACTTCCGGTAATATCCAGTCATACTCAGAAAACTCCTTAATTCCTTCACCGTCCTTGGTTGTGGCCATTCTTGACTGCTTCTATCTTCTGGAGATCCGTTGCTACTCCCTCCTTAGAAAGGATATGGTCTAGGAATGCAACTTCCGATTTCCAGAACTCACACTTAGATAATTTGGCATACAACTGATGCTCTTGTAACTTGCTCAAGATTGCTATCAGATATTCAGCATGCTCCTGCTCTGTCCTTGAATATACCAAAATGTCTTCGATGAAGACCACGACAAATGAGTCAATAAACGGACGTAGAATTCTGTTCATCAAGTCCATGAAGATTGCTGGAGCGTTAGTCACTCCAAACGGCATTACCAAGAATTCATAGTGTCCATATCGAGTTCGAAAAGCTGTCTTAGGTACATCCTCTTCCTTGACTCGCACTTGATGATATCCAGACCGTAGATCAATCTTGGAAAATACTGCTGCTCCCTGAAGCTGATCGAACAAATCGTCGATCCTAGGAATTGGATACTTGTTCCGAATAGTGACTTTATTCAATTCCCGATAATCAATACACATCCTAGATTACTCATCCTTCTTCTTAACAAGCAATACAGGTGCTCCCCAAGGTGACGCACTTGGTCTGATAAATCCCTTCTGCAAGTACTCTTCAATCTGCTTCTTGACCTCATTCTGCTCTATTGGTGCCATTTGATAGGGTGCTTTGGATACTGGAGCGCTACCTGGTTGAACTGTGATGCTAAACTCGACATCACAGTATGGGAGAATTCCAGGTAAATCCTTCAAGAATACAAGTGGAAAATTTCTCACCACTGGTATCTTGTTCACCTCTTCTGGTACCCGTACTTCACTAGCGACTGCAAAAGTCATTGCCTTTGATCTCTGCTCCCCGTGGAATACAAGTTCCACTCCTTTAGCTGAGATGACTACCTCCTTCTCCTTGCAGTCAATGCTTGCCTTGTACCTCGACATCCAATCCATACCAATAATGATATCTGTTCCAGCAAAACCTAACTCCAACAAATCGATACTTAGGGTTTCTCCGCTAATCTGGAGTTTACATCCCCTATAGCACAGATCTGTAGTAAGGGTTGCCCTTGACGGCGTAGCTACCGACAAAGCTATATCTGGAATTTCCTTTTGTGTACATCTTAATTTTCTCGAAAAAGATTTTGACACAAAAGAATGAGTCGATCCACCATCGAACAATGCTGCTTAACTCATCCAGGGAGTCCCCCCCCCCATTCTATGGGTCCTCTTCCCATTCTTCGTCTTATAGATTTCCTCCATTGCCTTCCTTGGTATATCGCAAATTCTAGTCTTAATACTGAGCCTCGGTGCGGCCTGGTTGTTCTTCCTCAACCCTGTGCTGCGACTCGCCCTCATTTGTCGTTCGACTGTAGACTGCTACCTGCACATTAGGTTATGAATTTGATTTTTTGACATCCGGTTGCAGGTTTTCCTTCTAGACATTCGGTTGCAGATTTGCCCTCCGATATCCAGTTGCAGGTTTGCCTTCTGAACATTCGGTTGCAGACTTGCCCTCCAATATCCAGTTGCAAGTTTGCCTTCTGGACATTCGGTTGCAGACTTGCCGCCGTTTGAACTTGACTGCACCAAGCTTGTTAGTAAAAACGAAGTACACTGAGACTGGTTCAGATATAGGGAAGATCATAATCATAAGTTGTAAGCCCTACCATATGATTTATAATTATCCTATCTGCCAACTAAAATCAGTTTATCTGGCCTTCAAGTCTAATTTCCTACCGTGTTAGACTGCTATTTGAAGTCAGCTCTGATACCACTTCTGTAGCGCCCCGGATCCTCATTACTGGACATCCGTGATACTTACCAGAATCTTTGCCTTCAAATACATCTCAACACAGTAATAACACGGAAATTTAAAAACTTTTTATTGCCAAATAAAGTCATTACATCATTGCTTACAACCGATACCTTGTTCTTGGACAAGGAGTACAAATTACATCCACTCATTACAACTTATCACAATTATTTATAAACTCCACTTATAAAGCTATGAGCTGCCTCCCGAAATGATAATCGACTGATTACTGCCGAACTTTGCTGAGTGGCCCATCGGCTCCCCTGGGACTTGCTCCTCGGCTTGAGGCATCTGCTGCGCGACTCTGATATCTCTGCACTTGCTCGAAAGGTAGAATCGAAACCTAAACGGTGGGGAACGTCAGTAGTTCGACTGACACAAAGCTGATGATGACAGCGATCCTCTAAAATTCAATCACAACCATAATTTTATGCAAAAGAAAAAAGTGATGTGCCAAAACAAGGGTTTAATGGATTCGGGTTCTAGTGCAGTGATATGCCATGACCCTATGACTAGATGCAGCAATTCACATGCCTGATTCTAATGCAAGCAAGACTTTGGAGCACGAATGCATCCTATACTACATACGCCCTCAAATCTAGCCGTCTTTCTCCACAATTCAGGAATTCGAACCCTCGCCATGCATCCTACTCTTGTACTCAACCAGTTCCCAATAGATTGTCCGTCGCCCAAGGAGGTTGCAGTTGGTCGGTCTAGTTCCGCCACTACAGTGCCTAAGTGGTGGTCGTGTTTGCCACTTGGTACCCGCGTACGGACCTCTTCAGAAAGCCGCGTTGAATCCGATCGCAAGACTGTGTGATTCCCATATCCACCCCTAACCCGGGCTATGGACTGACGCATGCATGTTCACCCCTAATTCAGGCTATGAACTTATATATACAAAAACAACAAAACCCACGTGCAAAGGGACGTGAGTGCCTCGAGGGTCAAATCCCCCTAGCCTCCCGTACCTTACTCCGGCAAAACTTTGGGAATTAACAGATCGAGATACGAGCCGAGGACTCACTCATGAGTGCCGAAAACGTATCCCTACGACTGGAAGGTACAACACCGACTATGGTTTGCTAGGACAAATGCAAATACCAACCCCTTAATATGCCATTCTAATCCCAGCCTTACTCTAATCACTTTGGATAAAGATAAAATATTGCTTCCAACTTGCTTATCGACCTCTGGCCCTGGTGATACCAGTCCGGTTCGCCCCTTTTCCGGCTTGGAATTGTCCAGCACTACGGCCTACATTCATCCCTAACCCGGTTGTAAATGTATGTTCACCCCTAACCCGGGCTATGAACTTATATTAATGGCACGGCTCGAATGTCCTACGCATTGGCGGAAGTTTATAACTTAGGGTCGACAGATGCAGGGTATCCCTTACCCTAGTGACTAACTCGAGTCACACACCCATTATGGGAGTCAACAACACCAACGACCGATACCAAACGTCCCTAGATAAGAGTTATCAACTCTAATAGTACACAGGGGACAAGTCTTCACAATACCTAGTCAACAACCAGACTAAGCAACCTACGGGGTTTCTGCCCGAAACTTAAAAAGGTCATAACTCTCTCGATACAACTCCGATTGGAGTGCACGAGCCTAATCCGGAAAGGTAAGAACCTACGCTACAACTTCCTAGTTGATCATAAACTCAAATTCCATCATCTAGGTCCTCAAAATAGTCTCTCAAGCCTCAGCCTGTGTATTTCCTATACACAGGCTGTACCTTACCAGTAGCACAAAACACTACTCACTCATCAGAATGTTACAAATCCAAATTCTATAGAAAAGGGTGGATGTCCTCAACAACTCTCTAGTTGGTTATGAGTCCAAAATACACCAATAGATCACCCTAACACACACATCACTCACAAATGTACCAAGTCACACACTTGGACTTTCTAAATCAGAGCACTCAACTCGTTTCTCGGTCTCTGTCCAGTATTACAAAAATCACAATAAATCAACCACTTACTGGAAATACCTCAAATAGGTTTTGTTGCAAAGGTCTTGATGTCTACTACAGAAACAGTTCCTCAAATTTAGCTCTTAATGAGCCTCAAATGTACCATCTCAACAGGGTATCAAATTTGGCTGAAACCAGCACAGCACATGCTAATAAAATCATCATAAATTCTATACTCTTCTAAATGACACAAAAATTTACAGTGATGAAACTAGATATCATAATGAACCACATACAAAAAAGGTTTCATGTCAAAACTCCAAGTCTACACTGAGTTCTCCTTATTTCAATTAAGCACAGAAATCAGCATGCTCTTCAGTTACAACTCTAGCTACTGCTTAAAGATCAATTTTTAACATGCCTATAAATTCATCCAAATATTTCTCTGATTTTTCTGTAGAATCTAGATACAAGTGAGAATACAGGGTAAAAATTTTAGATTAATAACATGCTCCAATAAATTATGAAAATTGTAACAATATCAGTCATCCTGTTAACCAACTGCTACTGCTGCCTCACAACACAGTTCTACAATTAGATTTTATTAAAATACCAAACCTTCTCAGAAAATCCGAAATAAATCATGAGCAATCTACACATATATAAGAACAATATCTTAAAGTTTCATGATCTAATTCCATGTGGTTTGCTCTCGGAAAATTCTAAAAAATAGCATTCAGATCAAAATTCTAATTCAAGTTTCTGATTTCATCTTCCAAACTTCTTAGATGTTCATCCTATCACTTACTACCACACATGCATGCAAGAAATCAATTAAGAACCATAGAGAAAAGTTTAGAGTAACTCCCTACCCAGAGTTGATGTAAAGTAGTTGATTTCCTAGAGCTTTCCATCCTTTAGGATCTCTCCCAAGCTCCTTCTTCAATCCCTCTTCTTTCTCTCTTCTCTCTTTTTTTTTCTTGGTTGAGTTCTGAAATTTCAGAACAAGAGAGATGGAAATGAGTGATTTTTGATGGAGGAGTGAGTGAGGAAAGAGGGGGAGAAGATGGGCCAGTTTCCCTAGGGGGGTAGGAGTAGGGTGGTAGGGTGGTTTTGAAGCAAAACCATGGCTTAGCCAATGGTTTTGTGGTAGGTTGTGTTGGCTGCCCATTTTACTATTAAATGGGTTTCTTTGAATGCAAGACGAGGGAATTATCGAGTGTATGCAAGATATACCCACCGTAGTATCATACAGTGTTATATTTGCATAGGCGTCGTACCAAAAACTAGTGTTTATACCAGTATCGGTCCTCCTCATTCTCGTCCATCTTTTAGAATGCAATCCTCCTACGAACTGCCCCTCAAACCTAACCTGCACACCACGATAGCAAAATCAACCCAAAACACTGTAATCATGTGCACGCATACGGACAATATACATACATACATATATATATATATTCAGGTATTGTACAATCCAGGGTATTACAATAGATCTGGCCAACATCGTGCTTCTCTAGCTCCTTACATTGAAAAGTTCATTCCCTCAATGCCAGTATATTGGCCATCCTCATGGAGATTGAGAAAGACGGATTGCTCCACCCTTCTCCTAAGATGTGGACGCCAAGTAGAAGAAGGCACATTAACTTGTGGTGCTGATTCCACAAGGACCATGGCCATAACACCAATGATTGCCGAGCCCTTAAAGAGAACATTGAGGCCCTGATCTGCCAAGGTTACCTCTCCAAATTTTCCCAAAGAGACAAGACCACTCCTCCTCCCACTCGGGGGCTAATATGTGCCCAGAGAAGGAACCCGATTCCCCAGTTTAGATCACATGGCGGTCTTCCACTCTATCTGCCATCAGCACTAACCCATACCCCTTTCTTCTTGCAGCTATTGTCGCCTTTTCTCTCTATCATCTACTATATAAGAAGGGAAATGAAAAATAACATTCCAAAAGACTGAAAGAAGATTTAAATAAAAATTTTAAAAAACAAAAAGGAAACCTTGTCAAGACATAAGATAACCTCACTATTTTTAAGTAGGTGTATATAAATAGTAATGGGGTGTTTGGTACGCGGATTGGAGAATTCCTTGGAATGGGCGAATTCCCAGGAATGTGAGGATATGAATCATGATTCTAATGAATGTTGCAATGGTGTGTTTGGTAAAAGACATTGCATTCTATGGAATATTTTATTACTATGTTTGATATAGACCAATTCGTTCCTATCAATCCTTTGCTATAGCAGACTTTACCAGAAATATCCTTTTTGTCTTTATTTTTTTTAAAACCAATATAACTGTTATCTATTTTAGTAATCGATGCATATGCATGACAAGTGCAAAACCAATATTGATATATATCTTATAAAACTTGAGTATAGTAACAAATAGATGACTCAAAAAATTATATTATGATTCTAATATATTTCAACGAAATAGATAAAAAACATAACAAAAAGAAAAAATGAAATGCACGCTGTACAAACACATGATCTTAGGCATATATGTATTATAATTATCAATGAAATATATTATTTATGACTTAGTAGACAGAGAGTTTTCCCTTCAATTTTTTAATGAATGATGATGGGTACTATTGTTAAAATTGATACATTATACTGAAACATATATCATATTTATTTAATTCTGTTCAAACTCTAGTTGGACGTTCCTCTTTATATATAAATATGAACAAATCCACCCTGATAGGTAGAGTATCAAATTTGATGGAGGTAACATAGAGCGGCAATATGATAAGATAGAAAGATTATCAAAAATCTAGAGGGTGGTTTGGTAACATGATAATCCCAGTTATTTGTTAAGTGGAGGAATCCACAAATCTCACACTTTTAAAGAGGAATGTATATCTTTCCCAACAAAGGATTTTGATTCCCTGTGAATTTAAAAATTCTTCCAAAACTATACTCATACCTTACCAAACCAGATAATTCAGAAGGTAATCCTAGATTCTCTTGTATATTACCACGTACCAAACACCCCCTAAGGGTCCTTTCCACATGCCACTCACAAATTTGATAATTCCAAATAAGTCACCTACAAATTGCTATTACCATAAACACCACCCACAATGTTATGAGCATTCCAAAAACACCACTAAATTTTTTGATGTTATTTTGAGAGAATGTTTAGTTTAATCTAACCGTTTGGGGGTAAAATGAACAACATACCCTCATCCCTTGTGGATGAGTTTTAGGTTAGATTTGTGATAATTTTGTATTTGATTCGAACTTTGACTTGAAATCCATTCATAATACTGAGGCTGGTATGGAATGGGGGGGGGGGGGGTACTTTGGTCATTTTACCTCGACTTGTTAAACTTGATCGAATATTCTCTCTTAAATTAATAACAAATAATTCAAGTGGTATTTTTAAAATGCGTCTAACATTGTGGGTGGTGTTTATGGAAATAGTGATTTGTGGGTGGTGTTTATGGAAATAGTGATTTGTGGGTGGCTTATTTGGAAATAGCAAATTTGTTGGTTGCCTATGGGCCCAAATAGTAATTTGTAAAGAAGTAATCTGCAATTTTAAAAAATGAATCTGACCTTTCGTATAAAAAAACCAAATAATTAACATAGTAATAATACAAGCCCATTATAAGTGTCGCCACTTTGTCAGGGACGTCGAGGGCGTGATCGGAGTTGGTTACAATGATCGGAATGTTCAACTTCAAGAGTTAAAGTGTTATCGAGTCCTGTATCTGTTTTCTTTTTCAGCATCTGTAATTCACGTGCGATATGCACTTTTCTTTTAAATGTGGAGATGGCGGGTAGAGAGTCATGCACAATGCACATGCTTAGGTCGTTTGTCCTGTAGCATAACCGCTAGTCTCTCCCACTATAAAATCTGCAATGTAAAAGGTTTTTGAGATTTAATAAAAATATGAAGTCCTCCTTCCTCAAATCTTCTAACCCTAAGTCCACAAAACCACTATTAATGGCTCAAATAGGAACCCAACACCTGACAACTTGGTATCAGAGCAGGATATAGGAGAAGGAAATGGTCGTGGTGAGGGAAGTACAATGATAGGAGGTGATGTAGCAGATCTGAAAACCCAAATGGATGCAATTCAAATCCATAATGGATTTCTCACTGGGAAGGTGGAGGCGATGTTGGCCAGCATGGAGGAGAAAGTTACTACGATGAAAGCCAGGATGGATGCTATGAAGTCGATGATGCAGCAGCCACACCCATAACCTCCCAATCCTCTTATGTTTCCAAGTGCTCCCCATCCAGATCCTGCTAGGGAGGTAACTAGTTATAATCCCAACTCTATCAATTTAAATGGACATGTTGATGGGGGTACTATGTTTAGAGCCCCATTTAAGATGGACTTCCCTTTGTTTCAAGAAGGGGATCCTTCGGAATGGATTTGTGGGGTCAAGCAATTCCTTGATTTTTATGATATCCCTGATTCTCAGAAGCTGAAATTTGCTTCCTCAAACCTACATGGAAGAGCTGCTCAATGGTACCGTTGGCATATTAAGCCTAAAGCTCCTAAAATCTCTTAGTCATTGTTCTTAGAAGAGTTGATAACTCGTTTTGGGCCTACCATTTTCGAAGACTATGTAGGAATATTATCCAAGCTCAGCAGAAGGGGGATCTTGAGGTTTATGTACAGGAGTTTGATAGGCTATCAAATTTTGTAGAGGATTGGTCAGAGGCTTATTTTTTTAGCACATTCATTAGTGGGTTACATGATGAAATCCGATGGGATGTCAAATCGCAAAGGCTGAAACATGTGAATGAGGCTATTGGTTTAGCCAGGGATTTGAAGAGAAGATCACTTTCCTGAAGAAGAACTATAGACCCACTTATGTCCCCAAATATCCCACCACAACAACTCTAGTTCCTGTACCACCTGCGAGAGCACCAGATTCAAGTCTATCACCAACTTTGTTCCCAGGAGGCTAAACATCCAAGAGATGAGGGAAAGGAAGGCTAAGGGAATATGTTTTAATTGTGACGAAAAGTATACACACCATCATTGCATGACTCAGAAAATCTACTTCCTGGAAGGTTTGGAAGATGATGAAGAAGAAGCGGCTGCATATGATGTCGTGGAGGCTGAAGAAACTACCCAAATTCCTACTCAAACACCTCTTCCTACCACTCTTCAACCTGAGATATTGTTCCATTCTCTAGTTGGAACCCAAGTGTACCCTCAAACCATGTGAGTTAAGGGCAAGGTCAATGGGATGGAAGTCAATATCCTGATTGATATAGGATCTACACATAATTATCTCGACCCCCAAACAACTATAAAGGCTAATTTGCAAGTCATGAGAGAGCCCCGATACAAGGTGACAGTAGCTAATGGCCAGTGCATGTATAATGAAGGGAAGGTATCAAATGTTAACTTCGTGGTATAATGAGTCAATCTACAAGCTGAACTTTTGCTTTTACCCCTAGGACGTGCCCAAATGGTCTTGGGTGCTCACTGGTAAAGTTCTTTGGGTCCCGTAACCATGGATTTTAGCTTGATGACAATGGACTTCAAGGTGGCAAGTAGTATGAAGAGGTTGCAAGGTATTGTAAACCCTCAGTTGCAGTTCATGGATGCTGATGAGTTAGCTAGAATGAGCAGTTGTATATGTCAAGCCTACATGATCCAAGTGTAAGAAGTATAGAGCAGTGAAGAAGAGACTAGTAGCTTGTCTCAACTAAGTAATGAAGCCACAGATTTACAACAAGTTCTTCAAAATTTTCCTGAGGTGTTTGCAGATCATATGGCCCTAACTCCCAAGAGATCAATTGATCACCAGATCCCAATAAATGAAGGAGCTAAACCAGTGTGTGCTAGGCCTTATAAACATCCACACTATCACAAGAATGAGATTGAAAAACAAGTAAAAGAGATGCTACTATCAGGATTCATTAGGCCAAGCAATAGCCCATACGCCTGACCAGTGATTCTAGTGAAGAAAAAGGATGACAGCTGGCATCTATGTGTGGATTACAGGGCTCTTCACCACCAAACTATCAAAGCCAAATTCCCAATACTAGTGATTAATGAGCTCCTTAATGAGTGGAATGGGGTTAAGTATTTCTCTAAAATTGACATATGGTCTGGTTATCACCAGATAAGAGGGAAGGACTCTGATGTTGCTAAAACTTCTTTCCGCACTCATCATGGCCACTTTGAATTTGTAGTGATGCCCTTTGGGCTTATTAAGGCCCCCGCTACCTTCCAATGCTTGATGAATGAAGTTTTTAAGGACTATCTTCGAAAATTTGTGCTTGCCTTCTTTGATGACATCCTAGAGTATAGCCCATCTAGGGAAAGCCATCTCATACACTTATCTCAAACCTGAATAGTCTTGATGGATAATCAACTAGTGACTAAGGGTAGTAAATGTACATTTGGGCAGAAATCAGTTGGTTACTTGGGTCACATTATCAGTGAAGAGGGTATTTTAGTAGACTCGAGTAAGATACAAGCTGTGGAGAATTGGCCTGAGCCTAAGACAGTGAAAAAACTCAGAGGATTCTTAGGTTTAATTGGATATTATAGGAGATTTGTGAAGAATTATGGTGGCATTGCAGCTACCCTTACGCAGTTGTTGAAGAAATATTCATTCAAATGGTCCTTAGTGTCAACCTCTGCCTTCACTACTCTCAAGAAAGCAATGACTACCACTCTAGTCTTGAAAGCACCTGATTTTTCAAAACCTTTGTGGTTGAGACTGATGCTTCACAAAATGGAATTGGGGCTGTTCTCATGCAGGAGTCTCATCCCTGGCTTTTATGAGCAAAGGATTAAAAGGGAAACTCTTGGTGTTGTCCACTTATGAAAAGAAAGTTTTTGCCATCTTAGAAGCTGTGAAGCAATGAAAGCAGTATCTTCTAGAGAATCTTTTTATCATAAGAACATATCAGAGAAGCATTAAGTACATACTTGATCAAAGGATCAACACAGAAATCCAAGAGAAGTGGCTCTAGAAGTTGTTGGGGTACACCTTCTCAGTGGAGTACAAAAAGGGGTTGGATAAAACTGCAGCAAATGGCCTATCAAGGAGGGAAGGTGAGCAGGAAACTTGCTTTGAGATTACTTTCATAGTTCTAGAGTGGCTTGAAGAAATTAAGCTCATGGTCCTGCAAGACCCTTATTTCACTTCACTTCAAGAAAAGCTGCAACACGATCAGCTAGATCAAGTGCATTACAAGAAATTGGGAGGTGTATGGTACTAAAAAGGAAGATTTTAGTTAGTCCTGCAACTAATATGAGGCAACCGATTTTTTATGATCCCCATGGCTCAAGTAATGGAAGGCATTCGGGGTTTCACAAAACACTACAAAGGATTATGAGGGCTTTTTGCTTGGGAGAGCATCAGTCGAGATGTGAAGCCCATGATCCGAGAATGTTTAGTATGCCAAAAAAATAAGAGCGAAACCACCTTACCTACAGGTCTTTTGCATCCCTTGCCTATTCCAAATAAAGTGTGAGAGGACATTTCCATGGATTTTGTAGAAGGGCTTCCCAAAAGTAGTGGAAAATCCACTATCTCCCAACTCTTCTAAATCACTTTCTTATTCACCGTATATGTTGCACTAAATAGCGCTACATCCTGAAATTTGTAATGCATGTAATTTCTAGTTTTTGAAGAAACTAACTGCAAAAGCATATCCTCAAGCAAATAATTGGATTGAGAAGAGTCTCGGTGGTCAAGAAAGAAGGTGTGGACTATCTCGTGATGGTGGTAAATAATTTTGTATTATGACAACAAATTGTTCAGAGAGTTTTAATGGTGTATTGAACGGTGCATGAGCCTTGCCTTATTAGGGAGGACCTTTTATTGAATCAATAAGTATTTTGAAGAGCGTCAAAGATTGGGACAAGCAATGAGAATCTTCTTAATCCAAAGAATGAAAGATTGTTGAATGTTCGTATTGATGAAGTTAAGCATTTTTCTCTCACTAGATTTAGTCAAGCGGAATGGCAAGTTAGCAACAAAGATGCCAATTCATACACTATGAACATTCATGAGAACGGATTTAACTGTAGTTGTTGTTTGCCTCGGTTACAATACTTCCCTTGTTCACATGGGTTGGCCGTATACTCATATGTGATCAGTGGTGCAAATATAATGCATTACCAATTATGTTCACATTGGTATACTCCAAAAAAAATATAGGAACACTTATGCTCCTATATTCCATCCTATTCCTGATAATAGAGGCGACCACCTTCTACTCGCATACGAGGTGCTATGGATAACGGAAGTGAAGGGTAAAAGTGCAATCGATGCAGTAGCTGTAAGCAACCAGATCACAACAAAGCCCGGTTATCCAAATAGTCCCATCACAAAATTGTGGTAAGCACTATATACAGCTACATTATGTTTGTTCTTATTTATCAATATATCAATACATATGTTCTTGATAATCCACTTATTCTTGCAGACATTGTGATCTGGTTAGCGAGCCTTGCAGATACTTCAGGTTTACATGGTTAGGTGCACCCCCAATCAATTTTTCTTTTTAAAGATAATTAATTATTCTAATTTAATGTTAAGAAAATATATGTTCTTTGCTTACTTATTGTCAGGGGTTGAGTATTGAAGACTTGAGCTTAGTGAAGAGTTATGAAGAAGGATACTGTTCATTTCTGAATTAGAGTGTGTGTGTTGGTATACGTTTTCTGGGTTTGGGTTGCAATCGGGTGAGGATATTAATCCAAGCCCGACCCATTTAAGAGTTAGTTGGTTGTTAGAAGTCTGTTAAGGGTTAGCACGTGCATATGATGTATTCCCAAATCCTATATGAGGAGGGAAAGAGCAACTGTATTCATTAATCAAGAAATTAATGAAGAAACTCTTTGATTTCTTCCCCAATTCTCCAATTTCTTAACCCTAATTCTCTTCAATGGCCAAATCCAATGGAGCTCATATTTCGATCCATAACAATTTGGTATCAGAGCCGGCCTTCATCAACAGCGATGAGCAAAACGTCATAGGCACAGCGACGATGAAAGAGGAGATCGGGACGTTGAAATTGTTGCTCGAATTCATCTCCGCTCAACTCAAAATCATCGCCCAATCACAGCAGCTCATGCAAGATTCGTCGTGGATATCCAATGACCTCTCATCTCCGATGACTATCCAAGGATCAAACACCACTGTAAGAAACTCTCTCGACATCGATTTTCCTAATTTTTCTGGAGGAAATCCAACGGAATGGACTCGAAAATGTTTACAATTCTTGGAATTTCATGGTTTTTCTAAAGATGAGTGGTTGTGATATGCAATTTTGAGTTTAAAACAAGAGGCGGGTTGGTGGTTTTGGAGCAACGTAGGTAATAGATGGTGTGTGATGAATTGGGAAGAGTTTGTGGATGAATTGATGGATCATTTTGGCTCAACTGAGTTTGAAGAGGTTGATACTCTTGGAGGCAAAAATTAAGAACAATTGTTGGGTGGATATGAAGGGTCACCGAATGTGTTTGATGAAATGCATGAACAATAAAAGGAGAAGAATTTGGTTTCGGAAGATATTAAATTGATGACGATGTAGCGTTCAAATCTAGAAGATGATGGAGAATTGATGGAGAAGGAAATTGAGAAATATTCGATTCTGGAAACTGAGTATAGATCTGTACTTATGTGTAAAGTTTCTACAATATTTGCTTCATTTCCTAATCTTTAGCTAAGTGTTTGTGGAAATGTCTGAAAGGCATTTATTCTTTATCTTGAGCTCCTATTTTGTGTTCGACAAAATGTCAACAAGACAGAGTTGGAAGCTCTCAAGGGTGTAGTTGGCAGTGACAAGGTAGTGCTTAATGGATGGCCCCCACCGATTTGAGGAAATATTGTTGAATCAAATTTTTTGCGACCAATAAGGTTCAGTGAGGAGGAGAAGGATGAGAACATGGCGGGTGAATGGAACCATACACCTGGAAAATGGAATGAGAACCCTGAAGACAAAGGCATCCAAACCAGTGAAGACTACAGTTTCTACATATGTTGTTGATGCTTATCCGAGTTTGTGGAGGCATTGAGTTTTTGCTTTTGCAATTAATATAGACTATGTAGTTGTTATCTTGGTTTCTACTTGAAGTTGCCTTGTCATATATCATTAAAGCATTATTAGAACTTATAGACTATATGATTGTCTCACTTGTTATAGAAATTCTTATAATGGTTAGTTCAAGCTTATTGTGGTTCTGGAGTCTGGACAAAGTTTAGTGTAGATGGACGATAAGAATGAGCAGGTTGTGTAGCAAATCAAGTGAGCAGGGCTGAACATTTAGAGTAAGCATGGCTGTGTATCTACGCGTGTGAATATATTAGACTTTGTCCTTCTACTAAGTAGGTTGCTCGGTCCTGATCACTGTTGGGTTTATATATCTTACATACACATGTTCGATGAAGAAGACGATGAAGCAACGAGAATGATCGAAGCGAATGAATGAAGATAGAGAAGATAGGAGTCAGCAGCAGCAACTAGAGTAGGTTGCGGTCGAACGTACTTAAGGTCGGTCGACCGGTCGACTGTAAAGGGTTTTCCGTCGGGGGACAGTCGACCGCATCTTGGGATCGGTCAACAGTATGCGGCGCTGATGAGTTTTTGGGATCGGGTCTGGTTGATTCGTGAGAAGCCCAAATTTGTCTTCAAGTCAAATCGTACGACTCTCAATGCAGGGTTATCTCTTCAATAGCTATCAGATGGTTAGTGTATAAGTGTATCAAACTAGAGTTTCTCTAAATCTATATAATCAATTGTAACGGCTCCTAAAATGATATGATTCTATTGAGTGTTGAATAAGAGGAGAGTACTTCATCTGAGAGGGTGAGAGGTTTCTCCATTGTAAATAACAAGCAAGTTCTAATTAGGCTTGAGAGGATTGTGAAGTGAATGAATTGTAATATTCTTGTATCTTCTTTAGTTGAAATAACATCTCGGGTTCTTCCTCCCCCGGATTAAGGCGAAAGCCTTCCAACCGGGACAATTCTTGTGTGCTTTGTGTGATTGACGTGATATAGTTTTTTTGGTGGTTTCTGTTGATTATGTCGAAGACTCAACAAGATTCTCGAATGGAAAATTTCGCTAATTCTCTAAACAAGTAATGTCGTAGCACCGCCTGTTTCCCAACAATCACTAGATTGGATTAGGTTTATTTTGATGTATCTGTTTTATTATGCCTTTCTTTTGTGGTTTTGTTTCTTTACCGCTCTTGGTTTACTTGAGACGATCTTTACTGTAGTAATTGTTTTCTCAATCATTTCATTGTTTGTATGTTTCGTTAAATCCTAATTAATGAAGTGCAGATTACCTCTTTACATTAAAAAAAAAGTTTAGTGTGTACTAATAATTGTGGACATCATTTAATTTCTTGGTAATTGCATCCAGATTATTCATGATTAAGATTGTACGGGTAAAAGGATGTCGATTATGTGTCTAAAAGATCACACATCAAGTTCTCACCTTAGAGCATCTGTAGTCGTTTGCTAAATATGTATATTTGGTTGAAAACAACGCTGCAGTCGTTGGCCAAATTTTCACTACAGGAGATTGTCATAAATGAGAGACGGAATGAGAATTATCCATATATGAGAGACGGTACTTCAAGTGCCATCGCACCAAATTTTTTTTTTTAATTTGTCGGACGGCACATCAAGTGTCGTCGCACAAAAAAATTATTTTTTTAATGGTCGGACGACACTTGAAGTGCCGTCCCACCAAAAATTTTAATTTCGTAATTTAAAAAAAAACAAAAAGACCCCAAAAAGATCCCACTTCTCGGATGACCGTCCCTCCACTCAGTATAGTTTTTTGCAATTTTTAAATTTTTTTTGTAATTTTTTGTAATTTTTTGTAATTTTTGTAATTTTTTTGTAATTGTTTTTGCACTTCGGATCCATTTTTTTTTAAAAAAACCCACCCTCCCTCGGACGACATTTTTTTGAATTTTTTGTGTAATTTTTATAATATTTTTGTAATTTTTTATTTGTACTTTGAGAACAATTTTTTTCCTCCGACGGTACTTGAAGTGTCACACCTTTTATAAAAAGTAGCACTGCAGCAAAACGTAACTTTTCTATATTCATTTATCCATTTATGCATATTTTGATCCTTAACAACTACTGTGGATGCTCTTATGTATTTTCTTACACTAATTAACCCCACTATACCTACCTAATTCTGAGAACTGAAAACAAGAAAATAAAGTTTACTCAAGTAATCCTATTTTGATAAATCTCTACTACTATAATGGGAGAATGTCTTAGTCCTTAACCCAACCCGTGCAACGCACGTATTGGTAATTTTTTTTTTTTTGCCCTTTTCATTCCCACCCACCCAAAAAAATTCCCCCACGTGCAAATCACGTAATTTTTTTCCCTTTTCATTCCCCCCTCAAAAAAAAAATTTCCACGTGCAAAGCTAAGAGAGAATCACAACCTTACCTTCTTTAATCATTACCCTATAAAAAATTGATAGAAGTTAGAAAATAATTGGGGAAATAATTTCACATTATTAGTTAGACCAATTTGTAAAAGACGACACCAGCACTCTGGAATGGGGGGAAAACTGAAATGGGTGAGTTGGGAAAGATAAAAGTCTCTCCATGTAATTATTCTACAACTTTCCACCAATTCTGACTGAGTTGCATAAGTAGGACCTCATTGCATTGTGTTTCCATCTCTCTCATTTTTAGGCTTGATCTGATGAGTGACAAATGGGTCCATGAAGAAGGAAAACAACGTCGACCCTTGAGTCCCACTGGGAAGCCTACTCATTCCCCGGTTGGAACACACATTGATACAAATCAATCAACTTGCTCAGCTTGAGAAATTCATAGATAAAGTACATCTGTCTCATTAAAAAGCTATGATCTTTGTCAAAATAGGCAACTATCAAGGGCTGTTGGCTTGATGCGGACTCGAGGGCTGTTGGCTTGCCCGCAAGGGTAAGGCTTTCCCGACTCTTGGTTGATGTTGTATACGAGGGAACTTGAATTCATTTTCATAATTGCCCCCTTCGTTGATAGAGCCACACCCGTACTTGGATCTGACTTATCTCTTTTCGAGCTCGCATACGTAACCGGGAAGTGAAACAGAGCGAGGAGCCCCTTGGCCCTCCGGGCCGTATCGCGCGTGTGAGTTAAGGTACCCGCGTACACATGCAAGCATGCACGGGTGTGCTAATACTCGCATGCGTATGCGGGCGGGAGGTTAATTTTTGTGATTATTTATTAAATGAAGATTATTGAAATTAATTGCCCAGATAATAACCCAAATCTCAGGTATTTAAACATTTAAGTACATACACCACAACCTTCATCTCTAAGTGGAGCTAAATAATTTGAAATTAAGGCAAGAAAATAGAACAAAGGAATGAATACATCCCAATTGAGACAAATGGCACCGGATCCATAGTTCTCGAGCTTCAAAGACCCGTTTCAAAAGGCGCTCGCCTGTCGATAAGTGAGATTTTTCCTTACAACTTTTTTTGGTACAGTTGTTTAGGTTGCAGCTCTAGACATTTATTTTTGGTCTATTCGTTTAAATTGCAGTTTTTGACATATGGATGATCATATTTGATGTACTTGGTCCAGTAAGGCCTGTACTTGGTCATTGCGAGCTCCAGCCATGGCTTCATGTTCCCATTATAGTGAATGACTGCAGCATTGTTTATATCTGACCGATCGATGCTAGGGTTGTAGCCAAGACCTAATACATGCCAAGATTTGTCGAGGGGGTAAGTCAACTTGTAGAATGTTAACAATCCAGCAGGTAGAGTTCCGAGTTTCCACAGCACCCTGTCGGCATTCTGAAGATAAAGGACAGCCCATTAAAAAAACGCATCTATTAAATGTGTGAAACAAACTGATTAGCATGCAAAGCCTAATTGAGTGTATGAAGCAAATATCTATTAGAAATGGGGAACCGCTTTAGGAGTATCAAGCTAACCATACTACATACTTAAATAATGGTGAATAATATGCACTTCCGGAAAATGGTAAAATTTTCCGCGCAAATGAATCTAGATACTATTAGAATTCCACAAGGAGTGTGTGCGCATGCGTGCAAGTGTGCTTGCAAGTGGGCATCCCACTTCCTGTACACTAAATTAGATTTTTTGGGCACGTGCAGACCTTCACATGCACAAAATTGTTAGTCAGTTAGCATCATTAAATGATTATTCCAAAATAATGTCCGCCATTTCGGATGTGCAGTGGTCTCTTTCCGATGCAGACTCAAAATTGGTAAAAAGGTTATTTAATAATTTAATAATGTTAACTGATTTTCTCACATAGAAGTTTAGTACACGAACTTAAAAAGAAAAAAAACATGCAAAGGCATGCATATATTGGACATGCATTTGGTATTAAAACGAGAGTTGTTTTATAGCATCAAAGAGAGTAAAAGTATGCAAACAAAAAAATTGAAAAACTGGACACTAGACTTAAGTAACAAGAGCTGCAGATCATGATTCAGAACACTTGCACCATGAGACAACTAAATCTCTTCATAGCTGATATGAAATTTACATCAAATAAAAAGTTCTTATAATATTAGAAATTTGAGTAATAGAACATTAACTATAAATAATAGTTTGAGATAGAATTAGAACCAAGGTTCAAAATCTCGGTATCGGGTAGCCAAAATTGTTGGTATCAGGATATGTAACGGTGAAATCAGTATTATCAGATTTTTGGTATATATTATTTTTTCAATTAAAAAACATATTTAAATATTTTATTTTATACCAAAATGCAATGTATTGGGTGGGATGGGTAATTGAGTGGCGGCTCGAATCCAGCGTCTCTGGTTCGAGCCAAGACTTTTCCATCAATATATATATATATATATGGGTAAAAGGGATATGAGCAACTTGCTCATTTAGTAAATGAGCAATTGATTATGTGGCATGCATGTAATACATTGGAAAACTAACCCTTTTAAGGATTTTCCAATCACATGTATGCCACATCGTCAATTGCTTATTTACTAAATGAGCAAGTTGCTCATACCCACTTTTTCCTATATTATATATATACATATATATAATTTTATTATATAAATTGTTTTAATAATCTTTAAAAGGGTTAATTGTTGATCAATAAATATTACACATTAAATTTGAAATCTAACCTAAATGCTTATGCATGTATAATATATATGATAATGACCTACAGTGGTGCGAAGTCGACCTCTCCAACGTGTGTGAAACCATCCTCCATGTGCAATATATAAAATGAGTAGAACCACCTCATTTCCCTTGTATATATATGTGTGCTATCTTGCAAGTTCTCACAAAAATGCATAGATTTCTTGCAATGAAAACTTCTAGAGGCTATTATCTTGCTTAAAGGCCAGCTTGCAATAAAAACTTTTAGTGGCTACTATCTTGCATAAAGGTCATGTAAGTTTCTACTTTCTAAGTTCTTATTTTTCATTTGATTTCTTATTTTCATCTTTATTCTTTTGATTTCTCCTCTTTCAAATTTATCGAACACCTTAGGGTTGGATCGAACTAAATCATTCGATCCGTCTTGCATCTCCGTTGATCCCCGCTTTGGATCGCCAATCTCGATATTTTGGAGGGGGGATTGAATTACCCCCCTCCATAACCCCTTTAAACTATGATTAGACCAAAGAGAAATAAATAAAAGAAATATGTGATCTTGCGAGTAATTTTGGCCATGGTTTTATAGATCGGACGATCTGGATCATTTTTCAAGGGACTACTTCGATACAACACCTAAATCTCGGGGTCAACGAGATAATTTGAGGATGACTGAGTTGGCAATTGGATTACGGATCCACCTGATCCCGACCCGAAATCACCGATCCTATGATTAAAAAATTTCAATATTTGAACGAACATTTTCACATCTAGCTAATATTATATTTTTTCCTTGTATGTAAATAAAATTTGTATTATTTAGTCTACCTATTTCTACTGTTCTAGTTTTATTCCACATTACTATTCTCTAGAACTAATTCAAATGTTCAAGTCTATTACTGAAAATATTAAATTTGTAAAAATAATCATTTAAATTCATCAATTCATTTTTAAAAAATTCTTTATTATTTTTAAAAAATAATATAATTAAAGAATCATATTAGATATTTTCAAAAAAATTTAGACATTGCCCAATCTCAAAAACCCGAGACATCGATTTGATACGAATATTTGGAAAACCCGATCCCGCTCCAGATTCCGAGTTTTAAAACCTTGATTTTGGCTAATATTTATACCTAAGAAGCATCATCATGATTCATAATTAAAAAATATTGGGATATAATATATAATTTCATAAATTCTAGGGACATGGCATCCTTGCAATCTGCAGATCAAAATGAAATACAGTTTCATTTTGTTGATCTTGAATAAAAATATGGACCGGAAGCATTAAAGCCAATACCAGTTCCCCTAACAGTTCCTCTCAATCAAAACTCAATATAAATAAAAAGGAGTCTTAGAACTCAAAATAGGTATCAGTTTATAAATAATCGACTGAACCAAAAAAGTTTAAAATGAGTGATAGACAAAGCTTTTGCATAGACTCACCATTCTCTGCCACTTATGATATATCCCAGTGATATCTTTCTTCTTCCACTCCTTCAGATCAAAGATATTCATTCCATAAGCCCAGCCGCATGCATTGGGATCAAAATTCCTCGCGATGTTAGGGTTCGAGAAGTTGAGATACTTGTCAAACCTGTGGAAGCTCTCACCACAAGTTTCAACTGCACCATTTACATTTCTCTTGAGATCGACAGACCATAGTCCAGTTAAGTCCTTTTGTACAACTATATCATCATCGAGAAAAAGGATTTTGTCCAACTTGGGATGAACTTGGGGGAGATAGAACCTCAGGTGATTGAGCATAGAAAGTGTCGGCAGATAGCACCCACCTTTGGGTGGAAGTCAGAGCCACACCCACCATCTGCGCGCCTAACAGTGTGGAAATTAGAGGCAAAAGGTAGGTGTTGCCACCAACCTTTCAGTTCTCTCCCATTTTCTCTCTTTCAACTATAAATTGAGGTTAGAGAAAGGGTCTGAAATGCAGCTGAGTAGACCAGAGCAATAAGACTTGAGTGAGGATTAAGAAGAAAAAAAAAGGATTAAGAAAGAAAGAGAGTATTACAAGAGTGTTATCAAGAGGGAAAATTGTAAGATAATTTGTATACTTGTATTTTTTTTTCTTAAATTTGTAAGAGTGTTTCTCCTATTATAAGAGAGAGTGAAAATTGTACTCTCCTCATATTTAGAGAGAAGGTTATAATCCCTACTTTCAGCAGTAAAATCCCACTACCTTGTCCGTAGTTTTTATCCCGTCTCCTTTGGGGGTTTTCCACGTAAAATATTTGTGTCAACTTTATTTCTATTTTCTCAATTTCACTTTAGTTGTGGGGTAGCTTTTGCCCATAACATTCCTAACAGTGGTATCAGAGCTTTGGTCGTCAGGGGTGGAGCAGAAATGTCGACTACAACGAAGTTCGATGTTGAGAAATTCAACGAGAGCAATTTCTCGTTGTGGAAAATGAAGATCAAGGCAATCTTGAGGAAGGACAATTGCTTGGCAGCAATTGGAGATAGGTCCACGGAGATCACCGACGAAAGCAAGTGGACAGGGGCGTATCTGAGTTTCAGGGGGCCCTAAGCAGGTTCTCAAATGGGGCATTTTGCAAGTTGATAAAATAAAAATGACAATTATTTAAATGCAAACAAACTTGGAGTCTTGAAGGACATACTATTTAAATGAAAATAAATTTATATACATGGTTCAAAAAATATATATTTAATTGATAACGTACGTATTTTACATAAAATGCCTCGTGGCAAAAAGAAACTCGGACAAACTCTAAGAAAGAAGCAGCAGTGATTTTATTCTGAATTGCATGTTGCCTGAGAGAATTAAAGAGGAATATAACCCAAAAAAAAGTTCAAAACATACAAGTAAACGCACGTTGAGTTTGCGTACATTAAGAGAAAATATTGAGCTGACATGATTGAAGTATATCTATAATACTATTTTGAATGCTTTCAAGAATACATTTTGGTTTTATCAAATACCTCTTATATTTTTTTCTTTTTGAAGACACTCATAGTATTCCTTTCATTATCATATACAAAATTTAGAAGAAAGGGAAAAGAAGCAAACAAAGCAAACATGTGTATGCACTTGAAGATTACATTATCGCAAAAAGGTAAATATGATATATAATATATTAGATAACACGATCAGAATGAAGTGATGATGAATATATGCATATGAGAATACTAGTTGGAAGCTTAAAATGTCGAATAGTCATATGCATTTGAAGATTTGGTTAGAAATTTATAAACATGTAAATATGATATACCATAGAAATTGAAAAAACATCATAGAATGACATGCATGGGCTAAGCGAAAAGTAATATTAAATTTATAAAATGGTAAAATGACATGTATGACTATGTGAAAAATAATTAGTTTAAAAAATTAGTTTATAATACTATTTTTTTCTTTTTGAAGACACTCCTAGTATTCCTTTCATTATCATATACAAAATTTAGAAGAAAAGGAAAAGAAGCAAGCAAAGCAAACATGTGTATGCACTTGAAGATTACATTATCGCAAAAAGGTAAATATGATATATAATATATTAGATAACACGATCAGAATGAAGTGATGATGAATATATGCATATGAGAATACTAGTTGGAAGCTTAAAATGTCGAATAGTCATATGCATTTGAAGATTTGGTTAGAAATTTATAAACATGTAAATATGATATACCATAGAAATTGAAAAAACATCATAGAATGACATGCATGGGCTAAGCGAAAAGTAATATTAAATTTATAAAATGGTAAAATGACATGTATGACTATGTGAAAAATAATTAGTTTAAAAAATTAAAAAAAATGATTAAAAAATTAATTAGCCAATGAGGTTTTGAACCTACGACTTTCATGTTATTAACACAACACTCTAACCAGGTGAGTTAATAGGCCAATTATTGTTTCAAATTTTAGATAATACAATATAATCGTATCTAAAATTAATTATATTTTTTTTAAACATTGTAAATACTTAAAAAATATGGGGCCCTATAAACTTGGAGGTCCAAAGAAGTTGCTTGTGCTGCTTGGGCCCAGATTTGCCCATGCAAGTGAAACGAGATGGACGGCAATGCAATTGCCGATCTGCACTTGGCACTAGCTGATGGTGTATTATCTAGTGTGGCTAAAAAGAAGACAGCAAAGGAAATTTGGGATACTCTAACAAGGTTGTATGAGGCCAAGTCACTTCACAACAAGATCTTCTTAAAAAAAGATTGTACACTCTTCGAATGGCGGAATCGATATCGGTGACCGACCACATCAATACCCTAAACACCCTATTTTCGCAACTTACATCAATGAGTTGCAAAATAGAGACAACTGAACGTGCGAAGCTTCTACTTCAAAGTTTACCTGACTCGTATGATCAACTCATCATCAACCTGACGATCAATATCCTGACGGACTATCTAGTCTTCGACGAAGTTGCAGCTGCTATTCTGGAAGAAGAAACCAGGCGCTAGAACAAGGAAGACAGACAGGAAAGTTCGCAACAAATGGAAGCTTTGATGGTGATGAGAGAAAGATCAACGGAACGTGGCCCCAGTGGGAGTCAGAATTATGATAGATCAAAATCCAGAAATAAGAAGACTTACAAGTGCCACAACTGTGGCAGGAAAAGGGCACTTCAAGAAGGACTGTTGGTTCAAGAAGAAGAGTGGAGACCCTGAGTCATCAAATGCTCAAGGGAATATTGCAAGTACCCGGTATGATGGTGAAGTTCTATACGGCGAGGCAACAACGGTGGTTGGAGGCAGAAAGCAGTTCTCTGACGTCTGGTTACTGGACTCAGGAGCAACATGGCACATGACTTCTCCGAGAGAGTGGTTCCACACATACGAACTAATCTCGGGAGGCTCTGTACACATGGGAGATGATCATGCTTTGGAAATCGCTGGTATTGGTACTATCAAGCTCAAAATATTTGATGGTACGGTTCGCACCATCCAGGAGGTACGACATGTGAAGAGCTTGAAGAAGAATCTATTGTCTTTGGGACAAATAGATAGCCTTGGATGCAAGGCCCATGTCAAAAATGGGATCATGAAAATTGTCAGAGGCGCGCTTGTGGTCATGAAGGCAGAAAAGATCATGGCAAATCTGTTCATGCTTAATGGAGAAACACTGCAGGAAGCTGATGCGTGTGTCGCATCGTCTAGCAAGGGAGAAGAGTCAGCAATGATGTGGCATCTCAAACTAGGCCACATGTCTGGACGAGGTTTGAAGATTCTCTCTGACCGGAAGCTGCTTTCGGGACTCAAATCAGTGAATCTACCATTTTGTGAGCATTGTGTTACAAGTAAGCAGCATAGATTGCAGTTCAGTAGATCTGAAGCCAGAAGTAAATGCATTCTAGACTTGATCCATTCTGATGTCTGGGAATCACCAAAAATGTCCCTAAGAGGAGAAAAGTACTTTGTGTCTTTTATTGATGATTACTCTAGGAGATTGTGGGTGTATCCAATCAAGAAGAAGTCAGATGTGTTTTCAGTATTCAAAGACGTCAAAGCACAGGTGGAACTTGAATATGGGAAGAAGATCAAGTGCTTGAGGACAGATAATGGAAGGGAGTACACATACAGCGAGTTTCTTCCACTTTGTAAGCAAGAAGGTATCACAAGACAGTTCACAGTCTCATATACACCTTAGCAAAATGACGTGGCAGAGCGGATGAATAGGACTCTTGCAGAAAGGATGAGAGCTATGTTGCGGACTGCAGGTCAGCCCAACTCTTTTTGGGCAGAAGCAGCCAAAACCGCTTGTTATGTTATAAATCGGTCGCCATCAACGGCAATTGAGCTGAAGACACCGATGGAGATGTGGACTGGCAAGCCGGCGAATTACTTTACTTTACATTGGTTCGGATGTCCCGCGTACGTGATGTACAATGCCCAAGAAACAATGAAGCTGGATCCGAAATCCAGGAGGTGCATGTTCTTGGGGTATGCTGATGGTGTGAAGGGGTATCGTCTGTGGGATCCCACTGTCCACAAGGTTGTTGTCAGCAGGGATGTGATCTTTGTAGAAGATCAGCTACAAAAGGAAGATGGAAGCGATAGCATGTCAAAGGAGAATCCAGAGACTACTACAGTTCAGGTGGAAGATAAACCAGATGAAGATCTAGTTTCTTCTGAAGTAGCACTAGAGCACGATGAACAAGAACCAGTCCAGTCTGAGGCTCCAGAAGTTCGTCGGTCAACTCGTGAGAGAAGACCGCCAGCTTCGCACTCGGAGTATGTTACGGAGAGTAATGTTGTATACTGTCTTCTAACAGAGGATGGGGAGCCATCATCCTTCTAGGAGGCAATCACAGGCTCAGATGTATCCCTGTGGATGACAGCAATGCAGAAAGAAATTGAAGCTCTACACAAGAACAGGACATGGGATCTTGTTACGCTACCACAAGGAAGGAAGGCCATCAGTAACAAATGGGTCTATAAGATCAAGCGCGATGGAAATGACCAAGTGGAGTGGTATCGTGCAAGATTGGTGGTAAAAGGATATGCTCAGAAAGAAGGTATCGACTGCAATGAAATATTTTCACCTGTGGTTCGACTCGCGACAGTCAGAGTAGTCTTGGCGATGTGTGCTATGCTTGACCTACATCTAGAGCAGTTAGATGTGAAGACTGCTTTTCTTCATAGAGATCTTGAAGAAGAAATCTATATGCTCCAACCAGAAGGTTTTGCTGAAACAAGCAAAAAGAACTTGGTTTGCAGGTTGAACAAATCTCTGTACAGTCTCAAACAGGCGCCGAGGTGTTGGTACAAGAGATTTGATTCCTTCATTATTAGTCTTGGATACAACAGACTTAGTTCATACCATTGTACATACTACAAAAGGTGTGATGGTGATGATGACTTCATTATCCTCCTGTTGTATGTGGATGACATGTTGGTAGCAGGCCCCAACAAAGATCGAATCCAAGAAATGAAGGCACAGTTGGCTAGGGAGTTTGACATGAAGGACTTGGGACCGGCAAACAAGATTCTAGGGATGCAGATTCACCGAGACAGAAGTAACAGGAAGATTTGGCTTTCCCAGAAGAATTACTTCAACAAGATCTTGCGGCGCTTCAACATGCAAGATTGTAAGCCAATTTCGACCTCACTTCCTGTTAATTTTAAGTTATCCTCCAAGATGTGTCCTAGCAATGAAGCAGAGAGGAAGGAGATGTCTCGAGTACCGTATGCATCAGCAGTGAAAAGTTTGATGTTCGCTATGATATGTACAAGACCAGACATTGCACAAGCAGTGGGAGTGGTTAGTCAATACATGTCGAATCCTGGTAAAGAGCATTGGAGCACAGTGAAGAGGATTCTGAGATACATCAGAGGAACCTCAGATGCTGCATTATGTTATAGAGGATCAGAATTAACTGTCAGAGGCTATGTGGACTCAGATTTTACAGGCGATCTCGACAAACGCAAATCCACTACGGGCTATGTGTTTACACTTGTAGGAGGAGCTGTAAGCTGGGTTTCAAAACTGCAGACTGTTGTGGCTCTATCTACAACAGAAGCAGAATACATGGCGGCCACAGCAGCTTGCAAGGAAGCAGTCTGGATTCAAAGGTTATTGGAGGAGCTCGGGCACAAACATGAGAAGATTGTTCTGTTTTGTGACAGTCAGAGTGCCTTGCACATTGCAAGGAATCCAGCCTTTTAATCACGGACAAAACACATAAGAGTCCAGTATCACTTTGTACGAGAAGTAGTGGAGGAAGGAAGTGTGGATATGCACAAAATTCATACTAACGAGAACCTAGCAGATGTTATGACCAAGCCAATCAACACTGACAAGTTTGAATGGTGTAGATCATTGTGTGGCCTAGCAGTAATGTAAGCAGTATGAGAATGGCAAGATGAAAAGAACGTGTGGAGACATGATTAATCCTTAATCAAATCTCCAAGTGGGAGAATGTCGGCAGATAGCACCCACCTTTGGGTGGAAGTCAAAGCCACACCTACCATCTGCCTAACAGTGTGGAAATTAGAGGTAAAAGGTAGGTGTTGCCACCAACCTCTCAGTTCTCTCCCATTCCTCTCTTCCCTCCTTCAACTATAAATTGAGGTTAGAGAAAGGGTTTGAAATGCAGCTGAGCAGAGCAGAGTAATAAGAGCTAAGTGAGGATTAAGAAAAGAAAGAGGGATTAAGAAAGAAAGAGAGTATTACAAGAGTGTTCTCAAGAGGGATAAAATTGTATCCTCTTAGAGATAATTTGTATACTTGTATTTTTTTTCCTCAAATTTGTGAGAGTGTTTCTCCTATTATAAGAGAGTAAAAATTGTATTCTCCTTATATTTAGAGAGAAGGTTGTAATCCCTACTTTCAGCAGTAAAATCCCACTATCTTGCCCGTGGTTTTTACCCCGTCTCCTTTGGGGTTTTCCACGTAAAATATTTGTGTCCACTTTATTTCTATTTTCTCAATTTCACTTTAGTTGTGGGGTAGCTTCTGCCCATAACTTTCCTAACAGAAAGGTATTTAGGGTTCCGGTATTTCAAATTGGTTGGTCCTGCTGAGAGAGTTGTAGGGTGATCAGCTTTAAAATAGTATTCTTTCATAGCAGCAGATTCAAGCTGTTGTAACACTGGACAATATGAAGAGTTTAACCATTTGAAGTCATCAACATTTTCAACATGAATGGTTGCTATTCCAGGTGGATTCAACAGGAACCACATATTCATAGCTCCAAAGTTCAATTTATCAGTAACCACATGGAATACATGTTTCTCAGGCTCCTGTAAGAAATGAAATTTGTTACTTTCTATTAAAGTATATTGCATATGTGTATATAATTTATTTCTTTAGTCCATTTCATGTTAATTTTAGGAGAGCCCGAGGATTATTATCTAGTTCACTAACTCTGATTCTCAACATTGTACAAACTCTTCTTAAGTTCTGTGACTTGATTCTCATCATGGTCCAAAGTGGCAATGAGAAATCCCTAAGATATTCCCTGAACAAAAAAGCAAATGAAAGAGGGGGAAAAACTCTAAAACAAAAATTTCTTTCTGCCAGAACCTCCCTTGTATCTCTGGTTTGATCAAAAGCCATAATACAGCAGTACAGTGTATTTTCTTTTATATGTTGCCCTATATTAGGAGACGGGTGATTCGGGTGAAAACCTTTGTGCTCACTGTCTTTTTTATAAGAAATCCAATCGAACCTCTTCTCATGTTCTTTGATTCTGACTCACAGTTTCCAAGAATACGTTAGAAATGAAAAATACAGACAGAAATAAGGAAATAAAAGAAAAACAAAAGCACACATTACCTTAGCATTCATAATGGTTGAGTTGACGACAACAGATGCAGCTAACACATTGTCAGAGAAGAGTGCATAATGGTAAAGACTGGGGTTTTCCAAATTTTCACTCTTAGGAAATTTCCTCTGTTCTGGAGGGAGGAGGTAGTATGATATGGTTAAGCGCATAGATAAACAGTGGATTCCATTGGGAATTGTCTTTGCAGCCAATTGGCTAAGGAATGTGCTCTGTTTCTTCAAGCTCCTCACCTGTTCATCTGCAAATTGAAGCATTGCTCTAAGCCTCTGAGTCACTGCCTTGCAATCATATAGTTCTGCACGTGCTTTTGACAACACCAGACCCATTGCTCTGATTGTCTCAGGAGCACTGAAATATTAGATACCAAAAATAATTACACACTTATTTAGAATGACTACTACATAAAGCACCAATTGGAAATGCAAGAAATCATCTAGCATATTTTCTTCTGATTTAACAATTATTTAACCAAGAAAGCATCAGATCTTCATTTTCATCACAACACCTCCACGAGATGTAGTCAACATGTCTACCATCACATCCCAAATTCTCGTCCCATCAACATCAGCACTAACACTTCATCTACTTACAATTGCATAGGCTACATCATCCTCAACCCCCAATAAAATTCTCAAAATTTCTAATTCTGCTCAACAAACTCGAATTCTCATCCACTAAATAGAACCCATACACACAAACCCCTTCTCTCCCCCCCCCACCCTCCCCCCCCCCCACCATTCTGTTCTTCTCTTTGTTCAGAATGGAACGGAAACAAATAGGCAATTTGGTCATTCCATGTTATCTCCAGTGGTACAGAGAAAAAAACATTAAGGTAAAAGAAAAGGAAAAGCATTTGAAAGAGAAGTTATATACTATGCATTTATTATCTTATCCTCATTATTAGATTCAATTCCTTAAATCTGTCTGAAATATTTTCTAATACATATGTTTAATAACTTTCTACACACAACCATAAGTAAATCAATTTTCTTTAAGCACGTGATTGCAAGCATGCCTAGTCAAGTGGTTAATCATAAGGGAAGCAATTAAGCACAATGAAGAAATTCTTACCTATGATGAAGGTCGGCATCGGCAGAAGCATCACCTAGTGCACATTGACTTTCCTTAAGCCAAGTTAGTAATTCTTGATATAGAGCAAGCTTGTTCTTTGACTTGGCCATGACTGAGTATACTCGGGCCATGATCATTTGGTCACGAATCAGTCGCATTGTTGAATCCGAATTCTCATTCTCATTCTCACTCTCTTTCCTCCATATGCTATATTTTCCTAGTACAGCTGAGTCCACTGCTTTTGAGCGCTCAATAGCAGCAATTTCAAGTCTAACCAATGCATCATCGTCCTGTTGAAGTAACTCCATTGCCCTCTTTTCTCGCCTTTTTCCCTTCAGTTGCTGTATCAAATGAAAACTATCGTGAAGATTACATCAACAATAGCAGAAATCTATGCAGCGTAGTGTCTCAGAAATTAAAACAATAAATTTTACTTGTAAATTTTCATTTGCCCAGTAACAAGGGTTTCTTGATGTCACCATCAATTAACTTTCTTATTTTGATATAATGGCTAGGAACCTTAATAATTTATTATGACGGTATAGAACTAAGTTTCATGATAAACACTCTGAAATGGTCCATAACTGTTGTAAGGATATATTGGTCACTACTAGGGGGAACTGGATATATAAAGTTTAACGCGAGTTCTACAGAAATATAAGAATTTGGAGGTCGTTTCAACATAGTTCTTGCTGCCGTACATAGTTGAGCATGTCCAATTAAAATCTACTAAAGGAACACCAGAAACAATTGACAATTACCCTTCGAGCTAACTTTGCTGGCGAGTCGAGAGACTGATGTTGATCGGCATGACATGTAAGTAAAAATTTGGTCATGTAAATAAGTAAATCAAGTCATTGCTGTTAAAATTGGAAATGACTAGGAAATTACCGGAGTTATCTTTAAGCTCTCTATCTGTTAAATGCGAATCTCCAAATCTAACAACACCTTCCACTTTGACAGTGGGGGATGTTAGTATTGCATCTAGAGCTATCTGCATCAAGATTACCCAAAATGAATAATAGGCACTTGCCAGGTGTTCCCTTCGAGAAATAGACAAATGCAACACACCTACAGAGAGAATAGACAATTTACAGTTGCTAGAGTTGAGTTAATATGGTCGGCACTGTTTCCTCCATCAACCTGCCATGAAGAAGAGGCATGGTTTTTCCTGAAGAGATCAAGACTCCAAGGCTCCAGGTCATCTCGACTTGTAGAAATGGAATCAAGTACCTGCATAACAAATGTTCAAATTGTCTTTATGTGTTACATCTTTTGGAATGTTAGGAGGATGCGGTCGAAAGTTAAGACTAGACTAGTCAACGACACATTGGCTAGGATTAGACCTACTATTTGCGCGATTCAAGAAACGAAGATTGTTGACCCTCATAAGAAAGATTTCGAGGCTCTCACTTCGCTTAAAGATTTCAAGTGGTGTTTCAAGCCGTCCGTTGGTATGTCGGGGGGGATAGCGTTGGGGGTAGATTCACAGATTTTTGATGTCATAGAAGATAGGGTTGGTAGCTTCTCGCTGAGTGTGAGGATCAAACGTAAATCTGACGGGTGGGAGCATCTAGTGACCACGGTCTACGGACCGTGCAACTCGGGTAGAAGAGACGATTTTTGGGACGAAATTAGGGATACTAGAAATGGGTGGCCTGGAGCGTGGGTTCGGGGGGGGGGGGGGGGGGGGGGCTTTAATATTACTAGATTTAGCCACGAGCATCGGGGGAGGGGTAGCGATGGGAGAGACAGACAAAACTTTAATCTGATGATTAACGACCTTAACTTATTCGATATCCAAGGGAACGATAGAAGATTTACATGGTCTAGCATGCAGGCTAATCCAGGTATTGGCTAAATTAGACCGGATCTTGGTGTCTATGGAGTGGGAAGATCTGTTCCCGCTTGCGTCAGTCAGATCATGCCCTAGGTTCACTTCAGACCATGTCCCATTGATTCTGGAAGGGGCGTGGGGGACGCAAAGACCCACTAGGTCGTTCAAATTCGAGAAGGCTTGGCTATTAAATGGTGACATCAGGAAGGTCATAGAGAGTTCCTAGAGTGAGGAAACACAGGAGTCGGATGCAATCACAAAATGGGTAACCAAGATTAGAAGATTGCGGAAATACTTGAAAGGTTGGGCTAAGGAAGAACGCAAGGAAACAATGAGAAAGAAAGAGTTGCTATTCCATAGAGTACATGAGTTAGAATTAATAGAGGAAGATAGAGCTTTGATAGCATGGAAATACGAGGAATTGACGGCCGGTAGAGTGGAACTACATAATATTGGGGAGCGTGAAGAATGCTATTGGAGACAAAGGTCAAGGATTCAATGGCTCAAAGAAGGAGACTCTAACACGGCATTCTTCCATAAGATGGCCAATGGGAGAAGACGGCATAACCATATTGGAGGGCTTTTTGTGGGAGACACTTGGACAGAGGAAGCAGGAGCGATTAGAAACCACATTGACGCTTCCTTCAGAGAGGGGTTCGGTAAAAAGAGAGAGATGAGATGTGCTTTGAGGCAAGACATCTGGAGCGAATCGAGAATCGAGGGGAGCGAAAGCATGGAGGGCCATTTTTCGAAAGAGGAAATTATACAGGCTATCAAGGGACTGGGCCAAGACAAGGTGCTAGGCCCAGATGGATTCCCTATTTTCTTCTATTCCAGATATTGGCCCATCATTAGAAAGGGCTTGTTAGACATTTTTGATGCAATGTTTGAGGAAGGAGCTCAAATTGAGCGACTTAACTATGCTAACGTGGTCCTTATTCCGAAGAAGGCGGAGACCCTTAGAGTCTCGGATCTGAGACCGATTAGTCTGCTTAATGGATCGTTCAAAATCATTACCAAGGTGTTGGCGAATAGATTAGGACCACGCCTTTCGGACATCGTGGGTGCCTCACAAAGCGGATTCATTAAAGGGGGAGATATCTTAGATAGTATTGCGTCGGCACATGAGATGGTGTATCGTGGGAACAAAGATAACTGTGATGTTTTTCTCCTAAAGCTAGACTTTGAGAAAGCTTATGATACGGTCGAATGGGACTGCGTAGATGAAGTGTTCAAACTGAAAGGGTTCGGAGATAAATGGAGGGCTTAGATGAAACTGTGTGTTAGAAACGGCAGATCGTTCATCCAAGTGAATGGAGAGAGTGGAAAAGAAATTAGATGCAGGCGAGGACTAAGACAGGGAGACCCACTGTCGCCACTTATCTTTACGATTGTGGCGGACGGACTCACAGAAATGAATAAGAGAGGGATAGAGGGAGGGATCTTAAAAGGGGTGAGTGTGAAAGGGATCATGGAGCCACTTTCAATCATGCAGTACGCTGACGATACTCTACTGTTCGGGGTTTCAAGGGTGGAGGAGATTTTTTCGCTAAAGATTTTACTGAGATGCTTCAAGTTCTGGTCGGGGCTGATGGTAAATCTACACAAAAGCTGCGTAGTACCACTGAGCAATAGACATGCGAGTTCAATTGAGGTTACCGCCTCTTTGCTAGATTGTGAGAAAAGAGAGTACCCAATTCGTTATCAAGGTACTCCCATCAGACCGGGGAAACTAAAAAAAGAAGATTGGGAACCGCTCATTCAAAAGATTGAAAAGAAACTTGCAGGTTGGAAAGGAAATGTCTTATCGTTAGGGGGTAGAACTACACTGATCAACTCCGTTCTCAATAGTCTGCCCACGTACCTGATGTCGATTTATGAGATTCCAAGCTGGGTGATCCGCAGAATTGACACTTGCAGGCGGCGATTTCTGTGGAAAGGTAGTTCAAATCAAAAGGGGTTCTATTTGATGAAGTGGGACAGGGTGTGTAAGAGGAGACAGTTTGGAGGATTAGGCATTACAAACCTTCGAGATATGAACAAGGCGTTGCTAGCAAAGTGGTGGTGGAAAATGCACAAACAGACAAAAGCGTGGTGGGGCAACTCGTTCATGAGATATAGAAGACAAAAAACTGTCAGATTCGGAGGAAGAAACAAACATGGCAAGGCATCATTCTTATGGAAAGGAATTGCTAGTGTGGGAGAGGCGTTCAACGCAAATTCGAGGTGCTTAATACGAAATGGATGGGGTACTAGATTTTGGATGGATAAGTGGTATGGGCAGAACACCTTCATTTCACTGTTCCCATACCTGGTTAACGATGTCGTAGGGCCTCACAACCTTGTCAGTGAGGTTTAGAGACAGGGAAGGCTTAAGCTCCGGTACAGAGGAACGCTGTCAGGCAGGGGGGAGATCCAATTGGATGCGATGAAAGTAATGCTAGAAGGGGCGGTTGAGCCAGATTAGGAAGGGGAGGACGAGAGAGAATGGAATTAGGGAACATCTAAGACATTCTCTGTTGCGTCCATGTATGATATTTTCAATGACGGGGGGATTCGAAGCCACCAGGCTGATACGATTTGGCAATCCCAAGTTCCTCTTAAAGTTAAGGCATTCTTATGGCTTGTCCTAAACAACGCTATACTTACCAAAACCAATCTTAGGAAGCGTAACCTACCTATTGATATTACATGTCAACAATGTAACATGGATCTGGAAGATACTAGCCATCAATTCTTCCGCTGCCCAAGAGCGACTCTTTTGTGGGAAGTTTTAGGGTTTGGATTTTGGACCACTAATATCCCGATGTGCACGAGGATGTTTGGGGTTCTTAGCGAGGGATTCACATTAAGAGAGACCTTAGGCCGTTGTGGGATATAACGAGTGGAGTGATTTTGTGGACCCTTTGGTTGGAGAGAAATGATTTATGCTTTCGTAATATTAAATGTAATTTTTATTTATTAATGCGTAAAGTGATGACCCTAATGAAAGAGTGGACAGGTAACACAGGCTCAAGAAAGAGGATCCGCTTCGAGGGGATTGACTGAGCGAGTGGGAGTTGGCAGAGGTACTAGTCGGTAGCGGCTGAAAGGGGAAAGTGGCAAGACGGTGTCGTAGTTTGGTACCTCGGGGGGGAGGGATCTTACCTCCATTCAGTATCTTTTGATTTGTAATAGATAGATGATTGTAATATGTATCTCTTTTGAGTGCCGGAGGGGCACAGTACTTAGTTAAAGATGTAATAGAATATTTTGTGGTTTCATTAAATCTTCATTAATGAAATCGGTGACCGTAGTCACTTTTATCTAAAAAAAAAACATCATCAAGACCAGGACCTGGCTTATTTTATACTACATCAACTCGCTTTTGAACTATTTCATTTGATTGCATGACATGAATGAAATAAGCCTGAAACCCATGCTTTGATTTGAGGCATCAACCAATAATGAGGCACACTAACAAAATTAGCTAGCATGTTGCTTACTGATACTTTGTTGATGATTTTGTATGTATCTCACTAATTACTGGTTACTTGTCGCCATTCTCACATGCTACCACACTAACTAAATTAGCTAGCATTTTGCATACTGATACTTTGCTGATGATTTTGTATGTATCTCACTAATTACTGGTTACTTGTTGCCATTCTCACATGCTACCCCAGGTTTTTATAAGCGTAAAACATACTTAAGCGATCAAGGATCGCTTATCGCTTTTAGCACTTGAGCGTAAAAATTGCACCTTTTTAAAAACAATGATGCTACCACTATCTAACATAGGAATCACCCACCTGTGTAAAGTTTATTTTTACATTCACAAACATTATGACTTAGTGTGCGCGCGTGTGTGTGATTGCCTGGAAGTGGATGTTGCAAGTGCACGTGCAAGTCAAAGTAAGAGGATAAAATTACATATCACGATTGCATCCAATCATCGCACAAAAAACCTTTTGACTTACATATCATATCCCTCCAAATTTATATGTTAATTGTGGAGTGAAATGGTATTTGAATAAAAAAGTTAGGAGGGCAATGTTTGGATTCACTCAATTTGTGTAATTTTTACACTCTTAATTGCATTTGCACTTGAAAAAATGCTATGAATCAAACACACTCTTAATATGTAATCCTTGCAAGCATGTTGATGAGGACATCCATTCTATTTAGTTAAGTATTTTATTTCAGTACCATATTTGTTTTTGGCAATTATAGCCATATGTAATCTTTTTTTTATGCATTAGAATAATTCTGAGATTTTAGAATATTTTGAAATTTGTATCAAGATTTGTTTTGAGCCTATATATAGGCCTTGAGATTAATGAGAAAGTATGTCATTATTGATTAAAAAAATTGTTGTATTGAGTTTTCTCTTCATCTCTCTGTGTGATACAATTGAGAACTAATTTTAGGGTTTGTGACAAACTCTAAAACTACCCAAATCCAATACAAATTTCTAAACCCTAACCCTAATCACCTAATCAACTCAGCAGCAATATATTTTCCCCCCACTGTTCATCTCCCCTACCTTTACCCCAACCTCGCAACCCATCAACTTCACCCTGTTCCCCTTCTGCATCTCCCGATCTCCCCTCAGCCCCGACTTCCCTCCGCTGTGTGCCTCCTTCCCGTCCTCTCTCCCTACCGCCTGCCGCCCTCTGTCTGCTGCAACCCCATCACCATCGTCACGCCGCCCTACAGCCCACGACACCAGTGAAGCCAGCAGCAACCCTGTGCTACGTGCTCCTCCCGAGCGCCAACCAGTCGACAGAAGTAGCGGCCTCTCGCTGTCGCTCCGCCGTCGACCACCCCCTCTCGCTGTGACGACCCCATCGCCGCCCTTGTGTTGCCATTGTTGACTTGGGTGCTGCTGTCTCTCTCTTACTGTGTTTGCTGATTGCTGTGTCCTGCGTTGCTGCCAACCATAGATCTAACGATTTCTTCGAATCCCGGTATACTTTTTTCACTTTTCAAATATTTGTGTTATACTACTTTATCATCTCTATTATATTACTCAATTTAATTATCGACCATAAATATCGAGATTGAGTGTTCCACTTGCCTAATTAAAGTACGAACCAATATTGCATCTGTTACTTGCTAAGAACGCTTAGGGATTTAACTATTGATTGTTAGAACGGAATTATTAATTAGGCTTGCTAAACTTAATTCAATTCTTGAAAATCCATCAAACCGATTAATTGTTTAAAATTCTAACTTTGATCCGCATTACATGTTGGTAAAATTAATCCTTTAAGATTCTTAGAAATTTTTTATTTGGGATTACATTTTATATTATTTTGGTATCAGAGTAAAGGTTCTTAAAACCCTAGTTCTTGCATTATTTAGGCATCAATTTTTGCATTCATTTAGGATTGTGTAGTCTTTTATTTTTTTTTCTTTATTTTAGGTCAATTCAGAATTATTTAAAAAAAGAAAAAAAAGGGTACACACACGATCCCTAGTTTTCTCCTTTGGTGAATGCGTCTTTGCAGCACCATCACAGATCCTGACGAGCCTTTCTTATCCCTCCCAAATCACCTAATTAGAAACCCTAGACCTTTCCGGCCTGAAATGGACAACTCTGATATTTCTGCTACCCTAGCTGCCATTCAAGCAACTCTTGCCAATATCAATCAGAGACTTGAGAAAGTGGAATTAAATCAAATTGTTGTTCCTGAGCTTCATGCTAATCGTTAGATCCTTCAAGGAAATGTTCGTGACGATCGACGTAAATAACGTGACCCTGACGAACTATATAAGGACGTTAAGGCTGAGGCTTCCCATTTTGAAGGCCACATGGAACCCCAAGCTTATCTTGATTCGATCCGTGCAATGGACCACTACTTTGTGTGGTTTGACATGAGCAAAGCCCTGAAAGTTAAATTTGCCACGATGAAATTGACTGAGAAAACTCAACAACATTGGACCAATCTTGAACACGCCCGCAGAGGCCGAGGCCTGACACCCATAGCCACTTGGGAAGCCATGAAAGAGAATCTCACTGAGAGATATGTACCGTTATCATTCCACACCCGTTTGCTAGATTCGTGGAACCAACTTTATCAAGGAAGTAAATCCACACAAGAATATGTTGATAAATTTGATGACTTTCTTATTCGGTACAATGCTTTAGGTAAAGAGAGTGAAGAACAAACTCTCTCTAGGTTCAGGGCTGGATTACGAGCCGATCTGAGGAACGAGCTAATTCATAGAAATGTGGACTCATTAGCGTCAGCTTATGCTCTTGTCCTCGATATGGATTCCCTTAAAGTAAGTTCCCATTACAAGTCCAGCGATTCGATGGATCATTCCTCCAGAATGAATCCTATTGATCCCTCTAGACCTGAGCACTCCTCTCCTTAGTACCCTAACAAGTCTTACCCAAACAAACATACTTCAAATTCCTATCCACTTAGAAATGACAACACGGATAAGAACACTGAAAGAGACTATTCTAAGATTGATCCTCTCACTAAGTGCTATAAATGTAAAGGATATAGCCCTGTTGCTGGCAACTGTCCCAGCCCAAGTAGGATCAATATAGTAGAGGGTACCGCAGTCATCGCTGATGAGCCCGACAATGAGTTTACCAATGAACCTACTGTAAGTGATGACTTTGATGAAAAAGAGGATGACCAGTCTCTCAATTGTATTCAGTCTGTCCAGCCACCTCCATTGAGTGAACATGAGTCACTCATCCCTACCAAGTTACTTGGCAGCCTATAGATTTTATCCATGTGCTAGAACATCTTAGAGTCATAGAATCTGCACCCACATTTGCATATGACATTCATGACTTGCATAGAGAAATTTTCAAGGAACTTAATGAGAATAATTTTAACTACAATTTAATAGCAAATACTAGAAGAAAATTTATAACTTATGATATTGGTGATGAAGTGATGATTCGGATTCGTCCAGAATGATTTCCAGCTGGATCCGTTAAGAACTTGAACATACGTGTTGCAGGCCCATTTAAGATTCTACAGACAATCAATGATAATACCTATATCGTTGACCTTCCTAGAGTCTTTGGCATAAGTAAGACTTTCAATATTGAGCATCTAGTACTCTATGAAGGCTCAAAATTCAACCATAGAAATTTGCTTATAGATGAGCCCACCCTGCAGCCTAATAGTGAGATTCCCATATTTACCCCTCTACCTAATACTATTTACCCACCGACAGAAGAATTGAATAATATTTTATATGATCCGATAATCTCTATAAGAGATGGTGGTATGCACAAGTATTTGGTGAGGTAGAAGAACAAGCTGAAATCGAATGACACTTGCAATTTTCTCTTCATCTCTCTCTTTGTGTGATACAATTGAGAACTAATTTTAGGGTTTGTGATAAACTCTAAAACTACCCAAATCCAATACAAATTTCTAAACCCTAACCCTAATCACCTACTCAACTCAGCCGCAATATATTTCCCCCCACTGTTCATCTCCCCTACCTCTACCCCGACCTCGCAACCCATCAACTTCACCCTGTTCCCCTCCTGCATCTCCCGATCTCCCCTCAGCCCTAACTTCCCTCTACTGTGTGCCTCCTTCCGTCCTCTCTCCCTACCGCCTGCCGCCCTCTGTCTGCTGCAACCCGATCGCCATCGTCGCGCTGCCCTCATGACCTCCTGTCGTTGCCCTACAGCCCACGACGCCAGTGAAGCCAACATCAGCCCTATGCTGCGTGCTCCTCCCAAGCGCCAACTAGTCGACAGAAGCAGCGGCCTCCCGCCGTCGACCACCCCCCTCTCGCCATGACGACCCCGTCGCTGCCCTCAGCCAGCGACGCCGCCGCCCTTACTGTTGCCATTATTGACTTGGGTGCTACTGTCTCTCTCTTACTGTATTTGCTGATTATTGTGTCCTGCGTTGCTGCCAACCATAGATCTAACGATTTCTTCGAATTTCGGTATACTCTTTCCACTTTTCAAATATTTGTGTTATACTTCTTTATCATCTCTATTTATTAATCAATTTAACTGTCGACCACAAATATCGAGATTGAGTGTTCCACTTGCCTAATTAGAGTACGAACCAATATTGCATCTGTTACTTGCTAAGAACGCTTAGGGATTTAACTATTGATTGTTAGAACAGAATTATTAATTGGGCTTGCTAAACTTAATTCAATTCTTGAAAATCTATCAAACTAATTAATTGTTTAAAATTCTAACTTTGATCTGCATTACATGTTGATAAAATTAATCCTTTAAGATTCTTGGAAATTCTCTATTTAGGATTACGTTTTACATCACATGTTCAATCAGAATAAGGTCTATTTAGGAGCATAAGGACGCATGAATTGTTTGACTAAAAGAGCATACGTAACTCTTAACAAGAAGATTAACCATCTATGTTTATATGTACCATCAAAAAAAGAAAATGAACAATGGGCCCCCTAATATTACAAGAAGCCTAATTATCTTGGATTCAACATACTTTATTGCTCATGAGATCAGCTCCTACATGAGACGAGCAACCTGGCTCCGTAAGTAGGGAGAAGGAACAGGGTGATAGATTTGCTATAGAGAAGGCAAATAAAAAGCCAAAAGGCCAAATGAAACCGATTTGCTAAAAACAATCTAATATGCCAAATAAAAATAAAAAGGGAGCTTAATCTCGTAGGCCCAATATATTTAGAATTAATCATATAGTGGTACACTCTGAAAACTTTCAAAAGAGAACTTTGTTATTGTAGTTGTTGTACATCACAAAAGAAACATAGAAAATGACCTAGCAGAACACGGTTTCTGAGGTTCAAAGGGATAAACAGCCTGTGCTCACAATTTGCTCCAAGAACAGTGTCAAGACATTAAGCAGAATGTACATGTGAGCGCTAACTAGGTGATGTAAAACGTAATCCTAAATAGAGAATTTCCAAGAATCTTAAAGGATTAGTTTTACCAACATGTAATGCGGATCAAAGTTAGAATTTTAAACAATTAATCAGTTTGATGGATTTTCAAGAATTGAATTAAGTTTAACAACCCCAATTAATAATTCAGTTCTAACAATCAATAATTAAATCGCTAAGCGTTCTTAGCAAGTAAAAGATGCAATATTGATTCATACTCTAATTAGGCAAGTTGAACACTCTATCTCGATATTTGTGGTCGACAGTTAAATTAAATAATGTTTAGCAAGTAAAAAATGCAATATTGATTCGTACTTTAATTAGGCAAGTTGAACACTCTATCTCGATATTTGTGGTTGACAGTTAAATTAAATAATGTAATAGAGATGATAAGACAGTATAACACAAATATTGGAAAAGTGAAAAGAGTATATCGGGGTTCGAAGCAACTAGTGTTAGATCTCAGCATGGCAGCAAGGGGCGAGGATCAGCATCGGACGGCCGCGAGGCGGCTGGTGCTGGTTGCGTCGCGGAGGCGCGACAGGAGGAGGGACATCGGGAACTGACGGAGGAGCGACAGGTGGTGGCGTCGGGATCTGACGGTGAAGCGGCATGTGGGGGTGGGGGCGTCGGGATCTGATGGAAGAGGAAGGGGATGAGGACGAAGTCGACTGAGGGTGAGAGGATGGAGGCAGGGTGAGCGGTAGGCACGAGGTGATGGCGGTAGCGGGAGGACGGCGCTGGGGATGGCGAGGACTGCTGTTGCGGTGCCGCGACTGAAGGAGGGCAGCACTGCGGCTGAAGTAGAGGGTCGGGAAAGCAGGAGGTGGTCGGGAGAGATGGGGGTCGGGGGTCGGGGTGCACACAGGAGAGCAGGAGGCTAGGGTTTGCGGAAGGTTGAAGGTGAAGAAACAGGAGAAGGGAAAAATATAGGCGGCTATAGGTTGAGAGGGGGCGATAAGGGTTTGGGGGTTAAATTAATTTTGGGATTAGGTTTTGGTATTTTAATTTGGGGTAATTTTAGAGTTTATCACAAATCCTAAAATTGGATCTCAATTGTATCACACAAAGAGAGATAAAGAGCAGAACTCAACACAATAATTTTTAAAATCAAGAATGGCATGACTTCTCATTAATCTTAAGGCCTATAAATAGCATCAAAACAAATCTTGATACAAATCTCAAAATATTCTAAAAATCTCAGAAATATTCTAATGCATAAAAGAAAGATTACATATGGCTATAATTGCCAAAAGCAAATATGGTACTGAAATAAAATCCTAAGCTAATGAAGTAGCTGTCCTAGACGATGCCTGCGCTGATAGAAACACCTGAATCGTCTTGAACCGATGTCATCATCATTCTCCTCGGGTGGGAGAGGGCTCGACCTAGTCGAGTCAAAACCAGTCCTCCTGTCATAGTGCTCCAAAAGGTCTAGATACAAGCGCTAGAGCTCTTCACGATCTATCCAAATATTCTCTGACTCTGGCTTGTTTTTCCATCTTACCAAATACCTATGAATACCACCATTTGTAGTAGATATTATCTGATTTCTAAAATATTATCCAATTCTTCTGTCGATGGGTTAGTATCAGGTAGTGGGGGTAATGTGAGAATCTCACCATTAGGATGCAGGGTAGGCTCATCTATAAAAAGATTTCTAGGGTTAAATTCTAGGCCTTTGTAAGGTACTATATCCTCAATATTGAAAGTCTTACTTATGCCAAAACCTTCAGGAAGGTCAACGACATAGGCATTATCATTGATTTTATGACGAATTTTAAATGGGCCTGTAGCACGTGCATTCAACTTCTTAACGGATCCAGCTGGAAAGCGTTCCGGACGAATCCGAACCATCACTTCTTCACCCACATTAAAAGTTTTAAATTTCCTTCTAATATCAGCTCTTAACTTGTAGTTAAAATTATTCTCAATATTTTTCTTGGAAATTTCTCTATGCAAGTCATGAATGCGGGATGCAAATGCAGACTCTGAGACTCGGTGATGTTCTAACATGGGAGCAAGATCTATGGACTGCCTAGGACAATAACCATATACAACTTCGTGTGGACTCATGCCAGTGGTTCTATTCCTAGATGTATTATAGGCAAATTCAGCAACCGTTAATTTTAAATCCCATGTTCTAAGTTCTCTCCCATAAGAGTATGCAAGAGATTGCCAAGACTCCAATTGACAACCTCATTCTGTGGGTGGAATGCTGAAGAGAACTTCAATTGCGTACCCATTTTGTGCTATAGGGTCTTCCAAAAATAACTCGTGAATTTCACATCCCTATTAGACACAATGGTTTTTGGCAACCCATGTAGCTTCACAATATTATCAAAGAAGATCTGAGCCACACGGGATGCATCGAAAGTTTTCGAGTATGGGAGGAAGTGGGCCATTTTAGAAAAACGGTCCACGACGACAAGAATGGAGTCATGTTTCTTTTGTGTTTTCGGTAAGCCTAACACGAAATTCATACTCACATCTTCCCAAGGGCAACTGAGAACAGGTAATGGAGTATACAGGCCTGCGTTTTGTTTTTTTTGTTTGGCGAGTTGACAAGTATGACATCTGTTAACAAGTCTCGCAACGTCTCTCTTTAGCTTTAGCCAATAAAACCTATGTTCCACAGCATCAATGATCTTGCTATGCCCAAAGTGTCCAACAAGGCCACCAGCCTGTAATTCCCAAACAAGATACTCTCGTAATGATGTACTAGGAATGCATAATTTGGATTGTGAAAATCTGGGCAGGAGGCATTGATGAGGACATCTTTCCTGTTTAGTTTAGGATTTTTATTTCAGTACCATTTTTGTTTCTGGCAATTATAGTCATATGTAATCTTTTTTGTATTTTTTAGATTTTGAGAATATTTTGAGATTTGTATCAAGATGTATTTTGAGCTTATTTATAGGCCTTGAGATTAATGAGAAAGATATGCCACTCTTGATTAAAATTTATTGTGTTGAGTTTTTTGCTCTTCCCCTCTCCTTTGTGTGATACAACTGAGATCTAAATTATTAGGGTTTGTGATAAATCCTAATACAATTTTAGGATTAGTGATTAACTCTAAAATCTACCCCAAATTAAAAATCCCCCAAATACAAATCCCTAACCCTAATTTCCCAAATCCCCAACACAAGCCCTAATCCACTATTCTTCTCCTACATTAGCCGCCATCCCCCTTCTTCATCTTCTTCTTCCCTCTATCCCAATCCCGATCAAAAAAAAAAGAAAAAAAAAACACCTAACCCGTCGTCTTCCCTAGTTCCCCCATCTCGCACCCTACTTCCGACGACCCATCACCACAACAACCCTCCATCCCCACGACTTCTTCCTTCTTCTCCTGACCCTGACCAAAACCCTTTCCCCCACATGACGTCATCCCCGACTCCTTCCGCAACCCTCATCTCTTCCCGTCGACACCCCTACACCCGTGTCGTCTCCCGATCGACGCGACGCCCTCAGCTAGCGCAACCTCCGGCACTGGCATGCATCGCCCCAGTCGATGCCGCATCCAGGCCATCGGCCAGATCTGTGGCCCATCTTCACAGTTGCTGCCGAGCTTCTCTCTCTTGCTGCCATTGCCGCTCCTATTGTGTTCTTAGTTGCTGTCCAACTCCGAGATCTATGCTGATTTTCTTCGCATTCGGTATACTCTTTCCATTATTAAATATTTGTGTTCTACTGCCTTATTATCTATTATATTATCTGATTAGCCTGTCGTCCACAAATAATAACTGAGATTGAGTGTTCCATATGCTTGAGTAGAGTACGAATCAATATTGAAACTATTACTTGCTAAAACACTTAGGGATCTAATTATTAATTGTATAGTGAATTATTAAGTGGGATTGTTACACGTAATTCAATTCTTGAAAACCCATCAAACCTGTTAACTGTTAAAATTTCCAACTTTGATCGACACTTACATGTTGGTAAAATTAATCCTTTAAGATTCTTGGAAATTCTTTATTTAGGGTTAGTTTTACATCATTTTGGTATCAGAGCGAAGGTTCTTAAAACTCTAGTTCTTGCATCGTAGGCATCAATTTTTCATTCATTTAGGATTGTGTAGTCTTTTATTTATTTATTTTTCTTTCTTTTATTTTAGGTCATTTCAGATTCAAAAAAATAAAAAAAAAATAAAAAAAATTAGGACACACGACCCGAAGTTTCCACTTTGGTGAATGCGTCTTCGCAGCACCATTACAGATCCTGAAGAGCCTTTCTTTTTTCCTTCCAAATCACCCAATTAGGAACCCTAGACTTTCCCAACCTGAAATGGACAACCCTGATATCTCCGCTACCCTAGCTGCCATCCAAGCAACTCTTGCCAATATCAATCAGAGGCTTGAGAAAGTGGAGTTAAATCAAACCATTGTCCCTGAGCTTCATGTCAATCGTCAGAATGTTCGTGACGATCAACGTCAAGAACGTGATCCTGACGAACAATATAAGAAGAACGTTAAGGCTGACATTCCCCAGTGTGAAGGCCACATGGAACCCCAAGCTTACCTCGATTGGATCCGTACCATGGACCACTACTTTGTGTGGTTTGACATGAGCGAAGCCCTTAAAGTTAAATTTGCCACTATGAAATTGAGAGTTTTTTGCCGTACTGCCCTACTTTTTGAAAATATTTAGCGCTCTGCCCTACTTCCGAAAACAATTAGCGATCTGCCCCTGTTTAAGACATGTCAGCATAAACCGTTATTGAAAATAACGGCATAGGTTATTTACATGCCGTTATTTTCAATAACGGCATCTATTTTATATTTTTTTTCCATGCTGTTATTTAGAATAACGGCATGTGTATATTTCTCTTACAAATGTGAATCTGCTAACTTTAAAAAATTCTGTGTGAAAAAACTTATAAATAATGCCGTTATTTCCAATAACGGCATTCTAATGACTGATGCCGTTATTGGAGATAATGGCATCAGTTATATATAAAAAAAACCCTTGCCGTTGTTTGGAAAGAAAAAAAAATTTATAACTGATGCCGTTATTTGGAATAACGGCATCAGTTATAAAAATTTAACTGATGCCGTTATTTGGAATAACGGCATCAGTTATAAAAATTTTCTAAAGGAGGCATGCATGCACGACAAGTGGTTAGGAATAGAAATATGCACGATGACAGGTGTAGGCTGGTTATTGGCTACATACTAAGCCCTACTGCTATTACTTGCATTGCACCCTTCCACTTATTGGATTGGTTGGTATAAATGGATTGGACATTCTCTGTACCTCCCACGTACCTCATAAATGAAATGGAAATGGAAGTGGTGCATCACCTGTACCTCCCACGTTCTCTCTCTCTCTCTTTTTCTCTCTCTCTCTCTCTCATTCACTCTACATCAATAGAGAATGTACAGTATTATACATACTTGCTTTGACACCGATGCCGTTATTTCAAATAACGGCGTCAATAGAGAATGCCGTTATTTGAAATAACAACATATGTTATAATGTTTTTCACACTTGCAATTTTTTTTTCTATGTGGAGATTACAAAAACAAAACAACCTATGCTGTTAATCCAAATAACGGCATGACAATTTTTTTTTCAAACAGATGCCGTTATTGGGAAGAACGGCATCGAAATAACCTATGCCGTTTTTCCCAATAACGTTTCTTGCTAATGTGTCCTAAACAAGGGCATATCGCTAATTGTGTTGGGAAGTGGGGCAGAGCGCCAAATATTTTCAAAAAGTGGGGTAGTACAGCAAAATTTTCTGAAATTGACGGGTAAAGCTCAACAACACTGGACCAATCTTGAACATGCCCGCAGAGGCCGAGGCCTGACACCCATAGCCACTTGGGAAGCCATGAAAGAGAATCTCACTGAGAGATATGTACCGTTATCGTTCCACACCCGATTGCTAGATTCGTAGAACAAACTTTATCAAGAAAGTAAATCTACAGAAGAATATGTTGATAAATTTGATGACTTCCTTATTCGGTGCAACGCTTTAGGTAAAGAGAGTGAAGAACAAACTCTCTCTAAGTTCAGGGCTGGATTACGAGCCGATCTAAGGAACGAGCTAATTCATAGAAATGTGGACTCAATAGAGGCAGCCTACGCCCTAGTCCACGATAGTGATTCCCTTAAAGCTAGTTCCCATTACAAGTCCAGCGATTCGATGGATCATTCCTCTAGAATGAATCCTCCTAACCCTTCTAGACCTGAGCACTTCTCTCCTCAGTACCCTAACAAGTCTTACCCAAATAAACATACTTCAAATTCCTGTTCACATAGAAGTGACAACACGGGTAAGAACACTGAAAGAGACTATTCTAAGATTGATCATCTCACTAAGTGCTATAAATGTAAGGGATATAGCCATGTTGCTGGCAACTGTCCCAGCCCAAGTAGGATCAATATAGTAGAGGGTACCGCAGTCATCGCTGATGAACCCGACAATAAGTTTACCTATGAACCTAATAAGTGATGACTTTGATGAAAAAGAGGATGACCAGTCTCTCAATTGTATTCAGCCTATCCAGTTACTTCCATTGAGTATACCTGAGTCACCCATTCCTTCCCAAGTCACTTGGCAACCCATAGATTTTACCCCTATGTTAGAACATCACAAAGTCATAGAGTCTGCACCACATTTGCATATAACATTCATGACTTGCATAGAGAAATTTTCAAGGAACTTAATGAGAATAATTTTAACTACAATTTAATAGCATATACTAGAAGAAAATTTATAACTTATGATATTGGTGACGAAGTGATGATTCGGATTCATCCAGAACGATTTCCAGCTGGATCCGTTAAGAACTTGAACATACGTGCTGCAGGCCCATTTAAGATTCTACAGACAATCAATGATAGTACCTATGTCGTAGACCTTCCTGAAGGATGTAATACCCCTAATTTTATTGCAATAAATATACATATACATTGTTATCTATATATATATGTATATATGTATATATATATGTGCATTGACATTATTATTTTTTCATACACTACACTATTATTTTTTAATGTTAGTATGGTTAGTTTATTTTAAAAATCTAAAATGTTTTCTTTTAAAAGCCTAACTTGTTTTCTTTTAAGAAGCCCAACACTTTCTTTTTAGGCCCAATCTAATAGTATTTAGGGCTTAAGTGCAATTACATAAAGTATAAGGGGTTATGTGCAAAAGTGGAGGACACCTAAGCTTCTACACTTCTCCACACACCTTTCTTTCTCTCTTTTTCTTTCTTTCTGCAGACAGCCAGCAGACACATCAGTTTTTGTTCCCCCTCTAATCTATATATATGTGTATTAACTCCTACTACTTCAATTACTATTACTACCTACTTACTACACCACTTCTCTTCTTCTCTCTTTTCTATCCTTACTGTCGACAGCAACCAGCAGCTTCAACTTTTCTTTTTCTTCTCTCTTTTTCTATATGTTTACTACTACTTGCTACAACTACTATTACCTACTACTTCAACTACTACTACTTACTACTACTTCAACTACTAGTACCAACTACCACTTCTACTACTATTTCTGCTACTTAGTTACTACTACTTTTGGATTGGAGCAAGAAGTCGAGAAGAATCAAGGTGCAAGGAGGAGAAGATAGCAATTGAAGCTTGCAAACAAAACAAAGTGGGTATTCTCCTTTTCCTTTTGATTACTTTTATGACTTTATTATATAGAAGTTGTGTTTGTTAAAATTATTGAATTGAAGTATTGAGGTTATGTTAGAAGTTTTATTGTTAAGATGTTGTTGGCTGAAATTATTAAATACGTACTTTAGTTTACATAGAGTAAACATAGCAAGAAAAAATGTATGTTTACTCCAATCATGTTTTAATTCATTGTTTTGATTATGCATAATAGGTTGAAGTGATTAGGTGAAATAAAAAGTTGTAATTAGGAAAGAGACACTAGTAGAAATTATATATGCTAGTAGGGTAGAATTGATGAAGAAGTTGCATGCATGGTTAATTATAGTAAGCTTTGTGTGGAATTTATACATGAGATTATATATAGATATAAATTATATAGAATGATGATTGTATGTTAGTAGATATAAATTATACAGAGTGACGTCGTATGATTATATGCTTAGCTCTTATAACAATGAAAACTTAAATAGAATAATTGTGAAAAGTGTATGCCTAGTTAATATAATTATTTAGTTAGCTTGTAAAATAGCAAACTACTCGTTCATGATGGTATAAACTACTTGTTAGTTAGTGATGCATGGTAGAAGTAGTGATTCAAAGTAGAGTTAGTAGTCACTTAAAGTAATGGTAGTAAGTGGATAATGGTAAAAAGCCATAGTCGGATACTTGATTAACTGATTTATGATAGTATAGTAATAGTGGTAGGAAGGAAAAGCCACTTGTAGTTGCATGCTTAGCTAATAAAAATCTCTTGACAAGTTAAGTAGATTGTAGTAAAAAACTATTGGTGGTATAGAAGAGATTGTAGGAATGAATACGGTGACTGATGGAATACCGTATGCATGTGTATGCGGGTATGCATACTTGGATATTTACATATGGTAATGTTTTGTGCACATTGAGTGCACTAGTGTGGTGCATGTTGGGCCAACCTCTTAGCATGATTGGAAGTTAAGTTGAACCTAATTAAATCCAGATGAGACTTGTTGAGATTCAACTAGGTTGGATTCACTGAGAACCTAGTTAGTGAATTAAGTTAATTTAGTTAAGTAACTTGCTGAAGGGTGGAAGTGGAAACTCGGAGCACAGTTTAATAAAGCAATTAGAATCGGGTAAGTTGGTGGATTAAGAAATTAATTTAGATGATTAGTAAGGACAGGCACTAGTTGGGCGTGTACTACTCACCTGTCAAGGGGACACGTGCGGCGTCGTCTCGTCTGGGACACGTGCGACGTGGTCTCGACTGTTGATTCCTGAGATTTAGTGATAGAGATGTCGAAATCTAGGGGAATGGACCCCTATGAGTACGTTATGCTCTAAGTTATCCATATGAACAAAGAGCTAGAGTGTAACTCTCAGTCTTTGGCAGAGTAGGGAAAGGCCCTGCCGATTTCGCCCTATGTTCGGATAACTTATGGTAGAGTCCGGGTGTGGAGAAGGACCACCGATTCCGACAGGATTGCAGCGGAGATAAATGATCACCAGCCTATCGGGAGTGGAGAGAGACCACTGGCCGGCAGAGTGGAGAGAGACCACTGATTCCGATAGATCGGGGTGAACACCGACTTTCGAGAGTGGAGAAAGACCACCGATCTGATGCAGTAGACGGAATAGACCGTATTTACTGTAGCTCTACCAGTTACTAAATAAATGTCAGGAACAGGAAGAAGTACAAGAGTAGGATGCATAGCGAGGGATTGAACCCTATCATCTGGAGAATACGAACTCGATTTGGGGAGTATACAGTATGGGATGCATACGTTTTCAAATCAAGTTTGCATTAGATTAAGAGCATGGTGTGCATATGAATTGTGCAATAGAATCTAGATCATGACATACACCGACACTTGTGGTTTGACTTTCATATTTTTTTTTCTACATCAAATATTGATTGTTGAGGATTTTGGAGATTGTGGTTTTTATCCGCATTGCGTCAGTTGTATTCAACTGACGTGCCCACAGTTTGCTAATTGCAGGATCGCTGATCGTGGAGCAGGGAACTTGAGCTGCGGAAAGCATCCAAGTGGAAGATAAAGTTTCCTTGTACAATATAAGTTTCTAATTTTCTGTAATTTTTCTGTGTTGTGTACTCATTGAAGTAAAGATTCTGGGTAAGTGTCATGAGCTCCCAGTGTGTGGAACTCGGGGCGCTACAGGTTTTGGCATAAGTAAGACTTTCAATATTGAGGATCTAGTACTTTATGAAGGTTCAAAATTCAACCCTAGAAATTTTCTTATAGATGAGCCTACCCTGCAGCCTAATGGTAAGATTCCCTCATTTACCCCTTGACCTAATACTATTCATCCACCGACAGAAGAATTGAATAATATTTTAGATGATCAGATAATCTCCACAAGAGATGGTGGTATGCACAAGTATTTGGTAAGGTGGAAAAACAAGCTGAAGTCGGATGACACTTGCAGTGATCGTGAGGGGCTCCCGCAACTGGATCCAGATCTTTTGGAGCACCATGACAGGATCACTGGTTTTGACTCGACTGGGTCGAGCTCTCTCCCACCCGGAGAGAATGATGAGGACATCTTTCCTGTTTAGTTTAGGATTTTTATTTCAGTACCATTTTTGTTTCTGGTAATTATAGCCATATGTAATCTTTTTTGTATTTTTTAGATTTTGAGAATATTTTGAGATTTGTATCAAGATGTATTTTGAGCCTATTTATAGGCCTTGAGATTAATGAGAAAGATACGTCATTCTTGATTAAAATTTATTGTGTTGAGTTTTTTGCTCTTCCTCTCTTCTTTGTGTGATACAACTGAGATCTAAATTATTAGGATTTGTGATAAATCCTAATATAATTTTAAGGTTAGTGATTAACTCTAAAATCTACCCCAAATTAAAAATCCCCCAAATACAAATCCCTAACCCTAATTTCCCAAATCCCCAACACAAACCCTAATCCACTATTCTTCTCCTACACCAGCCGCCATCCCCCTTCTTCATCTTCTTCTTCCCTCTATCCCAATCCCGATCCAAAAAAAAAAAACAAAAGCCCGACCCGTCATCTTCCCCAGTTCCCCCATCCCGCACCCTACTTCCGACGACCCATCACCACAACAACCCTCCATCCCCTCAACTTCTTCCTTCTTCTCCCGACCCCGACCAAAACCCTTGCCCCCACATTGACATCGTCCCCGACTCCTTCCACAACCCTCATCTCTTCCCGTCGACACCCCTACACCCGCGTCGTCTCCCGATCGACGCGATGCCCTCAGCTAGCGCAACCTCCGGTGCCGGCCTACGTCACCCCAGTCGACGCCGCCTCCAGCCATCGGCCAGATCTGTGGCCCATCTTCACAGTTGTTGTCGAGCTTCTCTCTCTTGCTGCCATTACCGCTCCTATTGTATTCTTAGTTGCTGTCCAACTCTGAGATCTACGCTAGTTTTCTTTGCATTCAGTATACTCTTTCTATTATTAAATATTTGTGTTTTACTGTCCTATTATCTATTATATTATCTGATTTGCCTGTCGTCCACAAATAATAACTGAGATTGAGTGTTCCACATGCTTGAGTAGTATACGAATCAATATTGGAACTATTACTTGATAAAACACTTAGGAATCTAATTATTGATTATATAGTGAATTATTAAGTGGGATTGTTACACGTAATTCAATTCTTGAAAACCCATCAAACCTGTTAACTGTTAAAATTTCCAACTTTGATCGACACTTACATGTTGGTAAAATTAATCCTTTAAGATTCTTGGAAATTCTCTATTTAGGGTTAGTTTTACATCAGGCATACTCATCTTTTAATCTCTCAAAACCAATAATTTCGATGCGCAGTGTAGATAAGATCATGTGACATCGACTAAGCGCATCCGCGGCCTTATTATCAATCCCTTTTGTGTGCCTAATGGTATATGAATATTCTTGTAGGAACTCTACCCATCTAGCATGTCTCGGATTCAACTTTTGTTAAGAATTAAGAAATCTTAAGGCCTCATGATCTGAGAAAATGACAAATTCTTGCGGCAGGAGATGATGTCACCAATAGCGAAGTGACTGAATTATCGCATAGAACTCCTTGTCATAAGTGGAGTATTTTTGTTTTGCTTCGTTCAGCTTTTCACTGAAATAAGCAACAGGATGCCTCTCTTGACTGAGGACTCCACCTATATCAATACCTAAAGCATCGCACGTTACTTCGAAGACTTTAGTGAAATCAGGCAACCTCATGACAGGTATCTGAGTCATTCTCTTCTTGATATCTTCGAAGGCTTTCATGGCTTCTTTCGACTAGACAAATTCACCTTTCTTCAAACAGTCGGTTATCGAAGCCATAATTGTGCTAAATCCTTGCACAAACTGACGATAGAAGGTGGCAAAACCATGAAAACTCTGCACATCACGAATATTGCGGGGCTTAGGCCACTCAGTAATAGCCCGTATCTTTTCTGGGTCAGTGGATACTCTTCGGGTAGAAATAATAAATCCCAGAAAGATGATATGATCAGAGAGGAAGGTACATTTGGTAGGATTAGCGTAAAGTTGTTCCTTCCTGAAAACACTGCAGACCTATCTTAAATGGTCAAGATGCCCAACAGATCGGCTGTAAATGAGAATATCATCAAAGTACACAAGGAACTTGCCCATAAAGGGATGGAGTATTTGCGTCATGATTCTTATAAACGTGCTCGGGGCATTCGTCATTCCAAATGGCATGACCATCTATTTGTACAGGCCATCCTTCGTCTTGAAGGTGGTCTTCCATTCATCACCAGGACGAACACGTATTTGGTGGTAGCCACTTTTAAGATCAACCTTGGAAAAGATTGTAGCACCAAACATCATATCCACCATGTCATCCAAACGAGGAATGGGAAAACGGTATTTTACCGTGATCTTGTTTATGGCACGGCTATCCACACACATACGCCAGGTTCCATCTTTCTTTGGCGTCAATAGGGCAGGAACAGCACAAGGACTTAAGATTTCTCTGATAAAGTCCTTTGTCAATAACTCATCAACTTGCCTTTTCACCTCACCATGCTCTGTCGGATTCATCCGATAATATGGCAAGTTAGGAAAACTCACTCTCGGAACCAGATCAATAGCGTATTGAATGTCACGCAGTGCGGCAACTGGTTGGGAAGGTCAACAGGAAACACATCTGCTAATTCCTGTAGGACAGGAGTAACTTGAGATGGAATGAGTGATTTAGGATCTTTAGGGACTTCTCTCGCCGTGAGTAAAAGAATGGTAGCCCCTTTGTCAATTTCTTTCGTGAGTTCATTTTCACCCATGTACGTTACTTCCTTACCCTTTCTCGAGGGAGTCGGTGTTGTTTCAGCCGGACCAGTTTGTGGTCTCACGGGAATGAGTTTTATTTTTAGTCCATTGTGCTGGAACATACATTAATTGGATCGACCATATATGGTCACATCGTGATCTTATAACTAAGGTCTCCCTAAAATGACTTGACCACATCCATTTTGAGCACATCATACCAAATTTTCTCTTTGTAAGCTTTAAAGTCCACAGGGACCAAACATCAATATGTTACTTGGGGGTTGTCGCATCAATCCAAGATAGTTTGTATGGGCGTGGATGCGGTTCAGCCTTAAGTCCGGTCTTAGCTAAGATCGCAGAAGAGCAGAAGAGACAGCGTTAATGCAGCTCCCACTGTCAACAATCACCTTGCAGTTTTTGCCACCTATAGGCGTAAATGTGTGGAATATAGCAGTGCGCTTCCAATCAACTTCTTCTTTTGGCTGGGACATTCAAGTGGGGTGATTGAATAGACCGAATACAGTGAAGAGACTGGTCATCCTCTTCTTCACCAAAGTCATTGCCTTCAATAGGCTCATAGGAAAACTCATTGTCAGAATCATCAGCGATGACAGCGGTACCCTCTACAATATTGATCCTACTGGGGCTGGAACAGTTGCAAGCAACATGACCGTATCCCTTACATTTATAGCACTTAGTGAGAGGGTCAATCTTAGAGTGGTCTCATTCGGTGTTCTTACCCTTATGTTCATCTCTATGTGAATTGAAATTTGAGTTAGATTTGTTGGGGTAAGATTTGTTGGGGTGCTGAGAGAGGCTTAGGCCTAGAAGGATCAGTAGAGGTCAATCTAGAGGAATGATCTCTCGAATTGCTGGACTTAGAATGAGAACTATCTTTAAGGGAATCCATATCTAGAACAAGGGCATAGGCTGCCGCTAGTGAGTTCACATTTCTATGAATTAGCTCGTTCCTAAGGTCGACTCGTAGTCCAGCCCTGAACCTAGATAGAGTTTGTTCTTCACTCTCTTTACCTAATGCATTGCACCGAATAAAGAAGTCATCGAACTTATCAACATATTCATGTGTGAATTAACTTCCTTGATAAAGTTGGTTCCACGAATCTAGCAATCGGGTGTGGAACGATAACGATACATATCTCTCAGGGTACTTCTCTTTTATGGCTTCCCAAGTGGTTATGGGTGCCAGGCCTCGGCCTCTGCGGGCGTGTTCAAGATTGGTCCAGTGTTGTTGAGCTTTACCGTCAATTTCATTGTGACAAATTTAACCTTCAGGGCTTTGCTCCTGTCAAACCACACAAAGTAGTGGTCCATGGCACGGATCCATTCGAGATAAGCTTGGGGTTCCATGTGGCCTTCAAAATGGGGAACGTCAGCCTTAACGTTCCTTTTTATATTGTTCGTCAGTGTCACGTTCTTGACGTCGATCGTCACGAATATTCCCTTGAGGGATCTGACGATTAGCACGAAGCTCAGGGGCAACAGTTTGATTTAATTCTACTTTCTCAAGTCTCTAATTGATATTGACAAAAGTTTCTTGAATGGCAGTTAGGGTAGTGGAAATATTAGAGTTGTCCATTTCAGGTTGGGAAGGTCTAGGGTGTCTAATTGGGTGATTTGGGAGGGATAAGAACGACTCGTCATGATCTGTGATGGTGCTGCGAAGACGCATTCACCAAAAGGGAAAAACTAGGGGTCGTGTGTACTTTTTTTAAAATTTTTAAACCTGGGGTGATCTAAAGGAACGAACAGAATAAAATAAAAAGACTTTAGACAATCCTAAATGAATGCAAAAAAAAAAATATTTAATACTAAATGATGCAAGAACTAGGGTTTCAAGAACATTCGCTCTGATACCAAAATGATGTAAAACGTAATCCTAAATAGAGAATTTTCAAGAATCTTAAAGGATTAATTTTACCAACATGTAATGCTAATCAAAGTTAGAATTTTAAACAATTAATCGGTTTGATGGATTTTCAAGAATTAAATTAAGTTTAACAAGCCCAATTAATAATTCACTTCTAACATTCAATAATTAAATCCCTAAGTGTTCTTAGCAAGTAAAATATGCAATATTGATTCGTACTCTAATTAGACAAGTAGAACACTCAATCTCGATATTTGTGATCGACAGTTAAATTAAATAATATAATAGAGATGATAAGGTAGTATAATACAAATATTGGAAAAAATGAAAAGAGTATACCTGGGTTCGAAGCAACTAGTGTTAAATCTCAGCCGGGCAGCAAGGGGCGAGGAGCAGCACCGGGCGGTTGCGAGGCAGCTGGCGCTGGTTGCATCGCGGAGGCACGACAGGAGGAGGGATGTCGGGAACTGACAGAGGAGTGGCAGGTGGGGGTGGGGGCGTCGGGATCTGATGGAAGAGGAAGGGGTGAGGACGAAGTCGATTGAGGGTGAGAGGATGGAGGCAGGGTGAGCTGGAGGCACGGGGTGATGGCGGTGGCGGGAGGACAGCGCTGGGGATGGCGAGGACGGCTGTTGCGGTGCCGCGACTGAAGGAGGGCGGCACTGCGGCTGAAGGAGAGGGTCGGGAAAGCAGGAGGTGGTCGGGAAAGCAGGAGGTGGTCGGGAGAGACGGAGGTCGGGGGTCGGGGTGCACACGGGAGAACAGGAGGCTAGGGTTTGCGGAAGGTTGAAGGTGAAGAAACAGGAGAGGGGAAAAATATAGGCGGCTATAGGTTGAGAAGGGTGATTAGGGTTTGGGGATTAAATTAATTTGGGGATTAGGTTTTGGTACTTTAATTTGGGGTAATTTTAGAGTTTATCACAAACCCTAAAATTGGATCTCAATTGTATCACACGAAGAGAGATGAACAAAACTAAACACAATAATTTTTTAAATTAAGAATTACATGACTTCTCATTAATCTCAATGCCTATAAATAGGCTCAAAACAAATCTTGATACAAATATCAAAATATTCAAAAAATTTCAAAAATATTCTAATGCATAAAAGAAAGATTACATATGGCTATAATTTCCAAAAGTAAATATGGTACTGAAATAAAATCCCAAGCTAATGAAGCAGTTGTCCTAGACGATGCCTGCGCTGACAGAAACGCCCGAATCGTCTTGAACCGATGTCCTCATCACTAGGTTTCAGTTTCATACTAACCTCCTTTGTCAGAACAGATCTCAGATGTTGTAAAGCCAACCGTTCTCTCCAATCTATAGTCTGCCATACAAAACTATTACACTTGAGATATAGCACATATCCGATAGAATGGAAAATATTGTCTGCCAAAGTGCTAATGAGATAATAAAGCAAACACAAGTTACATGTTTGCTTGGGAAGTTTAGCATGCCTCTCCTATCTGCAGATAATTAGAGATGATTTGTTAACCTAGCTAAATAAAATCTGTTTATAAAAAGTAATTACTGTTTGACAATTCCTAAGCTGAGTTAGAAAACAGAAATTGGCAAGCATCAGTCAATATATACTGTTTTCTTCTATCCTTCTAATTTCCAAGGATACCAGATAATCAATGAAAATTCATGTTCCAATCTTAAAATATATAATAATAATAATAATAATAAGGGTAAAAGGGATATGAGCAACTTGCTCATTTAGTAAATGAGCAATTGATTATATGGCATGCATGTGATACATTGGACAACTAACCCTTTTAAGGATTTTCCAATCACATGCATGCCACATCATCAATTGCTTATTTACTAAATGAGCAAGTTGCTCATACCCCTTTTTCCCTAATAATAATAATAATAATAAAGGCTGCGTGTGAATTCTCTGACTAGGAATTCAATAGGCCAAAACCTAATTTAATCGTGACAGGAATGCAGTTGTAACAAAACAAATTAATTAAGAAACTGAAAAGTGCTCCTCCAAGTGAAACTTCACATTTGTCTAAGGAGACAAATTGTGATTTCCAAAATCAGAGATCCATACAATCCATGAATCATCATATACTACTCAGATCACCGCAAGCATGAGCAAACCACCTATCATCCACAGCAAGACACTAATTTCATGAACCATAAACATTTTCTCACATGTATAAGATTTTCTTTAGACATTATACACACACCAACTGCCAACACAACCAAATCAACAAAGCCTTTATCACAAACTACATTCACAGCAGTTGTATGTTTTTCTACTACCTCAAACCATGTTTGTTAGCTCTCACCAAAATTTTTGTTGCTCCATTAAATATGATTCCATCATTCACCCAGATGATTCAATATTGGTTTTGATATTCTAGCAGCCTAAACCATCTCAGCTGACTTCCCTTCATATTATCCACAAATTGAAGCTTCCCTTCATATTCGTAGGGTAATTTATTATCCTATCTTCTAATGTATTGCCTATCATCTAGAAAGCACGGACTCTTTACGGAGGCTCTCGCATCCGAGTCGGACTCGTATCGGACTCGGGTGCGGCGGGACACGCACGGGGTGCGGCAGGGGTGCGTGTCCCATTATTTTATTTTAAAAAATTTAATGTGTTCAGCTAGATTGCGGTTCGGGTGCGGCTAGAGTGCGGCTAGGGTGCGGCAAGGGTGCAGGTATGGGCCTTTGCTATAATTTTTTTTTAAAAAAAATCCCTAAATTCCACTCTTTTTATCTCTCTATCTGATGTTTTCTCTCCCCCCTCTCAAGAACCCTAAATTCCCAAATACCGATCAAAACCCTATTCCTCTCTTTCGCCATCGTCGACTCCTCATCTTTTCGTTGACTTCTCCACTCTTCGCCGTCAACTCTGCTTCTCCACTCGTCGTCGTTAATTCCTCCTTTTCTCCGTCGTTGACTATGCCAATTCCTCCACCGTCGACTCCTCCACTCTTCGATGTCGCCACCTTCTCTCTCCAGTAATCAACCATTACTTTGTTGCTTCCTGTTTCCAATATCCACCATTAAACTTGCTTTGAGATTTGTGCACATACTTCACTTGTGACGAAGTTATAAATATAGTTTTTGCTTCATGTTGTGATTGTATGACCATAATTAATCCTTTATTGCTTCCTGTTGTGATTATATGACCCCAAAAAAGTCCGTACAATCTTAATTAATCCTTTTTGCTTCCTTTTTTTTGCTTGCTTGTTTGCTTGTTTGTTGTGATTGTATGAACTCAAATATACATCTATATAATAAAACACAAAGAAAGCTATCAAGTGGCTCTCCTTCAATCCCCCAAAAAATCAAAGGCCCAGATCTAACCTCACAAAACATATTTTCCCTCCAAAAGTTTTTTCCCCAAAACTCAAATCCAAATCCCCTAACCAAAACTACTACTATATTTATTTAAATTTTTTTTTCTCTCTCTCCCTCCCTCTTCTATTTAAAAAATTAAGAAAACAAAAATTTAAAATTTTTTAAAAACTAAAAAAATTAAAAATTTAAAACTTTAAAAATAATTCCAAAAATAAAAAAAAAATCATATAATATGTTTTTTGCTCGACCCCCAAAAGTTTCTCATATAATATGTTTGCTACTTCAATTAATTTGCTGGACCTCCAAAACTATTTTATATGATCAAACAAGGTGCACCGTTCTGAAGATGTGCCATAGGCATGTGTCAATGGGCAAACCTAGTAATAATATAATATGCTTGTTTATTGTGATTATATGAACTCAAATATACACAATATGCTTGCTTGTTGTGATTGTATGAACTGAAATCTCTTGGTTAATGTATGATTATTAACAATGATTTTGGTTTTTTATACAAAATATAAATATTAATATAAATATATAATATATAAAATAATTATTTAACTATTGACCGAATCCCAGCCGCACCCGCATCCTACTGTTTTTTGAAATTGCCGCATCCTCGCATCCGCATCCCCCGCACCCACATCCCCACATCCGAATCGGTGCTTCCTAGCATATCAACAATATATAAAGTGGGAAAAAGCAAGAGTACTTGTGATGAGGTCATCAAATATGTTTTATTTTTATAGCCATATGTAGTTATGTAGTTTATTAGACAGATTTATTTGAGAGATTTATTTTAGATTTGAGAAATTTGTTTTAGATTTGTTAGAGATTTGTTTTTGATTTGTTTTGAGCCTATATATAGGCCTTGAGAATAATAAGAAAATATGCAATTGTTGATTTAAAAAATTTATTGTGTTGAGTTATTGTTGCTCATCATCCCTCTTTTGTGTGAGATAATTGAGGGAATTATTAGGATTTTTGAGAAATCCTAATAAAGTTTAGGGTTTGTGAGAAACTCTAAACTATACCCCAAATCCCCAAATCAATTCAACCCAAAATCATAATCCTCAAATCCAACTCAAAATCAAACCCTAACCCTAACCCCCTTTTTCTTCTTCTTCTTCTTCCTCTAATTCCCGAACCCTAACCCATCAACCCCCTCCCGGCTCCTTCCTCTATCCCTCCTTCATATAACCATCAACAACTCCCTACGCCGCCAAACCCCCGATGCCATCGTCGCTCACCACCATCGACCACCCCGCTGCCACTTCTTCACCCCGTCGAGCCCATCGTCACTCCCCAGTCACCGTCGCCATCACCCTCCCCGGCTCCCTCACCGCCTCCGACCAACCCCATCAACCCGACCTCCAACTCCCTTCAACTAAAACCCCCACAACACTCGAGGCCGACCCCGACACCACCTTAGGCCGCCACCCTTATGTCCACCTCGTTGCATCCCCGACGGCAGCCAACTCCTACACCACAGCATCGCCTCCTCGTTGCCTCACCACTGCAGCCTCGGAGCATTAGCGCGATTTGCTTCGAACCCCGTAAACTCTTTCCACTTCTCCATTATTTGTGATACTGCTTTATCGTCTGTAAATTATTATTTGAATTTTTTGTCGTCCACAAATATTGAGAGTGTGTGCTTCTACTTGCTAATTAGGGTATGAATCGTTATTGAATATCTTACTTGCTAATCACACATAGGTGGAATGGTTGATTATTAAGTGTGAACTTTTAATTGGGCTTGTTAAACTTATCTCATATCTTGAAAATTCATCAAACCGATTAATAGTGTGTAAATCGTGATGCCTACATAATGTTACCTAATTCGCTATTACCCATAATGAATCACGATATAGTTCACGCGATCCAATTCGGATCCATTCGCAACCAGATCACAATTTTTAGTGATTTCCTATTGCGAGAAATAATTGCAATGTTGCTGTTAGAAAACCCCTGAGAAGAGAAGTAATCATAACATTTCACTTGGAGAAACCAGTGGAAAAAAAAATGAATTGCTATATTTCAGTAAGAAAAACCTACAGAAAAATAAAAAATAAAAATAACAAACCAACAAATTTATCTCAAACATAACAAATAACTGCATTGAATTAACAATTTTTTACCAAGGAAAAAAAAGGGAAGGATATTGATAAGATTTTTCTCCTTTTACATGGTTTTTGTTGCTTGATTAATTTATCCAATAACTATGTTGTTGGACAGTTACTAATTAGTGTAAAGGTAGTTTTAGTATTAGTCTCACATCTAAAATAAACTTAAATTGTTTTTTGTACTATCCTATATATAGGAGGCAAAGTATTATTTCAGTATCCAATAAAGTATTCTTTTCAGTCTCTATACTATCAATTTACATGGTAGCAGATGAAAACGTATATACAAAAATTGTCCACAAAAAGTTAGGGTTCTCTCTCTAAAAAAATAATAAATAAAATAAAAATCACTGTTCCTTTTCTTCCTACCTTCCTCCTCCGAAACCCTAACCCTACTCTTCCACGCCGCCGCCCTCCTTGCCAAATCCTGCTCCTCAGATCCACGCCGCCAACGCCTCTACTCCTAATCCCGCTTCTACTGTTCTTCTTCTTCAAACACCGAACCCCCAACTACCTCTCGCTGCCACATCTCCTCCTGCTCCAGTCTTTGCCGCCACCACTGCTCCCCACTCAACGCCCCCTCCCCATCCTCTCGATCTTGATCCCATCGCTTTCCTTCACCGCCCTCCTCTCCACTGTAGCCGCCGACAACCACCCACTTCCTAAACCCGACACCCGCACCTCCTCTCCACTGCAACAGCCCCCTCCTCTGTTCCCAGCAACCCCTAAACCCAACACCCTCTAAGCCTCTCCCCCTCCCTGTAGCAAAAAAAAATTAAAAAAAAATAATAATAATAATAATAATAATAATAATAATAATAATAATAATAATAATTCGACAATGCCTCATAATGTGCGCTATTCTAATGTGTGCCAGTTCTTGATGCCCTATTTAGTCCTCGTTTATCCTTCTCGCCCATTTTCTCCTTTAGATTAATCTAGATATACTACTATGACGATCTCCGATAATTCAACGGTGACCTCTCTCCTCCGATGGTGACTCCCTCTCTTCAATCGACATCGAGAATGTCTCTGGTCGCAACAACTTCATGACATGGTCCCGTTCTGTCATGTGTTTCCTTAAAGGGTGCGAGATGTACAATCACCTCACTAAGTCATCTCCTCTGCCTATAGACCCCACATTCAAAATATGCGATCGCGATGATAACTTGATTGTCAATATGATGACCAATTGTAAGGATAGGGACATGCATACCTCTATCACTTTCCTCGACACAGCCAAAGAGATCTGGGATACCCTTCATCACATGTACTCCAACAACATGCATCGCCAATATAATATCTTTCACGATGTGATCGAGACCAAGCAAGGTGATGATATTCATGCTTATCTATCCCGCTTTAATCAGTTCTTAGAAGAATGGAAGATCCATCACCCATACTCTACTGATTTCGCTGTCCAGCAACAGCAACAGCAACAGCAACAGCAACAGCAACGTGAGACCCTTCTCGCCGTTATCCTGAAGGTGTTCGCTCTTATATCCTCGCCACAAATGCCAATCCCTCTCTACGTGATCTCCATGTTCAGTTACCCGAGTACCCCCTCCTGCTTTTATTGAAATCCAACACCGTCTGCACTCAGCTCTGGCCGTGGCCGATGTTTTTTTATCCCTCGCAGCTGTTTTCTTCATCCTCTAGGGGTCATGATTCTTATTCTTCATGCGGCATGGGGTTATTTTTGTAATTCTGCATTGACCAATAGTTCCCTAAACATCAGAATACACTAAATCAAATAAATGTCCACTATGTTTATTGACGTGTCCTGGATAACGAACTCGATGATGTTTAGCAACTCACAGGACTCACAAGATAACTGAAAAGAAGACTCACAACCGAAAACTAAGTGCATGAGAGTAGCCTAGCAGTCATGATTCTTATTCTTCTACTAATCCTACATTGTGGCACCGGCGACTGGGACATCCCTCCCTTACTACTCTCAAGCACTTAGTTTTTATTTGTGAGTCTTCTTTTCAGTTATCTTATGAGTCTTGTGCATTAGCTAAATATCATCTAGTTCCCTACCCAGGACCCATCAATAAACATAGTGAACATTTATTTGATTTAGTACATTCTAATGTTTAGGACCTATTGGTGATGTAAACTTAACCCTCAGTAGAGAATCTTCAAGAATATTAAGTTTACCAACATGTAACGCCGATTAAGTTATAAATTAAAACTAATAATTGGTTTGATGGATCTTCAAGAATTGAAATAAGTTAACAAGCCCAATTAAATATTCATGCCTAACAATCAACAATTATACTTAATAGTTTTTAGTATGTAAGATATGCAATAATGATTTGTACTTTAATTAGCAAGTAGAAGCACACACTCAATATTTTTTGGACAATAGATAATTCAAATAATATTATAGAGACGATAGGCAGTAACACAAATAATGGAGAAGTACAAAGAAGTTGTCGGGATTTGATGAACGTGTTGCCACGGATGAAGGAAGAAGTTGCTGATCATCGATGTGCATTGTACTCCTCCGAAATTAGCCTCTGAATCTAAAGATTAGGGTTAGGATTTGAATTGGGGATTCGGGAATTAGGGTTTCGGGTGTGAAAGGGATTTGGGGATTACGATTTTGGGTGTGAATGGATTTGGGGAGTCGGGTTCGATGACGGTGAGGGAGAGGTAGCAAGGTGGTCGTTGGTGGCAGTTGATGGAGGGTTGGGTGCAGTTGTCGAGCGCTATCGTTCGGTGGGTTTTACAGCATCGTCAGGATGGGGTGCTGGAGGCATCAGAGTTGTGGCAATGGTGCGGGCGGTGTGAGGAGGAGATGAGCGTCGGTGCTATTAGGGCTTCTGCGGGTGTGAGGAGGTGAAGAGGGATCGGGATGATGAGTTCTCGGGTTGAAGATGAAGAGGAGAAAGAGAGATGGCGGCTAAAGGAGATGATGAAGGGGATTAGGAGTAGGTTAGGGTTTAATTAATTAAGGTTAGGATTTAGGATTTTGGATAAAAGATTTGGGAATTTGAGTGTAGTTTAGAGCTTCTCACAAATCCTAATACTTTCTTAGGATTTCTCACAAGCCCTAATGTTCTCTTATGGTCCCACACACACGAGAAGAATGAAGAGCAACAACTTAACACACAATAATTTTTTAATCAATAATAGCATACTTTCTCATTATTCTCAAGGCCTATATATAGGCTCAAAACAAAATCTTAATACAAATCTCCAAAATCTTCCAATGCAAAAATAAAGGGTACAAATTGCAAAACTACTACATATGGCTAAATCTCAAAACAAAATAGAACCGACGTCCTCATCAATTAATTTCCTCACGTTTAATAAATATCATTATTTTGTTACGTTTATTAATGATTTCTTCCGCATGACATGGTTGTTTTCCTTGAAGGATCGTTCTGATTTATTTAAAGTTTTTCAAAAAATTTTCTTTGAGATACAAACAAAATTTGTTATGAAGGGGCAACTACCACAATTAGAACAATCACATGATAGACCAGTGATTTTCCTATTACAGTAGGTTTACACCAAGGTTCGGCTTTAAGCCTCTACCTCTTTACTTTGGTTATGGATGAACTGACACGAGGAATACAAGATGAGGTGCCCTGGTGTATATTTTTTGCCGATAACGTCATCTTAGTGGACAAGACTAGAGCATGTGTCAATGCTAAATTAGAATTGTGGAGAGAAACTTTAGAAGCTAGAGGCTTTAGGATAAGCATAACTAAAACAGAGTATATGGAATATAAATTTAGTGATATTCGGAACACAACTGAGGGAGTAGTGAAGCTTGATGGTCAAGAGATACCTATGAGAGACCATTTCCGATATTTAGGCTCAATTATACAAAGAGATGGGGAGATTTGTGAAGATGTTATATATAGGATCCAAGCAGGGTGCCTTAAGTGGAGAAGTGCCAATGATGTTTTGTGTGACAAACGTTTACCTTTAAAGTTGAAGGAAAAATTTTATAGGACGACTATTAGACCAACAATGATGTATGGAATAGAGTGTTGGGCAACAAAGAAACATGTTTCAGATGGATGTGTGGTAAAACGAGAAATGATAGAATTAGAAATGAGCATATACGAGACAAGCTAAAGGTAGCTCCAATCCAAGTCTCCAAGATAAGTTAAGGGAGAATCGCCTCAGGTGTTTTGGACATGTCACACGTAGACCTAGTAGTGCCCCGTTAGAAAGAGTGATTTGATAAGTATTGAGGGTAGAGTTAAGGGTAGAGGATGACCTAAACTAACTTGGGTGGAAACGGTGAGAAAAGATATGATAGTTTGTTACCTTACAGAAGATATTGCACTAAACCCAGCAAAATGGAAAACCAAAATTTATGTAGCCGACCCCAACTAGTTGGGAAAAGGGCTTTGTTGTTGTTGTTGTTGTTGTTGTTGTTGTTGTTGTTGTTGTTGTATACAAACACAATATAGTACTACTCTTAAATATTTTCGTTCTGATAATGCTAAAGAAAATGTGAGTTCTAATTTTTAAATTTCTTTTCTCAACATGGAATAATACACCAAACCTCTTGTGCATATACTCCTAAACAAAATGGAGTGGCAAAATGCAAAAATCAACATTTACTTAGCACTACTCACTCTTTGATGTTTGAAATGAACGTTCCAAAGTTTTATTGGAGTTTTGCGGTTCTCACTGCCTGTTTTCTTATTAACCGTATGCCTACTCTTATTTTTCAAAATCAATCACCTTTCAAACTGGTATTTCCATCTAAAGATCCATTTCTTCTACCACTTTGTGTTTTTGGTTGCACGTGTTTTGTTCAAAACCTCCAACTAAATATGTTTTTGGATATTCGCACTTTTTGAAAGGTTATCTTTGCTACTGCCCTTCACGAAAGAAAATGTTTACCTCGACAGATGTTTTATTTTTTGAACAAATTCATTCCAAAACTCCCAATTTACCAAAGGGTTGTTGTTGAGTCTTGATTTCCCACCACAACCACCACTTTCACCACCATCACTACCATCACCATCGCCACCACTGCCGCCTCTGCCAATTCAAGTTTATGTCAGAAAACATAAGACTCATTTAGAATCGACCATTCAAGCAGTACTCTATGTTGTTCAACCAGTACCAACCACTTCTATCGGTAATATTCCTAGCACAGATGATTTATTTATTGCTCAATGTAAGGCTAAGCGCTCTTGTGCTCCCTATCCTATTGCCTGGTTTGTTTCTTCTTCTAAACTGAATAGATCTTTTTAAGCCTTTACATCTTCCTTTGATTCCATCTCTATTCCTAAAAATGTTCAGGAAGCACTCAAGCACCCGGGTTGAATAGCAGTCATGAAAGAGGAAATGCGGGCTCTACAGTAGAATGGTACTTGGCAGCTGGTTCGCATCCCTGTAAGTAGTAAGACAGTTGGTTGTAAGTAGGTATTCATAGTCAAACATAATCCTGATGGCACAGTTAAACGCACTACAAAACGTGTGCGATTTACCGACGTATATTCCCCGGCATTTTACCATTCGCGCCGGGGTGGGGAGTGACCAGGAATGGGGCGTCAGATTGGATGGTTATACACCGGCGGCCTCTATAAAACGCCAGTGAATCATGATATTCAACGGCGTTTTATTTGTAAACGCCGGTGAATGGTATTATTCATCGGCGTTTTAATAACAAACGCCGGGGAATATATAGATACATTCACCGGCGTTCGTAACTTCAAACGCCGGTGAATTAACTGAGATAAATCCCCGCGAACCCTAACATTTCGCTCGCTAATTCCCAAACCTAATTTTCGCCGCTTCGTTTTCCATCCTCCCTCTCTCTATTTCGCGCGCTTCGCCTCCGCCCTTCGTCATCTTCGACAGCCCAATTCGATTTCCCACCTCCCTATCTCTATTTCGCGGTGAATTTGCGATGGACAACCACCGCTCGTCGCCCCGATCTCTCTCTATCTCCTACGCCATCGCTCGTCGCCCCGCTGGTCGGCCCCCTCTCTCTCTTCGGTAATTAATGTTGATTTCTCTCCTTTTCACTGTCAAAGATGCTGAATTCATGCATCTGATTGGCATCTTAGCATGATTTTTTTACCAAAATGGGTTCACTGTCAACTAAGTATGCTGTATGTATACCAAAATCCTCTAAATCTGTACAAGAATTGGGTGAGAACAAACCTTGTGCAGTTTTCTTTTGTAGCCACAAACATCATGATTTAGTTGGGATGGAGAATTAATAGAGAAACATATATGCTTATATACTGGAAATTTTCATTTTCTTTTACTGTGAAAGAAGCTGGAATTCATGCATCTGATTGCCTTCTTAGCAAGATTTTTTTTCCAAAATGTGTTAACTGTCAACTAGAGGATGCTGGCTGTATACCAAAATCCTCCAAATCTGTACAAGAATTGGGTGAGAACAAACCTTGTGCAGTTTTCTTTTGTAGCCATAAACATCATGATTTAGTTGGGATGAAGAATTTATAGAGAAACATACATGCTTATATACTGGAAATTTTCATTTTCTTTTACTGTGAAAGAAGCTGGAATTCATGCATCTGATTGCCTTCTTAGCATGATTTTTTTACCAAAATGTGTTAACTGTCAACAAGAGGATGCTGGCTGTATACCAAAATCCTCCAAATCTGTACAAGAATTGGGTGAGAACAAACCTTGTGCAGTATTCTTTTGTAGCAACAAACATCATGATTTAGTTTGGATGAAGAATTTATAGAGAAACATATATGCTTATATACTGGAAATTTTTATTTTCTTTTACTGTGAAAGAAGCTGGAATTCATGCATCTGATTGCCTTCTTAGCATGATTTTTTCTCCAAAATGTGTTAACTGTCAACTAGAGGATGCTGGCTGTATACCAAAATCCTCCAAATCTGTACAAGAATTGGGTGAGAACAAACCTTGTGCAGTTTTCTTTTGTAGCCATAAACATCATGATTTAGTTGGGATGAAGAATTTATAGAGAAACATACATGCTTATATACTGGAAATTTTCATTTTCTTTTACTGTGAAAGAAGCTGGAATTCATGCATCTGATTGCCTTCTTAGCATGATTTTTTTACCAAAATGTGTTAACTGTCAACAAGAGGATGCTGGCTGTATACCAAAATCCTCCAAATCTGTACAAGAATTGGGTGAGAACAAACCTTGTGCAGTATTCTTTTGTAGCAACAAACATCATGATTTAGTTTGGATGAAGAATTTATAGAGAAACATATATGCTTATATACTGGAAATTTTTATTTTCTTTTACTGTGAAAGAAGTTGGAATTCATGCATCTGATTGCCTTCTTAGCATGATTTTTTCTCCAAAATGTGTTAACTGTCAACTAGAGGATGCTGGCTGTATACCAAAATCCTCCAAATCTGTACAAGAATTGGGTGAGAACAAACCTTGTGCAGTTTTCTTTTGTAGCCACTAACATTATGATTTAGTTGGGATGGAGAATTAATTGAGAAACATATATGCTTATATACTGGAAATTTTCATTTTCTTTTACTGTGAAAGGAGCTGGAATTCATGCATCTGATTGCCTTCTTTGCATGTTTTTTTTACCAAAATGGGTTAACTGTCAACTAAGTATGCTGTATGTATACCAAAATCCTCCAAATCTGTACAAGAATTGGACGGAACAAACCTTGTGCAGGTTTCTTTTGGAGGCACAAACATCAATGGCTTAGTTGGGATGAAGAATTTATAGAGAAACATATATGCTTATATACTGGAAATTTTCATTTTCTTTTACTGTGAAAGAAGCTGGAATTCATGCATCTGATTGCCTTCTTAGCATGATTTTGTTCCCAAAATGTGTTAACTGTCAACTAAAGGATGCTGGCTGTATACCAAAATCCTCCAAATCTGTACAAGAATTGGGTGAGAACAAACCTTGTGCAGGTTTCTTTTGTAGCCACAAACATCATGATTTAGTTGGGATGAAGAATTAATAGAGAAACATATATGCTTATATACTGGAAAATTTCATTTTCCTTTACTGTCAAAGATGCTGAATTCATGCATCTTATTGTCATCTAAGTATGCTAGCTATATACCAAAATCCTCCAAATCTGTACAATATTAGTAGCCATATTAGTTTCTTTTGTGCAGGTTTATTATTATTATTATTATTATTATTATTATTATTATTATTATTATTATTATTATTATTATTATTTTGGGATGAGTAACTGATTATTAGTAGCCATGAACAGAATAGTTCATGAGTCATCAGATCTTCTTGTTACCGTAATTACAGCACGACGTCCTCGTTATTCGTCCGATTCCTCTTCCACAGCAAATACCCTTTACCATCATCATCTCCTTGAACGGAAAGCCAAATACAGGGGAGACTATAGTCGAATCGATATTAGACTCGAACACAATGTGTGCGATAAAATGCCACTAAGGTGGTTGTGATAATTTCCACAATGGTAGTTTAGGGTTATGTGAATAGAGTAGATTGTATTAAGATTTAATTGTTTTTTTATACATTTTTGGAACCATGATTTCTTTATTTTACAGTTAATTGTTATATCGTTTATTTATTTGCAGCTAGGGTTGGTTTTAAAAAAGGTGAAATTAAATATACAAAATGCCCTTTAATGTCAATACTATTTAATATGTCAAATTTTAATTTCAGATTGTGTGCTATTGTTATAATGGATAGAAGTTGGATTAGTAAACCACGATTATCCAAGGAGTACCGTGATGGTATTAAAAATTTTATTATCTCTGCCAAACGACATTCCCGTGATCCCAACCTAATCCTTTGTCCATGCCTTCGGTGTACAAATTGTAATTTGAGGACATGTGACGTAGTACATATACATTTGGTTGTCAACGGTTTTCTTCAAGGGTACACACGGTGGTTTTGTCATGGAGAGGATCATACGTCAGCTCCTGTTCGTCCGGTTGTATTAGAAAATGTAGATAAGCCCTTAGTGAACGAAGACTTAAGTGTTCCCGATGAGATGCATGCTTTGTTGCAAGACGCCTTGGGGATTCATAATGTTTCTTTCCACACCAATAATCCAACAACCCAAGTTCATAATGAGTCAACAGAAACAAACCAGATTGGTGGTGGAGTGGACGAGGAAATGCCTGACCCAACCCCTGAAAATAATAAACAGCAAGAATCCTTCGCTAAGTTGCTTGAAGATGCTAGTACTCCGCTGTACCGCGATTGCACCAAATTCTCTAAATTCTCATTCATTGTCAGACTATTTCAGATTAAATGTTTAAACGGGTGGTCAGCTAAGTCCTTCAGTATGCTACTTGAACTGTTGAATGAAGCATTTCCAGAAATCTGTATTCCAAACTCAGCCTATAAAATCAAAAAATTCCTAAATTCTTTCGATCTAGGGTATGAGAAGATAGCAACATGTCCAAATGACTGTATGCTTTTCACGGGAGGTAAGGAAAGTCTAGAGAATTGCGAAGTATGTGGTTCTTCGAAATGGACAGAAACACCAAATCAAGGCGATCAAGCCAGTGGATCTACTAAGCGAAGTAGGAGAAAGAAGCCTGCCAAAATACTGTGTTACTTTTCTCTGATTCCTAGGCTACAAAGGTTGTTTATGTCTACGAAAACTTCTTCTGATATGAAATGGCATGCTGAAGGTCGCACTAATGATGGGATTCTTAGACATCCTGCTGATTCTCAATCTTAGAAAAAATTGATGAAAGATATCCCGATTTCGCGGAAGATCCTCGAAATGTGAGACTTGGACTAGCTAGTGATGGTTTCAACCCTTTTAGGCAAATGAGTAGTACATACAGCATATGGCCTATTGTGTTAATACCATACAATTTTCCGCCTTGGAAATGCATGAAGCAGTTCTCATTTATTTTGTCCATGATAGTTCCTGGATCGAAAGGTCCTGGAAATAATATAGATGTGTACCTACAGCCGTTAATAGATGAACTTCAGAAATTATGGGTGGGTGTTCCAACCTATGATGCTGTGGCTAAGGAAACATTTTCTCTTCGGGTTGCGTTGTCTTGGACAATCAATGATTTTCCAGCATATGCAAATTTATCTGGATATAGCACTAAAGAACGTTATGCATGTCCTTGTTGTGCTGACCAAACTAGTTCAAGGTGGTTGTACAATGGCAGAAAGTTTTGCTATATGGGTCATAGGAGATGGTTGCCTGACACACATATATTTCGGGCAGAGACAGCGATATTTGATGGTACCGACGAGTGGGAACATGCTCCTGGAGCTTCTTCTGGGTCAGATATTTTGAGGCGGGTAGATGGTCATCAGTTCAAATATGGAAAACAACCAAAGTCAGCAAAAAGGGCAAGAAAAGGGCAAGGCTGGAGCAAGGTGAGGAGACCGATCTATGTGGCGAAGATGAGGATCAGAACATGACGAGTTTAGGTGCATGGAAGAAGAAGAGTATTTTCTTCAAGTTGCCGTATTGGGAATTCAACTTATTGCGACATAATTTAGATGTGATGCATATCGGAAAAAATATTGGTGAAAATTGTATAGGAACAGTTATGGGAGATGACCGGAAGACAAAGGACAATCTCAAGAGCCGACTTGATTTGAAGTCAATGGGCATCCGACATGAGTTGCACCCAGAGGAATTACCGAACGGGAAAGTACTCCTACTCCTGCAATCTATTCAATGTCAAAATCGGAGTTGGAATTGTTTTGCAAAGTTCTACTGGAACTTAAAGTTCCTGATGGCTATTCTTCTAACATAGCAAGATGTGTCAACTTTAAAGAGAAGAGGCTTCAGGGTCTAAAGTCACACGACTACCACGTCCTAATGCAGGATCTCCTTCCTGTGGCCCTAAGGTCTTCAATGTGTGAGAAAATCACTACTGTCCTGAAAGATCTTTGTAGCATATATAAAGGTATTTGCTCAAGAATGCTTCGTGTTGAAGATATTGACCAATTGGAGCAGCGGGCGGCATTGACACTTAGTAAAATGGAGATGATATTTCTGCCATCGTTCTTCACTATAATGATTCACTTGATAATCCACCTTGCTGGTGAAGCCAGAGTCGGCGGTCCTGTTCACTATCGGTGGATGTACCCCATTGAGAGGTAAAAGAATTTATGCATCTTACAAAACAGAATTTTCAAAAGCTCATTTTTTTAATCCCCTACTTCGCTCTAAATCATTAATTATATATGTTCAGGTACCTATACCGGCTCAAGAGTTATGTTAAAAATAGAGCATATCCTGAAGGATCAATAGCTCAGGGATATCTATCAGAGGAGTGTTCACATTTTTGTTCCAGGTATCTGCAGTGTGTAGAGACATCTTTGACTAGACTAAGAAGAAATCCAGACATTTCCAATCTTGATGGTGCTAAATATCTTTTTGATACCGCTGGCACTACTGTTGGTAAAGTTGATGCTTTTGAGCTAGATAACTTAACGTGGGAACAGGCACATCGATATGTGCTAGACCACCATGCATCAGTGGAACCATTTCGAAAGTAAGTTGCTTTTGAATTTAAATCGAATATAGGGAAAACTGCAGAGTTTGATATTAACTTACTTTTGTTATTCCTTATTTCAATTGCTTGTATTTTAGCGAATTTGTCAGGGACATCAAACGAAGGGCTAGACCAAGAAGACTACCACCATGTGAACAAAACAAGTTGATGAATGAAAAATTTCATAAGTGGTTTGAATCTCATGTAGGTGAATTCCGAAAATGCAAGTTAATCTTCATTATATCTACATTATCCATGGTGCTGATACGATTTGCGCAAAATTAATAAGTACATTCTTTGGGTCCTAAAGGTGTGTCATCTGAAATACAAGTACTTGCCAAGGGTCCCTATAAGATGGCCAAAAGATACGGAGGATACATATTCAACGGCTTTAGATTTCGTACTAAAAATCGTGAATGTAATTTGAAGTCTCAAAATAGTGGAATGGTAGTGACTTCTAAGACTAGAAGTTATGCTTCCAAGTCGGACACGAGGCCGGTAGATGGAGATCTCAACTACTATGGAGTGCTCACGGATATCATTGAGTTGAACTATTTTGGTCATTTTCGTGTAGTCTTATTTCATGGGGATTGGGCTGAGCTTGATAGGAATTTTGCTAATAACAAGGATAAGTTAGGTTTCACAGTTGTAAACTTCTCAAAATTGATTCATATCGGTACACACATTAGTCACGAACCATTTGTGTTCCCATCCCAAGTGCAACAAGTGTTCTAAATTGAAGATCCAACCCTTCCAAAATCGTATGTGGCTCTTGAGATGCAACCAAGAGATGTATTTGAACTGGGCGATACTTCAGACAATGAAGACGGTGAAGCCATGAACAGTTACATTGCTTCTGAGTTTCCTATGTTTGATGTAAACACAACCGACGGCAGAGTTTGCGGGACTTGGCTCCGCAAGGATGGAGAAGAGGGCGATGTATTGGAAGATATCGTATTGTAGTTTACTTGATTTTCATAACTCAATATTATATGTCCTGTAATTTTCGTGTCTTAAATATTGTTGTAATATTATATCTTGTAATTCCGAACATGTTGTATGTGAATTTAATAATTGGTTTAATTATCTTTCTATTTTCTACTGCTTGGTGTCATTTACATTAAACAATGCCTAGTGTCATTTGCATCAAACTATCATTGTAGTTGAATTTGTTACAAATCTCACTTTTTTAATTTTTTGTAATTATGTTGGTTTGTTAATCCTAGGTAATAATGGCAGTCAAACAGAGGAGGGAGAGGGTAGCACGCCGCCCACTGTCGGGCAACCGGTTGGTGATAGATGCAAGCAAATTCTCATCCTTTATTGTGGTAATAGCAAGGAAACCACGGATAATTCCTACCGGTAAGTCTTTAAATTGGTAATTTTGAAGATATTATAATTTTGAATGCATGAAAGACACGTATTAGTGTTTGTGAGTCTGCATTGTGGCTGTCGTCTATGTTTCTTAATTGGGCTGTGATTAGAAAGAAAGTGCTCGAGTGGAGATCGGGAAACCCGCATAGAGACATCTCGTTATTTCTAATCTATTATTATTGTTGGACCAACCCCCTCTTGCTGTGTGCGTGTGTTGAAGAGAAAGAAGGGATGAGAAAGAGTTGAGGAAAATGCTGCTATGTTAGCCTGGTGTATCCTCATTCTCTACCATTCCTCTTTTTGGCTCCATTTATGGCTTCTATATTAAATTGGTTTCCTTCCACGATGACAGTTCCGTAAAACTACACTTGATATGAGCCCTGTTCTTATTGTTCTTCAAACACTAATACGTGTCGTTCATGCATTCTATGACCAAACCCACTTTGGCATATAGCATGCTTAGATGACATTCTATGACCTGCACAAGGTTTGTTCAGCCCAATTATTGTACAGAATTGGAGGATTTTGGTATACAGCTAGCATCCTTAGTTGACAGTGAACCCATTTTGATAAAAAAATCATGCCAAGATGACAATCAGATGCATGAATTCAGCTTCTTTAGCAGTAAAAGAAAATGAAAATTTGCAGTATCTAAGCATATATGTTTGTAGATCCAGGATCACAAATTTTGATTGGGCTGTGATTGGATTTTTTAGTGACCATCAACAAGTGTTCTTAATTGGGCTGTGATTAGAAAGAGAGGGCTCGAGTGGAGATCTGGAAACCCATATAGAGACATCTCGTTCATAATAATTTATTATTATTGTTGTTCTTGTCGCTCTTGCTGTTGTTGCTGATGTCGCTTTATGTGCGTTTGCTGAAGAGAAAGCAGGGATGAGAGAGAGATGAGGAAAATGCTGCTATGTTAGCCCGGTGTATCCTCATTCTCTACCATTCCTCTTTCTGGCTTCTATATTTGGTTTCCTTCCACGATGACAGGTCCTTAAAACTACACTTGATATGAGCCCTATTCTTATTTTTCTTCAAAAAAAATGGGAGTTTTGGTTATCCAACAAACATGTTTCCGCATACTTCCAAATGGCATTTCCTTTAGAAAGACGGACTCCGAAGAATCGATCTATGACTAGAATCTCCATTCAAAGCCCAATCAAAATTTGTCATCCTGGATCTAAAATCTTCTTTGAGCCAAAAACATCAATGATTTAGTTGGGATGATGAATTGATGGAGAAACATATATGCTTAGATACTGGAAATTTTCATTTTCTTTTACTGTGAAAGAAGCTGGAATTCATGCATCTGATTGCCTTCTTAGCATGATTTTTTTACCAAAATGTGTTAACTGTCAACTAAGGATGCTGGCTGTATACCAAAATCCTCCAAATCTGTACAAGAATTGGGTGAGAACAAACCTTGTGCAGTTTTCTTTTGTAGCAACAAACATCATGATTTAGTTTGGGATGAAGAATTAATAGAGAAACATATATGCTTACATACTGGAAATTTTCATTTTCTTTCACTATCAAAGATGCTGAATTCATGCATCTTATTGTCATCTTAGCATGATTTTTTACCAAAATGGGTTGACTGTCAACTAAGGATGCTGGCTATATACCAAAATCCTCCAAATGTGTACGAGAATTGGGTGAGAACAAACCTTGTGCAGTTTTCTTTTGTAGCCACAAACATCATGATTTAGTTGGGATGGAGAATTTATAGAGAAACATATATGCTCATATACTGGAAATTTTCATTTTCTTTTACTGTGAAAGAAGCTGGAATTCATGCATCTGATTGCCTTCTTAGCATGATTTTTTCCCCAAAATGTGTTAACAGTCAACTAGAGGATGCTGGCTGTATACCAAAATCCACCAAATCTGTACAAGAATTGGGTGAGAACAAACCTTGTGCAGTTTTCTTTTGTAGCCACAAACATCATGATTTAGTTGGGATGATGAATTGATGGAGAAACATATATGCTTAGATACTGGAAATTTTCATTTTCTTTTACTGTGAAAGAAGCTGGAATTCATGCATCTGATTGCCTTCTTAGCATGATTTTTTTACCAAAATGTGTTAACTGTCAACTAAGGATGCTGGCTGTATACCAATATCCTCTAAATCTGTACAAGAATTGGGTGAGAACAAACGTTGTGTAGTTTTCTTTTGTAGCAACAAACATCATGATTTAGTTTGGGATGAAGAATTAATAGAGAAATATATATGCTTACATACTGAAAATTTTCATTTTCTTTCACTATCAAAGATGCTGAATTCATGCATCTGATTTTTTACCAAAATGGGTTCACTGTGAACTAAGTATGTTGTATGTATTCCAAAATCCTCCAAATCTGTGCAAGAATTGGGTGAGAACAAACCTTGTGCAGTTTTCTTTTGAAGCAACAAACATCATGATTTAGTTTGGATGAAGAGTTTATAGAGAAACATATAAGCTTATATACTGGAAATTTTCATTTTCTTTTACTGTGAAAGAAGCTGGAATTCATGCATATGATTGCCTTCTTAGCATGATTTTTTTCCCAAAATGTGTTAACTGTCAACTAGAGGATGCTGGCTGTATACCAAAATCCTCCAAATCTGTACAAGAATTGGGTGAGAACAAACCTTGTACAATTTTCTTTTGTAGAAACAAACATCATGATTTAGTTTGGGATGAAGAATTAATAGAGAAACATATATGCTTACATACTGGAAATTTTTATTTTCTTTCACTATCAAAGATGCTGAATTCATGCATCTTATTGTCATCTTAGCATGGTTTTTTTTACCAAAATGGGTTGACTGTCAACTAGGGATGCTGGCTGTATACCAAAATCCTCCAAATCTGTACAAGAATTGGGTGAGAACAAACCTTGTGCAGTTTTCTTTTGTAGCCACAAACATCATGATTTAGTTTGGATGGCATATATGCTTATATACTGGAAATTTTCACTTTCTTTTACTGTGAAAGAAGCTGGAATTCATGCATCTGATTGCCTTCTTAGCATGATTTTTTCCCCAAAATGTGTTAACTGTCAACCACAGGATGCTGTCTGTATACCAAAATCCTCCAAATCTGTACAAGAATTGGGTGAGAACAAACCTTGTGCAGTTTTCTTTTGTAGCCATAAACATCATGATTTAGTTGGGATGATGAATTGATGGAGAAACATATATGCTTAGATACTGGAAATTTTTATTTTCTTTTACTGTGAAAGAAGCTGGAATTCATGCATTTGATTGCCTTCTTAGCATGATTTTGATTGTCATTTTCATTATCTTTTACTGTTAAAGAAGCTGAATTCATGCATCTGAAGATTTAAGATCCAAGATGGCAAATTTTGATTGTGCTGTGATTGGATTGTTTAGTGGCTGTCGTTTATGTTCTTAATTGGGCTGTGATTAGAAAGAGAGGGCTCGAGTGGAGATCTGGAAACCCATATAGAGACATCTCGTTTATAATAAATTATTATTATTGTTGTTCTTGTCGCTCTTGCTGTTGTTGCTGATGTCTCTTTATGTGCGTTTGCTGAAGAGAAAGCAGGGATGAGAGAGAGATGAGGAAAATGCCGCTATGTTAGCCTGGTGTATCCTCATTCTCTACTATTGGATGAGAGAGATGAGGAAAATGCCGCTATGTTAGCCTGGTGTATCCTCATTCTCTACCATTCTCTGTTTCCATTTCTGGCTTCTATATTTGGTTTCCTTCCACGATGACAGTTCCTTAAAACTACACTTGATATGAGCCCCTTCTTATTTTACTTATTTTTCTTATATTTGGTTTACTGTTGAACTAAATTATTGTTTTTTTTCATAGAGCAGTCACCCAGATCAAGGAAATTCTGTTGATCAGCACTGAAGCTACTCGAGGGGTATGGATCTGTGGTCGGCGGCCTCTAGTTGTTGTTGTTATGTTGTTCTTGTTGTTGTTATGTTCTGTTTTGTTGTTTTAAGTAGTTGTTGAGATATTTGGGATGTTAATTACTGTATTTGTTAATTATGATGTTAATTAAGCGGTGAATTTGGACGATTAATGGACTATGTGTGAAACTTTATTATCTTAATTAATTCTTGTGTTTGGTTGTGATTTGCGCATTAATATGCCTGAAATTGGTTGATTCAGTTGTGAATTAGTTTACAGGTTTTTTAAATGAAATTGTGAATTGAAATCGAATGAAAAATTGGAGCAGGAAAAACCAACGAGCATACACCGGCGTTTCATAGAACGCCGGTGTATCTAATTGTTTAGCTGAAAATTTCGTTAGAGAGGCGTTTCCACACAGGCGCGTGTACCAGTAAGTTGCAGCACTCCTAAGCTACACCGGCATTTTATAAAACGCCGGTGAATATCTATATGGCGGCGGTTTATGACACGCCGGTGTTTGTAAGTAGGGAAAGAAGGGCGCTTAGAAACAAGCATACACCGGCGCTTTACGACCGCCGGTAAATATTACACATTCCCCGGCGTTTGTACAATCGCCGATGAAAAGATATATACCGACGGTATGTGACCGCCGGTGAATGTATATTGGGGGAAAGAACAACACCCAGAAATCACCATATACCGGCATTTGCCTGGCCATCGGTGTATTTTAAAGATATACCGGCGTCCAGTTAAAACGCCGGTGAATGTGCCTATCTTTCCGCGACGCTCGATTCGGCGGCATTTGCACTGGCATTTTTATAAACACCGGTAAATGTTTCACCAGCATAAAAAAACGCTGGTGAAGGTCTAAAAAAACGCCGGGGAATAGGTTCTGTGTTGTAGTGACGACTCAAATCTCACCATGTCGCTAAAGGATATACACAGGAATTTGGGGTCGACTATGCAGAGGTTTTTTCTCCAGTTGCAAAACTCACGCCTGTTCGTATTCTTATCTCTCTTGCATCCATTTGTTCTTACCTCTTCATCAGCTTGATGCCAAGAATGCATTTCTCATTGGAGACTTGAAAAGGTGGTGTATATGCAGCAATCTCCTAGTTTTGAGCGACTGGGGGTGAATCTTGTATGTTCTCTTAAAAAGTCTCTTTATGACCTCAAACACTCTCCTCGAGCTTGGATTAAAAAGTCCGACAAAGCTGTGTACTCTTATAGGATCTCAAGAAGTAAGACAAACCATTCTCTCTTCACAAAGAAAGGAAGCAAATGCATTATTATTTTGTTAGTCTATGTTGATGATATCATTAACACAGGCAATGATTCACAAGATATTGCATACATCAAGCAGCGGTTAACACAAACATTTCAAACAAAGAATCTTGGTCTGCTTCGATATTTCCTTGGCATTGAGGTTGCTCACACAAAGGATGATATCTTTTCTTTCTCAAAAAAATATGTCCTTGATATTCTTACTGAGACAGGAATGTTTGGATGTCGCCCCGGTGACACACCTATGGATCCCAATATTAAGTTATCCTCCTGCTCCAATGATGCATCATTCTCTGATCTGGGACGATAGCGTAGGCTAATTGGCAAACATATATCTCTCAGTCACTAGGCCAGATATTGCCTTTGCAGTTAGTCGAGTGAACCATGCACCGATCATCACTCATTGAGAAGCAGTGGTTCACATTATTTGCCATCTTAAGAAAGCCCCAGGGCAAGGACTTCTCTTCAGACCTGGTGATTCTCTTTCTTTACGAGGATATTCTGATGCTGACTGGACAGGATCGGTTAATGATAGACGCTCATCTAGTGAGTACTTTGTATTCTTTAGAGGAAATCTCATATCTTGGAAAAGTAAGAAACAACCCGTGATAACCAAATCAAGTGTAGAGTTTGAATACCGAGCCATTGGGCATTTGATTTCCGAAGTGTTATGGCTCAAATCTCTTCTTCGAGACTTGACAATCCCTGTGTTATTCCAGTTCCTCTCTACCGTGAAAACAAAGCTACTATGCATATTTCTGAAAATCCGGTGCTTCATGAGCGCACAAAACATATCGAAGTTGATATTCACTTCGTTCGAGATGAGTGGGAGAATGTTATTTAATTTTCATATGTCTGGTCCGGTGAACAACTTGCTGATATCCTAACTACCTCCTAAGTATTTTTCAAACTTTCTTGAGCAAGCTTGACTTCGATAATATCTACGCAGCAGCTTGAAGAGGAGTATTAAAGTAGTCTTAGTATTAGTCTCACATCTGAAATAAACTTAGACTGCTTTTTGTACTCTCCTATATATAGGAGGCAATATATTCAGATATCAGTATCCAATAAAGTATTCTTTTCAATCTCTATACTATCAATTTACAATTAGAAGACAGAGTATGCTTAATTATAATAAATAATACTAGATATATAATCATCGTACTTATGTGATAAAAAAGACGTATCTTAGCATACTGTGAACCAAAATAGCGAACCAACTAAGCCGACCCAATGATACCTAGTTCGTGGTTCACTCAGTTCATAATACCACCGTCCATGCCCAATGTTATTTATTTTGTTTGAGAAAAATTTGTTGGTTTGTTAGTTTTTTTATATATTTTTCTGCAGGTTTTCAAACTGAAATATAGTGATTTTTTTGTCGGTTTCTCTAAGTGAAATATTGCAATTACTTTCTTCTCAAGTTTTTTCTAACGTAAATATTGCGATTATTTTTCGCAATAGGAAATCGCTAAAAAAAGCGATCTAGATCGCGAACGAATCTGAATTGGATCGTGCAAACCAGATCATGATTCGTTATGGGTAACAACGAATTAGGTAACACTGAGCCTACCTCCTACAAACTAGAAATTTATAAAGGGTTAAAGATGAAATGATACCTAACTTTATCCTAATTCCCAAATAGCACCCAGACTTTATCCTAATTTCCAAATAGCACCCAAACATAAACTTGTTAAGAAGGGTGTGAAATGTTGCAATTGCCCTAATCTCTTTATACAAATTACAACTCATCACCATCTCCACCACCAACCACCTTCTCCATTATCTCCAACCACCATCTCCACCACCGACCACCATCTCCAACCACCATCTCCACCACCGACCACCATCTCCAACCACCATCATCATCTTCAACCACCACCGACCACCATCTCCACCACTAACCACCATCTCCACCATCTCCAACCACCATTTCCACCTCCTCCGAAGCCCATCACCATCACCTTCACCTCCACCAAAATTTAAAAAAAACAAAACAAGAAAAACTGAAAAATGAAGAACTGAAAAAGGATGAAGAGAAATTAAAGAGGCATGAGGTTATTTTTGTAATTTCACACTATTTCAGTTCAAAAATTAACAGATGTGCTTTTTAGTCCTATTTTAAAAACTTCAGGTGCTATTTGGGTATTATAAAAACTTTGGGTGCTATTTGGGAATTAAGGTAAACTTTGGGTGCTATTTCGTCCTTCACCCATTTATCAATTACTAAATCGTGAACTCATACCCATTTATAAATTACTAAATTGTGAACTCATACCAGTATTGTGAACTGAGTGAACCATGAACTAGGTAACATGGGTCTACATTTGGCTGGTTAGTTGTACTATTTTGAGTTAATATGAATCATTAAAAACTTGTATTAATAAAATTTTCATTAATTTTTATATTTTCTCTACTTTCCAATTTTATTCTATTACTTTAATTTTTTTTATAGGGTGTTGTTTTTTCCTGCCTTAGCCTGATCGAAGTCCTAAAATCTAATCACTGGCCTCCTGCTTCACTGATAGGTAAAAAAAAATGGATACATGTTGAACATGTGTTAATGTGTGATACACATGCAAATTAGTACCTTAGACATGAGTAATTAACCCTACATATTACACATTTTCTTGTAGAAAGGTTAAGAATTGATGTATAATTTATACCTGATTTTATTACTCTTTTTACACATTAAAATTATGAGTTCACGTTTATTTCTTTGAATTTCCTCTTCTTTCTACTAAATTATATATATTTGTTTATTTTTGAAGGAATGAGATGAATGTTAGGATTAGGGACTCAAATACACAAAGTCACAGGGCTTGGAGTTGGAGAAAGAGAAGACACAAAGCAATACAAAAAAGGAGCAACAACAGCACCTAGAACTTATACGACTGTTTTGAACATGAAGATGGACGAATCATAACTTTTTGTTCTAAATCAAAGATGTCAGTTGTCGAGTCTTCTTCGAAACGAGTACTCATATGTCGCAAATGGAGTTCTGTAGCGCTGCACGCAGAAAAACAGCAAGTTGGTAGTCGACCACATGACCGGTCGACCGTGTCGGCGCTGATGTTATATTTTGAGTGCGGATTTCAGGTCCAATGGATTGGATTTGTATATATTTTTTTAGAGATTTGTTGGGGTGCTATATATTGATGCTGATGTGAATTCTAGGGCAATCAAAAAAATCTTGGAGGCTAAAAGAATTGGAGGAGACAACTCATCACACCATTGGAGAGCAAGAGCCATAGCGTTCATCAAGATCGTCTAGAGTTCTTCTCTTCTACTTTTCATTATGCAATCCAATACAATGTTTATAAGTTGCAAATTTATCATGAACTAATTTTATTTTTCTAGGGCTTCGATGTAGTCTAGTTTTGAAAACACGATTCGAATTTCATGTTATTTTATTCTTCTACTTTTCATTGGTTGTGTTTAATTGTTGTTCTTAATGCTTACAATTGTTTGGCCAACAATTGTTTGATTTATTGAATCATGGGGAATGCCGAGAAGTAACTTGTGATTTAGAATTATAGAATTAAACACCATTTATTGTGCGAAATTAATAATTTACCGTGATTAATGTGACTATAGAGAAATCCATAGAACTTAATGAATCTTCAAATAATTAAATTTGCAAATATAACAAATTATTAGTTGGGAAAATATTTGGTGTTATTCAAGAGAAGACATTGAATAATTAGGGAATTTTGGTCTACAACTTGGAAAAGTAGAATTTTTAGTTTCATGGAATTATGAATTGCGTGGGATTAGCAAGGTAAAATCGAAAGCCGTAGAATTATATTTGCTATTAATAAACCATAAAATTTTAGATTTTAGTTCTTTTCAATTAGTTTAGTTTTACTTTAGTTTAATTTAATTTAGTTGCTATTTTAATCAATTTTTTATTCTCCATATAGTTTGCGCACTTCGGCACTCAATAAAATAATTAGTCCTTGTGGGTTCGACAATTTTTCTTAAAACTATACTACTTATTGCGATTTTGTGTGCTTGCAAATTATTCCACCAGGAATCAATGAAAATTACATCTTGTTTTTTTTCTTGTCCTTCTTAGGAGAGTTGAAGCTCCTCAAAAGCTTCATTGGAGGCAAGAGGCTGCTTGAAAGACCCTTACCTTCTTCTCCTTCTCTTTTCTTCCTTTTAATCATAAACTCAAACAAAAATTTCTCAAAATCTATAGCAATCTGTTAGTTGCAATCACTGCTCCACCGCCGCTGCGACATCACTTCCCACTACCATTGGTTCTTCCACTACGGACCATAGTTGAATCGTCGTTGATCCACACCAACCCTCAATTGAGTGTATTCCGCAACTCGAAGAGGAGATGATATAACCGACAACCCAACTAGAAGATGAGAACGGTAAAAGTTGGTGCGTTTCAAATGGTATAGGATTAGTCGTAAGGGAGGAAAGTTGTGTGGTGAAGCCTTAGTCAGAGAACCATGAGAGGAAATCCAATGATGTTCAGGAGGTAAATTTAGTTTTATTTAATTCTGCACCTAGTCGGAATGGTGATTACGAGACTACTCTAGAAAGTGGTCAACAAAATTTTAGCTCGAGTGATGATGGAAGTTCTTGCGACATGTTACTGCTGCAAAATGAAGCGGAAGAAAGTAGTTTAAAGCAGTCCAATAGCAAGACAACTACTAGAGGCGAGTCATGTGTTTAGGAAAATGATAAAAGGACTCAGTAGACTTATTTGAGCAAAAAATTGGTTCAGCCCCAGTGGTTTGAAGGTGACAAGTGTAAACATTAGTGGCAGTCAAAAAATTTATGAGGAGATTAAATTTGCATTGCCCACTAGCAAGGTCATGGCTCATAGTGTCAAATTATGGCTTAGCGGCTGACCACCTCCTACTCGAGTACATCAATTATGAGACAGGGGGCTATGAAGGAGGATGTGAGTTGCAGGACATAAGAAAAGACGGAGTTGTTTCTCCTAGTTCACCATCAAGATTGTTGAAGGTTTCTCATGATTCAAGTTCACCTTAAACAATCAAAAATTCAGAGTCTCCATTTCCCATCCAAACCCCACCTGCTCAACAAAATTTGCACAAGACCTTCCTAATACCTGTCAGTGATTAGTTCAAGCACCCAATAATGCATATTGAATATGAGAAATGGCACCAGTCAATAGAAGATGGTTGGGGGGGGGGGATCAAATAGCCCCTATTAAAGCATTGTTTGGAAGTGCTTAGAAGTTCATAGCATGATTGAAGAAACTAAATTTTTCAGTATGGATTTTATATTTGCAATTGACCATTCTGATACTTACGGTAAAGAAAAGAAAATTTGTTATGAAGTTTATGGAAAAGGTTCAGGATACATGAGTTTTGAGCATGTCTTCTTCTCAAAACGAGGATGTTTTTATGAACCAGTCATGCTTCTCTTATGAGAGTGGGATTTTAGTTGGATCTAAAGTTAAGAGAAGGATATGTGGGACTACGAGAGGTTTAAGATTGCAATGAGATCATCAAATTCAAGTATTCATAAGAGGTCATTCAGTGAGAAAATTAGTCTAGCATGAAGGGTGAAGGTGCTCTTGAAGAGAAGGTTACCAAGATTACTATTGGAAATTCAAATAGGCTATTCGAGAAAAAATTGTTTATCCTAGAAAATGTTCCGACCATACCTATGACGATCAAGACAAAATGTTCTCTTTGTGACTTAGCTGATGATCAATCCGAAAGAGGACACTACATTGTTTTTTTTTTTTTTTTTTTTTTTGAACAAAAGTGACTAATGTCACTAGCTTCATTAATGATAGATTAACGAAACATACAAAATAGTCCAATACATAATAGGTCCATTAACCCCAAAACCTTTAACTAGTCTATTACATTAAAAATCTTTCCACCTTACAACTTTCAACATCAAAAGAGTACCACATTCCCCCATAGCCCGCTAACCATATCCTGAGTCTCTCCCCACCTCGCTGGAAGTCTCCCAGACTCGGGCTTTCAATCCTGTCCTGCCATCATTCTATCCTTGGCTTCTTCCACGCACCTGCTTGACCTGCCCAAGCCTCTATTAGAACCAACAGTTTATGAACCAACATGTAAAAAGAGCAATTATAGTTACGGAAGCAATAGTCATTCCTATCTAGCCAAATACTCCACAGAATAGCCCCAACTGAAATATCCCAAAGCCATGAGTACCCTTTGTTAATGTGATTTGATCTCCATACCCCCCAGACGTCGTTGGTGCTACTCGGAATAGTTGTCGTGTGAAAACCCAAACTAAATATCTCCCAAACTATCCTCGCTCTAGGGCAACGGAAGAAGAGGTGCGCGGTGTCTTCCTCTTCTACCAGACACCGCTGACACATTGCGTCATTCAATATGTTACGTTTCTTAAGGTTAGACTTAGAAAGAATACCGTCATTAAGAACCAGCCACATGAACGCTTTAACTTTGGGGGGGACTTTTGCCTTCCAAATGATACTTGCATGAGCATTCCTTAGACCCCAGTCGTTTAGGAACCCGTACATGTTGGAGACCGAATAGGTTTGGTTGTCCCCTATTCTCCAAATTCTCACATCCTCCTGTGATCTGTCTTGTGGCCCCCCTTCTTGCAATAACGCGCTAAGCCTAGCCAATTGTTGCTGTCCCTCGCTCGATAGGCTTTCCGTGAGCTCCAAAGCTAGGGTATCTCGCTTCCAAACATCAGCTACGAGGGCGTCCGGCCTCCTTGCAACCGCCACAATGTCGGGGAAGATAGATTGTAGGGTATTGTCACCGCACCATTTGTCTTTCCAGAATCTGATGTTGTTTCCCTTACCCAATTTGCATATCGTATTCATGTGAAAGATATCTCCAACCTTGGCGACACCCTTCTAGATACCGGACGCCTTCCCATGCGTAGCTTTCCCACCAAATCTGACAATCTTTCTTCTACGATATCTCATGAATGAGTTACTCCACCACGCTTTGCGTTGTCTGTGCATCTTCCACCACCACTTGGACAGTAGTGCTTTATTCATGTCTCTGAGATTGAGGATCCCCAGGCCGCCAAATTCCTTCTTCTTACAAACTCTACCCCACCTGATTAAGTTAATGCCCTTATTATCCTCTCGCGTACCTTTCCATAAGAACTTCCGCCTACATCTATCGATTCTATCGATAGCCCAACTGGGAATCTCATAAATCGACATGAGGTATGTAGGGATGCTACTAAGTACGGAGTTGATTAAGGTAATCCTTCCTCCCAATGATAGGAATTTCCCTTTCCAACCCGCCAGCTTTTTCTCAATCTTTTCCACTAAGGGTACCCAGTCCTCCTTACGCAGCTTACCGGGTCTGATAGGTGTACCCAAATATTTGATTGGAAACTCCTTAGTCTCGCACTGCATCAGAGTCGAGGCGATCTCTCCAGCACCTCCGTTTGTGTTGCTAAGTGCTGTGATGCAACTCTTTTGAAAGTTCACTGCCAGACCGGACCAGAATTCAAAGCATCTTAATAGAATACGTAAAGCCAGTATTTCCTCCACCTTAGCCAAACCGAACATCAAGGTGTCGTCCGCATACTGTAAGATAGAAAGGGGTTCCGTGATCCCTTTAACTTTGATCCCTTTGACTAGTCCTGCCTCCGATCCTCTTTTACTCATTTCCGATAAGCCGTCAGCGACGATGGCAAAAATTAGCGGTGATAGAGGGTCGCCCTGTCTGAGTCCTCTCTTACATCGGATCTCCCTTCCTATCGATCCATTCACTAGGACTGATGATTTGCCGTTTCTGATGCACTTCCTCATCCACATCCTCCATTTATTCCCAAAACCTTTCAGCTTTAACGCCTCGTCCACGCACTCCCACTCTACTGTGTCGTATGCCTTTTCAAAGTCTAGCTTCAGGAGGAAACCATCAACCTTGTCTTTGTTCCCTCGGAACACCATTTCGTGAGCCGATGCTATACTATCTAGAATGTCCCTTCCTTTAATGAATCCGCTTTGGGCCTCCCCAACAATGTCGTTGATAACTAAGCTTAATCTAATAGCAAGGGTCTTAGTAATGATTTTGAAAGACCCGTTAAGCAAGCTGATGGGCCGGAGGTCCCTGAACCTGAGCACTTCTGCCTTTTTCGGGATAAGGACCACATTTGCATAGTTCAGCCTCTCCATCTGTGCCTCCCCGGTGTAAAGCTCATGGAAGATATCCATCAGGTCTTTCTTGATGATTGCCTAGTATTTTGAGTAAAAGAATATCGGGAAACCATCTAGACCTGGCGCCTTATCTTGACCCAGCCTCTTAATAGCCTGAAGAACCTCTTCCTCCGTGAAGTTCTCTTCTAGTCTCTCCACTCCTTCGAGATGCTCCTCGTTCCATGTGTTCGATGTCAATTCACCTCTTATGGCCCTCTTCCTCCCCAAAAGTTCTCTGAACAAGTTATCAATATGGTCTCTAATAACGGACTCATCTTCCGTCCATTCATCTTCCACAAATAATCCCGCGATTTGGTTGTGCCTCCTTCTTCCGTTGGCCACCTTGTGGAAGAAGGCCGTGTTTGCATCTCCTTCCTTAAGCCATTGGATCCTCGATCTCTGTCTCCAATAGCATTCTTCCATTTCTCCTATTCTATAGATTTCCGTCCTACTGGCTGCAAGCTCGTCAAATTCCCCCGCGTCTATATTTCTATCCTCCTCGATTTTTTCTAACTCTTGAATTCTCCTTCCTAATCTTTCTTTTTTCTTCTTGTCATCCCCTAAACTCCTCCATTGCCCATCTCTTAAGGCACTTCCTAAGGCGACGCAGCTTGACGATCCATCTCGATATCGCATCGCTATTCGTAGTGGACACCTCCCAGGACTCCTTGATGACTCTAGAGATGTTGGGACTAAGCGTCCACGCCTTCTCAAATCTAAATTGACGCCGTTCCGCTCTTCTATGGGTCCCCCACTCTAGCACTAGCGGTACATGGTCCGAAGTAAATCTGGGAATTGATCTCACCGTTGCCAAAGGATGTAGAGTCTCCCAATCAGTGGAAACCAGAATGCGGTCTAGTTTGGCTAGGGTTGGATTAGCCTGCATGTTGGTCCAGGAGAATCTACGATCGTTCGCTTGGATTTCAATTAAACTAAGGTTGTTGATGACACTGTTGAATAGATGCCTATCCCTCTCGTTTGACCCCCTACCGTTGTGCTCAAAGGAAAATCTAGTGATGTTAAAATTCCCGCCAATGACCCACGGTCCTATCCATCTATCCCTGATGAGTTGCATTTCCTCCCAAAATCCTTGTCGCATACCAGGATTATATGGGCCGTAGACCGAAGTAACCATGTGTTCCCAACCATCCAACTTTCGTTTGATGACTAGGGACACCGAAAAATTGTCAACAAAGACTTCGGTAATATCGAACACCTTGGCGTCAACTCCTATAGCTATCCCCCCCGACATCCCCCTAGCTAACTTAACCTGCCACACGAAGTCTCTAAGTGATCTTACTCCCACAAAGGCATGACCTTGTTGAACCCCTATCTTAGTTTCTTGAAAGGCGCACAATATTGGATTAATCCTAACTACCGTGTCGTTAACTAATCTAGCCTTGACCTTGGACCGCATCCCTCTCACATTCCAGAAGATGTAACTCATTGGGAACAATCACAAAAAGCGTCTATCCTACCCTCCAAACCTAGACAACCTATAGGCTTAACCTGTAGGCTTCCTCCCTGATAATTCTGACTCTATTACATTGCTTAATTCCCGAAGCACCCATATTTAAACCGAACATACAAGTGTAATAAAGAAGAATATCATCGGAAATAAAGCTAAGAATTGAAGACTCACCTCCGCAGGCTGACATTGGCTCCTTGGCCTTGGCTGCCGATCTGATCAAGTCCTCCTCTCTAGGTCCTTTAGCTCCCCACCTGTCCATTTGCCTTTTGCTCTTTCTAATTGACTCCTCAGCTCCCTTCAATGCTTCGCCACCCTCACTTTCCCCGCTCTCCTGAATTACTGGAGTTAGGGCCTTAACTTCGTTCTCCCACTTCTCAAATTCGCCGTCCGAATCCAAACTTTCCTTTCCCACATCGTCAAGAGCTCCAATGATGCCCTCCTCCGAAGAGACATCCTCCACTAAAGCTGGGTCTGTCTCCCCGGCCCCCAAGACTCCTTCCTCTTCTGATCTGAGTTCAGGTCCTTCGCCCTCCGGCAATCCGGCATCCGAGCCTCCCGCAGCAACCAGTACGCCGCCCTGAATTCCCGAACCCTCCCCTTGCTGTCCCACGAATGCATCCATGGGCTCCCTATCGACACCTTTGGCCCACGGGCCCGGCCCAGCATTGATAAGAGATTGGGTAATAGTCTTAACTGCCAAGTCAAGAGCTGCTTTGAAATCTGAAGCAGAAAGGTTCAAAATTTCTGACTGTTTGCTAGTGGGACCCCCTGCCGCTAAGGCTCTCTCTACCCTAACTGCCTCGAGACTTGTACCTTTCACCTCAGTCACATGCTCATTAATGGGTCCTTTGCCTTTATACATCTGCCGAATACCCCCACCACCTGCAAGACCCGCTGTTGACAAGTCACCATCGATAATAGCCTTTCCTTTCTCAAAAGCTTTTTGTTGACTAGAGCCTAGGCCTGTGTCAGACTTTCCCATCTCAAAAGCATTTTCTTGACCTAGTCTTGTGTCACATCTTTGCTCAGGACCTAGTACCTTGGAAGATGAGTCCAAGCCAAATCGTTTTCTCTCCTCTGTCGCACGCAACCCCTCTACATCGGTCCCGCTGCCTTTTGGATCCCGTGTGGCAGAATTTGCTGAATGGTGATTTGAATCTTGCCGCACTTCATTGCCCCTCTGTTGTGGGTGCTCCTTCACACCCTCTTGTTGATGACCTGGCCTCTCCTCTGATCTGAAAGAATTCTTTTTTGGGACATCCAACGTGGCGTGAGTGTCTTCTTCCATCCCTTTCTGTGGGCACCCGGCTTCCGAATTGGAGCCCAAATACTCCGGCGAGCTCCGAAATGATACTCTCTTCTTTCTCTCAACAATCACCTTAACCTCGTATTTAACGTCTTCAAATAGCGCCACAATCACCGAAGGGATTAAGCTAACATCCTCTACTTCCACTTGTATCCTGGCGTACTCTCTTCTAAGGAGGAAATTGGTGTTTTTGTCGATGTTGATGAGGGAACCGAAACTGTGTACCAAGTTTTGAAAGCCTGATCGGACCCAACAATGAAACGGCAGATTGAATAATCGTAACCAAATCGCCGACCGCGCATCCGCTTTTAGCGCGCCAAAACCTCTTGACCATCTACTGATAGTGATGAAAAAATCCTCTCCTTCCAGACTCCCTATAGCCAAAAGTTCTCGCGTGATTTCGTCCGTCTTACAGAACACCATCAGAACATCATCCTTGACCTTAAGCACATTCCAATCTAACCTGGATATAGGCCTCACACTGTCGGACAGAAACTCTTTAATAGCCTCAATCGTTGGGAATCCGGTATGGATCTTGAGTAGCACGGAGTTGCCCAAGCGACTCTCGAAGTCGGCCATCACCGGCATCGGAATAATAACTTCCCTGATCACCTTCCTCCTCCCGTCGCAGCTTTCCTCAGACCCTGCCACAGCCGGCCTACTACACACACCAGCGACACCCACCTCCGCACTTGCTTTCGATTGCGCACTCCCCGACGTCAACCGGCGAGGGCAACTCTTCGATATGTGATCGGATTTCTTGCAAGCATAACAAAACCAGTCGTTGGGGCAGTCGTGAATGGTGTGACCCTTCTCCGCACACTTGTGGCACAGGGACATCTTCCTGGCCACTGCTTGATCTGAAGAAGCAGAGGTGGAGTACTTCGCAGCTTTCTTCTCCTCCACTCTAGCTCGCTTGGGTTTGACAAGGATCCATTCCCCATCGTCATCTACTTTCTTCACCGGTTCATCTATAACCGGTGCTCGCCCTTCCCCTCTCTCCCCTACCCTCTCGACAGCCCTAAGGCCTCTCTTTGATGCCTCTAGATATGACCCCCTAGCCTTCACTGTATCCTGTCTCGCAAGCCTATCCCTGTCGATTGGGCTTCTGTCTTCTCCCCTCACCGCAGCTCTATGCTCATGGTGAGAGGGCTTCTTCGACTCCAGGTCTCTATGGCCTGGGCACGAGGCGCGAGCTGGAGGAGCCGTCTTCATCCTCGCTTCGTCTCTGATGGAGGGTTCCCTGAGGTGGCCCGTCTCCCTGTGGTGAGTGCCTGTGACGCTGAAGTGGGCACCATCATCCTCTCTCCCTCTCTTAGCCATGGTGCGGGGGGGGGGGGGGGGAGGCGTTGGATTCGTAGCTTCTGTGGAAGCGTTTGGAGGAGGAGTGGTAGCTTTTGTTGTTGTTGGGAGTTTTCATTGTTTTTTTTCTGGTAGGACACTACATTGTTGAGCCAAATGTCTTGCTTGTCCTTAAAAGATTTCCATTTGATCTCTTTATTTAAGTCGAAGCATAACAACCCCATGGCCTATGTCCATAGTGTTTTCATCACTCATGAATGTGAATTGGCAGACTTTCATGGAGGTCCTAGCTGGCTATTGAGTTTTTGTAGCAAGAGTCTGTTTTATGTTAATGAAGAATGAAAATGACTGGCAAATTGACACGTATCAGAGAAGGTGGTAGGCGAAATGAGAAGTAAAAGAAGCTTGCACTGGCATTGCTCTTCAGTGACTATTTGCAATGGCAAAGTGACACTTGGTGGTCGGCCACCACAAGTTCAGTTTGTTGGCCTGGAGCTGAAGAAACTTTGTTCGTTCAATGCATACTCTATGCTTGCTCTAAATGGTTTTGTGCTTAAACCAAAGCTTATATGTGTAGTACTTGCTAAGGAAAAGGATGAATGTGGATGGCTATTAGAGCTGTGTTTGTATAAGCAGCTAGAATTTGCTATGTCCACTCATATTTCTAGAACTTCTCATGACAAATTGTTGCTTGATGGACGACTCACCCACACCATGTTTCACTCTAATATCACTACCAAAGATTATTGTGGTTAGTATCTGCTGGAGTCTATTTGCAGCATTAATGCACACCATGTTTCACTATAATATCACTACCAAAGATTATTGTGGTTAGTATCTGCTGGAGTCTATTTGCATCATTAATGGAAGGTTCGTACAACTTTCGTCGATATAACTCCAACAATTCCTCCATAACTTTTCTATTTCCGGTTTCCACCAAAGTTCAGCAGCAACTACTTGATGTGATTGTTAAAATATGCTTTCAAACAAAGATTGCAAACCAAGGTTCACAAGTGATAAGCATAAGAAAATTGTTCTTTCCATGCATTTATTTTTGAACAATTGGAGAGCTTATACTCATCTAGTAGGCAGTTATTTTTTAAGGAGCAAAATTCTTCTTGTTGTTTACACAGATATGAGTGAAACATTGGTGAGAAGAGCCTCAACTTCGACATAGATGGAGATCCAAGTGCAGTGGGTACTTTTCATGTCGAAGTGGCCATTCTTAAAAGGGTTTATCCCTTTTGACCTTAAGGACAAGGTCAATTTTAATGGGGATGGCTTGATTGGTAAAAAAATAATGGACACGTGGTAAACATGTGTTATTTGTGATATACGTGCAAATGAGTACCTTAGACATGAGTAATTAGCCCTATGTATTAAATCTTATCATGTACAAAGGAAAGAAATTAATGAAAATTACATCTTATTTTTCTCCTTGTTCTTAGGAGGATGAAGCTCCTTGAAAGGTTCATTGGAGGCAGAGGCTACTTAAAACCCCTTATCTTCTTCTCCTCCTCTTTACTTCCTTTTAAATCATAAACTCAAACAAAAATGACCCAAAATATATCGCAATCTGTTAGCACACAAAAGAACCCTATCATTCGCCTAGCTATCCATAACCTTGTTATCTATAAGGAGAAAAAAAGGTCATATGTGTTTCTCACTCTCTCCTTTTCAATCTCAATATTTTTCGATATTTATTAAAAGATGATTTCTGTAAGAGGAAAGATATGTTTAAGGAGGTTGATGTAAAACGTAATCCTAAATAGAGAATTTCGAAGAATCTTAAAGGCTTAATTTACCAACATATAGTGCGGAACACAGTTAGAATTTTAAATAGTTAATCGGTTTGATGGTTTTTTAAGAATTAAATTAAGTTTAACAAGCCCAATTAATAATTCAGTTCTAACAATCAATAATTATATTTCTAAGCGTTCTTAACAAGTAAAAAATACAATATTGATTCGTACTCTAATTAGGCAAGTGGAATACTCAATCTCAATATTTGTGATCGACAGTTAAATTAAATAATATAATAGAGATGATAATGCAGTATAACACAAATATTTGAAAAGTGGAAAAATTATACCAGGGTTCGAAGCAACTAGTGTTAGATCTCAGGTTGGCAGAAGGGGAGAGGAGCAGCACAGCGGTTGATGGGGGCCAGCGAGAGGGCGGCTGAGGGGACTCGATGGTGGCTAGAGGCAAGGAGCGGGGGTTGAGGTTGCGCGCACGGTGGCGAAGCACGGGCGTCGAGGCAGCGGTGGGGTCGCAGGCGTCGGGGTGAAGGCGAAGGGTTTGTGGTTTTCCGGAGGTGGTGCAGTATTTTCGGTGGCATTGTTTTAAATTTCCTCCGGTACGGCCGAAATTTTGTTTCGGCTAGCTTGTTGATACGAAATCACATATTTTATACTCTACATCGTTTTGGACCGAAATGTGTAGATTTCAGCCGAAACTATCGAAATATTTGCCGAAATATTGCCGAAATTGGCAAAATATCAACCGAAAAAGACAAATATTATTGTGAATATATTTAAAAAAAATTGTTTTACTTTTTGCATTTATGTCTTTCAATATAGGACCTTAAGCTAAAATAATGTGAGGTTTGTATCGCTATTGTTTGTATATATGCAATGTCAAGTAAGTTTATTAACTAATACATTTTTTCTAATTAATGCACATTCAGTTTAGTTATATACTTATATTACATTCTCTTTTATATTATTGTTAAATTATGCAAAAATTTACCGTAATTGATTCATGTTATTGTTACATTATTTAGTATTTTATATGATAAATGACATGTAGGACATATAATATCTTATTTAGTAACAAAAAAAATATTTATTGAGTATAGGAAATGAACATCCGATATGATCACATTTCCTCGAGATATCCTCCGATATCTCCGATCCGAGATGAAACACCCATTGCCGAGACGAGTCCGAAATCCGAGATTTAAAACCATGGTCGGTGGGGTGTTTGGAGTGGAGGCGACGGTGGTGGCGAGGTCGAAGATGGAGGCTAGGGTTTCAGTTGGAGCTTGGCGGAAGAAGAAGAGGAGAAGGTGGTGGAGGAGGTCGACGGTGTGGAGATGGTGCTGGCGATGTTGGAGGTCGCGGCAATGAAGGGGTTGGGTTTGGTCGGGAGTTGGAGGAAGAAGGATTAGGATTTGGACTTGGGGATTAGGATTTTGATTTAATTGATTTGGGGATTTGGGGTAGTTTTAGAGTTTATCACAAACCCTAAAATTTTATTAGAATTTATCACAAACCCTAATAAGTTGGATCTCAAATGTATCACACAAAGGAGAGATGAAGAACAAAACTCAACACAATAATTTTTTTAATCAAGAATAGCATACTTTCTCATTAATCTCAAGGCCTATATATAGGCTCAAAACAAATCTTGATACAAATCTCAAAATATTCTAAAATCTCAGAAATATTCTAATGCATAAAAAAAAGATTACATATGGCTATAATTATCAAAAACAAATATGGTACTGAAATAAAATACTAAACTAAATAGAATGGATGTCCTTATCAGAGGTACAGTAAGCAATATTGGGTATTTGAGTGTTGATTGGATTAGCTTAATTTATATGAATTTAAAGTGTGGATTTGTTAAAGTTGATGTTGACGAGTTAACTGTTAAAATCTTAAATTGTTAGAATTTGGAATTTAAATTGTTGAAATTTCAAATTTAATAATGTATATAAATACATAAAATATAAATATTAACATGTATTACATCCAGCATACCCCTTGCAAATATCATTTTCTTTCCTTTCTTTGGGGTGACGTATTGTAGCCATAGGCAGTGCAGTGTATCTACAAAAATGAGATATGGATGTTATATGATGGACACACACAATTCTTATAAACATAGGACAAGGAGCAGGCTATATATATCATATTTATTTATTTGCTTATGTATAAATTGGATCATATGGGTTACTGACACCACTAAATGTTGATTTAGATGTAAATTTGAACTGTTGGATTCACATCTTGTACAAGTTAATACCCACTAAATTATAATGGTATTTTTTTTGGTAGGATATCCAATAGTAATCTCAATTCTCTAACCTTAAGTAATCATAATGCCTAAGTTATTTTCATATTCCACGACCACTTCTCATAGCACTATTTTTAATCACTCTTATCTCACGACCATATTATTTCTCTCTCACCCAACAATGCAACTATGATAAGGATGCCAGCCAATGTGGATTGGACATGCCATTTAGGTCAGGTTTGACGCGAACGCAAATTTGGCATGCCAAATATGTGTCAAGCATGTGGTGAAGTTGACTATGTACCCAACAAGGACACATGAACCATTTTTGAAGTGTCGGTGACTCAATGCAGCACAAGTTGTAAAATTCAAGGATTGCAGATCTGCTAATTGATAAGTCATTGTATCAATTTGTTGGACTACTGAAATCACATCTTAGATCATATAAGCTACTTCCCGCTAACTTATAATGGTACAATTTTTTGAATATACCAAATAGAGTTCTGTAAGCTTAACTATCAAACCCGAACTTTAAATAATTTTTTTATTCCTAAACCCCTTCTCGGATCACAATTTCATCTCTCTATCTCACAACTCTATTTTTCTCTTTCACAACAATGCAATTATGGCACCTATACAGTTCAGATTGGGGAGGAAGATCGGAATTAGAAATAGACATAAGAACAAGGATATGGGCACGCGTAAGTAGGAAACAAAAAATATCTATTCTAGTTCTATCATCAGCTATGGGTTCGAATCTAAGAGAAATTGTACATAATGTTTGTTACCCTGAAATTTTCTTGCCTTTCTCGAATGATAAAGGAGAAAAGAAAAAAAAATGGCTCAAAAGAAAATATTATTTTGGTGTTTTATCAACAATTTGCGTTTGGCATGTTAAATGTGTTGATCTAGTGCCAGAGTTGAATATTTACCACACAAGGACATAGACCTATTTTGAAGTGTTGATGTCTTAATGCAACATAAGTTGCAGGATTCAAAGATTGCGGATCTACTATTTGTGAAGTTTATATGTCAATCTGTTTTAGTCAATCCATACAGCTAATCCAATGAATTCAGGAGGAGCTTCATCTAAAATTAAATAATAATAGTTTGTATTCGAGAAGATCCAAAGTATTGTATCATATTGAAGGAATACTATTATATTGTAATATTAAGGAATAATTCATTAAGATGATACTTCTACTAGTTATAAAGCATTATCTAACTCAAAAAAAGTAGTTCTACAAGAGAAACTTAAAAAGGACCCAATATTTTTTGTATAGCATGGGTGGGTAGACATAGTAAATAGAAATTAGACATCATCCACATTTTTAAGGAAGCCATAGTCAATGACACAGATCCAATAGGGATTATAATATGTATAGAAGGAAAAGCGTATTGGATAAAAAATCAGCCAAACTATAATAAAAATATACTAGTAAGCACGGAATGGAAACAACAAGTACAGGAACTGAAGGGTGCTCATTAAGGAATTCAAAAGCTCATATTTGAAGCACTTGCCACGAAAAAGTAAAGATCCTTTGTCCAGTAGTTTGAAAACCATCATGCCTACTTAATAATGTTGAGTTTTAACTGCGGAATAACTCACCAACGAGATGCAAGAACAATAAAATCAAAAGTAACACACAAGAAACCAGGAGATTTTTTCGAGGTTTACCTAATGCAATGGCTACTTTTCCGCGTAGAGGCCTAAGCAGTTAAAATTCCCGATTACGCTCGATTAATCCCCGATGAATCGCTAATCAAAGACTCAGCAATTTTTTTAGTGATTTATAATATTTCAATAGTTAGCGATTTAATCGGGAATAATCAGCCGATTGGTGGTTAATCGGCCGATTTTTAGTGGCCGATTAACCGATTAAATATCCCCTAATTTTCATAATCGTTTGCATTATTTGGGCTCAATCCGTCCCAAATTCAAAATTCAAACCCCTTCTGGTCCTCGCGCAAACCCAAATCCGATATATCACCGCTCTCTTCTTCCTCGTGCAAACCCAAATCCAAACTGATTATCTTCAAACCCAAACCCAAACTGATTCTCTTCTTCTTCCTCAAGCAAACCTAACCCCGACCCGCCGTCGCTCCCCCTGTACCATCGGATACTTGACCCGGCCCGCATCTGCACCTCCTCTTGTTGCTCGCACTGCTCTTCCTCTCCGATTGTTTTTGTTTGAAGGAACCGACCAGCAAACTCGACCCAACCAACATCTAGAATCCAAACTCAGCTCAAACCAACTACTCTCTTCTTTTTTTCTATAATTATATGTTCCTATTTGATAATCTCATAATAGTTTTATGTTAGGATTTAAGGTTGCTACATAATGAGGATATATCTTTTTTTAATATATATAATGGTTTTTCCGATTTAATTTCCGATTATTTTCCGATTAACCGATTAATCACTAATCGCTCCTAGATCGATTAGTTCAAAAAAACAATTTTAACTGCCTAGGTAGAGGCACTCCTACGATTTCCACTAGAAATACGAAGAATACGTTTACAAATCTCTCAAGAACTCACCACCAAGGTGTAGGGTTTCTCTCTCTATCTCTTTCTCTCAATGACGGCTTATAGATCTCTCTTTTCTTCTCTTTCTTCTCCATTATCCCTAAAATTGTACACAATATAATATATATAGGTTTACAGAACTTCTAATCTCAGTCGCTCATCAATCAGCATCGTGGCAGTCGACCGGTTCATGCCTTCGACTGTACAGGATCTAACAGAGAGTGGGTCAGTCGACTGCGCGGTCGATCGGTCATTCATTCAAGTGTACTGGTTTGCAAGAGAGAGCGAGACAGTCGACTGCGCGGTCGACCGTACTGTTGCCTGCACATGTGCGGTCAACTGTACAAGTGCGGGCGACCGCAACTTGCCTGCAGCTGCTTGCTCCACCGTCAACTCTCCTTCTCATCTGTCTTCTCTAACACCATTATCGTGTATTTGGATCCACAAACCCCAACAATCTCCCACTTCGAGACATATACACGAAGTCTCTAAACTTGTTCTTCATTCTTCTATTGGCCTAGTCTAGGCCTGTGCCTCTGCGAGTCTCCTCATCAATTAACGTGGAGACAATCCAATAGCAGTATAGCAAAATTGATGTTTCCTGCTATCCACTACCTTTATGAGCATGTCTGCCGAATTCTCTGTGCCAAGAACCTTAGAAAGCTTCAACCATTTCTTCTCAACCGTCATTCTAATAAAATGATACCTCATTTGAATGTGCGGAAGTGATATGCCGAGTTTTTCACTAATAAATTGCACTTTGACTGTCACACCAGCTCACCTATGCGTTGCTCTCTACCCAACTGTTTCATAACCTCCGAAATTCACAATGTCTTTCGTTGCTTCTGTAACTGTCATATACTCTGACTCTGCGGTTGTCTGTGCTACAACCTTTTGTAACTGCGAAGCCCAACTGACAGTTGTTCCTCCAACTGTAAATACATACCCAGTAGTACTTCTGCAACCATCACGATGACCCAAAAAATCCGCATCCACATAACCATGTATTTGCAAAGAATCTTCCCCAAAATAAAGAGAAAAATCTGAAGTACCTGCTAGATATCTAAGAATCCACTTTACTGCATCCCAATGCTGTTTACCTAGATTCTTCATGTAACGACTGACAACTCCCACTGCTTGTGTGATGTCTGGTCTTGTCGACACCATCGCATATATTAAACTCCCAACAGCTGAGGCATAAGGAATAGCAGCAATTTCCTCCATCTCTGTCTCTGTCTTAGGACACAAGTCCATCAATAACTTGAAGTGAGCGGTCAAGGGACAAGTGACTAATCTCGAACCATCCATATTGAATCTTTTCAATACCTTCTTCACAGTCCGCTTGAGATAACCAAAGCTTCTTGCTTTTTCTATCTTTACTAATCTTCATGCCGAGGATTTGCTTTGCTTCACCCAAGTCCTTCATTGAAAACTCTGAAGCCAGCAACTTCTTCACTTACAATGAACCTGCTAACAACTTCCCTTACTCTGAAGCTAGCATCTTCTCCATACATGAACCTGCTAGCAACATGTCGTCCACATACAATGCCAAGGTAACTATATCATTATCCTCATATTTACAAACTTACACACGATGATCTGTTTTGCATCTATCGAAACTTTTTCCTCTCATAAAGCAATCATACTTCAAGTACTATTGTTGCAATGCTTGTTTGAGCCCATAAAGACTCTTCCTTAGTCGACACACCATGTCTTCTTTTTCTTTTGCTTCAAAAATTGTGGGTTGTTTTATGTACAGCTCTTCTTCGACATCACCATGGAGAAATGTTGTTTTCACATCCAACTGCTCTAAGTACAAATCTTCAACTGCCACAATACTAAGCAGAACCCTAATTAAAGCCATCTTCACAACCGGTGCAAAGATCTCACTGTAATCAACACCTCTTTGAGAGAATCCTTTCACAACAAGCCTTGCCTTGTACCTTTTACTGCCATCTGCCTCATCCTTAACTCTAAAAATCCATTTGTTCATAAAAGCCCATTTTCCTGTAGGTAACTTGGTCAACTCCTAAGTTTTGTTCTGTTCCAAGGAGTTCATCTCGTCCCTCATGGCTAACTCCTACTGAATTTGAGCCTCATCCTTCAAAGCCTCCTCATGAGTCTCTCGCTCTCCTGAATCCGTGTACAGAACATGCTCATAAACAATGCTAGCTGATGGATCAAATATCTTGGTTGGCCTTCTCTTTCGTGTCGATCTTCTCAATGTGTGTATCAGTTCACCGGCCATTTCAGGTTTCCCGAATTGCTCTGGATGTGTCTGTTCGTCTTGGATAGCCTGCTCATTCCCAATAGGCTCACCATGAGCTTCCTGTGCTGCCTATGGTACCTGTACCTGCTACTGCACTATAGGGCCCCCACCATTAGGACCACCCTCAAAATCTAAATCTGAATCCAAGTCTGAACCACAATATGACTCTGAACTGGTTGTACTGTCTTGACCTGTGTGCCTGTCCTTGTATAGGATCTTTTCATTGAACACTACATTCCTGCTGCGAATGACCTTATCATCCACAAAATCCCAAAGTCTGTAACCATACTGATCGCCGCCATAGCCAATGAATACACACCTTCTGGACTTAGAATCTAGTTTTTTTCTTTCTTCCCTATTAATTAGTGAATATGCAATACAACCATAAACTTTCAAATACGAATAATTGACAGTTTTACCTGACCATAGTTCTTACAAAATGGCTCCATCAAGAGAACTAGATGGATAATGGTTAATCAAGTACACTGCTGTATCCACTGTAGTGGCCCAAAGATGGACCGGAAGACCCGTATGAAGTCTCATACATCTCATCATTTCGAGTATCATGCTGTTCATACTATCTGCTACACCATTCTCCTGTGCAGTCTTAGGAATTGTCCTGATTCCTTTGATACATTCTTTTGCCAGATAATCAACAAACTCTTTGCTTGTGTACTCACCTCCATTGTCGGACTTTAAAGCTTTCACTTTGCAACCCATCTCATTCTTAACTCTGGCCTTCTAAGCTTTGAATGCATCAAACACCTCTGATTTCTCGCAAATTGCATGAACCCAAACTTTCCTTGTAGTATCATCAATGAATGTAACGAAGTATCTCTCTTACCACCATAAGAGAATTCCTACGCTGGACCCCACACAATTGTAAGTACCAACTCTAGCTTTCTAAGCTTTTTCTTATGCCCACTCAACTGAAAGTTAACTGTCTTCTGTTTGCCCATCACACAGTTCTCACAAAAATCCATCTCAACCTTCTTAAGCCTCGGCAAAAGATTCCTGAACAAAGCTGCTTGACACCCTTTTCACCAAGGTGCCCCAATCTGACATGTCATAGAATTGAAGAGGAACTACCTGCTGATGTTGTAGCAATTATATCACAAGAATCGCCTCCTCTGAGTAAGTACAACGTGTCACCACACTTTTTTTTTTCCCACCAAACTGGCACCTATAGTCACATTCCTTTCTCCATACCTAAAAGTTGTTATGAATCCTTCTTTGTTTAGTTTGCTAGTAGAGATCAAGTTCTTCTTCAAACTTGGAATATGTCTTGTGTCATTCAAGACCAATTGCCCACCAATGCGAGCCTTCACTCTAACTGTGCCTCTACCTACAACTGGACATATTTTCCCATTGCCAACTGAAACTTCACCAAAATCACATGTCCTGTAAACCTCAAAAATATTCCTCATGGGTGTACAATGATAAGAAGCACCTGAGTCTATACACCAATCATCTTACATAATAGTAAATCCAGCAGATAAACACAATTCATCTAGATGGGGTTCAATACTTACCACATTAGCTACCTGTGACCCTGCTTGTGCTTTCTTATACTCCACGCATTGGTCTCTTTTGTGTCCCGACTTCTTGCAGTACCAACACTCACCTTCACGATGTCCGATTCTTGACTTGGACCTGTAATTCCTGCTTTGCGACCTTCCTCTATTGTTACTTCTACCACGGTTATCAGCTGACAGCGCAACAATGCTAGGATATGACACCGAAGTCTCTCCATGTCTCTTTCTTCTTGCATCATCATTTATGATGCTGCTTATAACATCCTTTAGAGTTTTTGTGTCAGTTATGGTGCTTGTAATTATCTGCTCTACTGTGCCATAACTATCAGAAAGACTGGATAGCAACAACAACGATTGTTCCATTTCCTCAAACTTTAAACCCGATGATTACATCTGATAGTAAACCATACAGATATTGTCGATGTGCTCTGCAACCGAACCCATTTCCGACAACTTCAAGTTGACCAACTTCTTTAAGTGTAGGATATGGTTCGCTGCATTCGGTTTCTCAAACATATCTGTCAAGATCTCCATTGCCTCCTTCGCAGTCGTTGCCTTCTCAATGTGAAATAGCGACTTCCTACTCAGCGACAACTGAATCTGTCCAAGTGCTTTCTGATCCTATTCCAAGCCGCCAATGCAACCGGATCGACCTCTGCCCCTGGTGGCTTCAAACCAAACAATGGATCATTTAGATCCTTCTGTCGGAGATACGCAATCATTTGGATCTTCCACATTGTGAAATATGTTCCATCGAACTCCTTGACTCTACCCTTGTCCCCTATCTCAATCAACACTACCAACGTGGTGCTCTGATACCACTTTGTAGAGTTTTAACTGCAGAATAACTCACCACGAGAAGCAAGAACAATAAAATTAAAAGTAAGAGAACAAAGAACAACCAAAAGCAACACACAAGAACACACGAATTTTTTTCGAGATACACCCAATGCAATGGCTACTTTCCCGTGCAGAGGCACTCCTGTGATTTTCACTAGAAATATGAAGAACAAGTTTACAAATCTCTCAAGAACTCACCACCAAGCTGTATGGTTTCTCTCTATCTCCCTCTCTCTCAATGACGACTGATAGATCTCTCTTTTCTTTTCTTTTCTTTTTCTTTACCATTAATCCTAAAATCGTACACAATACAATATATAGAGGTTTACACAACTTCTAATCTCAGCCACTCATCCACCAGCGTCGTGACGTCGACCGCAACTCATTGACGATCGACCGGTTCATACCTTCGACTATACAGGATCTAACAGAGAGTGGGTCGATCGACTGCGCGGTTGACCAGTCATTCCTTCAAGTGGTGTATTAGGTTGCAACAGAGAGCGAGATGGTCGACTACATGGGCGACCATACTATTGCCTGTACATGTGTGGCCGACTGTACAAGTGTGGTCGATCGCAACTAGCATGCATCTGCTGACTGCTCTGAGTTGCTTGATCTACTATCGACTCTCCTTCTCGTCTGTCTACTTCAACCCTTTTATCGTGTATTTGGATCTACAAACCCCAACAAATAAGTGCCGCACGGATAATAAGATGTGAACTAAGAAGCACAAAGACAGATATGCTGCTACAGACTGGATGCAACACTAAAAATATTTTGAAATTGCTAGTGTTGGCCATGAGTGTCTGTGTCCAACACGTGTCACAATTGAAACGGACCACACGGGTCCTATGAAGAAGTATTTGTATTTCATAGGATTTGAATAATTACAATAAGACCTTCACTTAGTTTCACCTCCTTATGGTCGACTTTTGTTGTGATTTTCTAAAGCTAATCCAATTTTCTTAGAAGTAAAATTCTCACTAGCTGATATTTGGATTTTCTAAAGCTAATCCAAATTTCTTAGCTATAAAAATTACTTCCTTATCGAACTTTCACTAGCTGATATTTTATAATAATCAAGGCCGTAGCGGCACAAGCACACTGACACTTACCCCATATATATATATATATATATATATATATATATATATATATATATATATATATATATATATATATATATATATATATATATATATATATATATATATATATATATATATACTAGATTTGCCCGTTGACACGTGCCTACGGCACGTCTTCAAAATGGTGCATCTTGTTTGATCATAAAAAATAGTTTTGGAGATCCAGCAAATTAATTGAAGTAGCAAATAGAGAGCAAAAAATATATTATATGTTTTTTTGATTTTTTCGAATTATTTTTAAAATTTTAAAAGTTTTTAAAATTTTAAATTTTTAAATTTTTAAATTTTTAAATTTTTAAATTTTTTTAAATTAAAAAAAAATTATTTTCTTAATTTTTTAATATTATATAGAAGAGGGAGGGAGAGAGAGAAAAAAAAATTAAATAAATATAGGAGTTGTTTTGGGTGGGAGATTTGAATTTGAGTTTTGGAGGGAATTTTTGGGGGAAAAATATGTTTTGTAAGGTTAGATCTGGGCCTTTGATTTTTGAGGAGATTAAAGGAGAGCCACTTGATAGCTTTCTTTGTGTTTTATTATATATATATATATATATATATATATATATATATATATAATTGGGGATTTTATGGTGCAAGCGAAGATTCAAATTTCTGACCTCTTGCTCTGCTGCAATGAGATATACTAGTAGACCACACTGATACTTGCAATATTTTATATGGCACATGCACAGCCAATATCTATCTTCCCTTAAAGAGTTTCATATGGCACATCTAGTTCTTACTGCAACTAAAACTAACTACCTATTAAAATTCCCTGCCAAACTCGACCTAAGTAGTACAGTACTCTAAACAATTCTTCCTTAATTACTTTCCAGCATAATCAATTGCATTCAACGAGCAACAAAAGTCAAATATTACGACCTTCAAATGAAACTGAACATTAACTCTAGCATAACTAAAAAATCCCAAATTATTTCATCAATTCGATCAAAACCCTAGAATTGACAACATGCTACGCACCTTCAGGGATGGGAGTACAAATGACACGGGAGGCCAAGAAAATCAACGGTCCAAGAACGAAGAGGAAGAGGAGGAGAATCACAGGAGGGCGGCAACCGCCGCCTCCGCCGGCGCCGCTACCGGTCCGGTTGCGCTTGGCCGTCGGCATTGGCAAAACAGATCCAAACCTGAGATGAACCGCAATGCGGATTCTTTGAGACCAACTGAATGTGAGAAGTAACGAATTGGATGTTTGGAATGCTTACCGAACAGTTTGTGTTAGGATTTGGATTTCGACCAGCTCGAGATCTCGTCATTAATGGAGAAGAAGGGGGTTAGGGATTGAGAGGGATTGAGAGAGATAAGAAGAGATCTGAGATTGGAGAAGAAATCACAATTTTCTATTACTTGAAAAAGGAAAAAGAATACAACGATATTTTATAGCGGGGAGAGAATTTGTTACGCTAGACGACAAACTCAACTACGTGCGAAGCGCACTACTCTTCCCGCTCTATTACAGTTTAAAAAACACGTGCACTCTACGTAAACTACTGATATAGCTGATACTATCCGCTGATTACACTCTGCCTCCTTCTGCAGTGAGCTATGGCTTCCCGATGGCTTCAGCGATTACTCCGGCGACGGTTGGGACTCCGGCGTCCCTAACAATTCCACCCCCCTTAAAAAATGAGCTTGTCCCCAAGCTCAATACCATAAAATCTCCGTCGTAAATCATCTTTATGGTGGGTGAATGCTGATCGACCTCCTGAACCGGTGGAACTACCCATTTGTCCGAAAGCGTCATGCCCATCATCTCATATATCTTCCCACTCAAGTCTGTTGGATTACCCGGTGTGAAGCCACTAGAAATCAAAGCTGTGTCATACAAAAGATCAATTGCCTTCAGCGCCTCAGGATCATCTGGACTTGCCTTGGAAGCGATATTTAGGTCTCTAATAATGGGATGCTTGGATTAATTTTGAACACTCTTCGCCCACGCATGAAGTCCAAGCAAGATGGGTCTCCAAGTGATTGGGCCTTCATCAGCTTTTCCATGTTGGCCGACCATCCCAACTTTGCAGATATAAGGACAACTGGTGAAGAGCTCAGATGATTGGAAATGTGGATAGCTGTAACCTTATCTCCCAACCTTTTCTTTATCCAGTCACATGTCTTCCCAAATTCTTGCTGGATTTCTTTCTCCCTCTCCTCATCCTTGCCACCTAAATCGAGGTCTTCCTTGCTGATATCAACAAAGTTCTTCTCCTTGTATGCTTTAAGGTTTGTGATAGCAACCTCATTAATTGGATCAACTAAAAACAATACCTCGTAGTCCTTCTCTACAAGCTTCTCAAGGAACGGAGTATTTTTTGCATTTGTCACACTCTCTGCTGCCATGTAGTAAATGTGCTTCTGTTCTGGCTTCATATTCTCCGCATACTCATCTAAGCTAATATACTTGTTCTCGCTCTGAAAGGAGAAGAACCGCAGCAATGGTGCAAGGCGCTTATGGTTTGAGTGGTCTTCAATGCAGCCAATCTTCAAGTTTTTGCCAAAGTTCTCCCAGAACTTATCATAGTCATCTCTATTTTTGCTGAGAGAAATTCCCAATATCATGTCGAATGCCTTGCGAACCAACCGATAGTTTCATGATGCGCACAATATGACTTTCTTGAAGGATCTCCCTAGAGACATTTAGGGGAAGGTCATTAACACTCACATCATCAAATGCTGTAACATTTGAACCGGCTATCAAAATCATTGGAAGTATCTTGTACTTGGGATATCTTGCTGACATAGAGTTTGTATTAACAAACCATTTCGCATATTCTCTTCTGGTACAAAGCTCATTAGGACCGGCATCATTATCAATGATCTTGAGTTTCTTGAGAACATGTAAAGCTTCCTCCTGGATGGGATCAGCAGCTACTGGAACAAGACAAGCAGGAGCCTCATTCTTAGCAATAGGACCCCGATTTGTGTAACTGGGCAGAGGCTGCTGGTACGCTTGCGAGCTTGGACGGCTGTAAGTACTTGCAGGCAGGCGAAATCCTCCGACTGATGTATTTGAAAATCTTTGGTTTTGCATACCAGCATTTATATTCGAATCAACAGAATTTCCAGCAGCAAATTCAGACTTTGGGTGTAGGAAATTCAAGTTATTCATATTCCTCCCTGGTATAGCACCACCATAAGATGGATTGCCTGTCATTATTTCAGATCTGGGATTTACAGAAGTACCACTATCCAAGTCAATCTGCGAACCAAAAACAGCAGAGGCCAATTCAGCATCCTTCTGTTGTCTCTCAGATTCATCCTTAGTGTTTGATTTTATCAGCTCTAGATGATTACTTATCTGCTTAGCTTCAGTTGGCTTTGTCATGAATACTTCCCATTTCTTAACTGAGGCATTTGAAAGAAAAGGTGGAGGACGACCATGGAGTAACACTTGGCCACAGTGGACACTGGAGAGAAACAACAGTTCACAAATAGTGAATTTTTGAGTGATGTCATAAACAGACTTCCTACAAGTTACCCAATCACTTCTCTCCTTCATACACCCATGACTCCACTGGTTGGCATCTTCATTAAAGAAAAAAGCAGCATACTTCACTTGTTGAGTTTCATTGACTATATCTTCCAAATTGTACCCAGTTTCTTCTTGTCCTTCATTCTCTTCCTTCACAATACTAACATTTTTCAATTTCTTAACCTCAGCCAACTCAGAAACAGGACTAGTATCTCTACTCTCTGGTTCGAGCATTTCATCAAACACTATGGATGACCCCTCACCGGTATTTCCATCAGTTTCAGAATTCAGCAATCTTTCACCATCTAATACATCTCTCTTCTTTCTGATAGTAACAGCAACATCACTCCCCTCACCCACTTCATCTTCAACAGTAGATTTGTCAAAATCTTCCAACTCAATAGAGTCAAATTGATCTATCAATTCCTTTAAGAACATGGACCAAGAAATTTCATGGATTCGTGGTTTGATGTGCCTATGGAACCATTGTGATGCTCTCCCTCTTAGATGTAGCATAGCACAGTTCAATTTTTGAGACTCGGAGATCTCATGAACGCCAGGAATCTCATAAAAATCGAAACATTTCTCTATTTCACAAATCCATTCCATTGGATCACCTTCTTTAAAAACGGGAAACTTTGGAAACTTCAGCTTAACTGGAGTTCCTTTCAAACTAGTAGAGATGAGATTAGGGTTAGTTACCTCCTTGATTGGAATTTGAGGTTGAACGATCGGGTACAAAGGAGGATTGAGCGGTTGGGAATAGGGCTGCTGTAACTTCGATATCATAGCATCTATTCTTGACAACGTTGCCTCAAACTTCCCTTCCATTTTGATCGACATTGCTTGGATCTTCTCCCTCACGTTCGACGTGCCTCCAAAGTATCGCGAATTGCCTTCAGTGAGGGATGGCTCTGATACCACATTGTTAGGATCTGGATTCCGACCAGCCCGAGATCTCGCCATTAATGGATAAGAAGGGGGTTAGGGATTGAGAGGGATTAAGATAGATGAGATCTGAGATTGGAGAAGAAATCACAATTTTCTATTACTTGAAAAAGGGAAAGGAATACAACGATCTTTTATAGCGGAGAGAGAGTTTGTTACGCTAGATGACAAACTCAACTACGTGCGAAGCGCACTACTCTTCCCGCTCTATTACAGTTTAAAAAACACGTGCACTCTACGTAAACTACTAATATAGCTGATACTATCTGCTGATTACACTCTGCTTCCTTCTGCAGTGAGCTATGGCTTCCCGATGGCTTCAGCGATTACTCCGGCGACGGTTGGGACTCCGGCGTCCCTAACAGTTTGGATCTGTTAGATCTTAATCTGAGTTTGCTCGTTTGGAAGAGAAGAGAAGAAGATTTTGGGGAATTGTCTGTTTATGTAAGGGTAAAATAGTAATTTCGAGAAGAAAATTAATGAAGAGAGAGAGATAAGTTGGGTTTAGTTGGAGATGGAGAAAGAGATCCGGGCAGGGCCATTGGAAAAGATATTTTTTTTGGACTTTTTAGTTGTATTGTTGAGAATTTTGTTGCCTACGCCACTTTTTAAAAGTATTTGCCATTCTGGGCCACTTTTCAAAGTATTAGCATTGTGGACTAGTTGTTGCCACATCAGCAGCGGCATCTTTATTTTGGAGATCGCTAATAAGAATAGCAGTTTTTTTTTAAAATGAAATTTTTATTTACTGTCGCCAGTCCTATTAGCGACCAAAGCATTTACGAAGTCGTTAGAATTAGCGACCTTAAATGAATTGTATTTAGGCACTTAGTGAAATTTGGAGAGCTTTTTCTCTCTAAGTTTTTATTTTTAAACTCTGGTCGCTACTGGAAATAGCAACCACAATAAACAGTGGTCTCTATTCCCACTAGCGACCACAGTTACTACTCAACGCTGATATAGAGAAAGAAGAGAAAGAGATGATAATATGACTTGAAAGATATATAATACTTGTCATGATGTCAATTCATCATCCACTTGTCAATTCCTAAATATACACAATGTCAATAACAAGATACACATCATCAGCAATTAATGAGAGAGAGTTGCTCTCTCATTAATTATTGTTACCGCTGATTTCGGTATGGGGGCAAATAGATGAATTTGTGGGTTCGTAATAAATCAAATTGGTCAAACCTAAACACTTCCACCGCTGTTTGGCAGGCTTCTCACTGCTGCTGTTGACCTGCACTGTAATCCCTGTTTCTCATATATATGTATTTTCTGTATATTTTCTGTATTTAAAATTTTTATAAATTAGATTTCCGCTTTCAAATTCTTTTGTTAAAATGTATTGTTGGATCTCCTATTAAAGTCTATTTTTTTAATCAATAATTTTTAAAACTAATTACGATGATTTTTATAGCCTATTAGTATTATTATTATTACGATTATTATTATTATTATTATTATTATTATTATTATTATTATCATTATTGTTATTATTATTATTATGATTTTTGTTATTATTATAACTTTGATTGTTTATTTAAAAATCCATTTCTATTGTTAATTGTAGTTGTAGTATTTCAAATAATTTCCATATTGCTATACAATTATATTTTGTTATATAAACCTACATGTTATTGATTATTTAATTTTCTTATTGGATTTCTTTTCAACCCATTACCCGCTTACTTATAATACCCTTAAACCCTATAACCCGTTTGTTAAATTCCCACCAACCCAATAGCCCTATACCAACCCGTTTGCTACACCCCAAACCCATTACCCCTTTTAAACCTAAATCCTACCCAATACCCTATATATGTATTGTTCCTCTACCCCTGTTCTTCACCCAACCCTGGCGCCACCCTCTCGACTCTCTCTTCCCGACTACCCACTCACGTCCTCTCCTCCGGCTTGCGCCACCCTCCCAAGCACCGCACACGACCGCAACTTCGCTGCGACCTCCCCCATCTCTCCCGACTCCTCTTCCTCTCCGTCCTCTGGGTGCACCCCCTGTTCCCGTGCTCCCGCCGCCGCTTTCCCCCTATTGCGCTGCTCCCCTCCAGCGACAGCAGCAACGCCAGCGTCGGTGCCTCCAGCGACAGCAGCAATGCCAGCATCGGTGCCTCTGCGATGCAGCTCACCATGCCGCGACAACGGCAGCACCAGACCGCAGCCACCTACTGCAATGCCCTCCGCCTTGAGGCCAATAGCAGACCCCCCTACCGTACTGTCCTCTCAGCGATGCAGCCATCGCAGAGCCGCCATTGCCATCACTATCTCCCTGCCGTCGCTGTGCACACCTCCTCGCCATCCGCCGTCCGAGCAGTCAGTGCACCCATTGGCATTTGTTGTTGATCATGGAGATTTTTGATCAAGTGATGTGAGTCGTCGATCGTCGTGATCTTCTTGATCATCATGATCATGTCCCCTTGGTTCTGATTCTGGCCGTCCATTGGATCTTGATCATAATGCTGGATTGGATGTGGGCCATCGATCTCCTCTTGATCATCCGATTAGATCCTAGCTGTCTGATCTCTTCTTGATCATCATGATCATGATGATCATCAACTTCTTTTGATCGCAGCCGTTCGATCGATCTTGATCATCATCATCATCTTCATATCAAGGAGATCTGGCCGTCCGATCTTATCCGATCATCTTGATCTTGATCTTTGATTTCAGCTGTCCGATTGTGTTCGTGATTGCGTTTGTGATCGTATGTTTGTGATTGGTTCGTGGTTCGTTCGTTATGTTCGTGCCTGGGAACTGTTCGCGTTATTCTTGATTTTGTGCTATTTTCGTCGTCGTCTCTCAGGCAAGTAACTTGTATTTTTTTCTTTGTGTAATACAAGTACTAAATATCACCTGTAGTGTATTTGGGTTCTAGAGAAGTTGTGTGTGAAACCCCTTGTTGATATTTTCTCCATTGTGTTGATTCGACAAAAGTTGCCTCGCGACATACATGACATGAAATAACCTAGGATTGGCTACTTTTGATGTATATGTTCATGCAACTTTGAGATTTCTGTGCTTGATGTGTTATTCGTGATATACTTGTCGAATACCTGTAAAATACCCTATACCATATTGTTTGGACATCTAGTGCACTATATTTCTTATTTGGTTATTATTTAGGTGAGTTTTATATGAACTAGTTAATCTTGTGCATGAAGGATATTTTCAGTTTTGCCGGTTTTCTCGTTTTGATTAGTATTTTAGACCCTATTAAGGTCAGTATTTGAAAATATTTTGTGAACTTAATTTGTAGAGAATTCTATCTATTTTCCAACCTTTTTGACGGATCTCGGTCGATTTTTGGTTTTCAAGTTATGTCTATTTTACTATAGTGGTGTCGAAAGATTCTCAGTTTTTATTTTTTATGAATTCTGAAGAATAATCTATTTTTATCATGATGTTAAAAGTATTATTTTGATCCAATATTTTGCATAGTACAACTAGATCGATTGGTATTTACCCTAAATTTTTATGGATTTATTTGATGAGTTTTACAACCTGTTTTATGTTTCCAAACAATTACTATACTACCAGATTTTTCTTATTGTTCAGTAAGGAACCTGATTTTCGACCCAATTCTACTTGCTGTTTGTAAAATATTTGTGAATGTGAAAGTTATTCTGTTATATCTATTTTATCACCCTTTCGGCGGATTTGGATTTCAATTTATGGTTTGTGAGATATTGTTGTTTTGGTCCTGCAGTGTTTATAATTCTAGATTTACAAAACTACTGTATCTTGATGTTTTCTGATTTTACATGACCACTCTATTTTTGTTGGAAAATTATGAAACTTTATTTTCTGTTATTATACATATAGGGGAATACCCCAAATTTTTCGTGGGATTAATTAATGAGTTTTCATGCTGTTTTCCTGTTCTTGAATACAAGCTTCTAATTTCTAGCTGAACACATTTTCTGGATTCGAATCTGTTTTGAGACTTGTTTTTCTGAAAAACCATATGACTTATATATACTTTCTGGATTCGGCCAGGAGTCTATTTTCCAGATTCTTTGACAGATCCAAGTTTGCATATTTGTAGCAACGGGAATCTCAGTTTTAGTGCAGTACTGTTTTACTGTCCTGAACTAGAAAATTCGTTGTTTTATCCTTTTATGTGTTATCTTTCGCTCGTACATGTTTATCTTGCAACTTACACTTGTTACTTGTTTGTACCATGTTATACTTGCCCTGTTCGTGATACATACATGCTTTTTTGATATTAATAATAAAATAACCAAGCCAGGGTTAAAGGGAAAGATCTAATAGTGGAAAATACAGAAACGTGTATTCGAAAGAGGATCTATAATCCTATGTGATACTTGGCTTGATATTTCATACTTGAGGCTTGATATTTCACTTGAGGCTTGATATTTCATACTTGAGACTTGCTACTTGATACTTAAGGCTTGATACTTATTACTTGAATTCTTGAGGCTTGTCCCTGAGTACACTGCCCTATATGATCTACTATGAAATCTAAAATGAAACTGTGTTGAATGTAACAATCATGTAGTAAAAGTATGAATGCATGAAGTGCTACCTAGATAGTAATAATACAAGACTTGAACATAATACTTGATCACTTGGCACTTGGCACTTGGCACTTGTACATGAAACTTGATACTTGTTCACTTGATACTTGCTACATGATACTTGATACTCGGCACTTGTCGTTTGATACTTTTTTACATGATACTTGTTCACTTGACACTTGATACTCGACACTTGTTGTTTGATACTTTTTTACATGATACTTATTCACTTGACACTGATACATGGTACTTGCACTTGTTCATCTTGTCATGCTAGTATTCTATTTTCTTATCATGCATATTCTATGTTATTAGTTAGCTTTTTTCATGTACTTGTATCCTGCACTACAAGCGGCGCGTAACTTGCATTGACAGGAATTTTTTTTTTCTTTTTCCTCTTCCTACAATTTAATAAATTGCAGATTTTGGAGATCAGGTGCCAGATAGAGTTGATGATATGAGATATTAGTGCTAGAATTTTGCTATTATTATTTCTTGTTGCTTATTTTGAATAATTGTATTTGATACTTTGATTTATTTTGTATTTAGGCAATGCGACCCAGGATATTTGACTTATTCAGATCTGGATTATTTGAGATTATAATATTTTTGTTTCAAGTATTCTTGTTGGTATTTTGGTTCATATATGCATACTTGGTTGACTTTTCTTGCTTCTGAATCTGATTATTCTTGTGAAATGTTGCAAAGATTCCTGACATCTTATGGATGATGAAAATTACTCGCTGGCCTTAGTCATGCATCCGTAATTCCTATTCTCTTTTTGGGAAGCGGGGCATGACAAGCACAAAGTTCGAAACACCGGGGTTGATCCAGGCGACGAACCCTCCAACGCTCTTGTTAGTACTCAGAAAAGAATATGAAAGAGCTTTAAGTTGGCAAAGAGTGATCACCTTGTAATGGTAGGAGGAGGGGGGTATTTATAGTCGTCATGGGGATCTATTTCGAGATAAGAACAAATCTCTACTCCCTGGTGTGGATGGATAGAAGTGGTTAGAACCACCTTCTAGGGATAAGGACGAATCAGGATTTCTCCATATCCTTTTGAACTAGCTCGTAGCGGGTTGGGACCCGTATCCAATTGAATAGATCCGTTTATGGGTTATTATGCCCTGGAGAGGAGACTCGGTTTCCATTTTGGACCTATTTTGTACATGAAATTATCATTTTGCCCCTGTAAGCTTTAAGATCCGTGCCCGATTTGAATGATCCCGATTTAATCCCATTTTTAGCCATATCATGAGCTCCCCACTCTCAAAGACTGTGTGTTACAGCCTTTGGGGAGAAGTTTTGTTGTTTCGATGGCGTACATGACTTTATCGGAGTTCTAACAGGGAGTTTGAATCTTGTTTAGGGAGTAACGGTGTTTTTCTATGCGGGAAACATGCCCAAAATCGTTCTTTGGCTCTTTTGGACTTTTGGTAATTTTTCCCGATTTTTAACTATTATTCAAATTATTTATTTAATTTTGCAAAGTGGTGATCTATTTTCAAAGAGCACTAATTAACCGTTCTAATTAATAATTATTTATCTAGGGGCTCAAAAATATTTTCCCGAATTTATAATTATTTTTTAGAATTTTTAATTAATTTTTCTGAATTTTTAATCATTTTTTGTAATTTTTAAATAATTAATTCGAATTAATAAATAAGAAAAAGGATTTAATCACAGTATTTATGACGTGGCGTGATCTGGGATGTCTATCAGCCTTTTGCGTGAACTTCTGAACAATCGGATGGCTCCTCTTGTGCACAGGCATTTTTTCCTCGTTTGGAGGTCGGTGGCAAGAGCGCTCGGCACCAGTTGTTGACCCCCTTTTGCCACTTCGGTAGGTTGACACGTGTCTGGGTAGAGGCCAAGGTCGAGGGGGTTCGGCAAATGCTGCCGAGGTCGAGAGGGACCTCGAGAGGATGACACGTGTTAAGTTGACCGTTGACTGTTGACCATTGACCAGTCAAATAGTTTTCTCGTGTTTGGACGTCGGTGGCACGAGTGCTCGGCACATGTTGCCGAAGTCCAGGAGAGATTTTTTCTCACATTTGGACGTCGGTGGCACCAGTGCTCGGCACACGTTGCCGAAGTCCATGAGAGATTTTTTCTCACATTTGGACGTCGGTGGGACGAGTGCTCGGCACACGTTGCTGAAGTCCAGAAGAGATTTTTTCTCACGTTTGGACGTCAGTGGCATGAGTGCTTGACACCTATTGCCGAAGTCCACGAGAGATTTTTTCTCACATTTGGACGTCGGTGGCACTAGTGTTGGGCACCCGTTGTCGAAGTCCATGAGAGATTTTTTCTCACGTTTGGATGTCAGTAGCACCAGTGCTCGGCACACGTTGCCGAAGTCCAGGAGAGATTTTTTTCTCATGTTTGGACGTCGGTGGCACGAGTGCTCGGCACATGTTGCCGAAGTCCAAGAGAGATTTTCTCTCATGTTTGGCCATGGGTGGCACGAGTGCTCGGCACCCGTTGCCGAAGTCCAGGAGAGATTTTTTCTCACATTTGGACGTCGGTGGCACGAGTGCTCGGCACTCGTTGCTGAAGTCCAGGAGAGATTTTTGTCTCACATTTGGACGTCAGTGGCACGAGTGCTCGGCACACGTTGCCAAAGTCCAGGAGAAACTTTTTTATCAGATTTGGACGTCGGTGGCACGAGTGCTTGGCACATGTTGCTGAAGTCCAGGAGATATTTTTTCTCACATTTGGACGTCGGTGGCACGAATGCTCGGCATACGTTGCCGAAGTCCAGGAGAGATTTTTTCTCACATTTGGACGTTGGTGGCACGAGTGCTCGGCACACGTTACCGAAGTCCAAGAGAGATTTTTTCTCACGTTTGGACTTCGGTGGCACGAGTGCTCGGCACACGTTACCGAAGTCCAGGAGAGATTTTTTCTCACGTTTGGACTTCGGTGGCACGAGTGCTCGGCACCCGTTGCCAAAATCCAGGAGATATTTTTTCAAACATTTGGACGTCGGTGGCACGAGTGCTCGGCACACGTTGCCAAAGTCTAGGAGAGATTTTTTCTCATATTTGTACGTCGGTGGCACGAGTGCTCGGCACACGTTGCCGAAGTTCGGGAGAGACTTTTTCTCACATTTGGACGTCGGTGGCACGAGTGCTCGGCACACGTTGCCAATGTCTAGGAAAGATTTTTTCTCGTATTTGGACGTTGGTGGCACAAGTGCTCGGCACACGTTGCCGAAGTTCAGGACATTGACAGGTGGCGCGCTGACCGTTTGACTGTTGACCGGTCAAAGGCCTGTTGAGTTTCTCCACTTTCTTGTCGTCTTGTGGAAAATGGGCTGGGCTTTTGAGTCTTTGAGGCCATTTAGTCTCGATTTGCTTGCCGCCTCTATAAAACTTCACCCCCACTCCTCACTTGTTCACTTTTCTAGTTTTTACTCAGGCCACACATTTTCACTAGTGGGAGCTTCAGGGGTGATTTTACTGATCTCCGGTGATCTTTCCGACCGTCGCTATCACTTCAAGGTAATTTAACACTTAGCTTATTTTTAAAGAATGTCTAGCTTTCCCCCGAGGCCAGAGACCTCCGCCACTGTCGCTCATGAGCCGACCTCGAGCCAAGCTCCTTTAGTCGACAAAGGCAAAGCCGTAGGAGGGCCTTCTTCGGTCGTAGTGGAGACTGTAGTTGAGGACCACCGGAGGATGGGGGAGTTCAGCAGGATGCCCGGGGTTCTAACCGGACTTCACAGGGTTCGGGAACTGCTGGAGGAGCATGTCGAACGTATCATGTATGGCATGGGGCGGAGCTTCGAAGAGAATGCCGCCAGAGAGAATTTGGAAGCCGATGAGACGATTTCAATACTCAACGAGGCCAATCTGGCATCTGTTCGGGAGTGCTTTCAGATCCCCAAGGAGTTCGAGCTGATGTTGCCCGGGCCTGGAGTGAGGGCGAATTCTCCGATGCCGGTGAATATGTGCTTTTGGTTGGTCGATGCCTTCATAGCCAGGGTGCAGCTACCTCTTCACACTTTCGTCGTCGAGGTGCTGCGGTGGTTTTGGATCAGCCCGGTTCAACTCATACCGAACGTATGGAGGCTGATCAACCGGTCATCCTCCACTGTCAAGTGGCGGAGCTCGAAACGGATCTGAGTGTGCTCCGGACCGTATACCGTCTTCATTAGCAACATAAGTCAGAGTTCAGGTTCTACCTGGCTCTGAGGCTTGGCACCAGGCTCGTCAGCTGCCCCGACTCGATAAAGTACTAGAGGGACAAGTACTTTGTCATCCGGAGTCGAGAGTTGCGGAGCATCCCGACGACTTGGGTCGAAGAGGTGACGAAGTGGGTGAAGGATGGTCCGGCGCTCAGCCCTAACGAAGAAGAGAAGGTTCGGACACTTCTCGACCGGCCGAAGTTCGATTGGAGGGACCTGACAGAGGAGGTGCTCTTCAGGGGGGTTTCAGCTGTATAAACCCTAGTATGCGGTTTACTTTTTTTTTCTTTTTCCTTTTTGAGTTTGGTTTACTTGTGCATGACCGTCTCTTCTTTTTGTTATTGTAGAAACCATGGACTTCGATGCAATGTTGGTGCAGCACGGGGTCCTGAGCAGTAAGGCCCTGAGGAAAAGGAAGAGGGTCGTCTCCAAGGTGTCCTTGCCGAGGCCGAAGACGGTTGTCGCCGCCGTAGAGCAGGCGACGGTGCAGGCCACCGTAGTTCAGAAGCCACCGACCCCCGCTGCAACTTCGGCTTCGGCAGAGGTAGGGGCCTTCCCCATAGCAGCTGCTTTGGGTTTGGAGGCCGCCCCTCTGACACCCTGAAGCCGAGGTGTTCCTGACCGAGGAGCACAAGAAAATCTTCATCTCGGATTGGCAAGTTCGGAAGCTCGACGGGTTCCTAGAGGACTCGACGTTCAGTATGCAGGCTGTTCGGCACCTCGCGACACCGAAAGACAGGGTTGCCATGGACACCGGCAGTGTTAGGGGATGACGCGCTCGAGATCGCGCTCACGGCAATATCGGTAAGTATTGTAGACTTGTTGGTTTTCAAATCTTACTCTTTCCGAGTGCGTAATGGTGCTATGTTTTCTTTTTGCAGATAACTTGCCACTTTGGTCATCTTATGAAAAAGATGACCGAACTAGAGAAAGAATTGAAGCAAGAGACGGATAGAGCTCGGGTTGAAATGACTCAGATCGTCAAGGAGCTTGAGCAGCTGAAGGCCGAAGCCGAGGGGAAGACGACGAGGATGGAGTACCCTGATGGTCTTGTGGCGAAGCTTGAGACTGAAATCGCCATTTTGCTCCAACAGAAGGAGTCGGTAGCGACGGACAGGGAGGACGTCATCGCCACTGCTAAGGTTGTCGCTGCCAAGGAGGCTAAGGCCGAGGCCATGGAGAGGGTGCAGGGGTTCCCCACCGTCAATATGGCGAAGGCCTATGCCCGGGTGATCGCGCAGGTGAAGGAGAGTTACCCCGAGGTAGACTGTGTCGGATGGTGTCTATTCCTTGACCCCATCTCGGGATTCGATGACGCCTCCGAAGAGGGTGATGAAGAGGGCGAGGTGGAGGTTTTCGAAGTCGACGCCTGACGAGGCAAGGGGAGAGGCCGATGCGGAGGCCATACCTCTGGCGATCGTCGCCGCCGCGCAAGGGTCGGAGCTCTCAGTGGCCGGGGATCACGGCAAAGAGGTTTGCCCTTGAACTAGTTGTAGATTATCTATATTTTGTACCCCAAAAAGTGTTGCCTAATCGCGGACTGGCCACCGCTTGTATTTGTTGAATTTTAATGAAATGAAAGAATTTTTGACTAAGTGTTGTAGCCAAGAGATTTGTGTGTTCGCTTTGCTTCTAAGTTGTCATGTAGTAGTTTCATTGGATTTTGGGAATTTATGTTCTGCTTAACTCTTTCAGTTTGCCGAAGTGTTGTCATGCCTTCGATCTGGCCTAGGGGTCACGAAGTAGGGCCTCGCTCGAACTCGAGAGAGGTTGTATAAAGCCGAGTCGGAGTTAAATTATCTAAAGCTGACGTTGGCCCGCCGAGACTCCGAGCTGAAACGTTTAAAGGAGAAGGCTCGCAAAGTGCCCCCTGAAGGAGAGGAAACATGTCCCTCGATGGTCATTAGTCAAGGCTTAGGACTCAAGTTTCTTCGTCAGTCTCTATTCGACGCCAGGGCTGAGAGAGACGGGTTGAAGAACGTAGTGCTTGAGAAGAGCTTGGAGGCGGCACATCTTCAGAGGGCTTTTTTCGAGGCCTCTCGTGGTGGTAGCTTGAGCCGAATGCCTTGTCTGAAGATCAGAGTGACGGACGACTCGCTGAAGGAACGGGTCGTGGAGCTAGAGGCAGAGAACCTTCGCCTACGACGGCTTTCTGAGGGGAGTAATGTTCGGAGCACTTCTTGCCCCCGAGGTGAGTATGCATAAGGAAGGTTGTTCCACGAGTTGGCGCTACGCTCACCCCCGTCTTGAGGCACCCTGGGGACGCACAGAGCGGTGTGGCCAGCTCGTCGAGCGGAGCATCTGTTGGGGCGACTCGTAGGCTCTTAGGCACCGAAGATGCTACTTGGCTCGTCGGGTTGGAGACTTCTACGGAACTGAGGCATCAACACAGTGCTCGCCGACCCGGTTTGTCGCTTAATAGAAGTATTCCACTCCCTAGGAGGGGTTAGGGCAGAATTTTGTAATCTTGTAGTCTTCGTTTCACAGTAGCCTTGTATCTTGATGTAATATTGAGTTTTTTGTCCATAATTAGACTTGTACCTCGAATTTGATGAAATAATATACATACTTTTCGATCTTCTTGTGTGAGTTTGTGTTTTGCTAATGTTTGCAAGTGTATCAACAGTTGTAGGAGTAATTCCGAATGGTGGGCTATTTTGTACTCGCTTGTTCGCAAGTAGCAAAAGTCGCGTCAAACTGAGTGTTGGACTCCGAAATTGTTGTTTTTAGAGTGTTTCAACAGTTGTGGGAGCAATTTCGAATGGTGAATCGCTTCGTACTCGCTTATAAGCAAGTAGTTAAAGCAGAATCGAACCAAGTGTTGGACTCCGAACTTGTCGTTTAGAAAATATCAACAGCTGTGGGAACAATTCCGAATGGTGGACCGCTTCGTACTTGCTTTTAAGCAAGTAGTTAAAGCGGAATCGAACCATGTGTTGGACTCCGAGCTTATTGCTTAGAAAATATCAATAGCTGTGGGAGCAATTCCGAATGGTGAACCGCTTCGTACTCGCTTATAAGCAAGTAGTTAAAACGGAATCGAACCAAGTGTTGGACTCCGAGCTTGCCATTTTTAGAGAGTTTCATACACCTCAGAGCAAAGCAACTAGATTGTTTTAGATAGGGAATTCCCAGGAAGTAACATGCCTTTATTAAAGATGACTTAAGTGGCTGCTTCTGAGTTGCAAGCCACTTTTACATTTTGAAAAAATTAACAAGGTAGATAAAAAAACATCAAATAGAAAATGCTCGACTTAGGAGTTGTTTGAAGTTGCTTGGAGCGGTATTAAAACACCTTCTTGGTACTTCATCAAGTGGTCAGCATTCCAGGTCCTCGGTACTCTCTTGCCCCCCGGGTCTTCGAGTTGATACGCGCCAGGGCGGATAACTTTGGAGACCCTATACGGACCTTCCCAGTTAGGCGCTAGCTTGCCCTTCTTGCTTTGGAAAGAGATTAACAGCTTCCAGAGCACTAGATCTCCTTCTTTAAGATTAGCGAGGCGGACTTTCTTATTTTAAGACTGTGTTATCCTACGTCGGTAAGTCTCTTGTTGGATGGAGGACCTTTCGCTGATCTCCTCGAGAGGTCCAAGTTGTTGCGAAGCTGGTTTACATTCTGCTCTTCATTGTAGGCGATCAAACGGGGCGAAGGTGGGCGGACCTCTAGGGGGATGATAGCTCTGGAGCCATAAGTGAGATTAAGGTAGTGTTTGGCCCAGCTTAAAATTAGCTTAGCTTCTCCTTTAGAAGGAGAAGCTGGGCCAAACGTATATTTTGAAAAGCTCTACAAAAAGAGAAGTAGCTTTTTTTTATGAAGAAAAAGGAGCTCTAAAAGAAGCCCTCCAGATCTACTTCTAGCTTCTAGCTTCTAGCTTCTAGATCAAAACCAACAAAGAAAAAAAAATCAAAACCCAACTGTCCCCTTCTTCTTCCTCCATCGTCAACTCTTACTGGTCAGTATTTCGGACTATTCAATAGCTTGATGCTGGATACTATGTATGTAGGATTCTCCTCGGCTGATGGCCCTTTTCGTGCTAACCATTACGTCCTCGGGTGGAGCTTCAAGATGAATGGAGTAGCTGAACCACTTGATTATGCAATGCTTCCATTTCTGCCACTTGCACTAGAAATGGAGACTCTGGATTTGAAGATTGATTACACTAGAAATGGAGACTCTAGATTTGTATCACGCTACTAGAGGGTTCAAAGAGGGATTAGGGATTTGGTGAAGATGGTGAAGATTAGGGATTAGGGATTTGGTGAAGATGATGTATAAAAGTAGCTTTTAATTGATATATGCCAAACAACTTCTAGATTAAAAGTAGCTTTAAAGTTAAAAAAAAAGCTGACTATCCAAACAGCTTCAGCTTTTAATTTCAAAGCTTTACTTTCTAGCTTCTCCTTCTGAGGTAGCTTTAAAGCTAAAAAAAGCTAGGCCAAATGCACCCTAAAAGGGGACTCTCCTGTAGGTTCTCTCTTCGTGGTGCGATAGCTCCATAGCATGCTGGAAAGCTGTTTGACCCATAATCCCTTGGTGGATTTATCGAGTCTCTTTTTTAGGCCGAAGAGTATTTTTCGATTAGCGTTCTCCGCTTGGCCATTGGATTGGGGGTGGGATATTGAGGAGAACCACTGCTGGATGCCGAGGTTGGTGCAGAAGTTGCGAAAAGTTGCTCCTTCGAACTGAGTTCCGTTGTTGGTTACTAGGATACGGGGTACACCGAACCTACAGACAATGTTCTTCCAGAAGAACTTCTGGATCTTGTTCTCTGTAATCATTGCGAGGGGCTCGGCCTCGATCCACTTGGAGAAATAATCTATTGCCACGAGTTCAGTTGGCCTGGCACAGGGAGGAATGGTCCAAGCAAGTCCATCCCCCACATTGCGAAAGGGATCAGACTGACTAAGGAGGAGAGCTGGGCTTGTGGTAGGCGACAGATCGGAGAAAATCTTTGGCAGGAGCCGCATTGACGGACGTACTGTTCAGAGTCGCTAAGAAGTGTGGGCCATAAGTTGCCGTAATTCAAAATTTTACGGGCTAGTGATCTTGCTCCCAAGTGCGCGCCACACATTCCTTCATGAGCCTCCTTCAGGGCATAATTTGCTTCTTCGGGGAGAGACATCTTAGGTAGGCTTCCATCAATCTGAGTGTAGGAGCATTTGTACATGACTCCTTCAATGAGTGTGTACCGCTCGTCTCTAGTCCTAACTCTTCTTGCCTCTCTTCGGTCCGTTGGAAGAACTCCGTCTCTGAGGTATTCGAGCAGGGGTGTCATCTAGTTTTCTCTAAGTGTTAGGGGCAGGGCTTCCATTGGTTCTGGGCTATCTTCCTCGATACTGGGTCTCAGGAGGACCTCTATCAAGTCGGTTCGCTCCAAACCCTGGAGGAAGGAGGAGGCGAGCTTCGAGAGGGCATCCGCCAGTGTGTTTTCCTCTCGGGGGATCCGCTGGAGTTGAACATCTTCAAATAGGGCCAGCATCCCTTTGACCTTTGCCAAGTACTTGGCCATGCGATTGTCTCTTGCTTCGTACTCCCCAGATACTTGATTCACAACTAGCTGTGAATCAATGAAAATCTTGATACGTTTGGCCCAACTTTGCGAGCCATACAAAGTCCCGTTATAAGGGCCTCGTATTCTGCCTCGTTGTTCGACGTGCAGAAGTTTATACGGAGGGAGTATTGTAGAATGAAATTGTTAGGGCCGGTAAGGATGATCCCAGCCCCACTTCCGTCGGCGCACGAGGACCCGTCAACATACACGGTCCAGACCGGGGGTTCCTCAACTGACTAACAAAGGTCAGGAATGGTGCTCTCTACAATGAACTCCGCTAAGGCTTGTGCCTTGATAGTGGTTCGGGGTTGGTAGCTGATGTCGTGCTAGCTCAGCTCTATGGACCATTTCATTCGACTTCCCGATGTCTTGGGCTTATGGAGAACTTGCTTCAGCGGCTGGTCGGTAAGAATCACCACCGAGTGGGATTGAAATAGGGGCGAAGTTGTCGTACCGCCATGACCACTGCATATGCCATCTTTCCTACCTTTGGGTAGTGAAGTTCTGTGTCCCTTAGGACCTTACTCAAGTAGTAGATTAGCCATTGCATCATATCCTCCTCTCTTACCAGGACGGCAATGAGGGTCTGCTCCGAAGTTGGTAGGTATATGTAGATGGCTTCACCAGGCTTTGGCTTGCTCAAGAGTGGGGGGTTTACCAGATAGGCCTTCAGTTGATCGAAAGACTCTTGTTGTTGTTGCCCCCACTCAAAGTCCGTCGCACCTCTCAGGGCTTTGAAGAACGAGAGGCATTTCTCCCTTGATTTGGAGAGGAAACGCTCTATATAGCCGCGAGGCGTCCCGTGAGCTTCTGTACTTCTTTAACATTAGAGAGGGGAGTCATATTGAGTGGCTCGGATCTTCTCACGGTTGGCCTCTATGCCCCTTTGGCTAACCATGAACCCGAGAAATTTACCGGACGAGATGCCGAAGGCGCACTTGCTTGGATTCAATCTCATGTTGTGCCTTCTTAACACCCCGAAAGCTTCCTGGAGGTCGAAGACATGATCTTGTCTAGTGATTCTCTTGACCAACATGTTGTTCACATAGACTTCCATGTTACGGCCTATCTGGTCTCGAAAGACCTTGTTAACAAGGCGCTAGTATGTAGCTCCGGCGTTCTTCAGCCTGAAGGCCATGAACCGGTAGCAGTACAGGTCTTGGTCGGTTACGAACGAGGTCTTCGGAATGTCAGGAGGGAACATCCGGATCTCGTTATACCCCGAGAAGGCATCCATAAAGCTGAGGATTTCATGGCCGGAGGTCGCATCGATTAGAGCATCAATGCTCGGGAGGGGGAATGGGTCCTTCGGACACGCTTGTTGAGGTCAGTAAAGTCGACACATATTCTCTAGCTCCTGTTAGCCTTTTTAACCATTACCACATTGGATAGCCATTCGGGGTAATTTACCTCCTGGATGAATCGAGCATTCAAGAGCTTCTCGACCTCTTCTTTGATATCTTGTTGGCGCTCGGGAGTGAACTTGTATCGCTTAACTGGATAGGTTTAACTCCCGGGGCAATGCTGCGGTGATGCATTAGGAGTTCTTCTGAGATTCCAGGCATATCAGCCGCGGTCCAGGCAAAGAGATCACGGTTCTCCCTTATACATTGGGAGATGTCTTCTTTGATGGTGAGAGGAAGGGCCTTGCTGATCTGAAATGTCTTGGTAGCATATTCTTCTGAGAAGGCGACTTCTTCCAACTCGTCGATCGGCTCGGAGATGGTCTAGCTACTTCCTTATGGGAGTTCGGGGGCTTCAAGGGAGAGGACCGGCCCTTCCATCGAGGTCATGTAATATTTACGAGCCGCCTCCTGGCTCCTTCTTACTTCTCCTACTCCTGCCGAGGTGGGGAACTTCATTTTCATATGATAGGCCGACAGGATGGTCTGGAGAGCGGGCAGACCTGGTCGACCCAGGATGACATTATAGGCAGCTTTCACGTCTACCACCATGAAGTCCATCGACTCAGTCTGGGTGATTGGGGTTTTGCCAGCAGTCACATCGAGGATTATAACTCTCTTGATCGTCACCGGCACCCCGGTGAATCCGTGAAAAGTGTAACCAGCTGGCTTGAGTCGGTTTCTTGACAGCTGAAGGCCCTGGAATGCCTCCAAGAAGATAATATTAACCGAACTACCGTTGTCCACCAGGACCCGCGTACGTCGAAATTGGCCATGCAGAGGTTGATAACAAGGGCATCGCAATGAGGCGTCCAGATGCCCTCCAAGTCCCTATCAGAAAACATAACAGGAACCCCAAGGCCCCTAGGGGGACGATGGTTCTGTACAGCATTCACTTCTCAGACGAAGGATTTTCTGGAGGAGTTGGAATCTCCCCCCATTGGGCCTCCGTGTATGAGGTGCAGGACGGCTTCGGCTTCGAGGTCCGGGGTCCCCGCACATTTTTCGGTTCGTCTGTTAGCCCCCCTGGGGGGCGGAGGTGGATCTTCCCTGTCTTTCCTGACGAACCGGGAGAGTTGCCCCCTCTGGATGAGGACTTCTATCTCGTCTTTGAGGGCCTGACAGTCATCCTGTGTCGTGGCCATGATCCCAGTGATAGCGGCACCACTTCTCCCTGTTTCTCTTCTTTCCCAGGGTATTCATTTTTGGAGGAGGGGGAAGGATTCCCTCCTTCCCGACCTCCATCAGAATGGCCAAGACACTGGCGTTGAGAGGAGTGAACCTCTCGAAGTGGGGAGGAGGGCGGCACTGGCCTCCATTATCTTTCTGGAGCTTCTTAGATCCTTCATCTTCAGCAGTCTTTTGCTTGCTTCCGAAAGATGATCCCTCAAGAGTGGGGCAGTTGAGAGTTTCTTCAACTCGGATGTACTTCTCATTCTTGAGCAGAAGTTTTGAGAAGTCCTGAGGAGGCTTCTTGGCGAGGGATGCCCTGAGATCGGGATTAATGACGTTAGACTGGAAAGCAGCCGAGGCTACGGACTGATCCAGAGAGGTGATATCTGGCCTCTATGGTGAACTGCTTGACATAGTTCCTCAGCCGCTCGCCCTTCCTTTGACTGAGGAAGAGCAAAGAGGTGCTTGTCTTCTCGGAGCGGTGGCTGCTCACGAAGTGGGTGAAGAAGAGACCTTGGAATTGGTCGAAGGAGAAGATGAAGGCTGGAGCAAGTCTGGAATACCACTCCCGAGCGGGCCCCTTGAGCGTGGCTGGGAAGGTTTTGCAGAGAAGGGCGTCAGAGGCATGGTGGATCATCATGAGATTTTTTAAACTCTCAATGTGATCAGCGGGGTCCGACTCCCCTGTATATGACTCAAAATGCGGAGGCTTGAAGTTCTCCGGGACAGGGGCATCCATGATGGTACGGGAGAATGGGGTTCTGCTCGGGTCGAGGTTCCTCACCCGTTGTTCTTCATCTTTGTCGAGTTGGCCGAGGCGCCTCTCCAACTCGTGGAGACGGAGGTAGACCGAGTCCTCCCTTCGGTCATATTTTGATGAGCCCCGGGACTTGTCTTCATGTGGAAGAGGGCTGGGGCTACGGTGGTGGTGGCTTGGAGTAGGTCGAGGACTGAGGGTGCGACGGCGATGGCTCGGAGCCGACTGAGGACGGGGAGAGCGACGACGATGGCTCGGAGCCGGCCGAGGACTAGGAGAGCGGCGGTGATGGTTCGGAGCTGGCCGAGGACTGGGGGCCCATTGGTCGTTATTGGGGGCGACATTGAGGGCCCATAGGATTGCCTCCTGAAAGTCCTGGAACTCCGCCCTCGTGACTGGTGCCTCTTGGTCTCGGCAGTGCCTTGGGGCTGGACGGCCGATCGTGGAACGACTCCTCTAGCGGCACTGGGGAGACTCCCTCCGTCTTTTGGGAGAGTTCGACCTTTGGGGGTTGGGCCTACGAGGAGATTAGTCCCTTTGATGCTTCCGGCGGGGGTTCCCATCACAGGCCCGCTTCTCGTCTAAGCGGGTCCGAAGATCTATCTCATTCTTTTGGTTGATGATAACGTCACGTAGATCTTTCAGTGTTGGAGGGCTTTGGGAGGCCATGGAGTCGGAGGAAGGGTTGTGTATGGAGATATGGCCCTGAACAAGGGGTTGCTTTTGGCGACTTCGGCGAGAAGGTTCTTCAACAGCCCCTTGAGGCCCTTGAGGGGCCGGTTAGTGGTGAGCCTACTGAGGAGGAGTTTGCTGAACAGGTTGAGGGATTGGTTGCCCGAGTTGCTGGGCCGGCAACTGGACCAGCTGGACGGGCGGAGGGAGAGCCTCTGGAGGCGGAGGAGGAATGGAAGTTGTTCTACGGTTGGAGACCATGGACTTCCCTTTCTTTGGAGGCATAGCTAGGAGCTGCTTTTGCTGATGGAGTAGGGTCGGATTTCTATTCGATTCCTACAGACGGCGCTAATCTGTTACTGCTGATTTCGGTGTGGGGGCAAACAGATGAATTTGTGGGTTCGTAAGGAATCGAATGGGTCAAACCTGAACACTTCCACCGCTGTTTGGCTGGCTTCTCGTTGTTGCCGTTGACCTGCACAAAGTTCAAAACACCGTGGTTGATCCCGGCAACGAATCCTCCGATGCTCTTGTCATTACTCAGAAAAGAATATGAAAGAGCTTTAGGTTGGCAAAGAGTGATTACCTTGTAACGGTAGGAGGAGGAGGGTATTTACAGTCGCCGTGGGGATCTATTTCGAGATAAGAACAAATCTTTTCTCCCCGGTGTGGATGGATAGAAGTGGTTAGAACCACCTCCTAGGGATAGGACGAATCAGGATTTCTCCATATCCTTTTGAACTGGCTCGTAGCGGGTTGGGACCCGTATCCAATTGAACAGATCCGTTTATGGGTTATTGGGCCCTGGAGAGGTGACAGTTCCCATTTCGAACCCGTTTTGCAGGTGAAATTACCATTTTGCCCCTGTAAGCTTTAAGATCCGTGCTCGATTTGAATAGTCCCGATTTAATCCCATTTTGGCCATATCAATTATGCATCTGCTATATCAGTTCCTCCTCACTTATGGTCACTAGTGTGAATAGCGACCACGGTTTATTGTGGTTGCTATTCCTAGTAGCGACCAGAGTTTTTAACAAAAAATGTCTTTTTTCAGAGAGCAAAAACTCTTTAGATTTTGCCAAGTACGTCAATACAGTTTATTTAAGGTCGCTAATCCGATTAGCGACTTCATAAATATTTTGGTCGCTAATAGAAATAGCGACAGTAAATAAAAATTTTAATTTATTTAGCGACCTCCAAAAGGAAGAGACCGTTAATGAGAATAGTGGTCGCTGTTGACGTAGCAACAACTAGCCCACAAATGCTAATAATTTTTATAAGTGGCCCAAAATTGCAAATACTTTTAAAAAGTGGCCCAGTACGGCAAAAAATTCTATTGTTGAGCATCTAAGAAAATGACGTATACACATCACACCAGTATGCACCATTGGATGTACTTTCAGATACGTGCCTGATATGGACCAAATCAAAACCATTAAATTTTGACACACATCTTAAAGCTTCTAATGACAGAACTATAATTTCATATATACAGCAATCGCATTATAAGAACATAGGGCCAGCAATTGAGGCTTGTCTAGAGCATCTGTAGTCGTTCCCCTTTTTTTCAAATTTTAAAAAATTTGGAAAAAAACTTGCTGTAGTCGTTCCCTATATTTTTTATATTTTTAGGAACAGTAGGCTTCTATATTTAAGAGGAGATATATGAATTTCTCAAATATAGGAATCGAAAGATCATTTTGCGCCCGTCGTAAAATTTAATAGTTATTTATTTCGGGCGCAAAATGATGTTGCATCTCACTAGTTTTTTTTTTAAAAAAAAACTCTCGGACGCAAGATCATCTCACGTTCGAAAGATTTTTTTTCAAATGTGAAGAAAATATTCTATAGAATTAAGTCTATAAAAATTATTATGCATACATATTAAGGTTTAAATGAGACTTAATTAAGATTTAAGAATTAATTAATGTTAAATTAAGATTTAATTAGCATACAAATTAAGATTAAACAAAGGGTTAAGAAAAAAAATTTTACCGGACGCAAGATGATCTTGCGTCCGTGATTTTTTAAAAAATTGTATCGTCCGTGCCAATTTTTTTAAAAAAATTGTATCGGACGCAAGATCATCTTGTATCCGTGCAATTTTTTCTCATTTTTTGAATCTCAACGACTGCAGCATGAAGTCAAATTTCTTATTTCTATAAGCCAACTATGAAAGTTTTGTGTCTCAATGACTACAAATGTCATGCACCGCTTCCAAAAAATACGGAATACGAGTACATGACATTGGCCCAGAGAATGACTACGATCATCCATAAGCTGTTTATCCGATTAACTCAACAATATAATCAATATAGAACAATTGCGCAGGAAATAATAATAATCTCATGGACAATAATAGTTGGAATCTAGCAATATATAATATCCAAATAAAATAATAATCCAACATCTGGAAACAAATAATAATAATAATCGGGTCAAAAGCGCACAATACAATGAAATAACAATAATTCAATAATCAAGTTTTCATGAAAAAAACAATAATTTATTAAGCGGCGATGCTATCAATTCCTTCACAAATGTTGTTCTTCCATTCCATCAGGCTATTATCTATTAATACCTGTAAACACTTCATCCAAAAAGAGGAGAAAAATTGTCCTTAGAGCAAGTCATGGACAGCAAGTAGAGAAAGCAAAGAACAATGGAATAATGGTATAACAATGATTTCAATGGATCAATAAGATTCAATAACATGGGACGATAACAATAATCAATCACGGTAATCGATGCAATGGCTATAAGAAATGGTTCAACATTCGGTAACAATAATCAATGATCAATAACAATAACACTTAGCCAATATTTGATATCAATAGGAACAATGAGGAACAATATACAGTGTCAATGTCGTGTCAATCCTTAAGTCTATTATTCATTTTAATCCTAACTAATGCATGTACTACTGCATCCCATTCTACAGGTTCGATGCATACAAACAAGTTACGTTTAGACTTAGTGGTGGATTTTATAGTTCATTTACTTGGCAACAATATTCAATAATGGCCGATGACCGAATCAATCGAGATACTGTAGTAAGTAATCTACAATTAATCGATGACAGATATGACCAGTAGACCGATAGACCGATAGACCGATAGACCGATAGACCGATAGACTGATAAATAGGGAAACACGGGCCCCTCCTCCGAGTACAGTCCTTATATTGTTCACCACTAAAGTCAATCCTTTAAACCCCGGCTTGTTAATTATTTTATCATGCAACAGTACAATGTGCAATCAATGGATATTTCGATGAACGGTAGTATCAATAGGAGAACAATATGATGGTAATACTGAATAGGACAATTAGAATGATGACAATGGGGCATTAGGATCATGCAATGCAACATACACACTTCGATTTATGCAATACTACGATATAAGATTAATTAAACTATTAAAAACTGAAAAGTGAAATTCTGGACAGCAAAAGTAGCCTGTACAAAAGTGCAGTTTCCTGCTGTTTCAAAAATCAAAAAGTGAATCCGTCAGAAGTTCTAGAAACTAGACTTCTACATGGTTCCAACGCATATTTAAAGTTCAAAATACGACAATAGGAGCTAGGTCAATCACATTGTTCTTTACAGATTTCATGTTTATGCAGAAATTTGACATTATGTTATTATAATTTTAGAATCAGCAAAAACTCGATATTAAATTCATTATAAATATTTTTTTAACTTCTAAACATGATTACTAAAAATTTGAAAATTATCAGAACAAAATTTTAACATTTGATCAGCCTTTTTACTGTTTAAGCATGCAAGATACATGAATCTGAAAATCTGAAAGTAAAAACACAACTGTAGTAAAACGGGCATAACTTTTGCTACAAAGATGTTCTGGAAACTAGAAAGATAAGGCTACAATTCTTATTCAGAAAGTAATTTATTTTAAGATCATTTACTGGGTCGAAAATAGCAGTCAACATACAGACCAGCAAGCAATATACAGGTTTTAGGGTATTTTTCATGAGACAAATTAATTAGACATGATGGCTATCAATTCTATTAGTCAATAAGTTGTGTAATCAACATGATGGGTGTTAAAACATGATAATTAAAAATAAAATCATATACATACACTAAATTATCATTGATCAAGCAACTAACAATCAACCAAACATACAACCTAGTAGTTGTTTCTACAATAATTAATTGTGTCATGATTATACGGTTAACCCTATTATCAATTCTATATGAATGCATGAAAGATCCAATCTTTAGAGTCAAAAGTGGCATGATGTCAAGAATATTGGGGTTAGCTCGTGTAAAACCTCAATAGACCCAACGAAGAGATGAACAAAGTATAATACGATAACAAGGGATCTACTTGCAAGAGTTTCAACAAAAATTAAATTTGATATAATTAACAATTCAAGAGGACATTGACTTGCCTATTAGACGGTGAAAACGAATACCAAGAATAACGGGATAAGGATCTCGAAGCAACAAACCCACAAACTAGCACACTAGCACGTGCAATATAGGAGTAAGGCAACACAGCACAGGGTCAAGAGCAACAAGATCGAACAAACGGCCGAGATCAAGTATCGAGATCAAGATGGCCAAAGATCAAGCATCAAGATGAAGCTCCTGATGTCGATGATCACGATCAGATCAGATCAGATCAAGGGTCAAGATCCAAGCAACCATCTCAAACAGCAAACAACCATACTCACAGCCAATCCCTCTCTCCTGAACAACAAACAGCGATCAAGAGGGAGAGTGATAGCGGTTGGCTCGACGGCAGGGGACCTCGGCAATGGTGGCATTGCTGGTCAGAGATAGGCGGCGTAAGGGGGGTGCTCGGGGTGAGGAAAGGGTGGCATCCGGTGGTCGGCAGCGCTCAGGGGAAGAAGACGCACGGGGCTAGAACGACATCGATCGGGAGTGCTCTGTTTGGGCGGGAAACGGAAACGAGGGCATAGGGCATCGATGGGTGGTATTCTACGGTCAACGGGAGACAGGGAGATGGGCGTCGACATGGCAGTGGGTCGATGGCTGCAGGATGGCGGTGATCGAGTGGCGGTAAGGTGCTCCTCTGTTTCGGTCGAAAAACATAGGAAGGGAGAGACTTGGCGGAGAAGATGACAAAGCGAAGCTTGGGGTTGTCGACGACTGAGGAGGACGACGGTATTGTAGATGAGGTGGAGGGACGGGAGCAGGGAGGTGGGTTCCTTGAGGGGATAAAGTGGACGAGATGGGTGAGAGAGAGAGAGGTGCGGGGAAGGAGAGGGAATAATGGAAGGGGGTTGGGGTTGGGTTTATACAGTAGGGGGTAGGGTAAAAGCGGCTAGGGTTTAGGGTTAGAGGTTAGTATATATAGGGAATTATTTAGGGTATTGGGTTAAGATCCAATAAGAGAATTGGGTTATGGGGTTTGGGTTTTAGGCTTAAAAAATAATAATAATAACAATGTTAACAATCTAATTAATTATAATGCAAATAATAACAATAACGAAGATAATACTGACAATAGTAATAATAATAATAATATTAATAATGATAATAACAATGGTAATAATAATAATTACAACAATAAAAATAAAAATAATAATACTAATAATAATAGCAATAACATCAATAAAAAAATAATAAGAATAATCATAATAGGAACAACAACAATAATAATAATAACAATAGAAATACTAATAATAACAATAGTGTAGCACCCCAAATTTTCAATATAATATCTCAGAAATATGTGGCACAATTTCTAGAATCAACTTCAATGTAATCATAAACATAGCAACCAAATACAGAGAAAATTAAAACTTTTTATTACATCAATTGTTTACAAAGCACAGCGGAAAACAAAACACCTTGAATTACAATTTCTTTCTTTTACAATTTACATAAGCCATATATCATTCTACCCCATGCATCTAAATCCCAAGCTAAAGGTACCTACCTGTAAAACATGAGGCTAGAGATAACTCTAACCCCAAAAACTACAAGGGTCAGACATAATGGTGTGAGTGACATAAAAATAAATGTAACATAAATAAAACATAAGGCATAGAGTCATAAACAGTATGTATCAACAGCAAGCATAACTGAAATAAGAATAAACAGTAAGTAAAACATGGAAACATCAAGTGAAACTAGACTAAGCGCCAAGTGTAGAAAAACAGAAAACAACATGCATAAAACCAAGTTAAGAAAACACTGATGCTATATGCTGACTCTCTAATGCATACTTGTCGAATTCTATGCATCACACTCTATATAGGTCCGGTGCAAGCCCTTAACGTTCTCCACTTTATAGGGTTTAATCCCCCGTTATGCAACTAATCCTACTACGATACTATGAGATTTAGACATTCTACAAGTATTGTTTCTCTCTCTTGGAATACTGGAGGCCAATCTCACTCTGTAGATCATTCTGTGGCCCTTACGTCCATCGTCCCGAAAAACTGGAGATTGTCTCACTTCGCAGGTCATCCTGAAACCCTCATTGCACAAACATCCCATGAGCGTCGCTCTCGTCCTCGGAACACTGGAGATCAATCCCACTCCGCAGATCACTCTGTGGCCCATACGTCCATCGTCCCAGAATACTGGAGAATATCTCACTCCTTGGATCATCCTGGAGTCCATAACTTTCGTTTGCACTCATTTCATCATATCACCATCTAATGCATGTCCTTATCTTGTTAAGTTAATTAATTAATTACGAGTCTCCTAGAGTTGATGCACCCTACCGGACTTAACTCAACTAATCAACAACAAAGTCACAACTGGCCAAACCACAAAATCTCAACTGCCGGTATCTAGGATCCCACACATCCTCTAGAGACTCACAACTCAACTATCAACACAAAATAAATCTTTCATTTTAGTCACTTCATATCAGTGTTAACTTACTCACAGAAATTCATTCATTCATAATGTTTGTATATGACTATATATATATATATATATATATATATATATATATATATATATATATATATATATATATATAGGAGGTATTCTTTACTGAAAAGAAGTTGTGCATCTATGAGACATAGAAAAAAACCTCTTTACTGATTGAAGCATATGGGTATATAAGGTATAGCAAGATCCCTTTCACTAAATTGAAACATATGTATATATATATATAACTGATATATAGAAAACCCCTTTCACTGATTATGAAGTGTGTATATACATATATATATACATATATATATATATATATATATATATATATATATATATATATATATATATATATATATATGAATTTGATACATTTACTGATATAAGGTATATATGTAGATATAGAAGCGGTCTTCTATTGAATTGACACATATGCAACTTTAGAAGAAGGTCTTTATTGAACTGAAGTAAATGCATAAATATAGTAGAAGCTCTTTTATTGCAAAGAAGTACATGCAGGTTATGGAAAATGGTCGTTATATGAATTTAAGTATATGCAGTTATAGAAGAGGCCCTCTTATTAGAATGAAGCATATGCAGGTATAGGAGTTGATCTACATGCAGCATATAGAAGTTCGAACTCTATGCAGGATATTAGAAATACTCTGTTGTTGAAATGAAGTAAATGCAGGTTGTGTATATAATCTCTCTACTGATAGATGTATATGCAGGATGTGGAAAATGAACCATATGCATGCATAAAGTAACTACCCAACACAAAACTTACGACTACCACTTAAACACAGATGATGGATGTGTATGTGAAGGTGAATTTGTTCATGTGTGCACATGCACAGCAATGCAGTAGCAGTCTGCAGCTGTAGTCAATATTACTTTCGGTCATTCTACTCTAGGTTCTTATCTACCACACAATTCAAACATCGAAGGGATATTATCAGGTCCGACACCCACTGCACATTTCATTTTTTTATCTCCCACATATCTCACTTTGATATTTGTTTTATAAATAGGTATCAAGATGTTTTCCCGCACTCATAAGGCATTTTCTCTACTCATTATATTAAAGAGCCATTTCATCACAACACAAAAACTGTAACCCCTGTTTTTCATTTTTCGTATTTTTGATGTATTTTTCTTCTCCTTGAATGTACTCTCTCGTATTTTTTCTGGACCGTATATTGGAGTTGTTTTCAATATATATTCATTTTTGGCTCAATCTTGATCTTTTGTGATTTAATTTCGGTTCCTTGATTTGTTCTTGATCATTGTTGTTATTTTCGCTCTTCATTGTGTCTTGCACTCTTTATTTGTATCTTTGGGTGCTCATGATGGTTTGGTTGCTCATCCTATTTTCAATCCTATTGTTTGATCCCTAATTGATTACCAATGCCAGATTAAATCCTACAATCCTATTATTAATCCTATACAAATTTATCCCATTGGATCAATCCTATTACTACTTCTGAACTACCCAATTAAACCCAATACCCATTATCCATAATCCTACTAAAAACCCTAATTCAACCCCATATATATATATATATATATATATATATATATATATATATATATATATATATATATATATATATATATATATACTCTCATCTCTCTCTCCCTAACCCTACCGCTGATACCTAAACCCTACCCCGATCCCTCTTTCTCTAGTTTGCGCCGTCAGCCTCTAGCCGCACCCCATGGCCTCCTCCCAATCGTCCAACACCCCCATCCGACCACCTCTCCCCTGCTGCATCCCTCACCCGAACACACCGCAACCCCCTATCCCCTATCCCGACCACTGAGCACTTCTCCATCCATCACTCCATCTCTCTTTCCATTCTCCTTGCCGTTTGCTGATGCCAGGAACAGCAACAGCAGCAGCAGTAGCATCGGCCAGCGCTGCCGTGCATCCCGACCGTTCTCCCTCTCTCACCTGGTTTGCACGTGCACGTAGTTCGCACGTGTGGATCGTTGGTTCTTGGTTTGTGATTGCTTTGGTTCGTGGTTTTGTTCGTGGGTTTTGTTCATGGCCGGGATCCGTTCCCTTTATTTTTGGTGTTCTTCGTTTTTGTCTTCGGTTAAGGCAAGTAACTTGTACTCAAATTCCTTTGTATGATACAAGTCAAAAATACTGCTTATAGTGTAGTTGGGTTCTAGAGACAACTCGTGTGTGTTTTTTTGATGGGTTTTGTCTCTATTGTGCTATTTGACCATAGTTGCCTCACAACACAAAATCGACATGAGAACAACTAGGTTTGACCGTTCTTGATCTATTCATATATGTGAGATAATTAGGTGAAATTATGTGTTTGATGAGATCCATGTGATATGATGGTTTCGAATATGTTATATACTCTATTTCATGATGTTTGGATACCTAGTACTCTATACCATGTTTGATTGTGATTGGAACAAGTTTCGTATGATTTATGTTGGTTTTGTTGTTAAAGGAAAACCTGTATTTGTCGAAGATCAGTTTTGATTTGTATTTTAGACCCTATTAAGGTCAGAATTCTTAATTTTTGTATCAGACATGAATTGTAGAGAAATCTGTCTTCTTCCCAAACTCTCTGACCTTGGTCGATTTCGTTTTTGTATGCGTGAGTTATGGCTATTTTACTACACAGGTGTATTCTATTTCCAGATTTCGTTTCTTGATGATTTTGATGGTTAAACTATTTTGATACTAGTCCTAATTATATTATTTTGATATGAAACTTTGCACAATATTTCTATATCTATCTAGGGATTACCCAGAATTTTGGTAAATTTTATTGATGAGTTTTACATGCTGTTTCATGCTTATTTATGAAAGCTATACGTGCTGTATTTTGCTCACTTTTCTGTAAAGAATCGTATTTTCACCATATTTCCTTGTACTGTATGGAAAATATTCATGTAATATGATAGTTAGCTTATTTTTTCTATTTCTATCTTCCTTTGACGGATTTCAATTTCGTTTCACGGTTTACGAGATATTACAGTTCTCGTACGGCAGTGTTGGAAATTCCAGATTTGCCAAACTATCGTTTCTTGATGTATTCTGATTTTTGTTGACTGAGCTAATTTTACTGGAAGATTATGAAACTTTATATTCTGATACTATACATATAGGGTATTACCCCAGATTTTTCCTGAATTTATTTGAAGAGTTTTAAGGCTGTTTTTCTGACTCCGAATACGATTTACTGATTTCTGGCTGAACATATTTTCTGGATTCAAATAAGTTTTGAGTTATGATTTTGTGAATTACTATATGGCTTATATATAATCTCTGGATTCGTGTGGAATTCTATTTTCCATATTCTTCGATGGATTCAGATTTGGATTTCTGTAGTAACGGGAATCACTGTTTTAGTACTGTACTATCATGCTGTCCTGAATATGAACATACACTGTTTTGCTCGTTTATCTGACCGTATCTCATCTATGCATGTTTATTTGTTTCCCTGAACCTAATACTGATTGTACCATGTTAGTAGGACACTATTTCATTCACTACCATGTCTATTGATAACCATAATAAAAGTGATCAAGCCGGGGTTTCTTAAGGGAAGATCTAGTAGTGAAAAATATGGAAATGTGTACTTGGAAAGAAACTAGTGTTCCACACTGTTACTGTTACCGTTACATTTACTGTTACTTTTACTGCAACTATTACTGTTACTTTTACTGCTACTGCTACTGTTACTGATACCTAAGTACACTGCTCCATTATGGTCCACTATGAAATCTAAAGGCGAAACTGTTTGTTGTAGCAACCATGTGTTATAATATGGGGCGCATGAAGTGCTACCTAGCTAGTAATACACAAAATACTGTAAGAACATAACACTGATACTGTTAGACTGATACTGTTAGACTAATACTGTTGGACTGATACTGCTATACTGTTATACTGTTACACTGATATACAGAGCTTACTATTACTGGACACTGTTAGTTTCCATATGACACTATACTTGACACATTCATTTGTACTGTTAGTATACCATGCCAGTTGACTTTATTTTACTGATTAATGCTAGTTATTAATGTTGATGCATTATTCCATGCTATTTGTTTACCTTTCCCATGTACTTGTTTCCTACATTATAAGTGGCCCGTAACTTGCATTGACAGGTACTTGTTTACTCTTTCCTTCTCCTGCAATTATTAATTGCAGATCAGGATGGTCAGCTACCCGACGACATTGGCGAAATGAGATATTAGTGCTGAATTTCTTGCTTATTAGTATTACTATTATTGTTGCTTTGAATAATGTACTCTGAGTACTTGGATTCTTTGTATTTTGGGCGATGTGACCCAGGATTTTGTCTTATCCAGATTCTGATTTATTTGAGATTAATATATTTTGTTTCAAGTAAATTATGTTGGTTCATAAATTCTATTTTGCATGTGTGTGGTTGATTCTCTTTTGTTTCCGACTCTGATTATTTTGTGAGATATTGTAAAGATTGCTGAACAGATTATGGATGATGCAAATCATTCGCTGGGTTGAGTCGTGTATCCGTATTTCGTATTCTTTTTGGGAAGCGAGGCGTGACAGAAACATCGATGAGGATATCATCGAATCCAAACCATTTATGAGATAAGTAGATCATGAATCCTATCAGGAATTTATTGTGCACGAAGACCAAGAACACGAAGGTATCGGAACAGAAATGCGCACAAGATATCTGATAGATAGGTAACCTTAATAAACTTAAATACCATTTCAGAAAAATCTGACATAAGGAACACCAAATTTAGGATATAATAAAGCAAGCTAAAAGAGAAGAGAGTACATATTTCTAAAAAGCAAGACCTTGACTAGTTATTTATATTTTCATTTACTTCTGACCATTGTTTTTGATTAATAAAACTTGTAACTGTAAATCTTTATCAGGTTTCTTTTCAAGACTTTTCTTTTGAGTTTAACACTAAAATCATGTATCCAAACTCATAACAGATCATGTATATATAGGTACATACAGTAAAGGTGAAGTTTTATTCACTTGCAATGATTAACATACAATTCATCAAACTCAGTGAAAACAGCAAGTATGCAAAGGAAACACCCTACTCATGATTTCTATTAGGTTCTTTAATAATCTCAAGTCATCAAATTAGGGTTCTAACCATCAATAGTATAGTTTCATGAAAAAGATTCAATTTTTAATTCATCTACCCGTCAAATTTCATCGTATATATATACCATCATCTAACATGCTTTCTAATAGAAAAATCATCACATACAATATTCTTAGAACAATAAGAGAACAAACATATGTCACTCACCTTATTGAAGAATCAACCGTAAATAATTAAGAATAAGAAAAATCCCTCCTTTCGCAAGAAAACCAAGATCCTCGCTTTAAAAATCCAAGAAAATAATAATAAGAAATTCCTTTGTATTGTGCAGCAAAGAGACGGCTGCACCTCACTCTATATAGGCCGGGATTTGATGTATTTAGGGTTTTTGAATAAATTTGCTAAATATCTCTTTTAAATATACCTTTACATATATAAATCCTTATACTTGAAAATTGAATCAAACATACTTAATTGAGTTTTTAAAAATAAAAAATATACCCTCTTGTATCAGCCGGTACTATTTGAAACCCCAGAAAAATAAAATTGCATTTTTGCCCCTCTAAGTGGCAAATTTGCAAAAAGACCCTTCTTTATCAAAACTTGCAAAATAAACCAAATTTATTAAAACAAAAAGTAAACTCTTTACCTCTGAACTGACTAGGCATCATGCCCAGCCCAAAAATCCGAAAATATGGAGTTTTTACTCCAAGGGGTAATTTTACACAAAATCCTTTTTGTAATATTTACAAATAGGTCCAATAATTATCAGAAAAATCCAGAAAATTCACAAATAATATCTAATAATAAATAATTAGTTTCCCCAAAATAGTTTTTGACTTTAAACTTTCCAAGAAAATATTTGCACGTGTTTTGTACGTGTAAAAAGATAAATTTTCAGAAAAATATTTATTAAATCACCAAAAATCATTTTAATTCATTTATAAATCTTAAAAACATTATTTAAAAATATGGGGTATTATAAATAATAACAACAATAAAATATAATAATAATAGTAATAACGAGATTATATAACAAAATAGGAATTTGGTTCAACAAATTTATTAATATGATCCAACTAGTAATAATATAAATATTCGACCAATTAGGAGTAGAAAATGAATTTCAAATATACCATTATTTGAATTAAATAAAATTTTTGATTAGAAAACACTTTAATAAAAGTTCCGAAAAGAATTTAGTACAAAAATGAATTTTATAAAAATAAAAATACTGAAAATATTCAGAAAATACTTATTAGCGGGAATGGGAGTTACAAAAGATGCTCTTATAGCCTTAAAAAGAGGGCTTCCAGCTAATTATCACTGGTAGTCAAATCTTTCAAATTAGAAATTAAATATCTAATTCTATCCCTTAACTAGGGGAATCTCTAACCAAATCTTAAAAGATACATTCTCATATCTTTTTTTGGAGCAAAACGCCTAGCCTATAAATACTCTCCCCCCTCATTCAATAATGAGTAATCATTCTTTTGCAGCTAATACTCTAATCTCCTTTATGAGTTACCGACTTAAGCGCCAGAGGATCTTTCATCGGAGTCAACTCCGGAGTTTAGAGTTTGTATAGGTTCACTGGAAGTTTCCACTCGTCCAGATTTTGAACCAGACATCCTCAACCGTTCAGATTTAGATCTAAGCGCCTACAACCATCACAATTCGGATCTGGTCGACAATCTAGATTGTAAGTTTCCTCTCTAAAAAAGAACATATTACATGATTGCTCCCACACCGAAAAAAGTGGCAACAGATTGGCGTCGTCTGTGGAAAACTACAACTCTATCTCTCTGATCAGATCTCGCTAGGAAAAAAACCATTTTCAATCAAAGAAGGCGACGGCCACTAGCCGTTAAACCGAGTACCTCCTCCTCCTCTCCTTATCCGGAGCAACCTCCATTCCCACTGTTGCAAGCCCCATCGTCTGTCATCATAGCCTCCCCTCATCAAGGCTGTGTCAGCGAGCCCCCAATGGCATCGCACTAAACACCCTAAGCCTCATCCAATTGAGAACCGGGTCTCAGTCCAAACAGCCTCCCCTCTCCGGCGCATCCTGCACAGTCAGATCTCCGTGATATCATCAACTCCTGACAACAAGGGACTGAACTCCACCGACGCTTAGCAGAGCACCAAAGGAGTCAAAGAATTGCTTCTCCTCGACGGTAGAAATCCTATCGAACGCCCTCGCCAAGAGGACAAAGACGCGAAAGGAGCCCGACTCTAGTCAATTGGCGAGCTCCTAAGAACAACATAAAAAAGGAGGTTTGCGACTTCAAAGAAAAAGTTCTCACAGCCCTCCAAGTCGCCCTAAACATGGGCCATCAAACAAGCAATTACCACCCCAAAACTGTGCAAAGAGAAGAGTCACGCGGGTCAATTTGATTCAAGGGGTAGGAGGATGAGCTCCTTCGTCGCCTCCAAGAGATGCAGGACCACCTCACTCAGATCAGCCAAGAGGAGGGTCACCAAGGCAGAGGCTACCACCCTATCCAACCTCCCTTTGCCAGATTAATTCTCGAAGCCCCTGTTCCAGAGAAATTCAAACATCCCGCCTTTGAGTCATACAAAGGTGAATTCGACTAGGCAGATCACATCGAGAGTTCCAAAAATCTCATGATCCACCGAGCCTCTGACGTACTCCTCTGCAGAACATTCCCAACAACCTTGAAGTGATCCGCAAGGAAATGGTACTCCCATATCTCGCTAGGGTCTATCTTCTCATTTGATCAACTCGAGGAGCTCTTCCTCACAAACATCGTCACCAGTCGCAAGACTGAAAAGACGAGCGTTTCCCTACTCGAGTTGATGCAAAGTCCTAGAGAGCCGCTCAAGGATTTCGTCAGGAGCTTCACAGCCGAGTCTCGATCCATCCCCACCCTATACCAAGCAGTGGTAGCTGCCGCCTTCTGGCACAATGTCACCCATAAAGCCTTCAAAGCGTCTCTTGCCAAGAAGCCTCCTTGGGAATTCTCCAAACTCATGCTAAGGAGTGAGAAGTACATCTGGGCTGAAGATGCTCTTCATCCATAGGGCCAAGGGAACCTTCATCCAGGAACCAACAGAAAATGGACCCAAGAAGTCCCAGAAAGATGGTTCCGGTCAACGCCATCCTCCTACTACAACTCACTTAGATCACTATCAATGCAAGTATATCATCAATACTTATAAAAATAGAAGGAGACGCTTACTTCACCCTTCTCCTGAGATAAACACACAAAGCAGAAAAAAGGGATAGGAACCGATGATGTCATTTTCACAGGGACCATGGCTATAACACCGATGACTGTTGAATCCTCAAAGAGGAGTTCAAGGCTCGGATCCAACAAGGCTACCTCTCCAAGTACACCCAGAAAGATAAGGCCGAGTCTTCTCAGGTTTGGGGAGCTAACAAGCGTCCATGGATTCTCTTGAGGTTCTGGTCCAAATTGCAAGAATAGTCACCCACGATGTGACTATAGGAGAAACCTCAGCTACCCAAACTGAGGCCATGAACTTCATGTTCATCAATGAAATCCGCTTACAATGCCATCCTTGGCCGCCTTGGCTTAGTGGCTCTTTACACCGTATGTCAACCTTCCACATGAAGACGAAGTAGCTCACATCAGCAGGGGTAGGAAAAGTTAAGGAAAGCTAAGAAGCAGCTCGTGCATGTTACACAACCACATTGGGGGCTCGGTCTTCCCCCTTGATGCCGTAGAACTCCCTTAAGAGAGGAGTCATGACTTTGAGCCGGTGGATAAACTAGAAGAGATCCCCTTCTCCAAAGAAGATCTTACCAGTTTTCGGGTAAGCAAAGCTCTCTTCCACTAAGTCAAAGAACAACTTGTCAGTTGAATTATAGAGAACCGAGACTTGTTTGCATGGAATGCCTCCGACATGCCTGACATCTTAGAAAACTTGATCATTTCCTGCCTCAGGTGGTAATCCTGATGTCAAACTGATCCAGCAAAAGCATGGCAAGGTCGCCCCGACAGCCAATAAGAGGTCATGGAAGAGGTCGAAAAACTCCTAGACGCCTGCTTCATTCAAGGAGTTGGCTACCCCGAATGGCTAGCCAATGTAGACATGGTAAAGATAGCAAATGGCAAGTGGAGGATGTGCATCGACTTCATAGACCTAATCAAGGCATTTCCAAATGACCCATTCCCTTTTCTTAGCAATGATTCCTTGATCGATGCCACATCCGGGCATGAGCTCCTCAGTTTCATAGATGCCTTCTCGGGATACAATTAGATCCGAATGTTCCCTCCTGATATCTCGAAGAGATCCTTCATCATCGACCAAGGCTCCTATTGCTATCGAGTAATGCCCTTCGGGCTGAAGAACGCTGGAACCACTTACCAGCACCTAGTGAACAAAGTCTTAAAGTAACATATTGGTCGGGATAAGGAATCTATGTAAACAATATGTTTGTAAAGAGCCTCAAGAAGTATGACCATGTGACCAACCTCCAAGAAGCTTTCAATGTCCTGTGGAAGCACAACATGAGGCTGAACCTTTTAAAGTGGGTCTTCAAGGTCTCCTTAGGCAAGTTCTTGGGATTTATGGTGAGCCACAAAGAATTAAAGCCAACCTAGAGATTATTCAAACCATTCTCGACATGTCTCCCTCATCCAACATCAAAGAAGTCCAGAAACTCACAGGACGCATCATCAACATCAAAGAAGTGTCTCCCTTTCTTCAAGGCTTTTAGTGGTTCAAAGGGCTTTGAAGGGGCAAGCACAAGAAGCCTTTAAACAGCTTAAGGCATATCTCACTAATCCTACACTCATAAGCAAGTTTGAACTAGGAAAGGTGCCTTACTTCTATCTGGACACTTTAGATCATACCCACAGTGCTATCTAGGTGATGAAACAGAACAAAGTCCAAAAGCCAATCAGCTATGTGAGCAAAGGATTTCATGATGTTGAGTTTCATTATTCTAGGATGAAGAAGATGTCTCATGATCTAGTCACGGCCTTTCGTAAGCCCCGTCCCTATTTCCAAGCACACTCCATTCTGGTCCTAACCGACCAACCACTCAAGCATGTTTTTCACAAGCCAGAGAACTCTGGGCGACTCATGCAGTGGTCTATTGAGTTGAGCCTGCTTGACATCAACTACCAACCAAAAACGACTAGCAAGGCCCAAAACTTAGTCGAATTCATCATCAAGAGTGCTATCCCTGATCCTCCCAAAGAAGATGAGGACCCTCCGACCTGGATTGTATACATCAATTACTCATCTTGCATTCAAGGGAATAAGGCTGGTGTCATCTTGCTCGGCCCAGATGAGTTCATCCTCCAATACTCACTTCACCTCAATTATTGTGTCTCCAACAATGAGACAGAATATGAGACACTGATTACTGGCCTCCTCTTAGCTTGGAAGGCGGGAGCTCAAATGGTCAGGTTGTTCAATGACTTTTAGCTGGTAGTGAATCAAATTCGAGGAGAATATGAAGGTTGGGGAGACTGTCAAATCTTAATCTTGCGTGGAGAAACTTTTAGCTACATTCTGAGAAGCTGAAATCACTTGCATTTCCTGTGAAGAAAATGGGCAAGCAGATGCCATTTCTAAGTTAGCCTCCTCTTTTTTCGAAGGACTGGACCACACCAAGCTCATTGAGGTCAAACTCAAGCCAAGCATCAAAGAGGAAGCATTAGAGCTCATGTTTGTCACTCCCCAAACACCCGAAAATAATTGGATGAAACCCTTGTTGGAATTTCTAGATAAAGGGATCCTCCCTGCAGATCTGAAAGAAGCAAGAAAGATCCTTGTAAGAGCAGAAAGGTACACACCTGTTGAATGAGTCATGTATAATAGCTGCTACACTCTTATAGATGGCATACCTTGTTTACGATGCCTCTCCCTTGAGGAGCTAAGTAGGCTATTAGAGAAGTGCATGAAGGAATCGATGATAGTGACATGAGCGGGGGGGCTCATATAGAAAATTCTCAATCAAGTGTACTATTGGCTCTCACTCCTCAGTGATGCCCAAGAACATGTTCGCCGATGCACCTCTTGCCAGAAGTTCATCCTAATGAAGCGAGTGCCCCAGACGACCTTAGCTCCATGTCATGTCCGATCTCTTTCACCATGTGCAGATTGGACTTGCATGGGCCGTTCCCCCAGCAACTGGACAAAGGAACTTCTTAGTGGTAGCTATCAACTACTTCACAAAGTGGATCAAAGCAGAACCTCTAGCCTGCATCACCAAAAAGAAGATTTAGAAATTCTTTTGGAAGAACATTGTTTGCATGTTCGGATGCTATTGGATCCTCATCACTGACAACGAATCTCAATTCACCACTAAGGGGTTCCATAAATTCTGCACCGATCTAGGGATCGAGCAATATTTTTCTTCCATCTCACACCCATAGACCAATGGCCAAGCCGAGAATGCCAACCGACAAACCCTTGAAGGCCTCAAGAAGTGGCTAGATGAAGCTTCCAACGGGCTACAGGTTGAAGAGCTCCCAAGTGTGCTCTGGTCTTGCAGGACCACTATGAGAACCCAACAGGAGAATCCTCGTTCAACCTTACCTTCGGCTCTGAAGAACTGATCTCCCTAGAGGTCGGATTACCTTCCCCTTGCCTCCTATCCTTCAATGCAAAAAACAGAGCTCAAATGACGTCCGTGGTAACCTTGATCTCATCGAAGAAGTTTGCAAGAAGTCCACACTATGAAGACACATCTATCAGTAGAGGGTGGAGAAGTTCCACAACAAGAAGGTCTGCCCAGCAAACCTCAAGGATGGGGACCTCATCTTATGACAACTCGAAATCTTCGATCGACGCAAGAAGGGAAAGCTCGCTCCAAACTGGGAAGGACCATACGATGTCTCCAAAGTCATCAGCCCAAGGGCTTACCAACTTGAAGACATGGGGGCAAGAAGATATGAAGGACTTGGAACGTCGAATACCTGATAAAATTCAATAAGGGAGCTTAACGCCCTCCACTTAGATTTTTTAAGAATAGTAATAAGGTCAATCCTTACAACGGTCAGAGCATGTTAAAGGCTATCCACCAAGGCAGTCACTAAGATTTATTTTTCATTTAATAATTTCTTGTACTACTCTGTGGATGTGAACAATGAGTTATGTACTTAGCTCCTCTCCCGAGCTACATCAACAACTCAGTAACTCTCAAATAACAAGTTCGGAGTCCAACACTTCTCTAGAGTTGCTATTGCAACTCGCTAACCCTCAAATAACCAGTTCGGAGTCCAACTCTTCCATAAGGTGTTCCCAAAACTTGTTAACTCCTCAAATAACATGGTTAGAGTCCAAACTTGTGGCTCGAAGCTGCTCTCTCAATGCGCTAACAAGCAAGTTCAGAGCTGGGTTGATCACTCAAAACTGCTTCCATAACACGTTAACTCCTCAAATAACAAGTTTGGAGTTTATAGGGTGTGATTGACCAATGGCCAAGCCGAGAATGCCAATCGACAGACCCTTGAAGGCCTCAAGAAGTGGCTAGATGAAGCTTCCAACGGGCTACAGGTTGAAGAGCTCCCAAGTGTGCTCTGATCTTGCAGGACCACTATGAGAACCCAACAGGAGAATCCTCGTTCAACCTTACCTTCGGCTCTGAAGAACTGATCTCCCTAGAGGTCGGATTACCTTCCCCTTGCCTCCTATCCTTCAATGCAAAAAACAGAGCTCAAATGACGTCCGTGGTAACCTTGATCTCATCGAAGAAGTTTGCAAGAAGTCCACACTATGAAGACACATCTATCAGTAGAGGGTGGAGAAGTTCCACAATAAGAAGGTCTGCCCAGCAAACCTCAAGGATGGGGACCTCATCTTATGACAACACGAAATCTTCGACCGACGCAAGAAGAGAAAGCTCGCTCCAAACTGGGAAGGACCATACGATGTCTCCAAAGTCATCAGCCCAAGGGCTTACCAACTTGAAGACATGGGGGCAAGAAGATATGAAGGACTTGGAACGTCGAATACCTGATAAAATTCAATAAGGGAGCTTAACGCCCTCCACTTAGATTTTTTAAGAATAGTAATAAGGTCAATCCTTACAACGGTCAGAGCATGTTAAAGGCTATCCACCAAGGCAGTCACTAAGATTTATTTTTCATTTAATAATTTCTTGTACTACTCTGTGGATGTGAACAATGAGTTATGTACTCAGCTCCTCTCCCGAGCTACATCAACAACTCAGTAACTCTCAAATAACAAGTTCGGAGTCCAACACTTCTCTAGAGTTGCTATTGCAACTCGCTAACCCTCAAATAACCAGTTCGGAGTCGAACTCTTCCATAAGGTGTTCCCAAAACTTGTTAACTCCTCAAATAACATGGTTAGAGTCCAAACTTGTGGCTCGAAGCTGCTCTCTCAATGCGCTAACAAGCAAGTTCAGAGCTGGGTTGATCACTCAAAACTGCTTCCATAACTCGTTAACTCCTCAAATAACAAGTTTGGAGTCCAAACTCATGGCTCGAAGTCGTTCCCGCAACTCACAAAATGAGTGAGTTCAAAGCCCAACTCGCCCCTTGAAACTTTTCCTGTAACTCGTTAACTCAAGAACGGGCAAGTTCAGAGTCCAACTCTTCCCTAAGAGATGCTCCCACAACTACTAACTCAAATACATCAAGTCTGAAGCTTAACTCGCCTTTAGAGCTGGTCCCATGACTCCTCAACTATAGACAAAACAAATCAAAGGAGACCAGATACAACACTTGAGAACTTAGAAGATCTTTGTTTAGCATCAAAAGCTGTATTACAAGTTCGGAAACTAAATACATCAAAATCTAGACAAGTTTACAAGTTCCTTCCCTCGAGTTCACCTTCGACCCCACAGGCGAGGAATACTTCGGTTAACGGAAATCCCTCTTCATTGAAACTTGCTCACTCAAGAAACTTCATCTCGAATCCCCGAATTGTCCGAGGGCGATCGATCAAGTATGGATATTACAGTGAGGATGCACTCCCCCTTTTGTAGATGTCATGCTTGATGATCCAGCTACTTTACTCTGGGAGTCCCCATGATTCCATGACGCCGCTTGAGCACCCAAAGATAACTCCTGGGCTGTTGCCCAACTGCTAAGATGAAGAGCACTTCCCGTTTGCAGACCTCTGAGCTTCGCCTTAAGGCGGTAAATCTCCAAATTCCTCTCAACAAGCAGCTTCCTTAGGAGAACTCCGAATTCCAAACACAAGTAAGTCGTAGCAAATACAGAATAGTTCTGTCATCAGAACTTACTAGGGTAAGAGTTATATCTTGTACTGTTACGAGTAATATCCGTAACGTATTTTAATATAAATGTCCTACGTATTTCTGCATTTCAATATATAAATTTTTCCATCTTCTCAAAATTTATTTTTATCCTATTCTGAGCCAACTTAAATATTTATTTTAATCTTTGTGTTTTTATGTGTATTGCACGTGCTTTCAATACACATGTTGATTAAGTATATTCTACCGTTACGTGTAATATTATAAAATTTTCTATGTGTTAAATTATTTATTTTATAACTTATTCGAATTCGTTTCATAAATTGAAATTTATTTTTCTCATATTTTGACTTATATATATCTTTATACGTGTGATGCACGTGTTGATTATATTGTTGTATACATATATAGAATTAATAAGATGTATTTTTTATGTATTTTTTTATTTTGATTGTTATGGATGTTTTTCGTTCTCTTGAATTTATTTTGTATTGATACGTGCAACGCACATGTTTGCAGTGCACGTGTTGGTTGTATCCTTTTTCAAAATAAAACTTTATGAAGTGTATATATTTATTTTTATTTTTATATTTTAAACTAGTTTGACGTGAAATATATATTTTTAAATATTTTTTCTACACGTGCTTTTCTATGCACGTATTAATTACGTTATTTTTTGTGCACTAAAATTCCATTTGTATTAATTTAAGTAGATTATACTAAATTTTTGGTAAGAAACTAATATAATTATTTATTAAAGAAGAGAATTTAAAATGAAATAAAATAATGAAATAAGAGTAGAATGAAAAATGTACACAACACGTGCACACGTGCATTATGATCTCTTTCCAATGGTTGGCTGCACATGGAGAGAGTGGTGTGAGTGAGTGGAGCCATTTCGTGAATCAATGGAATGTCTGTGGATGACTCGGACCTGTCTTCAAAAACCAATGTATGATATGGATCCGGTGGTTAGGGAGTCAAAAAACTGTGAATTGGAAGCTAGCTTTGCATTCCATCCATCCTCCAGTGGAATGTATGGGATGCGAATCTTTCCTTTCCTACGCTTCTCAGTTCAGTCCTTTCAATATCCTTGATCTCCTGAATTCCCATATAAATACCCCCCTAATCTAACCCAAATGAACACAGAATTAAACTAAACAAAAGAGAAGGCCAAGAGAGAGTCTTTTAGTGTGGTGTCTTGCGGTTTTGCCAAGGAGGAGATGCCAATTTTTTTTTCTGTGATGAGCTTTGGAGCTTTGGAGCATTATCTTCTAGGGATTCCACTAGGAATTCTCTTTTTGAGGTGGGTGTTTCCCTAACTTTCTAATATAGTTTTATTAGTAGAATGCTAGATATGTGTGAATTGTTAGATGCATGATAACCTATATAGATTGAGTATTCATGTTTAGATTATTTTTTGTTGATTGAATGTGTGAAATTATGATATGATTGTTTTGGGGGCATTTTCATAAGATCATGTATTTGCTACGAATTGCCTGTGTTTGAAATTCTGGGCACTACAAAACTTCTCACCATGGCTATTTCTCTCCACCGCGGGAGGCAGAGGAAAACCAACAAAACGATCCCCATGAAGGAAAGCAAGCTCAAACTCCCTTTCGACTAACACCTCCTTCAAACGACCGATCTCGACGTCCCTAGGATCCCCCCCCCTCCCGGTGTTGACAACGATTTATAATACAAAAAAGGGGTTACATGTAAGACCCCACAAAATAGTATATATCTATTTTATGTTTTAATCCGTGCACGATTGAAAGTTGCACATATTAATGGAATTTTCTCAATTTTAATTGAGTAAGTATTAAAACATATTATTATTCGATATGTTTTGAACTCAACGAAGGTGCAATTGTAGAACCGGAGTTGAGATATCTTCTCAATTAAGTCGTATATTAGTCTTAACTATAATTGAGTTAGGATGTGTAATATTGAATTATTATTTTGTATGGTGATAGTATGATTTCATGTGTGTTATTACAAATTGTATGTACAAATTGTATTGACATTATTTGTGTGTATTTCAATTTCTATTTAATTGAAATAGTGTGTGTGATTGTTGTGATTTAAATTATCTAATTAAACCCAATATGACTCAACTAGTCCCAAACGAACACACTCTAGCTTGAACCCTAGTTGACCCAACCTAACTTAGCTTGTTTTGTGCACGGCATGAACAAAATTTTGTGCACATGCACTAGTTTTGGCCAGCCATATGTTGGCGGAAAAAGGAGAAATAAGTGCAATTGTTTTGGATTTAAATGTTGGAATCTAGGGTTTTTGTGTAACCCTAAGAGATTACTTGAGTATTGTATCATCCAAAGCAATTTGTTCACTTGGACACTCCCCCCCTCCAATGCATGTTGGCCTCACCCTCACTCTCTCTCTCTTTACATCAGGCCAAACCCCCCCCTCCCCCCCCCCCACCCCACCCCCTTCACTCTATTTAAACTTCTCTTCAAACACTAGCTTCATTTGTTCATTCTACTATCTCCAAACTATCTTTTACTACATCCAACAATCTTCTACTACACTTATATACTATCTATAAGGAGTTAGCCACTGAATTGGAGGAAAAACAAGGAGCCAAAGAAAAGAACAAGGAGCCAAAGAAAAGAACAAGGAGCCAAAGAGTAGAACAAGGAGTCAGGAAGCAAGGAGGAGCAAGAACAAGGAGGCCAACTTGGAGAGTACACTTCATATACAAACAAAAGGTGGGTGTTTCTAAACCTTTGTGGTGTTTAAAATTGTGTTGTGCAATCTTGATGTGGTCTTTATAGCATGTGTAGGTCATGAAATGTGTGATTGAGTGATAAAATTCGTTGCATGCTAGTTTTATTGATGGAAGACTAGATAAAAATCCAGTAAAATGTTGAATAGAAAAATTTGTTTGGTCTGGATGCTATAACTTGAAAAATACTTGGGTTTTGAAGTTGAAATTTTAAATGTAGAATCTTATGCATGTTATACACCTTCCTTCCAAATTTCATAAATTTTGAAATTTATTTGCTATTTTAAGTAAATACGAACTTGAACATTGATTGTGCATAAAACAGATTTAGCTTAGGTTCTGACCATGATTTTTCCAAGCTCATAACCCTTTAACCACATAAGATATATTTCTGAAATTTGATTATGTGCTTCTAATATGTGTTAAGTGCTTGAATATAAGATTTTATAATTTTTGGACATCATTTGCTATTTTTATAAAATCTGAAACCGTTGACTGTTCTAAAAAAAAGACAGCATGAAGATGATCTGATCTGTTTTTAGTTAATTTTTAAGAAATTATAACTTGAAGAATACTTGGTAGAGTCACTTGAAATTTAAATATTTTTTGTTACCATGTATTATGAACCTATGTTTCAAATTTCATGATGTTTAGAGATCATTTGATATTTTTAATGTATTTTTATGTTGGCACTGGTTAGTTGTTGCTCTGTTCTGGAAATTATTGTATGCTTGTTTAACAATGACACATTTGACCACTTAAACTACATAATCTGAAGAAGCATGTAACTAAAAAGTTGTATTAGACACATAGATCTTTCCGAAATGTCTAAGAACTCATGATTTGGATCAGTATATGAATTATAATAAATTTTGACAACAGAAACACACAGATTCATAAAGCTCAATGTTTTGCAGTATGCCAATGAAATTGAGTTTGAACTTGTAGAATCTGAGTTTTAAGTTGCTGTTGTGGATGTGGGAATAAGTTAGGACTTAAATTATCTAAAGTTTCATGTCATGAGTAGCTTATGTATGCTTGTAGACCTATAATATAGACATGTTTGTTCACTGTTTTGAAGTAGGAATTGTGATAGATGTTTATGTATTATTGTTGATCACTTTGGGATGAGATTCATGCCCAATTTGTGCTTGTGCTTGCTGTCTACTTTGAGTGGAAGCATGAGGAGCACCCAATCGTGTTTCTTTGAAGAAAAGAGATCGGGAACGACCCCATTTTGGCTAGAATGCCAATTGTATCCTTTCTGTTTGCAAATGTGATTTTCCATTTTAAGAGCTTTTTAGCACTCTTTTAGGGTATTCATGATGTAGGATTTATTCCTAGGGTAGTGTTCCTTTGTTGGGCTACATTGGTTGAGTTTGAGATTCTAGGATTAAATCATGTTGGCATATCTAGATGGGTAGAATAGGAACCCGTGTCGCATCGAACGCGTTGGAGGAGATGACTCGTGCGCCGACGTACTCGCCATTCATGGAAGGATTTCATGGTTGTGTTTGGTGCTACCACTTGTCGAGGACCGTGGAGCGTGATAGTTAGTGGGAGTTATGCGATCGAACTCCAAGCATTGATGGCATTGCGGCAATCGACGGAGTCGGTTCGTCGTTGGTGCGGAGTCGGTTCGTCGTTGGTGCAGGCCAATTGTGGGCCAAGGCGGGCTAACCTTTGGGCCGAATTTGAGGGCTAGATTCTAGATTGAGTCCTATTGTGGAATGGGTTAGGTCTTAATAATGAAGAAGGTAATTAACTAGAAAAGGGTCTACGAGTAAAACTTATCTAGTTGTTCTTAATAAACAAAAGTTGTTTACTAAGTTAGGACATGAAAGTCGATAGATCTCCAAACTAGTAGAGTATTGGTTAAAATGAAATAGGACTAGACTCGCCTAATAATTCGCAATGAGATAATGAAAAAGGACTAGAGATTGATTAGAGTTTTGGGATTTAGATAATCAGATGATCAGGTAAAAAGCTAGTAATCATATAATTAATCTTATTTTTAATCTTGGTCCTAGAGTGGGTTAGCACTTGTACCTTGGATTTGTGGTATTGTAGGACTAGATCGAGTCTTGGTTGAATGTAAGGACATGAACTAGCGAGTGGTGTTCACCTATCAGGGGGATGCGTGGTGTCATCACGCCTGGCCAAATCCTAAGTTCGTTTAATGCGGGCAAGAGACTCGGACAAAGGCCTAGCTGGGAGTGCACCTCAGTGGGAAAGGCTAGGTGTGACAAGGTTGTTCACGATCCTGTTTACCTGTACCTGACTGCATGCTTCCCTATAGGAAGATGTATTCGGAAGAGAGGTTCTACTTATTTCCTGTACCTAACTGCATGCTTCCTTATAAGAAGGTGTACTTGGAAGAGAACTACTAGGTTCAACCTGTTCCTGTTATTCCTATTTTCCTGAACCCTGAGTACACTGCCCTATGGACTCCACTACGAAATCTAAACAGAACTGTTTGAATGTAGCAACCATGTGATAAAAGTTGGGGCACATGAAGTGCTACCTAGTTAGTAATAATACAAGACTTGATATAACCTGATACCTGTTACATGAGACCTGTACTTGTACCTATTTACCTGTATATCTCATTACCTATTTACCTGGTTACCTGTTTACCTGTATATCTGATTACCTGTATACCTGTTACATGTTTACCTAGTTTACCTGTTAGCTTGACACTTGATACATGTTACCTGTTCCTGTTAGTATACCATGTTACTTGTTGTGATTTCCTAATTCATGTTAGATATTATATTTCTGTTGACACACTTATACCATGCTTGTTTATTCCTGCTGTTATTTTGTATTTGTGATTTTTCCCCATGTACTTGTATCCTGCATTACAAGCAGCCTGTAACTTGTATTGACAGGAGTTTGTTTTCTTTTTCCTATTCCTGCAATTGTTAAATTGCAGATTTTGGAGAACAGGTACCAGATGGTGTTAGTGATATGCAATATTAGTGCTGGAGTTTTGTTGGCATTTATTATTATTACTTCCTGTTATTTGCTTGAACAATTGTATGTGATATTTGGATTTATTCTTGTATTTGGGCGATGTGACCCGGGATATTATTGTCTTGTCCAGACTTGATTTATTTGAGATTATATTATATTTTGGATTTCAAGTAAATTTCTATTGGTATATTTGATTCGATTATGCATACTTGGTTGATTATTTTGCTTCTGACTCTAATTATTCCTGTGATATGTTGTAAAGATTCCTGAACAGCTTATGGATGATGAAAATCATTCGCTGGGCTTAGTCGCGTATCCGTATTCCTTATTCTTTTTGGGAAGTGTGTTGTGACAAGGTTTTTAGTGGTATCAGAGCCCAAATTTGGCTAATGTATTAGTTTGACTGATATATTAGACAAGCTTGGCTCGTACTAGGATCGACTCAACATTTCACCAACCGTGCATGCATAAATGACTTAATTGTTATCAACCTTGATCTGGATGCTAATTGTTTTGGTTTTGTGCAGACTATGACTCGTGGAGGTTCTTCTTCCCGTCCCCAGGGAGATCAGCCTGGGATTAAGGTTGTCACCGTTGTGCTTGAGCGCTTGATCAATATGCAGCAGAACCATAGTGATTTAGTGATGACTGCTTTGGAAGCTGCTCGAGTTCCTCCTCCCGCTGCGCCTATGCAAGCAGCTCTTCCTCCCCATCCGGGTACAGTCACGGACTTCATGAGGCTACATCCCGACAGGTTTTCAGGCACTGAGACGCCTATGGAGGCTGAACAGTGGTTGATTCGGACAGAGCAACTTCTTTTGGCAACTAGAGTTGCAGATGCAGATCGAGTGGACGTGGTTGCTATTCAGCTGGTGGACTTGGCTCATATCTGGTGGAGGCCGAGTCCGAAAAGATCGAAAGACCGATCACTTGGGCTACTTTCACTAGAGGCTTCTTGGAGAAGTTCTTTCCTAGCAGCACTAGAGTGGAGATGGAGCAACAATTCTTGACCCTAAAAAAGGTTGGTTGTTATTTGTAGTAATGGAATTTGGTTACATATTGTCCGTGCAATGTTGTAATATCGGACTTTCTTAAAATAGGGCTTCAGGTCTGTAGACGAATACGCAGCTGAATTTAGTAGACTCAGCCGCTTCGCTGCCGTTCTTGTGGCAAACGACGAGGACAGGGCCCGTAGATTCATTTCGGGACTTGCTTGTGATATCAGGGTGCAGCTTGTCTCTCTCCGCTTGCGTACTTATGCTGAGGCTTTCGATGCAGCTCGAGCTCAGGAGCAGGCTCGTGGTGGATTGGCTCCTCCCCAGCGGACTATTTCGCCCTCTGCTGTTGTCAAGCCTTCTGGTCGGCTAGTTCGGAGGCCTGTCTCAACCACTCCGGTCGTGGCAGCTCCTTACTCTTCTGCTGGTTCCCATAGGAGTGGTTTCTGTGAGTTCTGTCGGTTGGCTTGGCATGATCGCAAGGATTGTAGGCGAGCCAATCGCCGATACTTTAGGTGTGGCTCTACGGATCATACAGTGCGAGATTGTCCACAACCACTGCAGCAATTGGCTCTTCCAGCCAGGGGTCCCGTTCGGCAGGTTGCCCTAGCTCGTGGTCCAGTTAGACCACCGCTTCCTCCTCAGCGTCAGATTGTCGGTCACAGGACTGCTTTTCTGAGGAGAGGTCGGGCTTTCAACCTGACTGCTGCAGATGTGGAGTCAGCTGAAGGAGTTGTTGCAGGTGTATTTTGTTTATTGTTTTGTTGTTTTATTGTCTTTCTTTTGTTTCTTTTTATTTCTCTTACATTTGTTTCTTCCATTTTATCATTCTGCATTATTTTTCCTCACCCCTGTTCAACCATTCTTTTCCTTTGTCTTTTGATTCTCTCTTAGGTATCATCCTTGCTTACTCTTTCTCTGTTCATGTTCTTTTTGATTTCGGGGCAACCCATTCTTTTGTCTTCTCTCGATTTGTGGCTCGCCACTAGTTAGAGTGTAGAACCATGTCTGAGGCTTGGGACATTGTGACAGGTGGTGGAGTTGTCATTTGTTCCCGGGAGTGTAGGCAGTGTCTCGTAATTATTGGTAGCATTGATTTCAAAGCCAATTTGATTGTTTTTGGGAATTCGGGATTCGACGTTATTCTGGGTATGGATTGGTTGGGAGAAACCCACACCATTATTGATTGCCGTGCCAAGAAAGTTGTGTTTTAGATTCCAAATTGCATAGAGTTTGAGTTTCATGCTAGGGAGTCTTCCCTCGGCCGAGCTGCATTCAGGCGTGAGGCTGTGCCTTTAGTGGAATTGCATAAGGAGGTTTATGCGATGGAATTGCATTCAGGCGTGAGGCGGTGCCTTTAGTGGTTCGGGATTTTCTGGATTGTTTTCCAGAGGAGTTGCCTGGCTTACCCTATGATAGGGATGTGGAGTTCGGTATTGAAGTTCAGCCGGGTACGGCACCTATATCGAAGAGTCCCTACAGGATGGCCCCGGTTGAGCTAGCCGAGCTCAAGGTAAAGATTCACGAGTTGCTTGATTTGGGGTTTATCAGACCCAGTGTTTTGCCTTGGGATGCTCTAGTCCCTTTTGTCAACAAGAAGGATGGTAGTCGTCGACAGTGTGTGGATTATCGGGAAATAAACAGTGTTACTGTGAAGAATTGGTATCCGTTGCCTAGGATCGATGATTTGTTTGTTTAGTTGAGTGAGGCTACTGTTTTCTCGAATTTGGATCTTCGTTCTGGGTATCATCAAGTCAAAGTAAAGGCGACTGATGTACAGAAGACTACTTTCAGGACCAGATATGGCCACTATGAGTATCTTGTGATGCTGTTCGGGGTCACGAACTCGCCTGCTATATTCATGAGTCTTATGAACCGGGTCTTTTCTCAGTTCTTGGATAGATTTGTGGTGATCTTCATTGATGATATTTTGGTGTATTCTCTGAATCGGGCAGATCATGTTGAGTACCTTAGAGTGGTTCTGCAGACTTTGAGAGAGAATCAGCTCTATGGAAAACTCAGCAAGTGCAAGTTTTGGCTCAACAGGATTTCATTCTTCGGACACATTATTTTAGGCGATGGTGTTTCTATGGATCCGGCCAAGGTTGAGGCTGTGAAGGATTGGCCTATTCCCAAATCAGTTTCTGAGGTCAGGAGTTTTCTTGGTTTAGCTGGCTCTTATCAGAAATTCGTCCAAGATTTTTCGAAGATAGCATAACCGTTGACTAAGCTGACTGGGAAGGATCAGAAGTTTTGTTGGTCTGATGAGTGTGGTGTGGCTTTTGTTGAGTTGAAGAGCAGATTGACGTCAGCACCTGTGTTGACTATTCCAGATGGTTCAAGTGGATTTGTAATTCACTGTGATGCTTCTGGTAAGGGTCTTGGAGCAGTTTTAATGCAGAAAGGCCGAGTCATTGCGTATGCATCGAGGCAGCATGAGAAGAACTATCTGACTTATGACTTGGAGTTAGTGGCAGTGATCTATGTTTTGAAGCTGAGGAGACATTATTTACTTGGGGACCGAGTGGAGATCTTTATAGACCACAAAAGTCTCAAGTACGTCTTCAACTAGAAAGAGTTAAACATGAGGCAAAGACGTTGGTTGGAACTTATGGCTGAGTATTACATCAATTTGTAATACCATCCTAGTAAACTTAGTGCTGGATGCTTTGAGCAGGAGACCGGCAGTTATGTTCTTGACTCAGTAGAGGGATCTGATTGAGCAGATGAGGAGGTTGGAGTTGGATGTTTTGTTGCCGAGTTCTGGTCGGAGTTGTTTGGCGCTCCAGCTTCAGTCGTCTCTTGTTGATCATATTAAAGAGGCGCAGGCTGGTGATGCATAGTTGCATGGTTTTCGAGCTAAGGTTGAGTCTGGGTCCAGAACAGACATGGCTATTCATGCCGATGGATCTCTTTGTTTTGGGTCAAGGTTATGTGTTCCAAAGGGTGAAGTTTGTCAGAGGTTGCTTGAGGAAGCACACCAGTCTTCGTATTCTATCCATCCTGGCGGTACTAAGATGTATTGAGATTTAAAGCTTCATTTCTGGTGGCATGGTATGAAGAGAGCTGTGGCTTGGTTTGTTTCTCAGTTCTTGATCTGTCAGCAGGTTAAGGCAGAGCATCGGAGGATCGCTGGACTTCTTCAACCGCTTCCTATTTCAGAGTGTGGAAGTGGGAACATATCTCTATGGATTTTGTGACTGATTTTCCTAGGAGTCTTAAGGGTCATAATGCCATTTGGGTGATTGTCGACCGTTTGACGATGAATGCTCACTTCATTCCTTTTCGTGTCGGGCAGTCTACTGAGAGCCTAGTTGAGAGGTATATGCGGGAGATTGTCAGACTTCATGGGGTTCCAGTCAGTATTGAATCTATCAGGGATACGAGATTCAGATCTCAGTTCTGGGAGAGTCTTCAGAACACTTTGGGGAGTAAATTAAAGTACAGTACTGCTTTTTATCCCCAGACTGATAGACAGTCAGAGAGGACCATCCAGATTCTTGAAGACATGTTGAGGTCCTGTATGCTTCAGTTTGGTGGATCATGGGAGGACCATTTGCATCTCGTAGAGTTCTCGTACAATAACAGTTTTCAGGCCAGTATTAAAGCTACTCCGTTCGAGACACTCTATGGGCGGAAGTACAGATCACCAGTATGCTGGGATGACATTGGTGAGAGGAAGTTGGTGGATCCGGAGTTGATCACTAGGACAGTTGATGCAGTGGTTCAGATTCGGAACCATTTGCAGGCAGCTCAAGATAGGCAGAAGCGATGGGCTAATGTCCATCGAAGGGCTTTAGAGTTTGAGGTTGGTGACCATGTTTTTCTAAAGGTATTGCCTTGGCAGGGTGTCATTCGGTTTGGTGGTAGGGGCAAGCTTAGCCCTAGATTTATTGAACCGTTTGATATTGTGGAATGAGTAGACAAGGTGGCTTATCGTCTTGCATTGCCGCGAGCTTTATCAGGAGTGCACGATGTTTTCCATGTCTCACAACTCAGGAGATATATCCGAGATGAGAGCCACACGATCGACTATTATGAGTTGACCATTCGGTCAGATTTGACTTGTGAGATTCCGCCAGTTGCTATTGGGAGAAAGTGCTTAAGAACAAGGTCATCAAGTTGGTTCGTGTTGCTTGGAATCCTCACTCGCTCGGTGAGTCGACTTGGGAGCTGGAAGAGGTGAGTTAGCAGAAGTTTTCTCATTTGTTTGAGTAGTTTTTGTTTTGTCATTTTGTTTGTTTTTGGAGTTACCCTATATATCTTCTTGTTTGAATTTCGATGACGAAATTCTTCCTGTTAGGTAGGTAGGATTTGTAACCCCTATTTTCCATTTTGTGTATTTTTGAGTGTATTTTTTATTGTGGTATATTTTTTCTTTTTGTATTCCTCTTGTATTCCTCTTGGACTGTATATTGGTTTTTTGTTTCAATATTTTTTCATTTTATTATTTTGCCTTCTTTTTATTTGAGTTCTTGATTCGTTGTCCATCTTTTGTTTCGTTCCATTTATTCGGGCCATTATTTTGATTTCCAATATTTATTCTTTTTTTTTATTGTCATGTCCTATTCTTTGATCCCTAAAACCCATTAGTGAACCAATACCTATTATATTAAATCTTATTCACTAAAATACCCAAAACCCACTTAGCCCAAACCCGAGCCCATCTGTCTTCATTTCCAGGCAACCCGACCCGATCACTCCCCTATTGTTGTGCCGCTTCCCCTCTCTCTAACCCTCATTCACTTGCCCTGTATTTATATTCCATTATATATATACGCACCTAAAAACCCATGCACTCTGTTTTCCTATTTCCTTCAGCCGCAACCCATAAAACCGTGCTTTCCTATTTCCTTGCGGACCGAGTGGAGATCTTTACTGACCACAAAAGTCTTAAGTACGTCTTCACCCAAAAGGAGTTGAACATGAGGCAAAGGTGTTGGTCGGAACTTATGGCCGATTATGACATCAGTTTGCAATACTATCCTGGTAGAGTGAACTTGGAGCCAGATACTTTGAGCAAGAGACCGTGTCACGAGCAAGAGACCGTGTCACGCCTCGCTTCCCAAAAAGAGAATACGGAATACGGATACGTGAATAAGCCCAGCGAATGATTTTCATCATCCATAAGCTGTCAGGAATCTTTACAACATCTCACAGGAATAATCAGAGTAGGAAGCAAGAGAATCAACCACGCGTGCATATATGAACCAATGCCAACTGAATTTACTTGAAACAAAATATATTAATCTCAAATAAATCAGATCTGAATAAGTCAATAATCCTGGGTCACATTGACCAAATACAAATAAATCCAAGTATCAAATACAATTGTTCAAGTAGCAACAGGAAATAATAATAATAGCAGGAAAAAAATAATAGCAAAACTTCAGCATCTAGCATCTCATATCACCAACTCCATCAGGCAATTGGTCACCCTGATCTGCAATTTAATAAATTGCAAGAAGAAGAAAAAGAATACAAACTCCTATAAATGCAAGTTACGGGCCGCTTGTAGTACAGGCACAAGTACAGGGATAAAATAAACAAAATAGAATAACAGCGGAAACAAACATAGAATGGTATAGGCATGTCAACAAAATAGGATAACTAACATGAATCAAGAAACAAAATCAAGTAACATGATGTGCTAACAGGGTACAGGTAACATGTGTCAAGTGTCAAACAAGCAGGTAATCAGGTAATCAGGTATACAAGTATACAGGTAACAGGTGAACAGGTAGCAAGACAGTACTGCACTAAATCTGGAATTCCCATTGCTACAAAAATGCAAACCTAGATCTGTCAAAGAATCTGGAAAATATACTCTCGGCCGAATCCAGCAAATATATATAAGTCATATGGTATTTCACAACAACAAGTCTCAAAACAGGTTTGAATCCAGAAAACACGTTTAGCCAGAAATCAGAAGTTTGTATTCAAGAACAGGGAAACAGCACAAAACTTAATAATTAAATCCACAAAAAATCTGGGGTATTCCCTAGTATGTTTAGTAACAGAAAACAAAGTTTCATAATTTTCCAACATAGATAGAATAGTCAAGTAAAATCAGAAAACAGCAATATACAATAGTTTTGTAAATCTGGAATCTTAAATACTGTAGTACGAAAACAGAAATATCTCACAAAATACAAATCGAAATCCAGATCCGCCAAAATGGTGATAAACTAGACACAATATGCTAAAATTCATATTCACAAAATTTTTATAAACATCAAATAGAATCAGGTCAAAATTAAGGATCTTTACTGGACGCAGGAAAATTCTGCAAGTATAGTAATTGTTTGCCAGTATAGAATAGTTTATAAAAGTCATCAATTAAATCCATGAAAATTAGGGGTTAATCCCAATCAAGTATAGTTGTAACTAGCAAAATATTGGGTCAAAATATTATCTTTAATATCGGTAAGAAAATAAATAGTCATACAGAATTCATAAAAAACTGGATCTGAAATTTTAAACACATCTGTAGTAAAATAGTCATAACTCGAAACTCATAAATCGAAACTGAGATCTGTTAGAAAATCTGGAAAGTAGACAGAATTCTCTATAATTCATATTCACAAAATATTTTTATATACAGACCTTAATAGGGTCTAATTTACTGAACAAAAATGGTAAATCGACAAAACAGAAAATATCCTTCATGCACAAAATCAATTAGTTCACACGAAATTCATCCCAATCATAACCAAACATGAAATAGGGTAGACTAGATGTCCAAGCAACATTGTATAAGGTATTTTACAAGTTTACAACATATCTACTACGAATAACACAAACGAGCACACGATATCATATGAACAACATGCATGAACACATCAAAAAGTGGTCATCCATAAGTTGTTTCATGTCATGGGTGTCATGAGGCAACTACGGACGGGTCAACATAATAGAGATAAGATACAACAGGGGTTTCACACAAGAATTGTCTCTAGAACACAACTACACTACAAGTGGTATTTAGTACTTGTATTACACAAAGAAAAAAATACAAATTACTTGCCTGAGAGACGATGACACAAACGGCGATGCAAAAAGAATAACAGGAACGGATTTCCGGGTAACGAACTCAACGAACACACGACTCAAAACGAACCAAAGAGAACACACGCACCACCAACGCACTCGCATACAAGAGAGCGTGAGGAAGCGGAAGAGGGAACAGCAATGCCGATGTGCTATCGTTGCTGGTGGCAGCGAGGGGGACGCACGATGAGGGAACGGCCGAGAGGGGGTAGCCGCTGAACTGATCTGTCAACGGGGGAGAAGCACAACACACAGCGGGGTGCTATTGCTGCTATTCTCTGGTCTGCTGATGGGGGAAGCACCGCTGAGGTCCTCGACCAGGAAGTGGTCGGCAGCTGTAGTCGCACGGTGCATTGGGATCGGGAGGACGCGCACAGGAGGCTGGCACTGCACTGGCTGATGATGGTGCTGAAGAAGACGACAGGGCACAGAGGAGGCACACGGGGAGAGGGAGAATGGGTGGGTGGTCGGGAGAGTAAGGGAGAGATCGGGAGGGAGGACGATGGATTTGGAGGCAGGCTTAGGGTTTCGGCTGGTGAGGGTGACAACAGGGGGTATAAATATAGTGGATGGTTTAAATAAATATATGGGTTAATATTTTAGGGTTAGGTGAGTAATGAGAGGTGACGGCTGTATAATAGGGTGAACGGGTATGGGATAAAATAACGGGTCAGGTTTTATGGGGATTGTGGGTTTAGGTTAGATAATTAATGGGTGTGAATAAATCAAAATAAAGGGAATATAGGGAACCAAAAAGAATAATGAAACAGGCACAAAAATGGATAAATAAAATAGGGCACGAACAATATAATGAGAATCAAAAATACTGGCATGATCAAATAAGGAGGAAGTAATGGCGGACAACAAAATCAAGAACTCAAATAAAAGATGAAAAAATGATAAAATGAATATATATTAAAAAAAATGAAAAATAAAGATCCAATATACTGTCTAAGAAGAGATACAATGAGAGAAATACACCAAAAAGAAAAATACACACGAAAAACAGGGGTTACAGACCGGTAGCTATGTTCCTAAGTCAGCAGAGAGATTTGGTTAAGCAGATGCAGCGGTTGGAGTTGGATGTGTTGTTGCCGAGTTCTGATCGGCGTTGTTTGATGCTTCAGCTTCAGTCGTCTCTTCTTGAGCAGATTAAAGAGGCACAGGTTGGTGATGTGCAGTTGTAGGGTTTTAGAGTAGAAGTTGAGGCTGGTTCCAGAACAGATATGGTTATTCATGCAGATGGATCGCTTCGTTTTGGATCCAGGATGTGTGTCCCGAAGGGCAAAGTTCGTCAGAGATTGCTGGAGGAAGCCCACTAGTCATCGTATTCTATTCATCAGGGAGGTACTAGGATGTAGCGAGACTTGAAGCTTCATTTCGGGTGGCACGGTATGAAGAGGGTTGTGGCTCAGTTTGTGTTTCAGTGTTTGATCTGCCAGCAGGTGAAGGCAGAGCATCAGAGAACCGCCGAACTTCTTCAACCGCTTCCCATTCCGAAGTGCAAGTGGGAACACATCACTATGGATTTTGTGACTGCTTTGCCGAGGAGTCCTAAGGGTCACATTACCATTTGGGTGATTGTTGACCGACTGACGAAGAGTGCTAACTTCATTCCCTTCCGAGTCGGATAGTCTACTGAAAACCTAGCTGAGAAGTACACGCAAGAGATCGTCAGACTTCATGGGGTTCCAGTCAGTATTGTATCCGATAGGGATATGAGATTTAGATCTCAATTTTGGGAGTCTTCAGAGTAGTTTGGGAAGTAAATTGAAATACAGTACAACTTTTCATCCCCAGACTGATGGACAGTCAGAGAGGACCATCTAGACTCTAGAGGACATGTTGAGGTCATGTCTGTTGCAGTTCGGTGGATCATAGGAGGACCATTTGCATCTCATAGAGTTCTTGTACAATAACAGCTTTCTAGCCAGTCTTAAAGCTACACCGTTCGAGGCACTTTATGGGCGGAAGTGCAGATCACTGGTGTGCTGGGATGACATTGGTGAGAGGAAATTATCGGGTTCGGAGTTGATCACCAGGACAGTTGATGCGGTGACTCAGATCAGAAAGCATCTTCAGGCAGCTCAAGATAGGCAGAGGCAATGGGCTGATGTTCATCAGAGAGCTTTGGAGTTTGAGGTTGGTGATCATGTTTTCCTAAAGGTTTCACCTAAACCCTACCTCTCTTTACATATATACAATGCATATTTACCCTGTTCCTATCAAGAAACCTTAGCCGACTTCATCTTCATCCCTTGCACCAGATCCCCTACTTCACCCCTTCAACCTCCCGATCATCTTTCCCGTCCATCCCTGTGCACCTTGTCATCCCCCCCCCCCCGACAGTCCTGTGCACCTTCCTCCTGACTGCAGCGCCAGCAGCCCCCATCCTCCGCTGTGTGTCCCCCTTCCTGTCGCGACACCTTCAGCAACGCCGCACAGCCCCTAGGCCGCTATCCCCGTGCATCCCCTGTGTGATCCCTCCCGATGCAGACAGCTTCAGCAACAGCAGCATCGAAAGCCAATGTCGCTGCTGTCGCCGTGCTCCCGACGCCGTGCACACTTTCCTCCGTTGCTCTCTTATGTGCGGGTGTTGATTTCGAATTGTGATTGCTTGTTCGCTTGTTCGGTGTTCGTTCATCGTTCATTAAGTAAGTTCCCGGGAAACCATTCCCGTTATTCTCACTTTTTCTATTCTTTCCGCCGTCGACTATAAGGCAAGTAACTTGTACACTTTTCTGTTACATATACAAGTACTAAATACCGCCTGTTGTGTAGTTGTTTCAAGATCTATTCTCCTGAAAACCCTGTTAGATTTTGTCCATATGTGTTGATTTGTCCGTAGTTGTCTCATTACACACATGACATGAAATTTAGACTTAGACCTAATAAATTCCTGTTGTATATGTGTATGTTGGTTGTGATTCCTTAGTTGTTGTATGAATCTTGCATGCTTGAAGTGTTACTAGTAGTATATCATGTTATTGATCTGTTAAACACCATATACTATGTTGGTTGGAAATCTAGTACACCATATTCTACATTTTGTTATAATTTGGATGTGTTACATATGAGCTGGTTGATTTTTATGCATAAAGAATATTTCTGTATTTGCTGTTACCCCATTTTGTTCAATATTTTAGACCCTATTAAGCTCATTATATGGAAATTATTTGTGAATATGAATTATAGAGAATTTTGTCTACTTTCCAAAACATCTGACATGTCTCATTTTTGATTTGTGAGTTGCAAGTTATTGCTATTTTACTACAGATGTGTCGAAAATTCCATATTCTGTTTTATATAAATTCTGTATGGTTATTTACTTTTACACTGATGTTAAAGATAATATTTTTATCCAATATTTTGCTGAGGACATCTAGACTTGACTGGGATTAACCCCAAATTTTTGTGGATTTAATTGATGACTTTTATAAACTATACTATGCTTGCAAACCACTACTATACTTGCAGAATTTTCATGATGTTCAGTAAAGAACCTTAATTTCAACCTCATTCTATTTGCTATTTATAAAAACTTTGTGAATATGAATTGTATCCTACTGTATCTATTTATCACCCTTTTGACGGATCTAGATTTCGATTTATACTTTGTAATCTATTGCTATTTTAATACTGCTGTGTTTATGATTTCAGATTTACAAAATTACTGTATCTTGCTGTCTTCTGATTTTATTTGACTATATTGTCTATGTTGGAAAATTATGAAAATTTATTTGCTGATGGTAAACATACTAGGGAATACCCCAGACTTTTCTTGGATTTAATCAGTGAGTTTTTATGTTGTTTTCCTGTTTATGAATACAAACTTCTGGTTTTTGGCTGAACATGTTTTCTGGATACAATTATGTTTTGAGTCCAGTTTTTGTGAGATACCATATGACTTATATATATTTTCTGGGTTCGGCCGAGAGTCTATTTTTTAGATTTTCTAACGGGTCAAGATTTGCATATTTTTGGTAAAGGGAATCCCAGATTTGGTGCATTACTGTCTTACTGTCCAGAACTAGAATTTTCGTTGTCCTACCCTTTTATGAGTTGTCTGTCACCTGTGCATATTTATCTTTGAACCTGAACCTGTTACTTGTTTATGCCATATTATTCTTGCTCTTTTTTGTGACACATACATGCCTGTTTGATGATAATAATAAATAATTGTAAGCCCTATTTTCAGATTTTATTGGATTTTGTATTCTTTGATTATTGTATTTGAATTCATTTTTTATAGTGTATTTTTTTCTTTTCTTGGGTTATTTTGTTCTTTCTTGATCAATCTGTGTTCTTTTGGTTGGATCATGTTCTCCTTGCAAATTTTGCTTTCAATTTTGAGTTTGATTTGTTCTTTTTTCTGTCCGTCTCATCTCATTGCATTTATTTGTCTCTTTTTGGAGCCAAAACCGTTACCCAGAACCAACATAATCTCAACCCAAAATCCTAATTCTTGATCCCTTATAAATAATCCTATTAAACCTTAATAATTTATTCTCTTTCTCACTTCCGCCGTTACCCTTTCTCTCCCCGATCCCTACTTTTTCTCTTTTTTTGCTGAACCCAAACCCAACCGAAAAACCACCATACCCCCGTTGCAACTCCGATCTCCCTTCACTACCGTCACCACCATCATCATCGTCTCCATCTCCTCGTATCCACCGTGGTGCCGATGCCACTTTGCCCCGCCACAAGTGCCGTGCTTTCGCCGTCGAAGACGCCGTCTCTCTCTCTCTCTCTCTCTCTCTCTCTCTCTCTCTCTCTCTCTCTCTCTCCTTGCTGAAGAAGACGACCACCGATTGGTCGCCGCCGCTGTCCTGTGTTCGGCCACATTGGATCCCCCTCTTGCTGTCCCGTGTTTGGATCGGATTTGGCATGAGGAAGAGCCCTTATTGGTCAGATTTGGTGTTCCGTGTTCTGGGCGCATCAGATCCCGTTTTGCCATTCTGTGTTCCGTCTCGATCCGGTGTGAAGATTTGCTCTTGGCTTTTGGCTGTTGCTGTTGGTTCTTCACACGTATTTTTGGGAGATTTTGTCCGGGATTCTGATCCCGTTATTCCTATTTAATTATATCTGCAATATAATAGACAAGTCTCTTCTTGAACCTTTTTTATTGTTTGTGTTCAAGATTAATTGATCTCCTGCAAGTAGATCTGTCCATTTTGTTATCAAAAACTGTTTTTGACAATTCTGTTAAGATTATCAAGGGTTTACACGAGCTAACCCGACATACTCTTAACATCGTGCTATCTCTTTGATCTAAACCTATTCCCCAATGTTTCATGCATATGCACATTTAAATAACTAGTTTCATGCATAGGACTGCTTGATAAATTGGACATTGAAATTGTATATGCTAAATTGAAGTTGCTCGATGAATTAACACCATGACTGTGATAATTGTATCTTAGACTTAGAAATTTGCATGTTGACCCGTAGGATTGCTTTGATTACCATTCTGCAAGCCATAAGTGATCGTATGATTTATTTGTTATCTTTTTATGTTAAGTTGATTTCTGGACTGTTATAAATTTCACTTTGAATCAGATTTTTAACCATACTAATGACATAATTTGAAAGAACTTACTGAACATAAAATGTAGCCCTAGATGTCCAGATAATTTTTTCCTAGTCTGGATTTAAATTCAATTTGTCATCTGTTAGATATTATCACTTTACTGCAACTGTGTTAGTAATTCCAGACTCATAATTTTATGCGTATCCTGTTGTTTCTTATTTTATTTGACCCTGTTAACAGTGAAAGAAACATCTGAAATAAATTAGGCTGGACCTACACATGTATAAATACTTCCCTGAATTTTTGTAGATTTTATTAATGAGTTCTCTGACCTGAAATAATTAGTGGAACACAACTTACTGCATGCTGACTGAATGTAAAACCTGATTAGAATAGAGTTTTCACCCTAGTTCCTGTATCTTTTATATGCCTTAATTATACTCGCTGGAACCATGTCGAAGTCTACTTTTCATATCTTCCAGCGGATTCAGATTTACTATTGTGTAGTGACCATAATCCATGTTTTGGTACAGTAAGGTCATACTGTCCTGATTTTGTGACATGTGTTTATGTGATGTGTTTGCCTCATGCTTTGTCTGTAATGCTTAGAATTAGTCACACATAGTAATATACAACATTGAAACCCTCTTTCATGCTCACATAGGATGAAAATAAACTATTAACAAACTGGGTTATTATGGGTAGACTTGGTAGTGAACAATCGGAAACTGTACTCGGTAAGGCCTTCTCGCACGCACGAATACTTGACTTAGAAGGAGGAGAATTAATTGCAATGATTGAATGATGATTCTTGCACGTAAATTCTTGTTATCAATGCCAAGTACACGAACCGTGAATTCACCATCGGTCTAAAACGATCATTGTACTTGCGCGGAACCTATGGAATGGGACGCAGTAGTACGTGCACTAGATAGATTAATAAAATATTTAACAACCTGCATACTTGACCTTGTATTGAGCTTGACTTGACATCACGCATTTCATGTGTAATTATTGTATACCTTTGATATTAATGCCTGCTCTTTATTTTGTTCTTTGTCTTAGACCATGTTCCTTTCCTTTGATATTCATACTTTCCTATTATTCTTTGTTTTCTCTACTTGCCACCCACGAATTTCCCTAAGGACACTCTTTTCTTTCTTTTTAGATCAAGATTTTACAGGTACTGAAGGAACTGTTCCCGAAGGAATTGGTGAGCAACGTTTCTACTGTTGGAACCATTCTCCGCTGCAAGTTTTATTTGCTGCTAGATTTATTTTCTGAACATTGTTGTAAATTGTACTTTGTTTTAGGCTCTATGACCCGTAGTTTGTTTTATCCCAGATGTTGGATATTTATACTGTTGGATTATTTCATTTATTATTAGAATTTATCTTTGTTTCATGTAGTTATATTTCTTGCGTGGTTGTATTTTGTTATTCTTATTACTGAGTTAGTCTGGTACAGCTTATGGATGGTATTTACATCATTTGTTGGGCCTACATTACGTACTCGTGTTCCGTATTTTGGAAAGCGGGGTGTGATAGAGTTTTTAGTGGTATCACAGTGCAAGGTTGAGTAATATATCAATCAAACATAACTATCTTTACGAGGTTTGGCTTTGATTGGTATATTAGTTGAGTTTGGCTCTAGCCGGGTTAACTCAGTGATTTGCAAACCACGATAATCAAAAGAATACTTGTATAATAATCAACATGTAATCTGGGCACTGACTATCTTTGATCGTGTTTTAGGCTATGGCTCGTGGGAATTCTTCTTCTCGCTCGAGGGATCAGCAGCTAGACAATGTTGCTATTCTCCAGACGATTCAGCAGATGATGGTTCTTCAGCAGGAGCATAATGAGCTGATGAGAGCCACTTTGGCAGCCAATGGGAATGTCGCAGGGCCTCTACCTGGTGCTCTGCCACCTAGGCCTGATATGGTAGAGGATTTCATGAGGCTGCACCCAGATAAGTTTTCGGATACTTAGTCGCCATTGGAGGCCGAGCAATGGCTGATCCGGACGGAGCAACTGCTGGTCGCCGCTCGTGTTGTGGAGGCGGATCGTGTGGATATGGTTTGCATCCAGTTCGTGGATCTCGGTCATATCTGGTGGCGCACTGAATCCGAGAGGATGCTGTGACCCATTGAGTGGGCCACTTTCTCAGAGAGCTTCATGGCAAAATTCTTTTCCAGTGTCACCAAGACAGAGATGGAGCGATAGTTTATTTTCCTAACTCAGGTCAGCTAGATAATGTTCTTAAATGTCATTTGTTGTTTCCTACTTCACTTGTGGTATTAATTTGAGCATTATCTTAATCAGGAAAACCGTTCCGTAGATGAGTATGCTGCAGAGTTTACTCGGCTCAGTCGCTTCGCCCCTATCCTCGTTGCCACTGATGAGGCTCGAGCTAGTCATTTTCTGTCAGGCTTGAGCTTTCCCCTCCAGGACCGTTTGGCTGCTCTTCAGCTTCGTGCTTTTCCAATGTTCTGAATGCGGCTCGGATCCAGGAACAGACTCTCAGCAGGTCTTGTGTTCCTCGGAGGGCTGTTTCACACCCTGTTGCAGCTCGGCCTTCCGGAGGACCTATTCAGAGGCCAGTTCCGCCCCCTCCCGCGAGAACACAGCCGTACGCACCTGTCATCCCGAGGAATGTTGAGACTTGTGGCTATTTCCATAAGACTAGGCATTCACAGTGAGACTGCAGGATGGCCAACCGAAAATGTTTAGTGTGTGGGAGCAGTGCGCATATGGTTCGTGACTGTCCGAGCAACAGAGCTCCTGCGCTGGTTGCTGGTGCTGCTCAGCTAGGAGCGCCAACGCATGGTCAGGGCAAGCCGTCTCTCCCTCCGCAGAGGCAAGTCTTTGATCAGAGGCGTGTGGCTCCTAGAGGAGGTCAGGTTGGTGGTTGTGGTCAGGCTTATAACCTGACAGCCGAGGAAGTGGAAGTTGTTGTTGGAGTGGTTGCAGGTATATCACAGTAGTTGTACTTTCTTTTCTTTCTTTCAGTTTTTTGCATGTTATTTTATTTTTCCCTCCTTTGTACAATTATTCGTGTATATATCCTGCTGGCACCTTATTCTTTGTTTTATCTTCTTCTAAGTGTGATTTTAGTCCTCTCTCCCTCTCATGTGTTGTTTAATTCGGGTGCTACCCACTCTTTCATTTCTTCTCGCTTTGTCGATCAGCATGGTTTGGCTTGCGATGCTACCCCCACAGCTTGGGACATCACCACAGGCGGAGATGTCGTTGTCTGTTCTAGGGTTTGTAAGCAGAGTCCGTTGCTGATTGGTGGTGTGGTTTTCTCGGTGGATTTGATTGTGATTCCCAATTCCGATTTTGATGTCATTCTAGGCATGGACTAGTTGGGTGTTTCCTGTGCCGTGATTGATTGCCGAGAGAAGAATGTGACTTTCAAGCTTTCTGGTCAGCGAGAATTTGTTTTCCATGCGGGTGAGACACCGCCAGGGCGTGTCAAGAACTCGTTGGACACCAGGGTTGTTTCTCTTGCGTCGCTGGGTTCTGATAGGGTTGTTGCACCCTTAGTTGTACGGGACTTCCTTGTTGTGTTTCCCAAGGAATTGCCCAGTTTGCCACCAGTCCGAGATGTGGAATTCGGTATTGATGTTCAGCCCGATACGACCCCTATTTCCAAGAGTTTGTATCGTATGGCACTGGTTGAATTAGCGGAACTGAAGGTGCAAGTTTAGGAGATGCTTGATAAGGGTTTTGTCAGACCTAGTATTTCTCCATGGGGAGCCCCAGTTCTGTTTGTCAGTAAGAAGGATGGAAGTCGCAGGCTTTGCATTGATTACAGGGAGTTGAATAATGTTACTGTCAAGAATTGTATCCATTGCCGAGGATTGATGATTTGTTCGACCAACTGGAAGGTGCTTCGGTGTTCTCGAAGTTGGATCTACTTTCCGGGTACCATCAAGTCAAGGTGAAGTCAGAGGATGTTCCGAAAATGGCTTTCCGAACGAGATATGGGCATTACGAGTTCTTGGTGATGCCTTTCGGAGTGACTAATGCACCGGCTGTATTCATGAGTTCGATGAACCGTGTGTTTTCGCCATTCTTGGTCAGTTTGTCATGGTCTTCATCGACGACATATTAGTGTACTCGCAGAACAAGGAGGATCATGTTGAGCATCTGAAGGTGGTTCTGCAGACTTTGAGGGTGAACCAGCTGTATGGGAAGCTCGATAAGTGCGAGTTCTGGCTGGATCAGGTTGCTTTTCTTGGCCACATTATCTCCGGTGCTGGTGTTTTTGTGGATCTGTCGAAGGTTTCTGCGGTCAAGGATTGACCTATTCTGAAGTCTGTTTCTGAGGTGCGGAGTTTCCTTGGTTTGGCTGGTTACTATCGGAAGTTCATTCAGGATTTCTCCAAGATCACTGGATCCTTGACCAGTTTGACCAAGAAGGAACAGAAGTTCGTCTGGGATGAAGCTTATGATGGAGCTTTCGCCGAGTTGAAGCGTCGATTGACGTCAGTGTCTGTGCTGACTATACCTGACAGTTCGGTTGGTTTTGTGATCTTTTGTGATGCTTCGGGGAGAGGTCTGGAAGCAGTGCTTATGTAGCGAGGTAGGGTTGTTGCTTATGTATCGAGGCAGTTGAGACCTCATGAGAAGAACTATCCTACGCATGATCTAGAGCTTGCAGTTGTGATCTTTGCCTTGAAGTTGTTGAGGCACTATTTGCTTGGGGATAGAGTTAAGATTTTCACAGATCACAAGAGCCTCAAGTATGTGTTCACGCAGAAGGAGTTGAACATGAGGACAGAGAAGATGGCTGGAATTGATGGCAGATTTTGACATCAATTTGCAGTATCACCCGGGCAGAGTTAATTCGGTGCCAGATGCTTTAAGTCGGAGGCTTACCACTATGTTCCTCACTCAGCAGAAGGAGCTAGTAGAAGACAGAGGAGGCTAGAGTTGGATGTGTTGCTTTTCGGATCAGATCGGCAGCTTATGTTGTTGCAGTTGCAGTCTTCCTTAGTAGAGCAGATCAAGGTAGCTCAAGGGAGTGATCAGCAATTACAGGAGTTTCGGAGTGAGGTTGAAGCTGGTTTGAGATCTGATTTGGTTTTCCATGCTGATGGGTCGCCTCGGTTTGGCTCTAGGTTGTGTGTACCTAGAGGAGAAGTCAAGCAGAAGCTACTCGAGGAAGCTCATCGGTCCCCGTATTTTATTCATCCTTGTGGTACCAAGATGTACAGGGATTTGAAATAGTATTTCTGGTGGCATGGTATGAAGCGGGATGTGGCTCGATTCATCGCCCAGTGCCTAATCTGTCAGAAGGTGAAGGCGGAGCATCAGAGGACTGCAGGACTTTTGCAACCCCTTCCTATCCCTGAATGGAAGTAGGAGAATATCACGATGGACTTTGTGACAGCTTTGCTGAGGAGTCCTAAAGGTCATAATGCTATCTGGGTGATAGTGGATCGGCTGACGAAGTGTGCTCACTTCATTCCTTTCCATGTGGGTCAGTCCACAAAGAGTTTGGTCGAGCAGTACGTTCAGGAGGTTGTTCGTCTGCATGGAGTTCCTTTCAGCATTGTATCGAATAGAGATACGAGATTCAGGTCTCAGTTCTGGGAGAGTTTGCAGAAGAGCTTGGGTACCAAGTTGAGCTACAGCACAGCATTCCATCCTCAGACTGATGGGCAGTCGGAAAGGACAATTCAGACCCTAGAAGATATGTTGAGCCCTTGCGTTCTTCAGTTTGGAGATTCGTGAGAGGATCATCTTCACTTGGCCGAGTTCTTTTATAATAACAGTTATCAGGAGAGTCTCAAGGCTGCTCCATTCGAAGCTTTGTATGGGCGCAAGTGTAGATCGCCAGTCTGTTTGGATGATCTCGGCGAAAGGAAGCTTTTAGGCCCTGAGTTGATACAAAGACAGTTGATGTCGTGGCTCAGATCCGCAAGCATTTGCAGGCCGCTCAGGATCGGTAGAAAAGGTGAGCTGACTATCGTCGGAGACCTTTAGAGTTTGAGGCAGGCGAGCATGTGTTCCTCAAGGTATCGCCTTGGAAAGATGTTATCCGTTTCGGCGGTGGAGGCAAGTTGAGTCCTCGATTCATCGTTCCATTCGATATTTTGGAACGTGTGGGCAAGGTAGCTTACAGGCTCGCACTACCGCCAGCTTTAGCCAGTGTCCATGATGTATTCCATGTTTCTCAGCTCAGAAAATACATCAGAGATGACAGTCATATGGTTGACTACTCAGACTTGTCTGTGAGGCAGGATTTGTCCTCTGAAATTTGATTCGTCTCTATCTTAGACTGTCGAGAGAAGGTGCTAAAGAATAGAGTCATCAACTTGGTCCGAGTTTCTTGGGATCCTCGCTCACCAGAGGAGTCTACTTGGGAGTTAGAGGAAGAGATTCGGGAGAGGTTTCCTCATTTGTTTGAGTAGTGTTTTGTTTTGCATTGTTTTGCTCTGTTGTTTCGGGGTTTGTCCTATGTATCTCTTGTATGAATTTTCGAGGACGAAATTCATCTTTTAAGGTGGGTAGGATTTGTAAGCCCTATTTTCAGAATTTATTGTATTTTGTATTCTTTGATTACTGTATTTGAATTCATTTGTTATAGTGTATTTTGTCTTTTCTTGGGTTCTTTTGTTCTTTCTTGATCAATCTGTGTTCTTTTGGTTGGATCTTGTTCTCTTTGTAAATTTTGCTCTTTTAATTTTGAGTTCGATTTATTCTCCTTTGTGTTCGTTTCATCTCATTGCATTTATTTGTCTCTTTTTGGAGCCAAAACCGTTATCCAGAACCCACATAATCACAACCCAAAATCCTAATACTTGATCCCCTATAAGTAATCCTTTTAAACCCTAATAATTTATTCTCTCTCTCACTTCTGCCGTTACCCTTACTCTCTCTCCCCGATCCCTATTCTCTCTCTGTTCTCGCTGAACCCAAACCCAACCGAAAAACCACCCTACCCCCTTTGCAACTCCAATCGCCCTTCACTACCGTCACCCATCATCATCGTCTCCATCCCCTCATCTCCACCATCTCACTGTCGTTGTCCCCCATCATCCTCATCATCGCCAACCGAAACCCAATCACCAAAAGCTTTCACCATTGCCGTAACACCTCACCGTCGCCCTAACCCATCTCCGTGCACCCTTATTGCCCTCGTCGTCCCTCGCCGCTCCAGTGCAATCCCCTAGCGCCACCGTTCGAGCCCCGGAGTCGCCGTTGTCGTCGTTCTCTGTTTCCAACCGAAAACAGGGTTCGCCGGAGTTTCGTCGTGGTTGCCGTCGCCGCCGTCGCTTCCCGACCATGGTGCCGACGCCGCTTTGCCCCTGCCGCAACTACCACGTTGTCGCCGTCGAAGATGCCATCTTTCTCTCTCCTTGCTGAAGAAGACGACCATCGATTGGTCGCCACCGCTGTCCCGTGTTCGGCCACATTGGATCCCCCTCTTGTTGTCCCGTGTTTGGATCGGATCCAGTGTGAAGAAGAGCCCCTATTGGTCAGATTTGGTGTTCTGTGTTCTGGGCGCATTAGATCCCGTTTTGCCGTTCTGTGTTCTGTCCCGATCCGGGATAAAGATTTTCTTTTGGCGTTTGGCTGTTGCTGTTGTTCTTCCCACGTATTTTTGGGAGATATTGCCAAGGATTCTGATCCTGTTATTCCTATTTAATTATATCTGTAATATAACAGGTAAGTCTCTTCTTGAACCCTTTTTATAGTTTGTGTTCAAGATTAATTCATCTCCTGCAAGTAGATCCGTCCATTTTGTTATCAAAAACTGCTTTTAAAAATTCTGTTAAGATTATCGAGGGTTTACACGAGCTAACTCGACATACTCTTAACATCATGCTATCTCTTTGATCTAAACGTATTCCCCAATGTTTCATGCATATGCACATTTAAATAACTAGTTTCATGCATAGGACTACTTGATAAATTGGACATTGAAATTGTATATGCTAAATTGAAGTTGCTCGATGAATTGACACCATGACTATGATAATTGTATCTTAAACATAGAAATTTGCATGTTGACACCTAGGATTGCTTTTATTACCAATATGCATGCCATAAGTGATCGTATGATTTATTTGTTATCTTTTTATGTTAAGTTGATTTCTGGACTGCTGTAAGTTTCATTTTGAATCAAATTTTTAATCATGTTAATGACATAATTTGAAAGAACTTACTGAACATAAAATGTAGCCCTAGATGTCTAGATAATTTTTCCCTGTTCTAGATTTAAATTCCAATTTGCCATCTGTTAGATATCATCACTTTACTGCAACTGTAATAGTAATTCCAGACTCATAATTTCATGCGTATCCTGCTGTTTCTTATTTTATTTGACCCTGTTAATAGTATAAAAAAATCTGAAATAAATTAGGCTGGACCTAGACATGTATAGCAACTTCCCTGAATTTTTTTATATTTTATTAATGAGTACTCTGATCTGAAATAATTAGTAGAACACAACCTACTGCATACTGACTGAATATAAAACCTGATTAGAATAGAGTTTTACCCTAGTTCCTGTGTCTTTTATATACCTTAATTATACTCGCTGGAACCGTGTGGAAGTGTACTTTCCAGATCTTCCGGAGGATTCAGATTTACTATTGTGTAGTGACCATAATCCATGTTTTGGTACATCAAGGTCATGATGTCTTGATTTTGTGAAATGTATTTATGTGATGTGTTTGCCTCATGTCTGTAATACTTAGAATTAGTCACATGTAGTAATATACAACATTGAAATCCTCTTGCATGCTCACATAGGATGAAAATAAACTATTAACAAGCCGGGGTATTATAGGTAGACTTGGTAGTGAAACAATCGGAAAATGTACTCAGTAAGGCCTTCTCGTACACACGAATACTTGAGTTAGAAGGATGAGCATTGATTGAATGATGATTTTTGCACGTAAATTCTTATTATCAATGCCGAGTACACGAACCGTGAATTCACCATCGGTCTAAAATGATCACTGTGCTTGCGCGGAACCTGTGGAATGGGACACAGTAGCACGTGCACTAGATAGATTAATAAAATACTTAACAACCTGCATACTTGACCTTGTATTGAGCTTGACTTGACATCACGCATTTCATGTGTGATTATTGTACACCTTTGATATTATTGCCTGCTCTTTATTTTGTTCTTTGTCTTTGACCAGTTTCCTTTCCTTTGATATTCATGCTTTCCTATTATCCTTTGTTTTCTCTACTTGCCACCCACGACTTGCTCTAAGGGCACTCTTTTCATTCTTTTTAGATCAAAATTTTACAGGTACTGAAGGATCTATTCCCGAAGGAATTGGTGAGCAACGTTTCTAGTGTTGGAACCATTCTCCGCTGCGTAGTTTTATTTGCTGCTAGATTTATTTTCTGAACATTGTTATAACTTGTAATTTGTTTTGGGCTCTATGACCCGTAGTTTGTTTTGATCCCAGATGTTGGATATTTATATTGTTGGATTATTTCATTTATTATTGGAATTTATCTTTGTTTCATGTGGCTATATTTCTTGCGTGGTTGTATTTGTTGTTCTTATTGCTGAGTTAGTCGGGTACAGCTTATGGATGGTGTTTACATCATTCGCTAGGCCTACATTACGTACTCGTGTTCCGTATTTTGGAAAGCGGGGCGTGACAATAACCAAGCAGGGGTTAAGGGAAAGATCTAGTAGTGGAAAATATAGAAATGTGTACTTAGAAAGGAGCCCGTGTTTCCCACCTGTTATCTGTTATCTGTTATCTGTTATCTGTTATCTATTACGTGTTCATGACTACATGATACACGATTTTGTTATCGGATTACCTGACTACACACTTCCCTATAGGAAGGTGTACTAAGAAGAGAACCCGTAGGTTCTATATGTCTGTATCTGCATTTGTTATCAGTTTATCTGATACCTGAGCACATGGCTCTATACAGTCCACTACGAAATCTAAACGCAAACTTATTTCTATGTAGCAACCATGTGGTAAATGGATGGGACGCATGAAGTACTACCTAGATAGAAATAAATACAAGACTTGACATAACCTGACATCTGTTATCTGTTTATCTGTTTGCATGACACCTGACATCTGTTATCTGTTTACCTATATGCATGATACTTGACATTTGTTACATATTACCTGTACTTGTTAGCACACCATGTTACTTGATTCTATTTTCTGATTCATGTTAGATATTCTGTTTTGCTATTTCATTCATTCCATGCTACGTTTGTTTCTGTTGTTATTCTACATTTGTTTATCTTTTTCCTGTACTTGTGCCTGCACTACAAGCAGCCTGTAACTTGCATTGACGGGCATTTTGTTTCTTTTTCCTCTTCCTGCAATTTGTTAAATTGCAGACTTTGGTGATTAGCTGCCAGGCATAGTGGGTGATCTGACTTTCTAGTTGCTGGAGTTCTTGCTATTATTATTTCCTGTTGCTTATTTTGAATAAATGTATTTGCTACTTGGATTATTTTTGTATTGGGCAGTATGACCCAGAATTTATAACTTGTTTCCAGATCTGGTTTATTTGAGAATTATTAAATTTTGTTTTCAAGTAAATTCTGTTGGTATATTGATTCATTCATGCATGTATGGTTGACTTCTCCTTGTTTATTGCTCTGTTTTTCCTGTGAAATGTTGTAAAGATCCTGACAGCTTATGGATGATGAAAATCATTTGTTGGACTTAGTCACGTATCCGTATTCCGTATTCTCTTTTTGGAAAGCGGGGCGTGACAATATTAAAAGATATACACAGAAAAAGCTTCAGCTTTAGGAAAAATCAGCCTATTGAAGGAGCAACTATTCAAATGACAGAAAAAGTACATGATTCTACAGAATCGATAATCTTGGAAACATGATTGTCAAATTTCCTATAAAAAATATCAAAACCTGATATTCTTACGTAGCTCAGTGTAGTGAATTTACAACATTTTCATTTTTACAATTAATACACTACTGTGTTTTTCAAAACTTTTGCAGGTACATCAATGGAAGCAACAAATTTAACATTTGTCTATATAAAAAAAAGGAGGAAGCTCAGAGCTTCATACAGAAGCATAAAAACTATTTCTACAACAAAAAAGAATTGGCTTCCTATAGCAGGAAGATTGTATGCAGTAGCCCAAAGAAATTTAGCATTCAACTTAGAAGAAGATTATTACATCTGCCCATGATGTTATGCATCTTATAACATAATCAAAGAATATCAAGAAGAACATGACTCTATTGATTATAATGGCTTGTATAAATTACAATCAATCCTAACACAGTTTTTCGCTCATGTACTAGAGGGTATAGGCAATTCTTATAACCCAGGATATCATCAGGTTAATCACCAGCTACTCCACGGCGAAGCAAGAAAGCAGTTGCTCCAAGGAGAAGTAAGCAAACAACTATTCCAAGATGAAGTAAGCGATAACGAAAGTTTGGTTGGTCCAAATCTTATAGTAAGGCAGACCGGAGACATCTGCAAACTAAAAAATGAGATCAACCAGCTAAAAATAGACCATTATAAAATGTTAAAAATATTGGGAAGATAAGAGATGTCACATATTCTCTTCATCAGCAGCTCAAAGGAGAATCAATAATAGACATCCAACATCAGTCCAAAAGCAGGTGGACAAACAAAAGCGTGGTGAGGTGTTAAATAAATGAAATAAAGAATTAGGGACTTGGACTTAATTATGAAATAAACAAATATAAAGAAGAATGGAGACACAGGAGACAAGGAGACGGAAGACAAGGGGAATCTAATAAAGGTGATAATGACTGGTGATAGCGACACTGAAGACTTATTGACACACTAGCCTACCAACTCAGCATACTAGTTGTACTGTATTACTTTATGTCATGTCAGTCCTGTGTTTTAAAAGTTGTATTGTAATATAGTTTGGACTCCAGTACGTGCATAGAACGTAGTTAATGTATCTCTCTCCTTATAAATAGAGAGGAATGCAAGAGTGTAAGGCATCGAAAGTCATAGTGTATGTTGTATAGTAAACTTGTAAGATCGAGTGTTCTATCAATAAAATCTCTTTATCTTTTTTATCCGATGTTATATATATATATATATATATATATATATATATATAGTAAACTTGTAAGATCGAGTGTTCTATCAATAAAATCTCTTTATCTTTTTTATCCGATGTTGTAAGATCGAGTGTTCTATCAATAAAATCTCTTTATCTTTTTTATCCGATGTTATATATATATATATATATATATAACATGGGAGTGATCAATGAGAAACAACTTTAGGTGAGAAAATGAGAAACATTCATTATGACTAATGAATCTAATTAGATTTAAATGGATGGATCTAATTCATTTGGGTTAGTTAACATCCAAGAATTGTTTTTTTTTAAACATTTGGTCCAATTTTATTTTAAAAAACTAGTTTTTTTATACTTCATGTTTAGCCTCAAAATCTCCAACTTAAGTCTTCTCCATTCCGCCCCAACCCACCACCAACCGCACCACCACAACATACCATCAATCCCCAATCCGAGCCCTCCTCCTCCTCCTCAATGTCTGCCGCGCCCGCCGTCGTTGCCGCCCCTAGCGACAGCGAGGTCACGATTCAGATCATCGGCTCCGGCAATCACGAAAGCCTTTAGGGTTTTAAAGACAGATCCTTTGTAGATGTATTCGGAGGAGGAGAGTGAGGGTTTGGTGAGGGAGGTGGAGAGGATAAGGAAGTGACTTCTTCTTCGTCATCGGTGTCGCCGAATTCAGTTGTGTTGCCTGTTTCAGGGAGTGGGAGTAATGCCGAGGGGGATGGGCATAATGTAACACCCCAAATTTTTTTTTATAACTATTGTTTATTCCAATGATCTTTAACTTTACCTACTGCTCATCAACATCATTTTTTTACATAGAAAAATATTCATAGATTTTTACCAAAAAATTTCGGCAGAGTTTGACCTGAAATATCAGCCTTTTACATAATTTTATTACGAAAATCTTCAAACAATCACGTAAAACAAAGTACCTGTAATATTATTCAATCCTCCTCAGGCCAAATCATTCAACATCACACAGGCAATAATATACATGGCTCTGGGGCGTAATACATCATAACAAGCAAGATATGAATTAAAAACCAAAAATTCATTTGAAAACATATATGATTTTTAGAAAACTTTAGGAAAGCCCTTTTCAAAAATCAACCACATAACCCAATACTCCACAACGAGGTGGGTACGGGCTTTCATACTTCATCACAGCACTATATTTATATATATTCTTACACCTTAATACAAAATAATACATCAACTACCCACATTTCTTCATATACTAAATACATAGATATAATCTATCAACTCCAAAACAAGTATAACAACCAAACTCTATCACTACCTCACCACGCTGCTAGCAAACCTGCAGGAGAGTTAGGATCGTCCACTCTCTGGGAGGGACTCCCCTAAACCCCAGAAAACAATAGTGGTTAGACATATCTGGTGTGAGTATAATTTACTAGTTTAGCAAATTTATTGAACTATAAAAAGAAAATAGAATAGACATACGATTATCATGATAATAATATTTAACACGAAATCTGAATATAGAAACATTAAAAAAAACAATTTTTAAATTTGCACCCATCTATATACCCATAACCACGCTCATTACCTCGAAGTCGTGCCTCGGCAGGTAGTTCCCACCATTTCCGTGGAAGTAGTGGGCGGGTAGTTCATCGGCACAAATCCAAGGCATACCAACTTATATCACAATTTATTTTTATAATGAAATCATTCCCATATCCATCACTTAATACACATCACTATATACATCACACTAATATCACATATAACTTTATTTTTTTTCATTCATGTAATATTATATCATACATACACATTTTCTTTATTTCTCGTACTCTTTTCCATATCATAAGTTATTGAGTCATTCATGTTAATTTTCATACATAACCCTTCACGATTAATCTCATGTACACCACATCCTATTAATTCATACATATAACTTCTTCACTTTATACTCCAATACTTAACACTATGTTAATTCACATATATACTTCCTTTATTTTCCATTTTTAATCACAACCACAATGTTCCTCCTTTCATAAATATTCACATTACCATTCCTTTATTTTCATTTCAAATTATATAATACAATTACCTCATTCTTCATTCTTGGTTAACCATCTACTTCACTTACCATTTCTTTTCATATACAAACTCATGACTCAAATTCCTTCATACTCAATTTCATCCATATTCATTTTCTTTCTCATTCTCATATTACACCACATGCTTTCATTACTTTCTTATTTTCCTTTTCATTTTACATTTTTTTCATTTTATTGATTTGTCGACCAGTGAGCCACAATATCCCACTATACTGAAAGCCGATAGCCAGTAAACACGCAAACCTCTGCCTCCCCCGGGGTCTTACGCGTACGAGGCTACGTCTTCCTCCCAGCGTATGCCAGCGAGGGAAACACGTACCCAAGTAAAACTTGGGTACTTCCTCCAAGACGAAGCCATGAGGGAAAAACATGCACCCCAGATAAACTGGGTACTTCCTCCCAGCCGAAGCAGGAGGGAAAAACACGCATCCCAGATAAACTGGGTACTTCCTCCCAGCTGAAGCCAGGAGGGAAAAACACGCACCCTTGATAAACTGTGTACTTCCTCGCGACGCCTGTCATTGAGGGAATAACCGGGCCTCAAGCCGATAACTTGGGAAATTAAAACACGCACCCCAAACGTAGTTTGGGTAATAACCAAGCACCCCAAGCCGGTCCTTCGGTATTAGAAGGTATAGCCCAAACTTCCGGGAATTTCTGTAGATATTGGTCAACAAAAATTTAACTTTTATTTTCAATATCATCTTATCTCTTTATCTCCTCTTATTATCACATAACGCTTCATTTTCATTTCCATATATTATCACATACTCGGCATACGCCGTGTTGTTACTCTTAACATTTAATCACATATTGCATACTTAGGTTAATTACCTTGTAATATAATCACTTCTTATTATTACACATCATAAGGATACCATGTTAATTATTTTGGTCACATTACCACATTTCAAGCATATACCATATCATTGATTTTTACTGTTAAGACACTAATTCACTCTAGGCATCTACCTATCATATATATCTCAAACCCTGAATTTCATCTCATATCATGCTAATTCTCGTTTATCACTCTTATACTGAATCAACACCATAACAGTTAACACATCATCATCATCATTATCATCATCATCATCATCATGTATATATATATATATATATATATATATATATATATATATATATATATATATATATATATATATATATATCTTCTATTTAGCACCCATACATCACACTTCTACCTGGCTTAAACAGCTTCATACCATCATACATCTATATAATAAAACACAAAGAAAGCTATCAAGTGGTTCTCCTTCAATCCTATCAAAAATCAAATGCCCAGATCTAACCTCACAAAACATATTTTCCCCCTAAAAGTTTCCTCCAAAACTCAAATTCAAATCCCCCACCCAAAATAACTCCTATATTTATTTATTTATTTATTTTCTCTCTCTCCCCCTCCCTCTTCTATTCAAAAAATTGAGAAAATATTTTTTTAAAAATTTTTAAAAAATAAACAAATTAAAAACTAAAAAAATTAAAAATTTAAAAGCTTTAAAAATAGTTCAAAAAAAATCAAAAAAACCATATAATATGTTTTTTGCTGGACCCTAAAAGTTTCTCATATAATATGTTTGCTACTTCAATTAATTTTCTCGACCTTCAAAACTATTTCATATGATCAAATAAGGTGCACCGTTCCAAAGACGTGACGTAGGCACGTGTCAACGGGCAAACCTAGTATACTAAATATATCACTAAGAGCACCGAATATTTCTAAATCAAGCTAATATACTGCATAGCACACTTTAACTAACAATTCCCGTATTTTCTTATAAACCCTTGTCCAATCATAACTATCACAATTCCCACTAGAAAAATGTACAATTTTATCCCCAAATAGAATATAACTAGTACGATCATACTCACCTGATGAATCGATAAGAAAATACTCCTTGCTCGCCTGATTGCCACTCAACTTCACTTTATAATGCCTATTAAGAAATTTATAGAACCCGTGAGTTATTAATTCAAAATACACATTATCAATCCACCGAATTCACACTAAACATACTTACACATCGCATATAACATACCTAAGCAATTCAAATCAACTATTTTCTATTCTTATTAACAAATCCCAATTTACTGAAACCAATAAACTTTATTTTCACAATTTCTTGATATCAGAAAATTTCCTAACAATTATCAAACAATTGCTAAAATTAATCGTAGATGCTTGTAAATTATCCCATATTGTTGCACATCATTCATAATATTTCTTAGTATACAATAGTCTTGATTTTTCAAAACTCAAACCGTAGGTTAGGAAAAATTTCCAAATTATTATTATTAAAATAAAAATCTTTCACCTTAAGCGTGTTCTACCAACTCTAAGCATCTTATTACTATGATATTTATGCAAGAAATTGTACAGCACGAAACTCAATAACTAGAGGTACAAATTAATATACCTTCTCGAGTTCCCCACGAAAAACCGACACCACCATGTGGAAGAGCACCCGAAAATCACCTAAAAACCTCAATCGATTCGAAGTTTGAAGTGGGAGAGGGTTAGATTCCGAAACCCTAGAATTTTGGGTTTCCTGCGTTTCAGTCGGGAATCAGGAAGGAGAAGAAAAGATAAGTTAGGGGAGGAGGGGCACACTTGTAAATAATAAAGGAGTTTATAATTAAATAAAATATGATTTGGGCCTAAAGCCCATTTAAATATAAAAACCCAATTTTTAAAGTTATTTTAAATGTCGAATCCCCCAAAATTTCAATTTAATCATTCTAATACAAAATAAAATCAATTAATGCAAGAAAATATACTTAGAATCACATTTAAATATAATTTAAACCAAATATTTAAGGAATAAAAGAAAACAGATGTTACATTCAACACACCTCAAAAAAAGCTCGTCCCAGAGCTATAAAGGTAGAGATAGCTCCACGAATAGTTCAGGATATTTTCTTTTATCATCTCCTCAGATTCCCAAGTACAATCATTGACATCAGAACTCCATTGCACCTTCAACAACTGAACAGCTTGTCACCTTGTCCGCCGCACTGATCGATCTACAATAGCCACGAGCTTAATATGAAATGACACATCTGGTTGAACTTCAATTGTGGCAGCTCTACAACTTGAGATGGATCCCTTACACACATCCTCAACATAGAAACATGAAATACATCATGAATAACTGACATCTCAGGGGTAAGCTCCAAATGATAAGCCACAGTCCCAATTCTTTCTATCACTTTGAAGGGCCCAACAAACCTTGGATCTAACTTTCCACGATTTCCAAGATGGTGTACTCCACTCATTGGGGAAACCTTCAAAAATACCAAATTTCCAACTTCGAATTCAAGGGGGTTTCTCCGCCGATCTGCATAACTTTTCTGTCAACTCTGAGCAGCAAGCAATCTACGCCAAATTAAATTAATCTGCTCAGAAGTCTCCCGAATCATATCAGGTCCAAGCAACAATGCATCGCCAACCTCTGTCCAACATGACGTGGATCTGCAAGGTCGCCCATATAATGCATCAAAAGGTGCCATGCCAATACTCGCCTGGTAACTATTGTTATAGGCAAATTCAATCAAGGGAAGATGATCCTCTCAACTTCCTCCAAAGTCCAAGACACAAGAACGAAGCATATCCTCCAAAATCTGGTTCACCCGCTCCGTCTGACCATCTATCTCAGGGTGATAAGCTGTGCTCAAATTTAACTGTGTCCCCATCTCTTTCTGAAAAGATCTCCAAAATTCGGATACAAACAAAGTATCCCTATCTAAAACAATAGAGCTGGGTACCCCATGCCAGCGAACTATCTGCTGAATGTACAATCTGGCCAAACTATCTGCTAGTCCTGTTGATCCGCACCGGAATAAAATGGGCTGACTTCGTCAATCTGTCCATAATTACCCAAATGCTCTCGCTTCCCCTATGAGAACGAGGAAGTCCATCGATGAAACCCATACTAATCATCTCCCATTTCCACTGAGGAATCTCCAAGGGTTGTAACAACCTCAAAGGTCTCTGATATTCCGCCTTTACCTTCTGGCAAGTGAAACACTTTGCAACAAATTCCCAACATCTTTGTTCATTCCAGGACACCAACACGTTCTCCTAAGATCTTGGTACATCTTCGTACCACCGGGATGAACAATATACCTACTATGATGAGCAATCTCCATCACCTGTTGCCGCAACCCATCCACATCAGGAACACACAGTCTACGATGATAACGAAGACCTCCCTCACTATCTAATGACCAATCAGTAGGGCATTCATCAATTTCATCCAGAATTAGATCATGCATCATCTACAACAAATAAGAGTCTCGAATCTGGGCTCGGATAATTAACTGCAAGATAGACAGCTGCACTGACAAACTGCCCAAATATGAGGTCATGCTTCCCTCTGCTATCAACAAAAATTCAAATTGACCCAATGTCTCAATCACCTTCCACTCCGGGGACATAAGAAAAGCCAACATCTTTCTTCTACTCAAAGTATCTGCCACCACATTTGCTTTTCCCGGGTGGTATTTTATTTCCACATCAAATCTACTAATGAACTCGAGCCACCTTTGCTGCCTCATGTTAAGATCTTTTTGCGAGAACAAGAACTTCAAACTCTTATGATCTGTGAAAAGCTGAAACCGCTCTCTGAACAAATAATGTCTCCACATCTTTAAGGCATACACCACTGCCACCAATTCCAAATCATGTGCGGGATAACACACTTCATGGGGCCGTAATTGCCTGGATATATATGCCACAGGTCTGCCTTCCTTCATCAAAAATGCACTTCTGTACCACATGCATCGGTATATACTTGGAGAGGCACTCCTTTCTCGGGGGTATTCAAACAGGAGCTTTCGTTAATCTTTCCTTCAGCTCTTGAAATGCCTTCTCGCACTGCTCGGACCATACAAACGGTACGTTCTTCCTGGTAAGTTGTGTCATCGGTGGAGCAATAATAGAAAATTTAGGAATGAACCTCTGATAATAGCCAGCCAAACTCAAGAAACTCTGAATCTCTGTCACATTCGTGGGCTGTTCCTAATCTTTCACTGATGCAACTTTTTCTGGATCCACCGTTATGCCTTTAGCAGTCACAACATGCCCCAAAAATCACACTTCTCACTCCTAGAAATGACATTTTGAAAACTTAGCACATAACTTCTAGTCTCGAATTGTCTGCAACACAATCCTGAGGTGTTGTCTATGCTCTTCCATAGTGCGAGAATACACCAAAATATCATCTATAAACACAATCACAAACCTGTCGATATAAGGACGAAAGGTCCGATTCATTGAATCCATGAAAAATTTTCTTCATCTCTTCCAATTCTTTTGGTGTCATTCTATTGGCTGATTTAGATATCGGAGTTGTACCAAGCATCAAATCAATCCTGAACTCCAATTCTCGCTAAGGAGGAGGGCCCAGAATCTCTTCAAATACGTCCGGAAATTCACAAACCACATCAACATTTTTAATTTCCACTTTAGGCATCTCCACCGACTCCAAGTAAACAGACATAACTGCATCATCCAAAGCATTGCATTCAATAAGAAACAGGGCTTTATCGGGCTTTCCCACCCGAATCCATCTTACATTGCACTTCAACTATGCACATTGCCTTCGTAACCAATCCATCCAAAAATGAAATGATAGCCATCAAAACACATCACCACACAATCAATAGGGAACACACGGGATACCATAGGAATCTGCACCTCTTGACACACATCAGACAATATAATAGAACTAGCCAATGGTGTACTAACTCTCACCGGTGCTTCTAAGGAGGACATAAGAATACCATGATGTAAAACAAAGGCACGAGTTATGAAAGATAATGCTTATCAAGTATCAAACAAAATTTTAATAGGGCCCGCACCTGTAGGGACCTCGGTCTGCAACTACCCGATGCCTGACCAACTGCATGTACACGCGTCGGCACTAGGGCAAGTGCACGCTACTGCGACTGAAAAACTGCCTGAGAACCCACCTGAGAATCTGCCTGAGAACCCTTATCTCGTGCACCTGCCACAGGACCTCTATATGCACTACCACTTGGATATTTGCAATCCCTCAACTGATGGTTTGTTCTTCTATAATTGAAGCATCTCCTAACCTATGGCCCAGAACAATCACGTGCCAAGTGACCCGTTTGACCGCAATTGAAACATCTCATAGGCCCTGTAGAACTCCCCTGACTGTTTTCTAGTCGCATCAGGCCAGAACCAACTCGCTATGGTGGAGCAGTAGTAACTCTAGATTGCTGGGTCTGGACTATAACTCTTCCTGGAGGACCCTGAACTCGTCCACCCCTCTTCTTATTTCCCATACCACTCTGAATAGTACCTGCATATGGCTGAAATTATTAGGCAACTAATACATTAGCCAAACCTGGTGCTCTGATACCACTAAAAATCCTGTCACACCCCGCTTTCCAAAAAATAATATGAAATACGGATACGTAACTAAGCCCAATGAATGATTTTTATCATCCATAAGTTGTTCAAGAATCTTTACAACATTTCACAAGAATAATCAAAGTCGGAAGCAAAAGAATCAACCAATCACGCACATATGAACCAAAATACCAACAAGAATACTTGAAACCAAAATGTATTAATCTCAAATAGTTATGATCTGAATAAGTCAAAATCATGGGTCACATTGCCTAAATACAAGAATAAATCCAAGTAATCAAATACAATTGTTCAAGCAAGCTATAAGAAATAATAATAATAAAATTCAACACTAATACTTCATGTCACCAATACCGTTTGGAACCTTTTCTCCAAAATCTGCAATTTAACAATTACAGGGAAGAGAAAAAGAGAAAACAAGTACCCGTAAATTGCAAGTTACAGGCCGCTTGTAATGCAGGATACAAGTACATGGAAAAAACTAACTAACAACATAGAATAAGCATGATATCAAAATAAACAACTAGCATGGTAAGGTGAACAAGTACAAGAAGCATGCAACAAGTGTCAAATAAACAAGTATCATGTAAACAAGCAAGAAGTGTCAAGTATCATGTATCAAGTGTCATACATCAAGTCTCATGTATCATGTAATCAAGTAAGTCTCATGTATCATGTAATCAAGTATTAAGCAAGCATGTATCATGTTCAAGTATCATGTTCAAGTCTTGTAGTGATTACTATCTAGGTAGCACTTCATGCATCCCAGCTTTTATTGCATGGCTGCTGCAACAAACAGTTTCACTTTAGATTTCGTAGTGCACCATAAAGAACAGTGTACTCGGGGATCAAAATAGAACCACATTCATGAATCAAACAGGTAGACGATCATCTGATTCATGCAGCAACAGGTTCATAAAGCCACAGGTACACGACCACCAGGTCCATACAGCAACAGGTAACAGGTACATGAACCAACAGGTCCATGCAGCAACAGGTTCATGTATCAACATGAATCAAAATGGGAAACACGGGTCCCCTTCCGAGTACACATTTCTGAATTATCCACTATTCGATCTTTTCCGTAAACTCCGGCTTGGTTAGTTATTATTATTATCAAACAAGCATGTATGTATCACAAACAAGTCAAGAATAACTTAGCATGATCATGTAACAGGTTCAGGTTGTAAGATAAACAAGTACAGGTACAAGATAACACAAAACAGGATAAAACCACTAGCTTTCTAATTCAGGACAGCAAAACAGTGTTGTACTAAAACAGTGATTCCCGCTACTTCAAACATGCAAACATGCATCCGTCAGAAAATCTGAAAAGTAGACTTCTGGCCGAATCCAGCAAGTAATATAGTGTTTCACAAAATCATAGCTCAAAACTGAATCTAAACCAGAAAATACGTTCAGTCAGAAATCAGTAAATTGTATTCAAGTACAGGAAAACCGCATGAAAACATCTTAATAAATTCCAGAAAAAATCTGAGGTATTCTAATATATGTATAGTATCAGAATATAAAGTTTCATAATTTTCCAGTAAGATTAGATCAATCATCAAAAATCATAAAACATCAATAAACGATAGTTTGGCAAACCTGGAATTCCCAACACTGCTGTACGAAAACTGTAATATCTCGCAAACCGTGAAACGAAATCCAAATCCGCCAAAGGGAGATGAAAATAGACAAAATATATTAACTTTCATATTTTACAAACATTTTTCATACAGCGGAAGGAAATAGGGTGAAAATACGATTCTTTACAGAACAACGAGCAAAATACAGCACATACAGTCCTTATAAACAAGCATGAAACGGCATATAAAACTCATCAATAAAATCCAACAAAATTTTGGGTAATCCCTAGATAGATATAGAAATACTGACCAAAGTTTCAGATCAAAATAATAGCACAAGTATCAAAATAATTTAGCCATCAAAATCATCAAGAAACGAAATCTGAAAATGAACGACACCTCTGTAGTAAAACAGTCATATCTCACACATACAAAAACGAAATCGACCAAGGTCAGAGGGGTTGGAAAGAACACAAATTCCTCTAAAACTCATGTTTTATACTGAAATTTAGATTCTGACCTTAATATGATCTAAATTACTGATCAAGACAGATTATCGGCAAAATACAGAATTTCTTCAAAATCCAAAATCAACATAGATCCAACGAAACTTGATCCACACACAACCAAACATGAAATAGAGTCTACCAAGTGTCCAAACATCATGAAATAGGGTAATTAACATATCCAAAGCAAGTCTATCACATGCATCTCAACAAATACCCAAATTCTTACAAAAATCCCACATACATGATCAAATCCAGAATGGGCAAAACCTAAGTTGTTTCATGTCAATTTTGTGTCGTAAGTCAACTATGGTCAAATAGCACTATAGAGACAAACTTATCAAAAATATATTACACACGAGTTGTCTCTAAAACCCAACTACACTACAAGCAGAATTTATGACTTGTATCATACAAAGGAATTTGAGTACAAGTTACTTGCCTGAAAGACGACGACGAAAATGAAGCAAGAATAAGAATAACGGGAACGGATCCCGGGGCACGAACACAAACACAACGAACGGATCACGAACCAAACTCACGATCGCACGAACCAAATACGAACACAAACCTACGAACGAGATCACGAACACAAAATCGGACGGCCGAGATCGAAGATCAAGATCAAGATGATCGGATCAGATCGGACGGTCAGATTTTCCTGATGATGAAGATAATGATGAAGATCAAGATCGATCGATCGAACGGTTGTGATCAAAGAAAATTAATGATCATCATGATCGTGATGATCAAGAGAGATCGGACGGCTAGGATCTAATCGGATGATCAGGGGAGATCGACGACCCACATCCAATTTAGCATGATGATCCAGATTCAACGGACGACCAAGAGTCAATCAATCAAGATCAAGAGATCATGATCACAATCAAACAGACGGCCCACAATCGAAGTTAAGATCATGATGATCAGGATGATGATGAAGCGATCCAACGGTCGAGATCCAACGTGATCAAAACCCAACAGCAGCAACAAGGCAAAGGGAGTGCACTGGCTGACTGAGTCGCGAAGGCACTGCTGAGCATAGCGCAGGGAAGTTGCGTTGCGGCGGACGGGCAGGATGGCACGGCGCACAGGCGGCTGGGCACGTTGTGGGGTGGGCAAACAGGGGAGGTTCACAGGGTGGCATGACATCGCCAGAGGCAAGGCGACGATGCGGAGGAGGGAGAGAACGATGCTGCCGAGGTGGGGGTGCATCCTGGCTATCGATGGACGGTGCAGAGGGGCTGCCGGTAATGGCTGTCGCCGCGGAGGAGCAGCAGGGAGGAGGGTAGGGTGACAGGGAGAGACGATGCGTTTGGAGGTGGCTGGGTTTGAAGAGATGATGAACAGGGTGAATGATGAGTTTAATATATATAGGGATATATAATAGGGTTTAGGTTAGGGGCTTAAAGGGGTTTCGGGTGAATATGTGGGTTCGGGTATTATGATAATTAAAAGGATATGGGTAAGGTACAAGCCGGGTTAGGTTTGGGGATGTTATAGGGTCTGTGGTATAGGGTATATTGGGTTGAAACAGATGGGGAATGGGTTTGGGTAGTTTAGAAATGGGGTTTGGGTGTAAGTTAATGGGTTCTTATATTGGGTATGGGTAATTAGGGTAATGGGTTTCATTAAAATAGGATAGTTGGGTTTAAAAAAAATCCAATAAAATAAAAATGAGTTTTGGCACAATAAATAATAAAAATATACAATTAGGTTTTGATAGAAATATTAATAATAATAATAATAATAAAAACAATAATAATAGCAATAATAATAATAATAGTATTAAAAATAACAGTAATAAGAATAATACTGAGAACAATAACAATAATAAGAAAAATGATAAAATATTAATAGTACTAATAATAACAGTAGTAGTAATAATAAAAGTAATAATAACAATAATAAAAATTGTACTAAAATATAAAATCATAGAAAATAGTTACAAATACAATTATTGATCAAAAATAGATTTTAATAGAAGATCCGACAATATATTTTAACAAAAATAATTTGAAGGCGGAAAACTAATTTACAAAAATTTTAAATACAAAAAATATACAGAAATACATTTTTGGGAAAACAAGGGTTACAGGAAGTTTAAGTCCTTGCGCTGTTCTCGCTTTATTGACGCCGAAGAAAGAAGGAAACTGACGTATGTGTGTGGACAGCCGTGCCATAAAAAAGATCACGGTAAAGTACCATTTTCTCAATTTTCGTTTGGATGACATGTTGGACATGATGTTTGGTGCCACAATCTTTTCCAAGATTGACCTTAAAAGTGGCTACCACCAAATACGTGTTCATCTTGGTGATGAATGGAAAATTGCCTTCAAGACGAAGGATGGCCTGTACGACTAGATGGTCATGCCGTTTAGAATGACGAATGCCCCAAGCACGTTTATGAGAATCATGACGCAAGTACTCTGTCCCTTTATGGGCAAGTTCCTTGTGGTGTACTTTGATGATATTCTTATTTACAGTCGATCCGTTGGGCAACATCTTAACCATTTGAGACAGATCTGCGGAGTTTTGAGGAAAGAATAACTTTATGTTAATCCTACCAAATGTACCTTCCTCTCCGATCATACTATTTTTCTGGGATTGATTATTTCTACCAGAGGAGTATCCGCTAAACCATAAAAGATACGAGCTATTACTGAGTGGCCTGAGCGCTGCAATATTCGTGATGTGCGGAGTTTTTATGGATTTAGCACAATCATGGCTCCGATAACCAACCATTTGAAGAAAGGTGAATACGTTTGGTCGACAGAAGCCACGAAAGTCTTCAAAGAGATCAAGAAAAGAATCACTCAGAACTTGTGATGAGGTTGCCTGATTTCACTAAAGTCTTCGAAGTAACGTGCGATGCTTCTGGTATTGGTATAGGTGGAGTCCTTAGTTAAGAGAGTCATCATGTTGCTTATTTCAGCGAAAAGTTGAACGAAGCAAAACAAAAATACTCCACTTACGACAAGGAGGTTTATGCGGTAATTCAGTCACTTCGGTATTGGCGACATTATCTCCTTCAGCAAGAATTCATTATTTTCTCAGACCATGAGGCCTTACGATTCCTTAATTCTCAACAAAAGTTGAATCGGAGACATCCTCGATGGGTAGAGTTCCTACATGAATGTTCGTATACTATTAAGTATACAAAAGGGATTGATAATAAGGCTGCGGATGCGCTAAGCCGTTGTCACATGATCTTATCTACACTGCGCACCAAAATTATTGGTTTTGAGAGATTAAAAGATGAGTCTGCATCCTGCACAGATTTTCACGAGATCTACACCTCTTTGAAGGATAGCGTCACTCGAGTGATAGATGATTATTTTTGAAAGATTATTATCTTTTCTATCACTCCAAACTGTGCATTCCTAGTACATCATTACGAGAGTATCTTGTTTGGAAATTGCACGCCGGTGGCCTTGCTGGACAACTTGGGCATAGCAAGATCATTGATGCTATGGAACATAGGTTTTATTGACCTAAACTAAAGAAAGACGTTACGAGACTTGTTAACAGATGTCATACTTGTCAACTCGCCAAGTAACAAAAATAGAACACAGGCCTGTATAGTCCACTACTTATTCCCAGTCGCCCTTGGGAAGATGTGAGTATGGATTTCGTGTTAGGCTTACCGAAAACAAAAAAGAAACATGATTTCATTCTTGTCGTCGTGGACCGTTTTTCTAAAATGGCCCACTTCCTCCCCTGCTCGAAAACATTCGATGCCTCTCGTGTAGCTTAGATTTTCTTTGATAATATTGTGAAGATACACGGGTTACCAAAAACCATTGTGTCCGATAAGGATGTGAAATTCACGAGTTATTTTTGGAAGACCATATGGCACAAGATGGGTACGAAATTGAAGTTTTCTTCATCCTTCCACCCACAAACTGATGGACAGACTGAGGTTGTCAATCGGAGTCTTGGCAATCTCTTACGTACTCTTGTGGGAGAAAACTTAGGAACTTTGTACTTAAAATTGACTATTGCTGAATTTGCCTATAACATATCTAAAAATAGAACCCCCGGCATGAGTCCACACAAAGTTGTGCATGGTTATCGTCCTAGACAATCCATAGATCTTGTTCCCATGTTAGAACATCACGGAGTCTCGGAGTCTGCATCTATATTTGTATCCCGCATTCATGACTTGCATAGAGAAATTTTCAGAAAAATTTATGAGAATAAATTTAACTACAAGCTAAGAACAGATATTAGAAGAAAATTTAAAACTTTTAATGTGGGTGACGAAGTGATGGTTCGAATTCGTCCGGAGCGGTTTCCAACTGGACCCGTTAAGAAGTTGAATGCACGTGCTGCAGACCCATTTAAAAATTTTCATAAAATCAATGATAATGCCTATGTCATTGACATTCTTGAAGATTTTGGCATAAGTAAGACTTTCAATATTGATGATTTAGTACCCTATGAAGGCCCAGAATTTAATCCTAGAAATCCTCTTATAGATGAGCCTACCCTGCAGCCTACTGGTGAAATTCCCACATTATCCCCACTACCAGATACTACTTACCCACCAACAGAAAAATTGGATAATATTTTAGATGATCAGATAATCTCTACTAGAAATTGTGGTATTCATAGATAGTTGGCAAGTTGGAAAAGCAAGCCGGAGTAGGAGAATACGTGGATAGATCCTGAAGAGCTCCAACCCTTGGATCCAAACCTTTTGGAGGACTATGATAGGAGTACTGGTTTGGACTCGGCTAGGTCGAGCCTTCTCCCACCCAGGGAGAATGATGAGGACATCGGTTCAAGACGATTCAGACGTTTCTATCAGCGTAGGCATCGTCTAGGAAAGCTGCTTCATTAGTTTAGTATTTTATTCAATAATCATATTTGTTTTGGCAATTATATCCATATGCAGTAGTTTTACGATTTGCACCATTTTCTTTTATGCATTAGAATATTATTGAGATTTTAGAATATTTTGAAATTTGTATCAAGATTTGTTTTGAGCCTATATATAGGCCTTGAGAATAATGAGAAGTTATGCTATTCTTGATTTTTAAAAAAATATTGTGATTGAGTTTGCTCTTCATTAATGTTTTTGTGTGAGACAATTGACATACAATTTTAGGATTTGTGATAAACTCTAAAACTACACCCAAATCCACTTCAATTTCTAAACCCTAATCCCCAAATTAAACTCAAATCCAAACCCTAATTAAGGCTAAATTTAAAAAAACCCTACTGAACTTTGGGTCATTTTTAAAAAAAAAACCAGGCTAAGTTTTTTTTTTTAACGGCACAAAACTATAGTTTAAAAAAACTCACTTTAACTGAGTTAGGTTTCTGTTAGGCCAAATTTTAAAAAACCACTTTCATCTTTCATTTTTGTTTAAAAAGATATCACTTAACCAATCAGATGTTTAAATAAACCCCACTGAACTAACCCTAATCCTAACCCTAACTTTGTCAGTTTGTGTTTTTTAAACTATAGTTTTGTGCAATTTTTATATATATATAAAAAAAAACTTAGTGCAGTTTTTTTAAAATGTCCCAAAGTTTAGTGGGGTTTTTAAAATTTAGCCCCCTAATTAACTCATCTCCTTCTCCTTCTTCCTCTTCTTTTGATCCCGAAACCCAAGCCCCGACGCCCCCGCCAGCGACTCCGGCCTCCTGCCAACCCGTCGATCACCACAAGGCTCACATACCCCCTAAATCCTTCACCCACCCCCCCCCCCCCCCCCCTCGTCAACCGCTCCCCTCCTCCACCTCGCCAGCCCGCCACAACCACCACCCACAACCTTCGACGGCCACCCCCTTCCCTCTTCGCCTTCTCCTTCGTCGACCCGAAAGCCCCCAACCGTCGATGCCTCCAACATCGATGCCACCACAACCCCATCGGATCCCCCATCGCTCCACCTTCCTCCACTCCCGTCCACCAAAGTCTGCCTACCACCTTCGTCGTTGTCCTTGCCGACCACCACCTGCAGTCGACCGCAGCCCCTCGCCGCCGCCAAAATTGTCGTCCGCAACCATCGCTGGACAACTCCGACTGCTGCCATCGACCTCCTCCTTCTGCATGCACAATAGGAGAGGATCAAGTTGGGCCGATTCTTTTCGATTGGATAGTTTTGGTGTTTGATGTTTGGTAGAATCCGAATTCAAATCCAACAGCATCGTAACACTGTCTACGAACACGGTAACTTCTTTCCATTCTCCTTTATTTGTGATATCATCTATCGTTTCTAGAATATTATTTGATTTATCTGTCATTCACAAATATTGAGAGTGTGTGCTTCTACTTGCTAATTAGGATACAAATCATTATAAAATATTTTACTTGCTAATCACACTTAGATGTAATTATTGATTATTAGGCGTGTTAAACTATTTCATATCTTGAAAATTTATTAGACCAGTTAATAGTTATAATTTCTGACTTAATCTGCATTACATATTGGTAAACTTAATCTTTTAATATTTTTGAAAATTCTCAATTTAGGCTTAAGTTTACATCACATATTTAACTTGCATAAATCATTGGGAAAACCCAGTAAAATCCTTGAAAAATCAAGGATGACGACAAGTTGACAGGTGACGACATTGATTGGGTCAGATAGATTTTTTGTGTTTTCTTGGGTTGAATATATTGTGTTAGGTTTTTCATTGTATGGGATTCCGAATCCAAAGTAGAAACAACTAGGTTTTTCTTGAGGGTTAGAACTAAAAGAGACAAGATTTTACTTTTATTGGCTTTGAGAAGGTGAGATCCCAAATTACAAGTTGTGAATATTCTTGAACATCGAAGGTCTTTTCCTCTCATTCCCTATCACTAATTTGCTGTGGATTGGTCATGTGTGCTTGTGTATTGTTTTCATTACGATTTCAATTGTGGACAAAGGGTTCTCTGACAATACAACACTAATCGCCTTTTCCGGCGTTTTATTTTGAATTCTCTGGCGTTTATAAACACCGGTGTAGCACATATCGGCGTTTATGAAAATGTCGTTACAAATGCCGGGGAAGCGAGCGTTGTGGTAGAGTTGGGTCTATACCGACGTTTTTATAAAATGCCGATGTATATTTACTCTACCCCGGCATTCGAAAAACGCCGGTGTAGAGGTATTTTCATATGAAGTCGTTTTCCTATAATAACTACCCCAGCATTTATGAAACGCAGATATAGATAATTTAAATTTTAATTGTTATTTCTAAATCTACGCCGGCGTTCCTAAAACGCCGGTGTATTGTACTTTCCAAATCAAGGCTTAGATACACTAACGTTTTATAAACGCAGGCATATATTATTTCATTTAAACATTTTTCAAAACCCCGTAGGGTTACGAAAAAAAATTCACCCTTATTTACATTTAAATTTTCAAAAAATCCATAATACAATACAGCTCAATTCACAGTATCATTTCAATCATCTGTAATATAATTCACAATTAATTCCACAAATTTCAGGCATAATAATACAATTCACAACAAAACACAATAATTAAGCATAATAAAGTAACATACATTCCATTAATTATCCAAGCATTCAACATATTTCAGAAATTACATAATATTCAAATATAACAGTACTTGTCACAACAAACTATATAATGACCCCAAGAAGACTTGACCAACCGCTACTACATACCCCTCGAGTTGTTTCCATTCTCATTGGTTGAATTTTCTTAATTTGCACGACTAAGGTTTGATGGAATCATAGGGCCGCCCTGTGCACCAAAAAAAAAAAAAAAACTTGTCGAATTTTAACTCTATTTCTAGTTATTAGAGGGAGTATTTTGGTCAGTTACAAGGTCAAAAACTGAGCTGGACTTGCAATTTGCTCGGGTTGACCGTAGGTTGACCTGCATGAGAAATCCAAAGCCTGAAAATGCCTAAGTATAAAACCATGCTTTTTTAATGCCTTCTTTTTTTCTTTCTAAAGTCGCAGCATTTTAAAGTAAACCCATAATATTGTGAGACTTAAATAGTGCATGCATATAAGCGACAAACACAATCTTTGACATTAGGGGAATTCTTATCAATTCTTCTGCTGTCATCTAATACCAATTGATAGTTGTAGCTCCATTTATTTGTTACAGTAAATTGTTCTGAACTAGATATACTGATACATGTGTTGAACGGTCAAATGATGCAATCATGAACTAGAGTTTCTACTTCAACTTAAAGGTGCACTAAACTCAGAATGTGAGACATAATGTGTGCAGATAATATATGGAATGTACATACTCCTCATGAACTATACCTACAAATACTGACTTGGCATCGGAGTGGGATGGGATGGTCGCTACCCACACAACCATCGATCCATCTGCGACCACCAAGCCCAAATGGAGGAACAGATCTCGATTTGAAGTAGTAGAATAGTAATTAAAATAGTACAATAATAATAAGTAGTTTCTACATCTTCTAAAGTTTAAGAGTTCTTTTTTCTTTTAGAGGAATTCGGTGTGGAATTTCTGGATTCCCTTAGTCCCACTTCATAAACTCAAGCAAGCCACATCTCACTCTCTTTAATTCACTCTCTTATAGTCCCTGTTGCCGCTAAATTTGGTGTGGGGGCAAACAGATATAATTTGTGGATTCTTAGGGAAACTGAATAGTAAACATGTATACCTGTTCCGTGGGCTTCGATCGTCGATCCCGCCGTGGACCTGCAAAAAGTGCGAGACACCGGGGTTGTTCCCGGCGACGCACCCTCCGACGCTCAAGTCAGTAATCTGAAAGACTATGAGAGAGCGCAAAAACTGGAGAAAGATTGATTACCTCTTGATGGAGATGGGTGGGGGGTATTTATAGGCGTCTTAGGGAACAGATTAGGCATGTAATCCCTGTGTATAGATAAGGAATGTAATCCCTAATTTCCAGTGAAAGGATAGATATGAATCAAGGCCGTTGATTAATATTAATCAGAAACCCTAATTCTATCCTGGTGGACCGGGTTTGTTGCGGGTTAAAACCCGCACCCAGTTGAGGTGGATCCGTTCGCGGGTTATTGGATCTGTGAGAAGGAGACCCAGTACCCGCTTCAGACCTGTTTGTAGGTGAAATTACTGTCTTGCCCCCAGTCTTCAGGATTCGTGCCTAGTTTGGACGGTCTCGATTAAACCCCTATTTTTAGCCATATCACGAGCCCCCCACTCCTAAAGGCTGAGGGTAATCAGTCTTTGTGGAGTAGTTTGACTGTTTTAGTGGCTAATGGAGTTGTATCAGAGTCCGAATGGGTGTTTCCGAATCCTGAAGTGGGTGGTAAGGTAACTCCTTCTTTTTTGAAGCAATATGGTGTGTCGGGTCTTTGTCTATTTTTTCGGGCTATTTATTTAATTTTGCGACGTGTCAACTAATTGTTCGGGGGTCTTAGCCGTATATTCTAGGCAATAATTGTTCGTTCGGGGGCTCAAAATATCCCCCCGAATTTTTAATTATTTCCTAGAATTTTTAACTAATTTTCCCGAATTTTTAGCGATTTTTTCGCAATTTTTAAATAAATAAAACGATTTAAATAAATAAAAATCGATTTTTTAATTCTTATTTATGACGTGGCGTCATCTGAGCCCTCGATCAGGGCGGAGCGCGAACTTCGGAACGATCAGACGGTCCCTGCTCCTCGGCAAGCTTTTTCGCCGTATACGAGGGTCGGTACCTCGGCACCTCGGCTCGGAGGGCCAGCGCCTCGGCTCGGAGGGTCAGCGCTTCGGCTCGGAGGATCCGAGGTACGTGGCATCATCTGGGCCGTCCATCTCAGCGTGAATCTCCATAAAACGCTATCTTGTCGTTTAGTAGACGTGGCCAAATCTGGGCCGTCCATCATGACGAGCGCGCTTTTTCACAAGATCCAACGGCTGATATGGGTCGGTGTGATTTTTTGCCATATACGAGGGTCGGTACCTCGGCACCTCGGCTCGGAGGGCCAGCGCCTCGGCTTGGAGGGTCAACGCTTCGGCTCGGAGGATCCGAGGTACGTGGCATCATCTGGGCCGTCCATCTCAGCGTGAATCTCCATAAAACGCTATCTTGTCGTTTTGTGGGCATGGCGAGATCTGAACCGTCCATCGAATTCTGATGCTATCTTTGGAATGATCCGACGGTGACTTCGCCTCGGGAGGATTTTTTGCCATATACGAGGGTCGGTACCTCGGTACCTCGGCTCGGATGCTCGGTGCTGTTGGCCGAGGCGCTGAGATGGCTTATTTCGAAAGAAATGTCTCTCGATGGTTTGACCTTTCGCGCCCAGTAGCTCGGCTGCTCGACTAAGCTGTTCGGTAGCTTGGTCGAGCAGGCCGATGGCAGGCAGTTCGGAAGGTGCACGCGGCAGGATCTGGTTCGTCCATCATGGCGCGCATCACGAGGATGGGGTTCAGATCACGAGAAAACGTTATCTTGTCGTTTTGTGGGCGTGGCATGATCCGAACCGTCCATCAGATTCTGTCGCGAATTTTGGAGAGATCCGACGGTGACTTCGCCTCGGGACGATTTTTCTCCATATACGAGGGTCGGTACCTCGTCATCTCGGCTCGGCGCATCAGGGCTGTTTGGCCGAGGTGCTGAGCTGGATGTTTTAAAGGAAGTATCTCTTGAGGGTTCCACCCCTCTGTGCCCAGTAGCTCGGCTACTCGGCTGAGCTGTTTGGTAGCTTGGTCGAGCAGGCCGATGGCAGGCAGTTCGGAAGGTGCACGCGGCAGGATCTATTCGTCCATCATGGCGCGCATCACGAGGATGGGGTTCAGATCACGAGAAAATGTTATCTTGTCGTTTTGTGGGCGTGGCATGATCCGAACCGTCCATCAGATTCTGTCGCGAATTTTGGAGAGATCTGACGGTGACTTCGCCTCGGGAGGATTTTTCTCCATATACGAGGGTCGGTACCTCGTCATCTCAGCTTGGCGCATCAGGGCTGTTTGGCCGAGGTGCTGAATTGGCTGTTTGGATGGAGCGCAGTAGCTCGGTTGCTCAGCCGAGCTGTTCAATAGCTCGGCCTGGCAGACCGGTGGCCGAGTCGTCGAGTTGGTGATTTGGAGAGTTTTTTGCTTCTCGTAACGTCGCCACTTTTCCGCTTGTCGCTTTGGCTTCTTAGTGGGCTTTTTGTGTTTCCCAAGGAGGCCCAACATCTTGGGGGTTATAAGTTTTTCACCCCCACTCCCAAGCTCATTTCTTACTTTTTACTCTCAAGTCTTCAATTTCGTTCTCTAAGTTCTCTGCTAGCGGCGATTTTTGCTCCAAGGCATTGCTGTTAGCTGTCGCGTGGGCCAGGCGATTTCCGGCGAGAGCACTCCGACCGTAAACGTCACTTCAAAGGTCAGTTTACTTAGTCTAAACAATTTTTCTAGAGATGTCTCGAGTGAACTCGGGGAGTGGGGCCTCGTCTTCGGGCGATGAGGGTGCCGAGGAGAGAAGGAGGTTGGAGATCCGGAGAAAGGATAAACAGGTCGCCGAACCGTCTGTAGCAGAGACGAGGCAGGAGAAGAAGAAGAGGAGGGTGGAGACCCAATCTCCCGTAGTGGCGGTGATTGTGGAAAACCCGAAGCAAGCCCCCGAGATGGGACGATATCCTTCTGTCCTGTCCGGGCATTCGGGGATCAGGCAGTACGAGGGCGACCTATTGGAGAAGGCGATCTATGGGAAGTCGAAGATCGTCGAGGAACCTAACCCGGCCCTTCCCACCGAAGCCGACGAGCTCATCTCGGTGTTGTCCGAGAAGGACCTACTTCGGATTAGAAAGGCCTTCGCCATCCCTCCGGAGTACAAACTGATTCTCCCTGGTCCCGGGATGCGAGCGAATTCCAAGCTGCCGTCGTCGGATATGTGTATGTTCGACGTCGACTCCTTGAATGCCGGGCTACGTTTCTCGCTGCATCCTTTCATCCTTCAGATCCTCGGCTGGTTCTGCCTCGCGCCGACCCAATTCATGCCGAACACATGGCGCCACGTGAACGACTTTTTGCTTCAGTGCTACAGAGCCGAAGTGGAGCTGGATCTAACGGTCTTCCGAGGAATGTATTGCGTAAACCGGCAGCACAAGACGGAGTATCGATACTACTTGGGGCCGAGGAAGGGTGTTAGGATTATAGAAAACCCTGACTCAATTAAGGGTTGGAAAGAAAAATATTTTATAATAAGGGGCGAGGCAATTCGGCCTATTCCGACCCGGTGGAAAGTGGAGGTGCCGAAATTCGCGCGAGCCGACCCTGTTTTGTCTGAGGCCGAGGAGGAGGTGGCTCGGAAGATAATGGCTCTTGAGTTGGAGGGAGTTGACGGAGGAGGTGTTGTTCGGGTCCGACTTAAGCCCCATCGACCCGAGTATGCTCCTGACATCTCATTTATTTTCGTTTTTCTTTCAAGTTTTTAGTTCGTCTCGCTAATTTGTTTTTTGTTGTCCGATGCAGAGGCGATGAAGATTGACTTCAACTCTATGATGGCCGACAGGTCCAAGTTGGCCGGGGGTAGAAAGAGGAAGAGGGCGACCGAGGCTGCCTCATCGACTCCGCAGCCCACTGTCGCCCCTACCATCACTCCGCCCCCTCCGACTACCGAGGCGCCCTCAGAGGTCATTGTTGCCGAGGAGCCCTCGGCCCCCGTGGCCCCTGGCGTGATTCAGGGGGCCTTTGACGTCAACGCGGCGCTGTCGCTTGAGGCTCCGCCGTTGACGAAAGACGCCGAAGCAATCCTGACCGAGCAGCACAAACAGTTGTTTGTGCCGAACTGGCGGGTGAGGAATCATGACGGATTCCTCGGCAACTTACAGATGTCCGTGCAGGTCGTCAAGCACTTGGCGACCCCGAAGGACAGGGCCGCGTTGAAGGCAGGGACGGTCGGCGACGACACCTATGAAGTCGCTCGATCTCTCGTGTCGGTAAGTGTCTTGTAAATTTCTTTAAGTTTGTTGCTCGGCTTGCGCTTCACTGATAGTTGTCTTTGCAGGCCACTTGCCACTTCGGCCACCTCCTCGAGACATTCGCCGAGCAGGAGAAGGAGCTGAGGGCCGCCAGCGACAGAGACAGGTCGGCAAAGGTTAGGGCGGTCAAGGAACTCGAGGCCGAGCAGAGGAGAGCCGAGGCCTTGGAAGTCCGGGTGGCCGACCTTGTTGCCGACCTGGAGAAAGCCAAGGGGCGCTTCGAGGCGAAGTCTGCCAAGGCAGCCAAGGCCGCCGAGGAGTTGGCTGCGGCGATGAAGGCCTTGGCCGAAGAGAAGGCAGAGAAGGAGGCCTTGGCGACGAAGATCAGGGTCGAGGTGGAGAAGGAGGCCGAGGCCGAGGCGAAGAAGCACATGGCCGAGAACATGGAGCAGTCTTATCAAACGGCGCTCGATCATGTCCAAGAACGGATCCCTGGCTTCGAGCGGGTCGGCTACCGACTGTGGCCAAGGTCGTCTTCAGGCGACGAGGGGGAGGAAGGCGAAGGCGACGAGACCGAAGGCGAAGACGAGGAGGAGGAGACCGACCGACCGGTGGCGGACGGCAAGGTCGAGGGGAGGATCGAGGGGCCATCTGTCAATGCGCCCGTGGTCGAAGCGGCGACGCAGGTGGACCCCTGATCCCCTCGTTAAATTTTTTGTAGTTTTCGTTTTGTTTTTTCTTCCGAGCATTGTAATGCCTTTTGCGGACTGGCCACCGCTTTTAATGAATGAAAAATATTTTGACTTCGAAATTTTTGTCTAAGTGTTTGGTTCGGCCATATAGTACTTCAATGCTATCACTCTCATTTCAGATTGCTGAGCAGACTCTTGTCACCTCGGCTGATCGGCACCGGGCCGAGTTGTTTAAGCGATCTCGGGAGGATCGTCTCGAGGGTGAGGTTCACCTGACGAGGAGGATACTTCACAACTTAGAGATTAGGCATAGCGAGGCGTTGGCTGAACTTCACCATCTACGGATAGTCGAGGCCGAACTATCTGCTAAGGAGGAGGAACTGGCGCGAGTTTCGGCCGAACGAGATGACTTTGCGAAGAAGGTTGAACATCTGCAAAGGGTAACGGTCGAAAAGAGCATCGAGGTGACCCACTTGCGCCGTATTATATCCGACAGCGCCGAGTACCCCGGTTCGGCGAAACTTCCTCGGTTTAAAGTGATAGTAAAGGATGACACACTGAAAGATCGGATCGTCGAACTGGAGGAAGAGGTTGCTCGGCTCAAGCCTCAGCCGGTGAGGGCTAACGTCCGGAGCACCTCGTGCACTCGCAAAGAGATCGAGCGAGGGATCACGTTCTATCAAGCGGCGAGCCGGACTCCTATTGTAGGCAGGTCAGCAGCCGACGCCCAAAGCGGTGTAGCGGTGTCTTCAAGCGGTGCTTCGGTTGGAGCAACCGTCAGGGTCAGCGGCGAGGAGGCGTCTCGGTTCGTTGGACTGGAGACGAGCTCAGAGGTCAAGAAGTGCCGACCCAAAGTGTCACTGAACCGGAGCATACCCCTTCCTCAGAGGCAGTAAACGGGTCGTGTCTTGTTGTTGTAACCCATTTGCAAGCTTTTGTTGTTGTAACCCATTTTGTAATTTTATCCAAGTTATTAATAGAATTGGAGTTGTTTTATCCGAACTGTTCTCTGCTGTCTTCTTATTTGTGCTCTAGTCGCGCTAACTAGGGTAGGCTCAAAATGAACCGCGAGGCAGGTGTTCGCATCATCGAGCACCTTAGCCTCGAAACTCTTTTTTGCTGCGCTTCTGAATCTTGCCCGGTCCCTTCAGGTGCGGTTCGGTTCGGCTGCTAAGGCGCAGTTGTTTCTCAGCTGTGCCCACGTGGCCTGATGGTAGCTTGAAGACCGGAGTGACTTCTGCCGAGTGAAGTGAAGCGATCAGAGCCGTCTGATGATTGCACGAATCTTGAGGCTGGTCCAGTTCCCAAGAAAACGCTATCTTGTCGTTTTGTGGACACGTGGCTGAATTAGATCCGCTCATCACGCCCTAGCACACTTTCTGAGATGATCTGACGGTGGTTTCGTCTTGGGAGGTTTTTTCGCCATATACGAGGGTCGGTACCTCGTCCGCTCGGCTCGACAGTCGCGGGACAGGTTGGGATGGCCATCTAACCCCGGCCCGTTTAAGGACGAGCCGGTGAGATAAAGTCGAGCCATAGGAGAGATCCGATCGTTAGATTAGTTTAAGGGTTGTGGGAGCAGTTCCGAATGGCGAGATACTTCTAGTTAGCTTAGGAGCGAACTTACGAAGTAGAATCGAGCCAAGTGTTGGACTCCGAACCATTCAACGGCTGCGGGAGCAATTTCGAACGGCGATCTACTTCTGGCTCGTCTATGGGCGAGCCGAGGAAGAAGAGTCGAGCCGAGTGCTGGACTCCGAACCATCGTGAGTTTAGTTTAAGGGTTGCAGGAGCAGTTCCGAATGACGAGCTACTTCTAGTTCGCTTAGGAGCGAACATGCGAAGTAGAATCGAACCAAGTGTTGGACTCCGAACCATTCAACGGCTGCAGGAGCAATTTCGAACGGCGATTTACTTCTGGCTCGACTATAGGCGAGCCGAGGAAGAAGAGTCGAGCCGAGTGCTGGACTCCGAACCATCGTGAGTTTAGTTTAAGGGTTGCAGGAGTAGTTTCGAATGGCGAGCTACTTCTAGTTCGCTTAGGAGCGAACATGCGAAGTAGAATCGAACCAAGTGTTGGACTCCGAACCATTCAACGGCTGCAGGAGCAATTTCGAACGGCGATCTACTTCTGGCTCGACTATAGGCGAGCCGAGGAAGAAGAGTCGAGCCGAGTGCTGGACTCCGAACCATCGTGAGTTTAGTTTAAGGGTTGCAGGAGCAGTTCCGAATGGCGAGCTACTTCTAGTTCGCTTAGGAGCGAACATGCGAAGTAGAATCGAACCAAGTGTTGGACTCCGAACCATTCAACGGCTGCAGGAGCAATTTCGAACGGCGATCTACTTCTGGCTCGTCTATGGACGAGCCAAGGAAGAAGAGTCGAGCCAAGTGCTGGACTCCGAACCATCGTGAGATTAAGGAGTTAAAAGCAGAGAGATGTAACAGTATCAAAAATATGGAAAACTTTATTTATTAATATCCAATGATCGGCTGCTTCTAAAGTTGCTAGCCGTTATTACAATGAAAAAATAAAGGAAAAATTACTACTAGTAACAGGAAGGGAATGGTTCGACATCTCGAGTTACTTAGAGAGGCGTAGTTGCTTTCTCTTGGTATTTCAAGAGATGGTCGGCGTTCCAAGTCCTGGGAATTTCCCTGCCTTCGAGATCTTCTAGTCGGTATGTGCCGGGGCGGATCACTTTTGAGAACTTGTATGGTCCCTCCCAATTCGGGGCCAGTTTGCTTTTCTGTCCGGGGAACGAGATGGCCAATTTTCGGAGGACTAGGTCTCCTTCTTTGAGGTCCGTTGGGCGGACTCTTTTGTTGTATGCTAGCTCAATTCTTCTTCGGTAACTTTGTTGCCGTATAGCAGCTCTTTCTCAGATTTCGTCTATCAACTCTAGGCTTGCTCTGAGCTCTCTGGCTATCAAACGAGGAGAGGGTATCCCAACTTCCAGGGAAATGAGGGCCTCGGACCCATAGGTGAGATTAAACGGGCTCTCGCCTGTTGGGGTCCGCTTCGTGGTGCGGTAGTTCCATAGCACGTTGGGCAGCTGATCGACCCACAAGCCCTTGGAGCACTTGTCTAGTCTTTTTTTGATGCCTGAAAGGATCTGTCGGTTGGCATTTTTGGCCTGGCCATTTGACTGAGAATGAGAGACGGAGGAGAAGCGGTGTTGTATGGCGAGGTCCTCACATAAGGCTCGGAAGGCAGCCCCAGTGAACTGCGTCCCGTTATCTGTAACTATGACCCGAGGAACGCCGAATCGGCAAATCACATTTTTCCAGAAGAATTGGACGACCCTATGCTCGGTGATTGTAGCCAGGGGCTCGGCCACTATCCATTTTGAGAAATAGTCGACTGCCACGACTAGGAACTTTAACTGTCCGGGAGCTGGCGGAAATGGCCCTAGTAAATCCATCCCCCACATTGCAAAGGGGTTCGGACTTGATAAGGAGGTGAGTGGTGCTTGCGGAAGGCGTCGGATGTCGGAGTACTTCTGGCAGGAGCTGCATTGCCGAACGTGTCGTTCGGCATCCCATAGGAGAGTGGGCCATTAATACCCGTAGTTCAACACTTTGCGCGCTAGGGCTCTGGCGCCAGAATGGGCTCCGCCGATGCCCTCATGAAGTTCTTGCAGGGCGTAGTCAGCTTGCCCGGGGGAGAGGCACCTTAGGTAGGGCCGACCGTCTGCCAGGGTGAAGGAGCGCTTATATAGAATGCCTTCGATTAATATATAACGCTCGGCTCGGGTTCTTATCCTTCGTGCTTCCTTTGGATCCTGGGGGAGGAGTCCGTCTCTTAGAAATTCGACGAGGGGTTTCATCCAATTGTCTTCGAGGAGGACAGGCAATGTTTCAACGGAGTCGAGTGCATCGTCCTCTATGCTCGGCTTCAGGAGGACTTCTATCAAAACAGTCTGTTCGAGGCCTTGAAGGGAAGAGGAGGCTAATTTGGATAGGGTGTCGGCCTGAGCATTTTCTTCTCTGGGGATCCTGTGGATGAGGGCCTCCTCAAACAGTGCCATAAGGCTTTTGACTTTAGCCAAGTATCTAACCATCCTGTCATCGCGGGCTTCATACTCGCCGAGGACCTGATTGACGACCAACTGAGAGTCGCTGAAGATCCGCAGGCGTTGTGCCCCTGCATTTCGGGCCATTCCAAGGCCGGCTATGAGCGCCTCGTATTCAGCTTCGTTGTTCGAGGCTTTGAAGTTTATACGGAGGGAGTATTGGAGGATAAAGTCATCTGGGCCTGCCAGGATGACCCCTGCCCCGCTTCCCTCGTTACAAGAGGACCCGTCGACATAGACCGACCAGACGGGCGGTCCATTCATTGTTTGGCTGGACTCGGGGATTGTAGTTTCAACTATGAATTCGGCCAGTGCCTGTGCCTTGATCGCGGTTCGAGGCTGATAAGTTATATCATGTTGGCTCAGCTCGATCGACCACTTCATAAGGCGACCGGAAGTCTCGGGCTTGTGGAGAACCTGTTTCAGCGGCTGGTCAGTAAGAATGACCACCGAATGGGACTGAAAGTAGGGCCGAAGCTTTCTCGCGGCCATTACCAGGGCATAGGCCACTTTCTCAATCTTCGAGTACCGGAGCTCGGCGTCCCGAAGCACCTTGCTGACGTAGTAAATGGGCTTCCGAGCCCTTTCTTCTTCTCTGACTAAGACCGCACTAAGCGTCTGTTCGGAAGCTGCCAGGTAGAGGTAGAGTGGTTCGCCAGGTGTTGGTTTGCTGAGAAGAGGTGGATTGACGAGGTAAGCTTTAAGCTGGTCGAAGGAGTCTTGTTGCTGCTGCCCCCACTCAAATCCTTTAGCCCCCCTGAGGGCTTTGAAGAACGGGAGGCACTTCTCTCCGGACTTCGACAGAAAGCGCCCTATGGCGGCGAGGCGACCAGTCAACCTCTGAACTTCTTTGACATTTCTAGGAGGGGCCATGTCCAGTATGGCCTTGATCTTCTCCGGGTTTGCTTCTATTCCTCGTTGGCTAACCATGAAGCTGAGGAACTTCCCTGATGAGACGCCGAACGCACACTTGTTCGGGTTAAGTCTCATATTATGCTTTCTCAGAACGTCAAATGCTTCTTGGAGGTCGGCCACATGATCAGTGCCTCGGATGCTTTTTACAAGCATGTCATCAACGTACACCTCCATGTTCCGGCTGATCTGAGCCTGGAAAACCTTGTTGATGAGGCGCTGGTATGTTGCCCCCGCATTCTTTAGGCCGAACGGCATGATTCTGTAACAATAGAGGCCTTGGTCGGTCACAAAAGATATCTTCGGGATATCCGGGGGGAACATTCTTATTTGATTGTAACCCGAGAAAGCATCCATGAAGCTGAGGAGCTCATGTCCCGAGGTTGCGTCAATCAGAGTGTCGATACTCGGCAGAGGGAAGGGATCTTTGGGGCAGGCCTTGTTGAGGTCGGTGAAATCAATACAAATCCTCCAAGTCCCGTTTGACAACCACTCAGGATAGTTCACCTCCTGTATGAATCGGGCCTTCAACAGCTTGTCCACCTCCTTTTTGATAGCGAGCTGACGCTCGGGGGCGAACTTGCGCCTCTTCTGCTGAACCGGTTTGGACCCCGGATCAACGCTCAGGCGATGGACCAAGAGTTCTTCGGAGATACCGGGCATATCTGCTGCTGACCATGCGAAGAGGTCTTGATTGGTTCGGATGCATTTTACAATATCTGAGTATAGGGCGGACGGGAGGGTCTTGCTGACAAAGAACTTGCGGGTCGGCTCCTGCTCGGAGAAGAGGACCTCCTCCAATTCGTCCATCGGCTCGAAAGTCAGCCGAGCAACATCTTGGGGGATTTCCAGTGATCTAAGGAGAGGACGGGTCCGAGGGTGGAGGACATATAACACTTGCGGGCCTGCTCTTGATTGCCCCTTACTTCTCCTACTCCGGCCTGAGTGGGGAATTTCATTTTGAGATGATAGGCAGAAGGGACGGCTTCAAGGGCGGCCAGACCGGGCCTACCCAAAATGACATTGTAGGCTGCTGGGATATCTACGACCATGAAGTCCATCGACTCCGTTCGGGTAGTAGGAGTTTTGCCAGCAGTTACGTCGAGGGTAATCACCCCTTCAATAGACACTGGCACTCCCGTGAACCCGTGGAGTGTGTAACCGGCGGGCTTGAGTCTGTCCCGCGAGAGCTTTAGGCCTTTAAAAGCGTCGAGGAAGAGGATGTTGACGGAGCTGCCATTGTCTACCAAGATCCTCTCCACTTTGAAGTTGGCCATGTGGAGACTGATGACGAGTGCGTCACAATGAGGGGTGCGGACACCCTCGAGATCTTCGTCAGAGAAAGTGACTGGCACTCCGAGGCCTTTGGGAGGAGGGGTGGCTCGGACCGAGTTGACCTCCCTTATAAATGCTTTCCTAGAGGAGTTCGAGGAGCCCCCCATTGGACCCCCATGGATGAGGTGGAAGACTCGCTCTTCCTCAAAGTCTGGCGTCTCTTCTCGTTCCGGACGCTTGTTAGCCCCCCGAGGCTGGGGAGGAAGTTCAGCTCGGTCCCTTCTTATAAACTTCGTCAGCTGCCCCCTTTGGATAAGGGCTTCGATCTCGTTTTTCAGAGCACGGCAATCGTTGGTGTCATGCCCATGGTCCCGGTGATAACGGCACCATTTTTCTTTATCCCTCCTCTTGGCGGGGGTGTTCATCCTCGGAGCTGGAGGTAAGATCCCTTCCTTTTCGACTTCCATCAGAATAGTTGAAATGTTTGTGGTGAGGGGAGTGAGCTTCTCGAATCTGGGGGGAGGTCGGCGCTGGCCGGCATTATCCTTCTGGAGCTTCTTAGCCCCTTCTTCTTCTGTTCCTTTTCTCTTAAACCCAGAGGAAGACCCTTCCCAGTTGGGTTGCTGTTCGGCCTCTTCGGCCCGGATGTACTTTTCGCTGCGAAGTAGAAGGTCGGAAAAGTTCTGTGGAGGCTTCTTGGCGAGGGAGGAGCGGAGGTTGGAATTGAGGACATTAGATTGAAATGCTACCGTAGCGACCGACTGGTCGGGGGATGCTATGGATCTGGCTTCAGCCGTGAACCTCTTCACGTAGTCTCTTAATTTTTCCCCCTTCTTCTGGTGGAGGTGCAATAGGGAGATGCTGGTCTTCTCAGCCCTTCGGCTGCTTACGAAATGTGTGACGAAGAGGGTTTCGAACTGCTCGAAGGAGAATATTGAAGAGGGGGCGAGGCGAGAGTACCATTCTCGAGCTGGTCCTTTGAGAGTTGCGGGGAAGGTTTTGCAGAGGAGGGCATCAGAAGCTTGATGGAGGAGCATCAAAGTCTTAAAGCTTTCGATGTGATCAACTGGATCGGTCTCCCCGGTGTAAGTCTCAAATTGGGGAGGTTTGAAGCCGAATGGGACAGGTGCATCCACTATGGTTCGGAAGAAAGGGGGTCGGCTAGGACGTAAGGTCCTCCCCCTAAGCTCCTCTTCTCGGTCTATCTGGTCCAGGCGCCTCTCTACTTCATGAAGACGACGGTTCATGGTGTCATCCCTCCGACGGTAATCAGCCGAGCCCCTAGACTCGTCTTCGTATGAGGGAGAGCGAGGGCTACGGCGATGGTAACTTCGGGAGCGACGAGGACTTGGGGTACGCCAGAAATTGCTAGGAGCAAGACGAGGGGATGGGGATCGTCGGCGAGGGCTTCGGACCGGATGAGGAGACCGGCTAGGACTCCGGACTGGAGGAGGTGATGGGGCTTTCGGCTCATTAGGGTTTTGACGGAGGTTAAGAGCCTGCAGGACGGTCGCTTGGAACTGCTGGAACTCGGCACGGGTTATTGGTGCCTCATTGTTCCGGGGTTGTTGCCGACCTGTGGGGGAGTGCCTCCTTCGGTAATGCTCGGGAGACTCTTTCCTCCTTCTGCGGACGGGGGACCTGTAGTACCGGTGGCGAGGAGACCGCTCGCCCGGATGGTGTTGGCGGGAGGTTCCCTCTCGGGCCCGCTTTTCATTCAGGTGGCGGCGGAGATCGTCATCTTTCTCACGGATAAGGGCGGTATTGTGACGACCAGAGGCTCGGGGGTGATGGGAAGCCATAGAGTCCGTAGAGGCATTGTGGATGGAGACGTGCTCCTGGTGAAGAGGCTGTTTTTGAGGGTTAGGACCTTTCGGGGGTGTCTGATTCGGAGGAGGAAGGTTTTGTTGGAGCGGGTCTTCCGCGGTAGGGGGGAGTTGCCCTTGTTGTTGAGCGGGGTTAGGGAGGACCTCATGCTACTGATCAGGGTTGGGTCCTCGGTTGGACCCCCTCGATCTGACTTTCCTAGGAGGCATGGCTGGAGGAAATCTGTTCACCAGGAAGAGGGGAGGTCTCTATTCGTTAGTTTCCCACAGACGGCGCCAATCTGTTGCCGCTAAATTTGGTGTGGGGGCAAATAGATATAATTTGTGGATTCTTAGGGAAACTGAATAGTAAACCTGTATACCTGTTCCGTGGGCTTCGATCGTCGATCCCGCTGTGGACCTGCAAAAAGTGCGAGACACCGGGGTTGTTCCCGACGACGCACCCTCCGACTCTCAAGTCAGTAATCTGAAAGACTATGAGAGAGCGCAAAAACTGGAGAAAGATTGATTACCTCTTGATGGAGATGGGTGGGGGGTATTTATAGGCATCTTAGGGAACAGATTAGGCATGTAATCCCTGTGTATAGATAAGGAATGTAATCCCTAATCCCCAGTGAAAGGATAGATATGAATCAGGGCCGTTGATTAATATTAATCAGAAACCCTAATTCTATCCTGGTAGACCGGGTTTGTTGCGGGTTAAAACCCGCACCCAGTTGAGGTGAATCCGTTCGCGGGTTATTGGATCTGTGAGAAGGAGACCCAGTACCCGCTTCAGACCCGTTTGTTGGTGAAATTACTGTCTTGCCCCCAGTCTTCAGGATTCGTGCCTAGTTTGGACGGTCTCGATTAAACCCCTATTTTTAGCCATATCAGTCCCTTTTCTCTGAACTTTCAATCCTTATTCAGTTCCTTATTCACAACCTAGTACTCGATGGTAAACCCTCTTACCTACTCCGTTTTACTACATCCAATTTCTCTACCTATATATTTTATTATACTAACTCACAAACTCATTTGTATATCAAGTGTTCGATGAAATTCCTCGTTAACCATAAAACCTACTTTGCTTTGGCTGTTTTTGATACATGCACTTAACTACATATTAGATAATTAGACCACCCTTCATAAGTTTGTTTAAGTGTGACCCTTTGGAAGTTTATTAGGACACCAAACTAAAACAAAAAGTATGATTAGTTGCATGTTTCTTAAAATTTCTAGATTACCATGATAAACAATTCGAATGTGTTAATTCTTATGATACAAGAAAACATGATATGTTGATAGTCATTATGAGCACTTTATACGTTTTTCATATTTTATTTAGGTGCACTTCCCATTCCTTGTGGTTTGCCTATTTCCTAATCACTAGTATTATACATGTGCTGTGCACGTGGGGAAAACTGCGGGAATGAAAAGGGCAAAAAAAAAATCTACCAGCACGCGCGTTGCATGGGTTGGATTAAGGACAAATTACACTAAGGCCTTCTCCCATTATAGTAGTAGAGATATGCAAATTAACAGGCAGGAGGCAATTTGTCTAGGCAGTTTGCTAAATGGAATTTTAGAGAAAAAGGAACCGACGATTCACTTGAACAAAATAATAATTAATGAAATAAGATATTCCAACTGAAAAGAATCCCCCTTTTCCCTCTACCCACTTTAATCCTCCCTCCCCTTTATATCCAAAGACAAAAAAGATATGTTCTTCGTATATTGTGAGTAGAGGATTCTCTCCCTCCCTATCGTAACTTTGTATCCAGACACACATATAGATATGTCATCAGTATAAGTGGAGGTTATAGTATGCAAGCTGCGGTATATTAGACATTTCCTGAAACCGTATCCAGCATGAGACAACAGGACTAGGCAGTTCAGATTTTATGTTGTCTTTTTATTGTATAGTGTAGAGGTTGCAGTGTCCAGATTAAGACAAACAAATAGATAGCAAATGCACGAACAACAGATGGGTAATATGCTAATAGTTAAGTAACATATTGGCCTAATATCAGATAGCCGCATTGTCAACCACCACTGAGAACAAACAGCCAATTGAGTTCAGAAAAAATAAACACCAAACTATATCGGACGTCAAACACCAAATTATACAAATATATTATGCATAATATTAAATTAAGCTTCTAAATACAATATACCACTGAATAAAATTGACTCAAAGATATTAAGTTAAGTCTAAACCAGCAGACTATTAAATGTCCCTGAATGAATGTAGCAGATACCCAGATACCCTATCCATTGTATGCTTTAATAGGCATGTTCGTATAGAGCCAAGTGCTCACAGTTTGTGTGTGAAGAGAGTGAAGTGAAAATAGTGAGAAGTATAGTGTGAGAAAAGTGGTGTTGTAACACAGAGAGCACATGAATGTACTTTGGTGGCTATGAGTTTGTGAGATAAAATTGTGAGTGTTTGAGTGATACTCTTGGAATACAAGTCCTTTTATAAAAGTATATTTGCAATAAGTGATTGCAAGTATACATTTAGGGATATCACGTTTGGCATACACCCAATGGCAGTCAAAAAAAATTTAAATACTTGACATATAGTACGGCTATGTGGTTAAGGGGTTTCATTCGTGCTCGTGTCTACTTGATTGGCGGAAAGATTGGACCATTTAATGCTCAATTAATCAAGATTAATGAAATTAAGGTGGGTAAACGGGGATACTTAACTGAAATTACTAAACCTAACAGTACTAGTAGGACATTTTCCAAAATATTATGCATCCGCCCATACATGGACCAGTTGAGGCCTGATGTGTTCACTATTGACGGCCTTGGCATTTTGTCGAACACCCACACTCAACTAGATAGTGACCAAAGCATTGCCAACCAGCTCATTAGCATCAGAGGCTGAGCGTCAAGAGACATGACTGCACCTTCCTTTCCATAACTTCCACGTCAGATTAGCTCCCACTGTCCCACATCAAACACATCATAGTTTCCATTTCTTCTTCCCAGCCAGTTACCAACCACATGAGCGATATTACTAACCACCATAAAGTAGTGCAATTATTTTGCAAATACATGTATTTCCTAAAAATGCCTACTACTCTCATAGTAGGCATTTTTAGGAAATACATGTATGTGCAAAATTAAAATATGCAAATTCACCTTATGTACATTAAAAAAAATTTAGCCTTTTTAGTAGGCTTTGCTTTGCGTCACCACAACAAAATCCGAACACAATTTTCTCTCTCTTTCTTCTAGATTGTAGCTTTTTATTTTTTTAAAACTGATTAATTGAATTAAGCAAGAAACACCATACAAGAATGTGCCTCCCAACAGATAAATAGCGAGAGACCGCTGCCATCATCCATTACTATCTACTAAAAATTGACATTTCACCCTTATTTTTAACGGATTTTATCGGTTGTTTCCTAAAACATAAAAAAAAGTCTTTGTGATGCATATCAAACTAGAGTTGGGTTTCTTAACCCAAATGTGGGGTGGTTTTCTAAAATTTTGCATATATATAATGTAATGTAACAATACTAGTTGTTCTTGACTCCTTGACATTCCATATATTAAGTGTGTGAGGAATGCAGTAGGTTCTTAAAACAAGTGGGTCTGAAAAGCTTTGTTGGTGGAACACCCTTCATAGTATCCCATGAATTGTCCAAATCTTAATTGCTGCAAATCCATTACATCGTGATGTACAAGTCCTTGAGTTTGAAGAGGCTTTCTTGATATGGAATACACAACAGAACCTAAATAACTCGTTTGTAGTTAAAAGTTCATCTAAAATGCAACAGATACAGATATAGCCAGTGGGAGCGTATATATATTTGATGAGCTAATGGGTTGTAACGGGTTACAATCACTAGGTCTACTACGATATGATATTCATGACATGACTCCATATACGATACGTGTCCATATACACATAGATAATTATATCTTAGAAAATATATAGTCAATGTCTATAACCTCAACAAGTAATAATTATCAGTAGTGAGTGTAGCGTGAAATCAGTATAAAAATGACCGATAGGAAAGTGCATGCAGTATTGCTAAACTGCATCTTCGCTGTATAAATATTAAAAATTTTCTATTTGATTACTTATATCATGCTTTACCTTTTAGTTGTTTTGGGAGCAAGAAATCAAATGGAAATTATAAAACTTACCGGTAGTGGGAGTGTTGGACTTGAGACTGTTGTCTGATTAATTGTGACATTTGCTCTTGCAGAAGTGCCACCTGTCCCTTCAACTGTGTCATCTCCTCATTCTGAGTCCCACTGGAAGTAGATGCACGATGACCGAATAACCGAGTGGGGGCTGGTCCTAGTCCCATTCCACGTACACGACCATGGCGCTCTTTTTGCCTCACTTCAATCATGGCAAGGCGCTGCTGTGTTAATGGATCGGTGGAAGCCGCCGCAGAGTCGGAGGAAGAAGTGGAAGAGATTTCTTCATGCTTCTTTCTAGCGTTAGTCTGTAAAAGGACGAGAATTAACAAAATACGAGACATTTATTTAATTTGGATATGTTTTTGTCAAAATCAAAGATTCACTCAATATGATATAAAAATTACCACAATCTGCTCTGTTGTAGAGGTTGCAAATGTCCCATCTTTGGACCTATGGGTGACGTCGAAAAAATCTATATCGCCATATGTCGTAGGACCCATTTCTTCTTCCTATATATTAGTAAGATGACTTCATTATAAACATAAAACTATAAGCTGAAACTGATAAATTCGATTGCGCTTACCATTTCCTCCTGAACGAGACCAAAGCTGTGTGTACCAGCGGTGTGCAACACAGGCTGCTGTGAACGACTAGCAACACCGTCCTCTGCCCTTTTCTGAACATTTCACAATGATTACAACGATATAACTTAGAGTAGGTATACAATCACGATGACATTAAATGTTGATTAGTAATGTAAATACCTGTCCAACTGCCGAACTCATGTAGTGAACGAGGAATTGCCAATCCGAAGGCTCGACATCGGGTGGCACATCCCTTGCATTATCCGCCTTAGACCTGGTTTTTTCATAATACTTCCCCTTTAAATCACTCTTCTGATCTCTCCACTTCTGTGACAATGATTTTTCCACCCAAGATTCGAGTGAGTCCGGAAAAGAGAAGTATTGCTGCAAAATTTGAGAAGTTTAGCAAATTGATAACTGCATTGCCTAAACCAAATATCATTCATTTAGTTTTTCTAAAGGTGAATAGCTTGATTGTTGAAATAGCACTCGTCTTTGTCGTGGTGGGCACCTTCGGCCAACTTTCGTATGACAACGGAATTACGTGAAAGTTCCTTGTAACTCCACCAATAAACGATGCGAATTTACCTGCATTAGCTCCCACTAGTTGTTCGGCAGTGTTTTCCTCCACAACAATCCTCTCGTCATTTTTCAATTTCCATATCTCTGCCATCTTTGTCCGTTCTCTATGTTTTTTGGCAGTGGGCGTGCTTCCCTCTCCCTCCTCCATTTGACTGCCACTATTTTCTAAAGGCTGCTCCTCCCCTTGGTCTTCGATGCCTTCCACTGAGTTGATCCTTTTTTTTATCACCTTGGCATCTTGTACATGTCACAAAATCAATAAAACCATTAGAAAAGAAAAATTAATAGATAATTAAAACGAATAATAAAATTAACATACAACATGTTTGGAATAGATAAATGTCACAATTAATGGACAACCGATGGATATATACATTTACTTTAAAGATAAATTTACAAGATTTAAGACATGAAAATTACAAGACATATAATATTAAATATGAAAAATCAAGCAAATCACTATAAATTGATGCATATATAATATTTGTGATATAAATAGCAAACTCAATATGAAAATTACAACAAGCATCAAAACTAAGGAGTATAAGATACCATCAAAATCGTACAGATTTAGTTAAACAAGTCTTCAAACTACAATACAACATCCATAAGTGGTTTTGATGTCCCTGACAAATTCGCTGGAAAATAAGAAAATCAATAAGAAATAACAAATGTAAGTTAATATCGTACTATGTGTTTTTGATTATATTCGATTTCAATTCAAATCCGACTTACTCTCGAAATGGCTCCACTGATGCATGGCGATCTAGCACATACCGATGTGCCTGTTCTCATGTTAAGTTATCTAATTCAAATGCATCAACGTTACCAATAGTAGTGCCAGCGGTCTTGAAAAGATATTTAGCCTCATCAAGGTTGGAAATGTATGGATTTCTCCTTGGTCTAATCAAACATGTGTCCACACCCTGAAAATACCTGGAACCAAAATTTGAACACTCCTCTGAGAGATACCCTTCAGCTATTGAGCCTTTAGGATATGGTCTATTTTTAACATAACCCTTAAGTCGGTATAGGTACATAAACATATAAAATTAATGAATTAGAATGGTGTATGGGAATAAATGGAACAAGCTATTGAGAATTCAGTTTCGGATGAGGCATGAATAATTACCTCTCAATGAGATACATCCACCGATAATGTACAGGTCCCCCGACTATTGCTTCACCGGCAAGGTGCAAGTGAATCATTATAATGAAGAACGATGGAGGAAATATCATCTCCATTTGACTAAGTGTCAATGTCGCACGCTGCTCCAATTGGTCAATATCTTCAACACAGAACACTCTTGAGCAAATTCCTTTATACATGCACTACAAACCGAGAAGGATTCACCGGCAGTTTGGATTGGCTTCACCGGCGTTTATAAACGCCGGTGAATACCCTACCGGCGGTTTGAGTAGCGCCGCACCAACCGCCGGTGGTGCGCGTGCCGGGGTTTGTTGGCTAACCTTCCCCGGCGCTTCTATAGCCGCCGGTATATACAACATATTGGACAGCGCTTCTAAATGCGCCGGTGAAGACAGTTTTTCATTTTCTTAAAAAAAAGAAATTAAACCTAACCCGGCGGTTTCGAAACGCCGGGGTATAGTTTTTACTTTTTAAAAAAAAAAGAAATTATCCCTACCCCGGCGGTTCGGAAACGCCGGGGATATATATAATTTTTTTTTTTAAAATTGAAATAATATTATTTTTATCGGCGTTATGTAAAACGTCGGGGTTGTTTTGAATTTAAAAAAAAAAAATCAAATTCTGTATATATATGCAGATTTTTTAATATATGCAAATGTTGCTAGTAAACCCAAATTTATATTCAAAATTTTACACGCACACTCATGGAAATGAACAATAAAAAATTTAGCTGACAAAATTCAATATATATATTTCATACTGATCAACACACACAACTTCAGAAGTTTAAAGTTCTGTAAAATTCATAATCGTCGACAACAATAACCAAAGTATCAAGTTATACATATACCATGCTTACACCAATAAAGTTCTAACAAGTTTGATCATACAAACTGATTGCACCACAAAAAAAGACCAAAAAATGACTTGCAATTAGTAGATTTTTTTAATTGGTACGCCTTCTTAAGTCGTTGCTTCCATCATGCTCGCTTTGGTTCCCTGGATTTGCCCGACTTGATTTAGTTGGAATTCTATTCTGAAATTATAACAAAAAAAATAGGTTATAATTTCCCGCCGGATTTAAACATATACATACCTAACACTACAGCATATGATAGTAATGGAGACAAAATTTTGATTGTCAATTATTAAAATATTATGTATGTCAGCCTAATTCATTCACTCTGCATAAAATATCTCTTCATTTTTACTTGAATTACAAGAAACAGAGTATAAAAGCTTAATTCATTCACTTTGCAGATTCTGTTAGTTGTTTCTATTTTATTTTGTCGACTCAGGGATTCTAAACCTGCATATAGCTGCTGTGAACTACGGTTGTTATCTTTGTACTCTTGTTCCGTTAGTTGCTTATCATCTTTGGAGGTACATAGCATTTTTCTCTACTGACTGCACATTGAAAACTACAAGATTTTCTGGAAATTGATGCTTCATTTCAGTGATGACTAATTTTCAGCTGGGATTTGTCCCCATTGTGTGACCTTTGGCTTCACATTTCTTCTAAATGCTGTTACATGTTATTCTGTTACACTGAAATGAAGCATCAATTAGTGTAACAGCATTAACATCAATTAGTGTCACACAATGGGGACAAATTCTAGCAGAAAATTAGTCATCACTGAAATGAAGCATCATCAATTTTCGGAGAATCTTATAGTGTTCAATGTGCAGTCCGCAGAGAAAACTGGAATGTGTCTCCAAATATGATAAGCAACTAAGGAAACAAGAGTACAAAGATAGCAACCATAGTCCACAGCAGCTAGCAGCTATATACAGGTTTTGAATCCCTGAGTCCACAAAATAAAAGAGAAACAACTAACAACAGGCAGCCTAATAGAATAACTTGTAACAGCAACTAGAAGAAATCTTGAACAATATGTGAAGCCAAAGGTCACACAATGGGGAACAACTAACTTACCAATTTCGCAGGCAAAGATTTCTTATGAAAGATGTAACCAACAGAAACCAGCAAACCATGAATAACAAAAAGACAGCAAAGAAGTCCAATGAAAATATATTTCACTATAGGCTAGATCACTGCTCCAGCTTGGACTATGATTAGCAAGTTGCACTACATAAAAATTTCTAGAACTATAAATAGAGAAAGGGTGAAGTTTTTGGAATGCAAGTTCACTTGAGTACCCAATAATTGAAAAAACAACAGAGATCACCATTTACTTGAACACTACACGAGCCACATAATTTGGTCCTAATAAGAAGCTCAAAAGTTTAAGGACTGTCTTGATAATCTTGATTAGAAAAACTTGGTTGAGTTGTACATAATAGACATGCTGATGTTGCTTTTATCTTCCTCAATCAATCAGATTATGGAGGTACAGGCAATGCTTTTGGCTTAGGCTTAACTTCAACTTCATTGATGTTGCGGAATCAAGTATGTTCCGAAAAATATACTTGTAAATGTGATTCAAAGAAATAAAATGAGTTAAAAAAAACAATTTCTAACCTGTGTCGGAATGGCTGGTTCGGGATTTTGTTGCCTCACCAAAGCTGCAACAACCTCTTTAAGCTGTGACACATCTGACCTTAGAGAGCGTAACTCCTCGTCTCTCGGATCCTCAGCACTAGACGCATGAGCTTTGAAGACTTCAGTAGGCATTGGGCCTAAACCCATTCCACGCACACGGCCAGGGCGCTCAGGGCCTCTTGTTTCGAGCAAAGCATGACGCTGAAGTGATAATGCGTCAAAGTCAGTTGTGGTAGAGTCGGGGGCCATTGTGGAAGACAGTTCAGCATACTTGACTCTGGCAGTGCTCTGTTAAATTACAAATTGGCATAAAATTATATAAGTTATTTACTTCTATAAGCGACTTAACAAATCAAAGAACGCATACTTCATGAAGAAAAATTACCGATATCATCGCAGCTGTTGTGGAAACAAATTGGCCATCTGATTTCTTGTGGGTCGCGTCAAAAAAATCTAGATCGCCAAACTTGTCTGCACCGTGTTCCTCAACCTTTAATTAATAAATCACAGATATAAGAAACTTTATAATCTTTGTATATTCATTAGTGAAAAAAAAGGCTTAACACATACCAATCTCTCACGAACTCTAGCGAAGCTACTAGTTCCAGCAGTGTGCAGTACATCCTGTTTTCCTCGACTTGCCGAACCAATTTCAGACCTTTTCTGCACATTTCAGATAATTACAACTCAATCAAAATAAGTTTAAATAATCAAATGCAATGTACTATATGCAATAATCAATACGCACTTTAAAGAGACTGGCAGAATAGTTTGAATACTAAAAAATGGACAGAGAGAGAAATTTAAATAGTTTGAATACCTTTCCCTCTAGAGAACTCCAAAAATGAACAAGGTAGTGCCAATCGGAAGGATTAACATTGGGAGGGACAACCCTTGCATTCTCGGCTGCGGACTTATTTTCATCGAAAATGCCGCTTTCAATTCACATTTCCAGTCTCTCCACTTCTTTCCCATTGATTTATTCAACCATTTGTTATCAAGATTGTCGGGGTATTGAAATTTTTGCTATATAATATGATTGATTAGCAAATATATAGGTAGGAACAAGTAATCTAAAGTATCATCCTCCAGTATATCAAACAATATCAAATTTCAGCTGATAATAAAATGCATTGGCCAAGTCAAATTAATTGAAAAAAAAAATTGCCTACTGATCAATGATACCAGATGCATCAAAATGAACAAATACTTAAATGAACAAATTCAATATATGCTCCTCGATTCTATGATGACATTCAGTTTTACTGTTAGGGAAGGAGGATATCGTTCGATGTTACTTTTCTTTCTTTTGCTATAACATATCAATCGAATCTCTGTATCTTCTGACAGTCAACTATAGTATTGTGTCACTTGGAGTTTGATTGCTATATGCTTTTTCTCCATCTATTGTAGATTGTAATGTTGAAATTTATTTAAGTGATTCTCTTTTCTATTTTAGTAGGCATGTTCTACAGTTGAAGTTTTGGCATTTTTGTTATATGCATTGTGGGTGAGCTAAGCATATATCTACATCTCACACCAAACCTAACACTTAATTTGTGGACTGGTCATCTACACTTGTTTTTCAAATTGCACGCATTTGTTGCTGTTGCTAGACCAAACATCTTGTGTTTGTCACACAAATGGTCATAACCTAATTTCGAAGGGCATATTATTATGTTTGAAGCATGAAAACCAAGATTCATATGTTCTTTGACCTCCTAAATGGGTATTGAACAGAGGAGAAACTTTCTCATTGATATAAGTTTGAATATTTAAACTGCGAGTCATCTCTTTCATATGCAGTACATGTAAAGAACTAGAGGTAGTTTCTTCTCTCGTAGCCTTGTTTTTATTATTTTCATGCTCACTTAACAAAGAATTACTTGAGGTACATATTCGACCACAGAACTTAACAAAGAATTTGCTCTGATTAAATCGAAATACATTTATGAGAAACTTAAACAAAGAAACTTAAAACATAATACCTTGATTGTATTGATGGCAATTATCTTAGACGTCGCCGGAATTTTTGACCACCTGTCGTAAGACAATGGTAGTATTTGACCATTTCTTGCAATTACCCCTATGAAATTAGCAAATGTAGATGCTTCCTTGCCCACAGGTTGGTTTGCGGGGTTGACGGACACCACAATTTTGTTGTTCGGCTGATGCTTCCAGACATCTGCCATCCTCGTCAGTCCCCTGTTTTTTTTTATTGGCGGTGCACTCCCCTCACCGATCTCAAACTGAGTGTCAATCTCCATCTCTTCTGGAGACTGTCCCTGCACATCCCCCGTGATTGGTGTTGGCGAGGGACACCTTTTTTTAGTTCGTCGAGGCATTTTTCACTAACAACAAAAAACATCATATTAATTGCAATGTGGATAAAACCACTTTCATAAACAAACAAAATATATCCATCAGTTGTAATATATCCATCAGTATCAGTCAAAATAACAAGCAGTTTCAGTTTAAATATATCCATCAGTATCAGTCAGTATCAGTCAAAATAACTTGTATTATGCTTGTAATATATCCATCAGTATCAGTCAAAATATAACTTGTTAGTTACCTCCAGTTGTAAATTAGCAGAGTAGCAATGTGCCTGAATGATATCATGAGGTAATTGAGTAATAAAGAAACATATAGAGCATCTCAAATAAATACAATAAGATCACTATTTCATTACGGAGTAAAAGGGTTTGTTAAAGAGATGATAAATTTAACTTTCAAAGAAAAGAAAAAAGATGACGTTTTAGGAATATCAACAAAACACATAATTGCAAATAGCATACCAGAAATCAATAATTTTTAAAGAGATGATAAATTTAACTTTCAAAGTATCGTTAGGAGAACTCCAAATCCTTAATATATTTTTATTAAGGTTCATTTGATGACATGAAAATGGAAAGGGAAGAGTGTAAAAATTTTCCACAAGGTGTCCCAAATAATTTTTTTGTTCATTAGGGTGTCAATTAATTACAATCACTCTATATAAGAATAATTACAGTCACTCTATATAAGAATTTCCCCCAACATGTACGAGGCTCCCTTTTCTTAACTATTTACATGTTGCTAGTGTTAGATATCAATTCCAACATGGTTGTGTTAATGTTTAAGAGAAAACATAACATCTGTTGCAGCTCGGCTAGGAATATACAAAATTATAGATTGGAACAAAATGCCTCGTCTACAAGTATCAAGGGCTAGCTAACCAATATATCAGACTTCTGGCAGAAGCGTGAATCAAGACGACAAAACCTATTCCAGTATGTATAACAAACAATCTCATGAAAAGCAGCGCAAAGATAATTTGCAAACAAAATCTTCTCCCAAGCTAAGCAGCTTCACTTTTAAAAAACAAAAAAAAAAAAAAAAAAATTGCGAGCTAATAAAAGCGCAGGTATGTAACATGCATCTCTAGTGAATTTGAATTAGATATTTGTTGTTACACATGAGAACAAATTGGAGTACTGATAATTACATACCAAAATGAAATATCCTCGCTATCTTTGAGTTTCAAAGATCAAAATCAAACTAATCTTAAGTTCAATAAGCTTAAGGTATATCAACAAAACACATAATTGCAAATAGCATACCAGAAATCAATAAAACAACTACAAAAGGTTTACTTCACATACAACATTATCATTTCAGTCCAACAAAAAAAGCACCAATTCTGGTATTGGCATTATTCAGATTGAAGCCTGGAAACTTTGATATAGTGTAGATGCATCCAAAGATATCAGATATGAAAGGAAATTAAAATAAAGAGAATTATGCATCAAAATATATCACTAAAATTAACATTAAATGTTCCAAAAAACGCATTAACACCAACACAAAGAACTATCTCCTTATTTCCTTAAGTGTACTACCAAAGCATGTAACAAAAAAGAAAAAGAAAAAGAAAAACTTGTTCATAAAGCTTGTAACAAAAAAGAAAAAGAAAAACCAAATACACATGTAAATCACTACATCTTTGAATCTAAGAACAGAACAGAGAATGTTTATTATAATCCAATATCATCCAATACATCTCCTGGCTCTCCATCCGTACGGAGCCAATTAGGACTACTGTTGTCATCTGTTATGTTTACATCTAATATTGGAAACTCATTAGCAATATAATTGTCCATGGGATCATCATTCTCATCATCTGCAGCCTCGCCCAACTGAAATACATCTCTTGGTTGCATAATAAGTGCAATGTGAGTTTTGGGGCAAACTGGATCTTCAACATAGAACACTTGAAGGACTTGGGATGGAAACACAAATGGCTCATGACTAATGTGTATACCTGTGGGAATCAAATTTGAGAAGTTTACAATTGTAAAACCTAATTTATCCTTGTTATTTGGATGATTCTTATCCAAACTAGCCCATTCCCCGCGAAATAAGACTACCCGGAATTGACCATAATAATCCAACTCGATGATATCCGTGAGCACCCCATAATAGTCAATATCTACATCTATAGGATTCGCGTCTTCCCTAGTAGCATAACTTCTAATCTTTGACGTGACTACAATTCCACTGTTTTGGGACTTCAAATAGCATTCACGATCTTTAGTATGAAATCTGAAGCCATTGTGTATATATCCCCTGAATTTTCTAACCATTTTATGGGGACCTCTCGCCAGAATCTTTATTTCAGGTGATAGATCCTCATTATGCAATTTAGAGACCTACATATGTGACGGTTAATCGTTTAAGTACATTGACGAATGTAGATATAAAATATTTGCTAATAAGTTGATATTTCACTTACATGAGATTGAAACCAAGTATGAAAATTTTCATTCATCATCTTACTTTGATCACGTGGTCTCAATCTTCTCGGTCTAGCTGTTCTTTTAATCTCACGGATAAATTCACTATAAATTATAAAATGATAGAAATGATAGTTAGTTAAAATTATGTCTCGATTTTAATGCAATATAAACGACTACAAAATTGACTTACGCTCGAAATGGCTCAACTTCTGCATGGTGATCTAGTACATAACGGTGTGCTTGTTCCCATGTTAAGTTATCTAATTCAAATGCGTCAACTTTACCAATAGTAGTGCCAGCAGTCTGAAAGAGATACTTAGCCCCGCCAAGGTTTGAGTGTCTGGGTTTCTCCTTGGCCTATTCAGACTTGTCTCTACACCCATAAGATATCTTGAACAAAAATTAGAGCACTCTTCCGATAAATAGCCTTCAGCTATCGAGCCTTCTGGATATGCTCTATTTTTAACATATCCCTTAAGACGATAAAGGTACCTATAAAGTTAAATATTTTGGTCATAAAAAATAAATAAATACATCACATAAAGTAGATAAACCAGATAGATGTTCAATGAAGGATGAATATTACCTCTCAATGGGATACATCCACCGATAATGTACGGGTCCCCCGAGTCTAGCTTCACCGGCCAGGTGGATTATCAAGTGAATCATTATAGTAAAAAACGATGGAGGAAATATCCTCTCCATTTGACAAAGTACCACTGCAGCACGTTGCTCCAATTGGTCAAGATCTTCAATACGTAGAACTCTCGAACACAGTCCTTTATAAATACTACAAAGATCCTTGATGACGGCAGTGACTTGCTCACACATCGAAAACCTTAGAGCCACGGGAAGGAGATCTTGCATCAATATGTGGTAGTCATGTAACTTTGGATCCTGAAGCTTCTTCTCCTTAGAGTTGACGCACCGTGCTATGTTAGATGAATAGCCATCAGGGACTTTAATCTCCTGTAACACCTTGCAAAATAATCCCAATTCTTTTTTGGACATTGAATAAATTGCTGGAGGGAGATGGACTCTGCCATTGGGTAAATACTCTGGGTGCAACTCATGTCGTATGTTCATCGAAACTAAATCAAGGCGACACTTGAGATTATCTTTGGTCTTCCGATCATCCCCCATGACAGTTCCTATACAATTTTTGCCGATATTTTTACCAATGTGCATCACATCTAAATTATGACGTAATGAGTTGAATTCCCAATACGGCAACTCAAAAAAAATGCTCTTTTTCTTCCATGACCCTAAATCAACCATGTTGTCACATTCATCTGCATCGCATAAGTCAGTGTCCTCATCCCTGACTTTTCTCTTGCCTTTCCTGATGACTTCTGGTTCTTTGCCGTAATTGAAATTATGACCTTGTAATCGCCTAGACACATCTGACCCTGTCAAAATTTCAGGCGCATGCCCCCACTCCTGCAATCCATCAAATGTTGAAGTTTCTGACCTGAATATGTGTGTGTCATGCAACCATCTTCGATGACCCATGTAACAAAATTTTCTACCATTATACAACTATTTTGAAACAGTTTGATCAGCACAACAAGGACATGCATAACGCCCTTTGGTACTATAACCGGTTAAATTTGCATATGCAGGAAAATCATTGATTGTCCAAGTCAACGCAACCCTGAGACGAAAAGTTTCTTTAGCTGTTGCATCATAGGTTGGAACACCCTCCCATAATTGTTGAAGTTCATCTATTAATGGTTGAAGGTACACGTCTATATCATTTCCTGGACTTTTTGGTCCAGGAATTATCATTGACAACATAAACGATGAAGGTTTCATACATTTCCAAGGGGGCAAATTGTACGGAATTAACACAACGGGCCATATGCTATATGTATTGCTCATTTGCCTGAATGGGTTAAAACCATCACTGGCTAATCCAAGTCTCACACTTCGAGGATCTTCAGCAAAATCAGGATATCTTTCATCAAATTTTTTCCAAGATTGAGAATCAGCCGGGTGTCTGAGAATCCCGTCATCCTTGCGACATTCTACATGCCATCTCATATCCGAAGAAGTTTTAGATGACATAAACATTCTTTGCACCCTAGGAATAAGAGGAAAATATCGCAATATTTTTGCAGGCCTCTTTTTCCTACTTGTTTTAACTGAGTCATCAGCTTCTTGGCCTTCATTTGGTTTTCCTTTCCATTTTAACGCTCCGCATATTTCACAATTCTGTAGTCTAACCTTATCCCCCCTGAACAGCATACAATCAAGTGGACAAGCTAAAATCTTCTCATACCCTAAATCAAAAGACTTCAGAAATTTTTTGGTAGCATGGGATGATTCTGGAATACAAATTTCGGGAAATGCTTCATTCAACAACTAAAGTAGCATGTTGAAGGACTTAGCAGACCACCCGTTTAAAGTTTTGATCTGAAATAATCTCACAATGAATGCAAATTTTGTAAATTTTGAGCAATCACGGTACAATGGTGTACTAGCATCTTCCATTAACTTAGTAAAGGCTTCATATTCTTTATTTACTTTAGAATCTTGTCTTTCCTCTTCCAATCCTCCACTAATGTCTACAGTTACTGTTGGCTCGTTATGGACTTGTGTTGTTGGACTATTGGAGTGTGTTGGATTGTTACGAATTCCAAATGCATCCCGCAATAAATCTTGCATCTCATCGGCTACATTTAAGTCGTCATTTGAAATGGGCTCGTCTTCATCTTCTAACACACCCGGTTCAACCGGAATTGCCTGGGCATGCTCTCCATGGCAAAACCATTGTGTGTACCCTTGGAGAAAACCACTGATCACCAAATGTGTTTCAACTTCGATGCATGTCTTCAGATGACAGTTAGTACACCGCCGGCATGGACAAAGAATCAAATTTGGATCACGAGAATTATTCTTGGCAAAAATAATAAAATCTTTAACGTCGTCCCGATACTCCTTTGATAATCGTGATTTGCTCATCCAGCTTTTATCCATTTCAACAATATCACTAAATCTGAAATTAAAATTTCATATATTTAAATATTAATAACATCTACCTTACTATGTTGATTGGTCATGAATAGTGTGAAATAATTATTAAGCTAGTTGGTCCAACTACTAAGATAACAGAAACTTCCACTTGTAATCAATTTCTAGACAATTGAAAAATTAAATAGAATGAGGCATACCAAAATGTCTCAAGTTAGAAGAGTTACAGGATTGTAGTTAGTTGGTCCAAGAGTATAGTTATACCAAAATGGACTTAGGTTGAGGCAGTAATGAATATGAAACCCTTAAAAATGATGAATGAACCAAAAAAATTATGAGGCTCATCTAAAGATTGAATGAATATTCACTGTTGTATTAATTTCAGTAATTTTCCAAATCCTGTTAGTACATATTATGAGGGCAATTCATGCTGTTCTCTGTATATGTTCCTTCAGACAGGACTGTGTAATTTTTAATTATTATTTCTTAATGTCAGGATTTTAATTTAATCTGAGGATAGGTTGTTTCTTTGATTACAAAATAGGCCAAGTTCAGTTTAAACTCTAGACATGCACATGGAATTAGTATCTACAATTACTCATTGGAATCTATTCCAGGTATCCGAAGGCAATTGAGATATTTGAAACAATATCACGCCATTACATGCAGGAAAATCTGCTTAAGTATAGTGTAAAGGGGATGCTCTTAAATGCTGGCATTTGTCAACTATGTAGAGGAGATGTTGTAGGAATCACCAATGCTTTAGAGCGATATCAGGTATCATAGTGCTTTTACATAGTAATGATTGAATGCTGCTTTTCTGATTGTTCAGTAAGAACTCTAATTCTTTTGTCGTACTTGGTTGTACAGGAACTTGATCCGAATTGAAATTATGACCATTTCAATATGGTCATAATTTGTAGTCTCCTTTTGCTTTGAATAATCAGTATGGAGAGCATCATATGATCTTACAACTAATATTTTCAATGCTTCATCATGATATTTGGATATCACCAATGCGAGACAGACACATCGGATCTTGCAAAATCTTAAACTAATTGGGAAAAATTAAACTTGAGCCAAAACTTATTACATGCTTATTTTATCTATCCAAGGAAAAAATAACAGCATGTGGAGTATTTAGATTATAAGTACAGCTTGAAGGTCTTCATGTAATTTGACGTCAACCCATGCTTTTAATGTCTAACATAAATGATGACAATCAATGCGATGCATTATATGGTACACCTGCATCTAAGCAGTGTTTGGAGTTGTTCTGTAAAAATGAGTCAATAATGAACAGCTACATATTAGATGGACCTATTTAAGACTATCCTTTCGGAATAGCAAAGTAATGATCATTCACTATCATACCTTTCTTATTGTTTTATGGCAGATAAATACAAGAGTTGCTTTCTACTACAGAATTACAAATATTCTTCTGAATAAAATGATACATGAGTATAAGTCCAAGCAGCCTATAAGTCCAAGCAGCTACATGAGTTGCTTTCTACTATCTATTCATGAGTTGCTTTCTACTATCTATAAAATGATACATGAGTTGCTTTCTACTATCTATTCATGCGAAAACCCAACCCATTCAGAACTCAAATCCTAATTAGTCCACAAGTATTGTGATTCAACTAGATGGCGACTTAATTAATAAATGGACATGCATATATATATATCTTATCTAAATGTACAGCAGGCAAAGGGTATGGGGCACGTATATGCTTGTCCTTAAACAGCTAGCTCTACAGAAAGATACAGAATTAAACTACATATAGGAAATGGAAATGGTCGCAATTCAATTAACTAATCTTCTTAATTAATTGGTAAATATATAATGTTAGCTAGCAACTGAAACTGTACTACTGTACACTTTCCAAACTTCCAGGTTCCCTTCATGTCAACCATACAGGGTCTTGCTATCCAAATACAAACTCAAGTATAAATCCAAGTACAAATACAAATAGAAATATATAATACAAATACGAAATAGAGAGAAAGCTGATATTTTTGTAGGTTGTTGGGAATTTGTAAGCAAAGACCAAAACTAATCAACAAAATAATTACATTAACTATCCTGCCATTCTGTTTGAGGAAATGAACAAAGTGGGAACAGATTGGGTACATCAATCCCTTTTAAACCTTGATTCAAAATCAGTTGAAAATCAAAACATGGACGATTAATTCCAAGTCTGTGTCAGGATGTGTTGGATGGTTTTGTCGGCTCCACAGTCAACTAATTCATAACTGTCAAACCTACTCTAAGTGAATGCATCCACTTAATTATGTTTAAAAGTTGACCCTGATTCTTATATCTCAATGCTTACCTCACATATGGAGGTTTGGAACAAGGAGCTGCCTACATTATTTCCATATTGACTTTCTCTAGTACACATTATCAAATCCCAACCCATGAAAATGTTCACTGCTATAAAAGCATTATCAAATCCCAACCCATTCTCAAATCACAAAATACCCCTAAATCACAGATTATTTCGCACAAAATCCCAAACAATTTCATTAAAAAATAAAAAAATTATCAAATGTCGACAATAATCATACCGAAGATAAGAGAGGGTTTGAAAGCTAGAGAGAGGGGGAGAATGATGGCGTACGACGGAGGATCACGGTAGAGGAGCACGGTCGGGGAGGCGCACAGCGGAGGAGACGAGCGATAGGGTTTGAGAGAGGAAACGAGGAAGAGATTTGGAGATTTGGGTAGCGGCGGCGCTAAGAAACCAGCGAAGAGATTTGAAGATTTGGAGATTTGGAGATTTGGAGAGGAGACGAGGAGATTTGGAGGAGGCGCGAGGGATTTGGAGAGAAGAAATTTCGCACGAGGATTTGGAGGAGGCGCGAGGGTTTTGGAGAGAATAAATTTCGCGCTAGGGATTTGGAGGAGGCACGAGGGTTTTGGGATAAATAGGATAACTGGAGGAGGTGATTTTGTTAACGAAAAATATTAAAAAAAAAACTACGGTAATCGGGAGATTAATGGGTAATTAGCTACCTTCCCCGGCGCTTTGTATAAAACGCCGGGGAATATAACGATAACCCCGGCGGTTATCATAAAGCACCGGTGAATTAAAGCTAATTATTTTTTTAATTAATGCATCCCCAACGTTTAGTTAAAGCGTCGGGGTAAAAACGCCCCTGTAGGGTAATTCATTTGTAGTGATGCTACAAAGATCTTTCAGGACAGTAGTGATTTGCTCACACATTGAAGACCTTAGGGCCACAAGAAGGAGATCATGCATCAAGATGTGGTAGTCGTGTGACCTTAGACCCTGAAGCCTCTTCTCCTTAAAGTTGACACGCCTTGTTATGTTAGAAGAATAGCCATCAGGAACTCTAAGTTCTAGTAGAACTTTACAAAACAATTCCAACTCCAATTTTGACATTGAACAGATTGTAGGAGGTAAGTGTATTCTCCTATTCGGTAATTTCTCTGGGTGCAACTCATGTCGGATGCCCATTGACTTCAAATCAAGGCGACTGTTGAGATTGTTCTTTGTCTTTCGATCATCTCTCATAACTGTTCCTATATAATTTTTACCGATATTTTTTTCAATATGCATCACATCTAAATTATGGCGCAATAAGTTGAATTCCCAATACGGCAACTTGGAGAAAATACTCTTCTTCCTCCATGCGCCTAAATCTGTCATGCTCTGATACTCATCTGCATCACATAGATCCGTGTCCTCATATTGCTCCCCCTTTGCCATTTTCTTACCCTTTTTGCTGACTTGTAGTTCTTTTCCATATTTGAACTGATGACCCTCTAGCCGCCTCAATACATCTGACCCAGATGAAGCTCCAGGAGCATGTCCCCACTCAGTACCATCAAATGTCGCTGTCTCTGCCCGGAAAATATGTGTGTCATGCAACCATCTCCTATGACCAGTATAGCAGAACTTTCTGCCATTGTACAACCACCTTGAATTGTTTGGTCAGCACAACAATGACATGCACAACGTCCTTTAGTACTATATCCAAATAAATTTGCATATATGGGGAAATCATTGATTGTTCAAGTCAACGCGACCCGAAGACAAAATATTTCTTTAGCCATTGCATCATATGTTGGAACACCCTCCCATAATTTCTGAAGTTTATCTATTAACGGTTGTAGGGATACATATATATCATTTCCTGGGCGTTTCGATCCCGGAACTATCTTGGACAAAATAAATAGGGATTGCTTCATGCATTTCCAAGGGGAAAAATTGTATGGGATTAACACAACAGGCCATATGCTGTATGTACAACTCATTTGTCTAAAATGGTTGAAACCATCACTAGCTAATCCTAATCTCACACTGCGAGGATCTTCCAGAAAATTGGGATATCTTTCATCAAGATTTTCCCAAGATTGAGAAGCAAAAGGATGCTTAAGAATCCCATCATTATTACGACCTTCAGCATGTCATCTCATATCAGAAGAAGTTTTCGAAGACATAAACATTCTTTGTTGTCTAGGAATCCGAGAAAAATAATGCAATAGTTTGGCAGGATTCTTTCTCCTACTTCCCTTAACAGGCTCACTTGTTTGATCGTCTTGATCTGGTGTTCCTGCCCATTTCGAAGAACTGCAGACTTCACAATTCTCGGGACTCTCCTTACCTCTCCTAAAAAGCATACAATCATTTGGACATGCTGCTATCTTCTCATACCCTAGAGTGAAAGACTTGAGGAATTTTTTAATGTATGGGAGGAGTTTGGAATACAAATTTATGGAAATACTTCATTCAACAGTTCAAGTAGCATAGTGAAGGATTTGGCAAACCACCCGTTTAAACATTTGACTTGAAAAAAGTCTGACAATGAATGAGAACTTAGAGAATTTAGTGCAAGCACGATATAAAAGGAGTACTATCATCTTCCAGCAACTTTGTAAAGGATTTGTGCTGTTTATTAATTTCAGGGTCGAGGCCGGGCCTTTCCTCCTCCAGCCTACATCAATGTGTGATGTTTCTGTTGACTTGTTATGAACTTGGGTTGTTGGGTTGCTGGTGTGGAATGAAACATTATGAATCCCCAAGGCATCCTGCACCAAAGCATGCATCTTATCGGGAACACTTAAGTCATCGTTCATTAAGGGCTCATCTTCATTTTCTAATATAACCGGACAAATAGGAGGTGACGTATGATCCTCTCCATGAAAAAACCACCGTGTGTACCCTTGAAGAAAATCATTGACAAGCAAATGTGTTTGTACTACGTCATATGTCCTCAAATTACAATTTGTACACCGGAGGCATGAACAATGAATTAAGTTGGGATCACGGAAATTTCGTTTAGCGAAGATAATAAAAACTTTAACACTATCCCCGTACTACTTGGATAATCGTGGTTTATTAATCCAACTTATATCCATTTGAACAATAGCACCCAATCTGAAACTGAAATTTAAATTTAATATATTAATATTATTAAATTGAAAAGGCATTTTTCTAATTAATTTCACCTTTTTTAAAACATTTCACTAGTTGATTTTCATGTATATTACACATGTCAACCAATGTGATAAATTTCATGTGTATTACAAGCCTATCAACATAAATTTCAACAAAAAAACTCTATTCATATAACCCTAAAATCGATTGTTATAACCCTAAAATGAACTCTAACCCATTTAAATGATAGCACTCAATTCCAAATTCAGATTTCATAAATTTAAAGTTAATGACTATCATTCAAGTGACTATCTCACTAAGTTGATTGTTTATGAAATGTCCAATCCGGTTTTAATAAATATACGTAACTCCAATTAAACATAACACCTCAAGATCATACAACACTTAAGAACATTAAATATTTTTAACATATCACATAAAAAAAAAGTGACTATATTCATGGAACTCTAAAATCTATAATTAAGGTCCTAAAACAAATAAACTGTAAAAAAATTAACTCTAAAATAAATAAATCTCAACAAAATTTGTATAAAAAATAATTAAATCTCAATATAATCTACTCTATTCACATAACCCTAAATTACCTTTCTAGAAATTATGTCAAGCACCTTTGTAGCAATTGATCAAACACCTTGTGTTCGAGTCTAATATCGGTTCAAATATAGTTATTCGAATTTGTTTTTCCGTTCAAGGAGATGATGATGGTGAAGGATATTTGCTATTGAGAAGAATAGCGCGAATAACGAGGGTGCCGTACGGTCAGGTTGAGAACAAGAAAAACAAGAAGACACTTTATTTATTTGGTTCATGGCTAATTATTAGTAAAAAAAAACATATTTAGCACAATAATAACATCTATATTTTGTACATAATAAACAATTCAAACCAACGAGAAGAATAGAGCATTATACCACTCAATGGCGGAAGTTGTCAACGGTGGGGGACGGGGGAGGACTACGGGGGGCGACGGCGGGGGCTACGGCAATGGCGACGGCGGGGACTATGGCAAGATGGAGGGAAGAGCAAGGATCGAGAGTTTGGGGGGGGGGGGGAGAGAGAGTGAGAAAGACAAAGCGGCAGGGACGGCGACGGGAGGCACTGCGACGGCGGAGGAGATGGCGGGAACGACGACGAAGGGAAGGAGGCGCAAACGGTGGTCAACGGGAGCGCGCGCGAAAATTTGGAGTTGGGGAAATTTAGAGAGAGAGAGAGCGAAATGTTAGGGTTTGGGAAATTTGAGAATTTTATCTCATTCCCTACCCGACATTTCTTAATAAAAATGCCGCTGTAGGGTTCGGGAATTTTGGTAATATTAACTCATTTCCTACTCCGGCGTTTCTTTAAAAAATGCGTAGTTTTTCCTATTCTGGCATTCGTTATAAAACACCGGCGTATATCGATAGAAAGTTTAATCTTGTTCCTGGTCCTACCCTACCTCGGCGCGACTAGGAAAACGCCAGGGTATACACGCCGCTGTAGCTTATAAATGTTGTACCGTGAGATTTCACAATTCTCAAAAATAATTTCATGTTCAAAATTGCAATAGATAGGCTTGCAACTTGTTCCTAAAAAGAATTTTAGTTTTCTTGTTTGATACAAATTGGTTAGATCGAAATTTTCCTATCGTTTGATGATGCATATACGCTAATTGTTTATCTAACTTCTTAACTAGTTGCACAAGGAGAACTTATCTTACGTGAATTATAACATGTGAATCCATATGAGAAATATGAAATAGAATACACAAAAGACATCTGAATTTGATAATTATGCATTAGACAGTTGAATAAACCCTCACGGTCAACAAGTAGGCTTCCTCTTGCAAAACTGGCCAAGTTCCATGTTAGGACCTTCCATTCTTCATCCAGAATTTTGGCGCTAACTCAGTGATTTGGTATCCGCAGATTTAAAAAAAGAAAAATTCCCTTAGGGCCTTCCCAGGCTAGAGAAATGCTCTGCTAGCTATCATTCTGAAGGGAAAATATGATGGTGACAAAAGTACAGGTAACGTGTAAATCACAGCCCTTGCTGGAGTTCTCACAGGAGAGAGAACAAAGATTCTAAAGCATATTTATGAAACATGAAAACCACTGATTGTAGTACAATAAATAGTAAATATAGATTTAAGTTATTGTTTTTTTTTTTTTTTTTTTCCCGTAAACGGTGGGTTGAATGCCTCCAATATTTTATTAAAAAAAATTTAACAAAACATACAACAAAAAATAAGGCTTATGAAATTCAGATTCCAACAGACTGGGTCGTGGAACTCATACATCCCAACAAATAAACAACAAATACAACAAAATCTAACCCTACTAATCGGCCGACCTCGACAGAGCCAATTTTTCGTGCATTTTTGAGCTCATTCTCTCTCCGTCCCTTGCTTTTACACCGTTTATCCTCGTCGCCGCTCGCAACAACACTTTCGTTGCTCCCAGCAATGACCCATACGTCAACTTCAAGCACCATATATGAGACACTGCAGGCACTCCACCAATCTAACATCTTCATGAACAGATTGAGTCCTCGTTCTCAGCCCCTCGTATTGTTGAAAACAGATTTGGGAAAAATTATTGTTATTCATATATCTTATTCTTTACTGTATACATCTATATATAAGGATTACATAGAGGAGAAGAAAGGAGATTAAGAGAAGATTGAGGGGTGAGAGATTTGGAAAATCTGTTTCCTATAGATTAGGAAACAGAATATACACATTAACACTTACTATATTTCAACACTCCCTCTCAAGTTGGTGCATAGATATTGAACATGCTCAACTTGTCAACAAATTTTAAGAAGAGCCGACTCGAAACTGTCTTGGTCAGGATATCTGCAAGCTGATCTTCTGACTTCACTTTAGATATCTCAATGACTTTCTCATCTAATTTCTCCTTGATAAAGAATTTATCCAGCTCTACATGTTTCGTCCTATCATATTGAACTGGATTGGCAGCAATATCACATGCTGCTTGACTATCACAATACACATTCATAGGTTCATTCGGACCACATCCTAAGTCCTGCAACAAGAGTTTCAACCATAAAGCTTCCGCTATACTTAGAGCTACTCCGTGATACTCAGCCTCTGCACTAGAGCGTGCAACAATATTTTGCTTCTTGCTTCTCCATGTAACTAGATTTCCTCCAACAAAGATGAAGTATCCTGAAGTGGAGCACCTATCAATTATAGATCTTGCCCAATCAGCATCAGTATATGCATCAACCTTCAAGTTACCATGTTTCGCAAATAGGACTCCTTATCCTGGAGTAGACTTAATATATCTCAGAATTCTCATCACCGTATCCATGTGATGTTCCTGAGGTGCATGCATAAACTGACTTACCATACTTAAAGTATATGATAAATCTGGCCATTTATGTGCAAAATACATCAATCGTCCAACCAATCTCTGATATCATTCCTTACCACAAGGCACATGATCAGATTCGTTGCAAAGTTTCAGTCCTTTTTCTAATTGTGTACCAATCGGCTGACAAGCAGACATTCCAGTTTCCTTTAATAAATCGAGAGCATACTTTCTTTTAGATAGAAATATACCATTTCTCGAGCGAGAAACTTCAATACCAAGGAAATATATCAAAGAGCCAAGATCCTTCATTTTTAACTCTTGTGACAAGTAGTTCTTTAATGCCATTCTCTCATCAGGATCATTCCCAGTCACTATCATGTCATCCACATATATAATGAGAGCAGTAATCTTACCTTCTTTCCTTTTCAGGAACAGAGTATGATCTGAATTATTCTGACAATATCCGTATGTTCTCATTGATTTTGTAAACCTCCCAAACCAAGCTTTTAGTGACTGTTTGAGACCATATAGCGCCTTCCTCAATCGACACACTTTATTACTGTGTTGGACTGGTTTATTTGATCCTGACAGTAGATCCATATAAACCTCTTCTATCAATTCCCCATGCAGAAAGACGTTCTTCACATCAAATTTCTCCAACGACCAGTCAAGATTTGCAGCAAGTGACAGTAGAACTCGAACAGTGTTGAACTTCGCCACAGGTGCAAATATTTCGTCATAATCAATTCCATAAGTTTGAGTGTCCCCTTTGGCAACCAGCCTTGCCGTGTACCGCTCTATCGAACCATCCGACTTATATTTCACCGTATAAATCCATTTCCATCCGATCGGCTTCTTCCCTGCTGGCAGTTCGACTATCTCCCAAGTCTCATTCTTCTTCAAGGACTTCATCTCCTCATTCATAGCTGCTTTCCACATTGGATCAGCTAAGCCTTTCTGCACACTGTTAGGAATAGATACAACAGATGATTGATTCACAAATGACTTATTTAATTCAGATAATCGGTGAGTGGACACATAATGACTCATGGGATATTTGACTTTACTAGTGGGATCAGGCTCATAAGTGGATTTTGGGATACCTCTAGTAGTACGGTTTGGGAGTTCTCTTCTTAGAACTTCGGACAACGATGACGATTGGTTTTGGGGTTCTGCTGGGGGTGAAGATAGATCTGATGGTACTAGTGGTGGAGATGGTTCTGATGGTGCTGGTGGAAGAGATGACTCATCTTCATGGAGGTTCGGCACTGATTGCAGTTCTTCATGGAAATCTTTTTTCTCAACCAAATTTTCATTCGAGTGATCGTCATTACTTACATCCTGATTTTCTCCTCTTATATCCGATTGTTCAGTCTGAATGGTAATTGCTCTATTATAGGCAAGAGTTTGAACTTCACTTTAGTACTCCCCCTGAAGTTTAACCTCAGAGGAAAAATACATCTCATCTTCATGGAACACAATATCTATAGTCACAAACATCTTTTGAGTTGGTGGGTGAAAGCACCGATACCCTTTCTTATCCTGTGCATATCCCACAAACACACATCGGACAACTCGAGGAGTTAACTTATTACGTTCATGTTAATGAAGATGAACAAATGCAACACACCCAAACACACGAGGTGGCAAGTTGACAACTTTTGGTGCATTCACAGCTTCAGTTAATGCTTGAAATGGCGTGAGGAAGTTTAGGATATTAGAGGGAACTCGATTGATTAAGTATGCAGCAGAAACAAGTGTTTCCCTCTAATAAATGAGTGGCATATTTTAATGGATAAGAGAAGCACGGAATACCTCGAGCAAGTATCTAATTTTTCTTTCTGCAACTCCATTCTGTTGAGGTGTATATGAGCATGTAGTCTGGTGAATAGTTTCGTGTTCCACCAAATATTATTGCAGATTCGAACTCAGGTATTCTCCGTCATTATCACTCCTAAGAACTTGAATCTGTGATTTATACTGAGTCATAACATGCTTGTGAAATTTCTGAAACAAGCCGCTAACTTCACTTTTCGACTTCATCAAACAAATGCAGGTCATACGAGTACAGTAATCAATAAATGTCACAAACCATTTGACTCCTCCAAACGTAATGTTTTTAGGTGGATGCTAAACATCAGAATGAATAATCATAAATGGAAGAGAGCTTCTACTTGGATTTGGGGGAAATGAGACACGGTGACCCTTTGCGAGTTCACACACATCACACTGAAAGACAGAAATATCAATCTTCAAAAATAAACTTGGAAATAATTTCTTCAAATAACCAAAAGAAGCATGCCCTAGACGTCGATGCCATAGCCAAATATCTGATATCTTCTTCTCACATTCAGATCCTTCTACACTTAGAGCTTGAGTCAACTTGCTTGAACTTTCAGATTCTAAATCCAGGTAATAGAGCTTTCCATGTCTAACCCCATAACTGTCTTGCGAGTCCGAATATCCTTAAATACACAATATGAAGGCCAAAAAACTACAATACAATGTAAGGCAGTAGTTATTTGAGTAACAGATAACAGATTAAAATTTAAGGATGGCACAACTGGGCAGTATCTAAGGTTAGGTTATTTATGAGAGGTATGGAACCCTCGCCAGTAACAGTGGCAGGATCACCATTAGCAGTAGACACAGTTGATTTGGCGGATGGTTGAAATTTTGGACTTGTCTAGAATTAAAAGTCATATGATCGGTAGCACCCGAATCAATTATCGATTCATTGATTCATAACAGAAGCAGAAAAAACCTTACCATCATTACCTGCAGCAGCACGATCAGCAACTCCAACTGCGACACTGGGTTGATTGCAAGTCTTCTTCCAAATATCCCTGCTATGATCCCAGTTTTCCGGATAGCCGATAATCTTATAACAATGGCAGCAACAGTAACAATAGAGAAAGAACAGCGACAATGGCAGCAACCGAGAGAGGCTCTGGTCGGCGGCATTGTTGGCTCGACGACCACTGGAAAAGGGAGCGAACGGAGGACGACGGTGGTCTGGCGATGGTGGCGAGGCGGGGTGCGGCATCGACAGGATCTGGGTCGACAGGGATCGACGCAGGCAGGGCAGCTCGCAGTTCGACGAGGCTCGTCGAATCTGGGTGGTGCGAACGAGGGTGAGGGTGTAGCTTCGACTGGAAGGGGGTAGCGTGACGGGGGTTTCGATTGGGCTGCTGGCGTTGACGAAAGGGGAGAGCAGCAGGGGTCGGCGACGGGATCTGTGGACGAGGAGAAGGAGGCTTGGGGATCAGATTTTTGGTAGGGATCGGATGAAGATGGAGGTGTAAGATCTGATCACCTCATCACCTTCTTCTTCAATTAGCCTAGATCTGGTTAGGTTCTGATACCATGTTGAAAACAGATTTGGTAAAAATTATTGTTATTCATATATCTTATTCTTTACTGTATACATCTATATATAAGGATTACTTTCTTGGAGGATAAGAAAGGAGGTTGAGAGAAGATTGAGGGGTGAGATATTTGTGGAATCTGTTTCCTATAGATTAGGAAACAGAATATACACATTAGCACTTACTATATTTTAGCACGCATGACCCTCATTGACTCTCACTGCTACCTCGCAGCCTATATCACCTAAACTCATCTCCTACCTCTTCATCTTCTGCACCTTCTAAACCCATCTCCCGTCACCTTCCTCTCTTCCTCTACCCTTGTGCTCCCCCCAATCGCAGCACAGCCTCGCTGCGCCCCTGCTAGCGACCTCCCGTCGCTCAGTCACCCTGCATCCCCTCCCGTCGCCAACAGCACAGCATCGGCCTCCCGCTTGTCTCTCTCCCTCGCCCTCGCAGTCGCCACCTGTGGCCACCACCTTGTCGCCCCTACTCCCACAGCGCTAGCAGCCCCTGTGCGCCCTGTCCTCCTATGCGATGCCAGATAGCAACCACGACCGCCAGTCGCGATGCTCGCCCCCAGTCGCTCAGCCCAATCGTGACAAAGCATCCCTGTGCCTGCCAACAGCGAGCAGCGAGACGCCATCGAGTTCCCCATCGAAGCTCCACCCTCCGAACACCCACAATCGTGTCGCCATCCCTGTTCGCCGTCAGCCATCGCTTGTCCGCCTGTCGCCATCGCCCCTCACTCGTCGAGCACTTCCCTCAGGCTGCCATGGCTTGCAGTTGTGCATGTGCTAGTGATCATGGGTTTGATCATCTTTGATTGGTGGTCGTCCGATCCCCATCGCGATCGTGATCACTTCTTGATCCATTGATCTTGGCCGTTGGATTTGCATTGATCATCATCATCACCATCATCATCATCATCAAGAACTTGATCTCGATCGTCGGATCTTTTTTGATCATCGCGATCATGATCATCATTTGGTCTTGATCTTAATCCTAATCTTGATCTTCAATCTCAGCCGTCCGATCGACCAATCACACTTGATCTCGGCCCTTGATCGTCTTCATCGTCTCGTTGGTCTTCTACTTGGTGAGTTAAACATTTGATCCACTTTTTGTTCTCATTCATCAAATTTTCAATTATGGTATATTTACTCTTTTAGTACTCTTCTAATTCTTATATATTTTATGTTTGATCTCAGCCGGTGGATTCGCTTGATCTTCATCTTGATCAACGAGATCCGTGCCCGATCGTGATCATCGTGATCGTTTGCTCATCGCCGTGTCGTCGGGGATCCGATCCCGTTATTCTCAAATTATCGGATCTAATCATCATCTAAAGGCAAATCATTTTACTCTCGAATTGTATTGTATCATATTCGAGATCATTTATTGAATTCTGCAAGTAGATCCATGCTGAATATCGTATAATATTATTGTTATCTATCATTGGGATACCACAGATTTACACGAGTAAATCCAAGTGGTAGTCTTGATTTGTGCCATCTTTTTGCCTCTAATGTATAGGGATCTTACATGTACTCATGTAGTAAGTTATTGAATATAAGAATAGGGAATCATTGTTACATTTCATCTCATGACATTATACACAACTATTGTAGATTGTATATTAGGGTTGATTGTTCATGTGATTGATAATGATAAATTAGTTGATTGTAATTAGTAGAGTTATGAACATTATATATCTTAATACCATGTTCACATAGACATAACTTGCTGGGATTTATAATTGTTAACCCCTAACTCACCCTTCATAACGTTCTAATTATTTTGTGCATGAAAAATATATTGATACCCTGAAATTTTACTGCCAACATGAACATTGTCGTGCTGTTTTAACCTAGATAATGTCATTAAAATTAGTCACTTTCTGAATATGAAACGTAGCCCTAAGTGTCTAGTTATTAATAACATCCAAAATTTTCGAATTCCGACTATTATTGCATGAGTTATGACCCTTTTTCTACTGCTGCGCTGAAAATTCAGATTCTTGTACATACCATGTTAGGTAAATGAATTAAATGAACTAATGATCAAATATTGTCATGATAAATTCTAAATTGGTAAATAACATGCTTAGGGTGGTAAAAATTATTTTTACTGATTTTTACAATGAATATTTACTGCCCTTATAACAGATTTTAGTCAACACCGATAACCAGTCAGAAACTAAAATCTATAAAGAATACTAAATTTTACTTAGCTACCATTGTCAGAATGTAGACTTTAAATATGCATTGGAACCGGGCAGGAGTCTAGTTTCAAGAATTTCTGACGAATCTACATTTGCTATTCTGTAGCATCGGGAATTCTGATTTTGGTACAACAACCTACTGCTGTCCAGAATTGGATTCCTATGTTTAATAATATGGAATTGAATCCATAATGTTATATTTGGTGCATTTATTTGTATAGAGTATATTTCATGATCTTAGGGTTGTTTTTTCATCTCTCTAGTGTCCCTTATTAATCGCATTAGTGTATGTTAATTAAATAAATAATGTTAATTAAGCTGGTGTTAGGGTTGACTAGGGTAGTTGATGACATAGTGACTGTACTCGGAGGAGAGGCCCGTGTTTTCCTATGTATCGGTTTATCGGTCTATCGATCTATTGGTCTATTGTTCATATCGGTCATCGGTTAATTGTTGATTACTGACTACAATATCTCGATTGATTCGGTCATCGGTCATTATTGAATATCGTTCCCGAGTACAGGACCTATCGAATCTACCACCTTGGTCTAAATGAAAGTGATTGTATGCATGGAACCTGTAGAATAGGATGCAGTAGTACGTGCATTAGCTAGGATTAAAAATGAATAATAGACTTAAGATTTTCATCACATTGTCATTGCATATTGTCATCTTTATTGAATAGTGTTATCGCTATTGTTACCATTATTGTTATTTTTTATCGTTATCGTTATAAATCATCGTTATTGCATATTGTACTGTTATCGTTTTGTCACTGTTCAACACTATTGATTTTATCGTTCATTGAATTCATCGTTATACCGTTATTGTCATTGTTCTCTGTTTCTCTACTTGCCGTCGGGAACTTGCTTTAAAGATATTTTCTCTCTCTTTAGATGAACAGCTTACAGGTAATTAAGGAGATTTACCTGACTGACTAGGGGAGCAAGAATGGTGAAAGAAATGTTATGCTGCCCCGCTTAAATAAATGTTGGTTTATTTGAGAACTTTAATAAATTGAACAAATGTTATTTTCTTTGTATTGTGGGCTTGACCCGAATATTGTTTGTTAATTCTAGATGTTGGGTTATTTTTATGCTTAAATTCCAATGTTGTTATTTATGTGATTATTCTTTTATTGCATGCATGGTTGTATTACTTCTTATTTATATTGTTGAGTTTGATCAATAACAGTCTATGGATGACGCAAGTCACTCGCTGAGCCGTGTCATGTGCTTACATTCCGTATTTTTGGAAAGCGGAACATGACATTTCTCTAAGCGCTTTTTGAAACCTTGCATGATCAAAAGGTATGAGTAAGGTAGAGAAGTGCTTCTACAGTCCTTTTTACCATGATATTGGAAGGACAAGTTATCCATACGACTAGCTGCACAGATTAGAATATAGGGTGTATTATGTAAAGGTGGCTATGTGGTATAAGAAATTAAGGCAGCCCTTTGGTTGCAGATAAGATAACCAACCAATAATAACACCCGTTAGAGCATCTGTAGTCGTTTGGTATACATGAATAATATGCATATTTGGTAAAAAAAGAGCGCTGCAGTCGTTGGCCAAATATGCATATTATGCATAAATCGCTATCGTAGATTGTTATATATGAGAATTGAAATTAGAAATATGCACAAATTTTTTTTTTTTTTAATGCTCGGACGACACTTCAAGTGCCGTCCCTCAAAAAGAAAAAAAAAATCGTATTAAAAAAACAAAAAAAACCTCACTTCTCTCGGACGGCACTTGAAGTGCCGTCCCACCCCTCTCTGTAGTTTTTTGTAATTTTTTGTTATTTTTTTGTAATTTTTGTAATTTTTTGTAATTTCTTATAATTTTTTTGTAATTTTTTTTTGCACTTCGAGTACTATTTTTTTTCCTCGGACGGCACTTGAAGTGCCGTCCCACCATTTTAAATATATTTTTTTTCTCTCCGACGCAACATGATATGCAGTCCCACATTTTTAAATGTTTTTTTTATTTTTTCCCTCTCCGCCACAATATGAAGCACCGTCTGTTATTATTTTAATTTTAAAAGATAAAATATAGCATTTTACGACTGCAGCAAAATAAAAAATTACTATATGCATTTATCCATTTATGCATATTTTAACCATAAACGGCTGGGGATGCTCTTAGGAAGTGCTTGCCGTAGGATGGGAATATATATTTAATGAAGTAAAGAGGACTTGTAAAGACCTAACTATACTTGAATTGAGGTAGTTAACAAAGATACTATAGCTGCTGTTTGACAAAGGAGCTGGCACTATAAAAAAGTATACATGAGAAATTGTTACATTTGATGTGCCTGTATTGGTTAAGTATGATAAAGATACAGGCATCGTTTCCTAGCAGGTTTTTATATTATACATTATAGGATAAATTGCAACACCTTGTGCCTTCTGATCTGAATTTTTGCAAGTGTACAAAATCGTAATAAGTAGTATAGATAAGTTAAAAAAATATCGAACCCACAAGAACTAATTATTTTACCGAGTACTAAAATTTATTAGATTAACCACTATTTGGAAAATAGAAATTCAATAAAGAAAACAACTACATTAAGTTAATCTAAAGAACTAACTAAATTAATTAAAAGGAGCAGAATCTGAAATTTTGTTGTTTGTTAATTGCAAAAATAATTCTAGGGCTTTTGACTTCACCTAGTTAATCCCACACAATTTATAACTCCATGTGAATAAAAAATTTTAATTTTCCAAGTTGTAGACCAAAATCCCCTATGTATTCAATGTTTTCTCTCGAACAATACAAAAAATATCTCCAACTAACAGTTTGTCATACTTTATGCACAAATTACTAATTGAAAATTCATTAAGATCTATGAATTTCTTAACGGTCACATTAACAACGGTTCGCTCTTGTAACGGTGTTTAATTTTATTAATTCAAAATCAAAAATTACCAGTTCAGTCTCTCCATGATTTAATAAATCATACAAAAGTTGGCCAAATAATTGTAAGCATTAAAAAAAAAAATCAAACACCCAACTATGGAAAAATAAAAAAATAATATGGAATTAAAATTGTGTAATCAAAACTAAGTTTCATCAAAGCCCTAGAAAAATAAAATTAGTTCATAATAAATTTGCAACTAATAAATATGTTCTTTGATTGCATAATAAAAATTAAAAGAGAAGAAGAAAAACTTATTTTTAATTGAAGATCCAAGCCTCGAAATCCGCGCAATCTTCTTCTTCTTCTCTTTACTCTGAGTCCCGCCGCAATACTTTTATTTCTTTTTTTTTTCTTCCCTGGGTGTCCACGCTGCTCCTCCTTGAGTTTCGTGCCACCAACACCCAGCCTGTATGCACATACGAGGATGACTACACATACATGAGTTTTTACCCCAAACATACATTATAAATGTATTAGGGCTCACTTCTTATTAAAAGACAAAGTTAAAATCTTATCTTTTAGTGAGAAGTGGGGCCCAATGCATTTATAATGTATGTTTGGGATAAAAACTCATCTATGTCTAGCATTTTGGATGCACATACAGCACGAGCCCCATTTCTTTCTTGCTGATTCCCTTTCTTATATGGATAATGCTACACCTACAACCTATTCTTACAACATTTCTTTTACAACCTTACGTGGTACAATTTCATTGGAATGTATTGTAGAGTAGGTGGAAGTGGGTTGTAAACATCTCCAATGAAATTGAGACACCTGTGGTTGTAAGGTTGTAAAGGTTGTAGGTGTAGCATTACCCTTCTTATATATAGGAATTAGGGGTAGGTGTGGATTAATTAGGTTAGTTAAATTGTAATTAGATAGTTAATTAATTAATTTTAAAAAATCTATTGATTAAAATTAATCTATTAAATTTTAAACTAATCAACTAATTAATCCTAATTTAAATCCACTTAACTTTAAATTTTATTACAAAATTTTATTTCACCCCCTAGTTGACCGAAATATTTTTTATTGATTCTTCCATGGACCAATTTGTAAATACGCCCATTTGAGTGCTCAAATTTTGAAATCTTCAACCTTGTTTTCTTCCATGATTTCACAAAAAACGTCCACTTTTTGTACTTATCCATCTCATTCCTACAAAAACAAACAAATAAATAATATTGAGTAGAAATAAGATATGTTAAAGAAATCAACGAGAACTTGCAATTTTAATGCATAAAAGAGTAATAAAAATTATGTATAAATTGTACTCATCACCTTCAGATAAGATGATAAACAAACATGTACAATTTAGACCAATAACAACACCAGTTTGTAAATCATCCTAGCGGGGTGAATAGGGTGATTGTGCGAAAATTAAAAAATTAAAATTAAGTTGCAAAGTAAATAAGAAGAGATAGAGAAAGCAAACACAGCAATCACAAGTGACACAACGATATAACGTGGTTCGACCCTCAGATCTACGTCCACACCACCTACTTGTAGCAATTCTCTGCCACAAGCGTTCCACTATACTTAAACCCATGTACAGTTATTCTCGGATTCCAGCTGAGAGACCTATTATACCAACAGGACTTCTAAGACAAGCCCCGTCAATCTCACCGAAGTGGAAGAAAAGAAAAACTCAAGACCTTTAATGATCATTGACTGAAGAAAACAAATAAGTATCGCCAACTCAGATTGATTGTTGAATTGATTAGTTCAGAAGATTTGTAGCTCCTATTTCCGGTTGTATGGATTTTTCTTGTATTTTGTAGTGTTCTCTTTTCTATTTTAATGTATTTTGGGTCTTGGACTTGTTGTGGGCCGTCTGTTGCAATTTATTATTTTTGTTATCCTTGCTAGCTTTTGTTAGCCCAATTCATTTCCAAACCCATACTATTATCTACCCATATCCACCTCTTATTGGATCCTAGCCTATCCTAAACCCAAACCCGCATCTTATTGGATCTCCTTTTAACACCCAATACCCATAAATCCAAATCTTCTCCTATCTGTTTTGACCAGACCAACCCCATATTTTTCCGTATCCCCAAATTCTCTCCTCACGTTCCCCCACTCATCACATTCCTGTAACTAAACATCCCACTATCTCAACTACCCCTACTAATCAGCCCTCCTATCTTCCCCATTATAATATACACTTTATTAAATAAAATTTCCCCCTGACTCCTTCTTTTTCCCCGTACTCCTCTCTCCCCTCTGTTTCCCAAACCAACAGAGAACCCAACCCAACCCCCCATTCATCGCCATTACTTCTGACCATCCCCTCCAGTCAACCGACCGCCACCCCATCGTCTTCCTCGTCAACCTCCACCCTGACACTGCCTCGTCTTCAACCTCGCGACCTCCTCGTGTGCAACACTGCACACACCACCATCTTCGAGCCTACTGCTCGAGTCTCCCTCGTCCCCTACCTCCATCGCCCCACTCCGAAGCTTCGTCGCTCATCGCCACCCTGTCCCCATCGACGAACCTGTAATATTCTGGACGGATATTATATTTGTATAATTATTATTTTTGAAATTAAAATATTTTAATGAAAATTTTTTGGTTTTTCAAATAAAAAGTTACCTGAACATATATACTAGTAACTATATATACGTATTGTATAAGTTTTGTGCACTTGTGCAAAATCTTGAAAAACACATTTTTGAGAAAATATCTGCAAAAATCCCAGTCTGATATTAAAAATTATTATTTTATTATTATTTTATTTTTAATTTCTACTTATTTTACTATTATTTTTGCAGAAAATTACTACATACACCCCATCGTCTTCTTCTACTTATTTTAAGTTTAGAAAAAGATTGAGAAGAAAGAAAAAGAAAGAGTGATTGGTCAAAAAAAAGAGGGGTTTTTATGGGTTGATTTTCATGGGATCAAGAACAAGGAGCAAGGAGAAGAGCAAGTTCAACCTACAAACTCTAAGGTGGGGGTTTCTCACTCTTGAATTGTTTTAGTTATTTTAAGGATTATTATTGTTGTTTGTTGTGACTAGATTCATTTGCATATGAATGATATGGACTAGAATAAGGTGCACATGAAGTTTGAAGTGATAGAACACCAAAGTAGAGCTTAAAGAATCGATTTTTATGGTTGTAGGGTTGATTTTATTTAACTATGTTAAAAGTAGAATCTTGACCCAAAATTTATTGGAGATGCTCTTAGGGGTGTTATTACCATGCTAGAATTTTTGTAGATTTTTCGGAGCTATTTTGATGTGTGAAACGAGCGTTTCCCCCAAAATAGCGAGCTTTAGGTCAAAACAGTGAGCTCACTGTTTTGGGGTTAGTGTCGCAGTGGCTTCAAGGGGCTAGAACTTAGGTCTCCTTAGGGAATTTGGAAAGCCAACCAACTAGCGAGTTGTAGTAGACATTCTCCCCTTTCCGAATTGTCCTCTCGGATTAAATTCCGATGAGAGACGCAAAAGTTATGGCCGTTACAAAATCATGACAGCGAGCCGGCTGAGAAACTCACTGTTCTGTTGGGTTGTCATTTTTGAGCCTCTTAATGCATGAGTTTGAGGAGCCTACCAACTAGGAAGTTGTAGTAGACATCTTCCCCTTTCCGAATTGATCTCTCGGATTAAATTCCGATAAGCGGAGTAGAAGTTATGGCCCCTGCAAAATACAGAAACTAGTTGTCTGACAAAATGCTTGCTGTTTCACTCCTTAGTAGTTTTTGAGGGTTTTACTTGATGAATCTTAGGTTCAGACCAACTAGAAAGTTATAGTAAAGACTTGACCCTTTCCGAATTGACCTCTTGGGTTAAATTCCGATAAGCGGAGTAGGAGTTATGGTATTTGGAAGATGCAGCAGCCAGCTTTGAGCTGAGTGTGCTTGTTGTTTGACTTCTTTGATGTTTTAGAGTATCTTACTGGTTGAATCTGAGGTTCGGACCAACTAGAGAGTTGTAGTAGAGACTCTCCCCTTTCCGAATTGACCTCTCAGGTTAAATTCCGACAAGCAAAGTAGAAGTTATGGGCTTTGAAAGTTTTCAGCTTGGCTGTGTATTTGGTGGGTTGGAATTGTATCTGTCTTGATTCCTTATAGTTTTTGTGTCTTATTTGCTGAATCTGAGGAGCCGACCAACTAGAGAGTTGTAGTAGACGTTCTCACCTTTCCGAATTGCCCTCTTAGGTAAAATTCAGATAAGTGGAACAAAAGTTTTTGGCTTTCAAAATTTCAGCTTTCCATCGTTAAATCTGCGACTTTCTTACCGTTTGCGTGTGTTCGATGGGTAGGAATTTGGAATTCCTACCGGAATCTGAGAAAGTGGTCAACTAGGGAGTTGTAGTAGATGTTCCCACCTTTTGAAATTGTCCAGTTTCGTTAGATTCCGATAAGTAGAGCAAAAGTTACAAGCTATAGAAGTTTCTACTTTATATTGAAAATCTGTAGTTTGGTAACTGTTTGCGTATGTTCGAGGTCAGGAATTTGGAATTCCTTATGGAATCTGAGAAAGTGGTCAACTCGGGAGTTTTAGTAGATGTTCCCACCTTTTCAAATTATCCAGTTCGTTAAATTCCGGTAAGTAGTGCAAAAGTTACAAGGTACAGAAGTTTCATCTTTTTATTGAAAATCTGTAATTTGGTAATTGTTTGCGTATGCTCGTGGTCAGAGATTTTGAATTTCTTCTGAAATATGAGAAAGTGGTCAACTAGGAAGTTTTAGTAGATGTTCCCACCATTTCAAATTGTCCAGTTTCATTAGATTCCGACGAGTATAGCAAAAGTTACAAGCTACAGAAGTTTCATCTGTTTATTGAAAATCTGTAGTTTGGTAATTATTTGCATATGTTCGAGGTCAGGAATTTGGAATTCCTTCTGGAATCTGAGAAAGTGGTCAACTGTGATGTTTTAGTAGATGTTCTCACCTTTTCAAATTGTCTAGTTTCATTAGATTTCGACGAGTAGAGCAAAAGTTACAAGCTACAGAAGTTTCATCTTTTTATTGAAAATCTGTAGTTTGGTAATTGTTTATGTATGTTTGAGGTCAGGAATTTGGAATTCTTTCTGGAATCTGAGAAAGTGGTCAACTAGGGAGTTGTAGTAGATGTTCCCACCTTTTCAAATTGCCCAGTTTCGTTAGATTCCGATGAGTAGAGCAAAAGCTACCAACTTATAAAGTTTCAGCTTTTTATTGAAAATCTGCAGTTTGGGTAAACTGTTTGCGTGTGTTCGATGGGCCGGATTTTGGATTTTTCATAGAATCTGAAATAGTGTTTCACTAGAGAGTTGTGGTAGATATTCTTACCTTTATAAAAAGTATACTTCTGTTAAAATCCAATAACCGTAGCACTGGTTGCTTCTAGGCTGTCGGAAGGCTTTTATGTCGCTTTTGGGCTTCTCATTGGTAGAATGTCTATTTTAGATTGTTTGTAGATTCTTCTATTGCTTCTAATTATAGAAGATAAAGTTTTTCTAATAAGCACGTTTGGTTGCTTCCAGGTTGATTACCTATATGGTTGTTTTTGTGTGGTTTTGCTTATACATGGCACGACTGACCCGTATATAGCTGTGGTCTCATACGTAGGTTATGTGGCTCGTATGTATGTTGTTGTCTCATATATGGCTCGTATGGCCCGTATGTAGCTGCTGGTCTCATACGTAGCTTATTTGGCTCGTATGTATGTTGTTGTCTCATACGCGGCTCGACTGGCCCGTATGTAGCTGTTAGTCTCATACGTATCTTATTTGGCTCGTATGTATGTTGTTATCTCATACGCAGCTCGCTTGGCCCATATGTAGCTGTTGGTCCCATACGTAGCTTATTTAGCTCGTATGTGTTTTTGGTTACTCGTATGTGGCTTCTTAGCTAATACACAGTTTGTTGTGCTCATCTATGGAGATATCATTGCCCTAGGGCTATCGATCATCAAGATGCGTGTTTACCTTAATCCTAAGGGATTGTGGATGAGTCACTCCTTGTGTACCGTTGGATCTTAACCGGTATTGGTTAATCCCGAACCAGAGTATGAGAAAATCCAAGTTCAGGGTAGTAGTATGCGAATACGTTCGTATTGCCAAGGTCTTGGATCGATAGGCCATGAACCAGATCCTTAGAGATCCTAGTAAGTCTTGGTTAAGCAGCCTAGTAGAGTTATCTTACGAAGTCTAACTTAAGACCTAACATGTTGTGTTAACACTGTTGTCATCCCTAAGATTGTTCAGGGTTAGTGACATCGTTAGGGTAGTAACTTATGCCTATTACTACTTAACCTTTACTTATTATCATTTTCGCCGAAGGGAAAGAGTTGGTGTCAAGGGAAATACCTTATGATCCGACCTGTCCTATAGGCCAAAACTAGGCGGTATTATTGGATTGTACCATTCTTGTCAAAGGGATACGGTCTGTGCCTTCTCACGAGTTGGGAGCACGGGATTCGTATCTCGTGTGTTAATTTCTGAAGTGCCTTGATAAGCGGGAGCAATTCTTGTCGGAGCTAGGGGATGAACCACCCGGAACTCCGTCTTGTCTTGTATATAAAGGCGAGAAGCCAGAGACTACGGTCTGGCTAGGGGCGGCAGGGGATGCTTCGGGCTAACCTGGTAACCAACAGAAACTTCAAAGATTCGTCAGATATTTGAGTGAGGTCCGGTGTGCTTGGCGGGATTAGACCGTTTCAGGGCAACATCATCAGTCATGTAATATCTTTGGAAACAAGTTGAGTACAAGAGTAGAATTCATGACGAGAGTTCAAATCCCTATATATAACGAAACGGCTTGATATGGGGCATATGTAGTATGGGCTGCACACTATCCCAGAGTCTTGCTTGCATTAGAATAAGAGCATCCTTGTATTAGTAATCTTGCATTAGAGTCTAAGTCATAACATACACTGACACATTAAATATATATACACGTTCCTTTTTTCATCAATCTGTTTGCTATAGTTGAGATTCGCTGCTAGTTATCAGCCTTAAAGCGTCAGTATATGTACTGACGTCCCCACTTCAATAGGTATTGGATTGCAGAAGTATAGGTACTGGATTGCAGAAGTACAGGTACATGTTTCAGGAGGACTCAAGGCAAGAGAAGCAAGGAGTCAATTTCATTTTAAGTATCTGCTGAAATATATGTTGTAAATTCATTTGTAACAATTATTGTGATTTATTCATTGTTGTAATTTATTTATTGTTGGGAAAACATCCAAGTGAAATACCAAGTGTTTTTCATTATTCATTGTACTCTGATGTAATTTGTTGAAAGTTGTAACACTTGGGATTGTAAAGGTATTATTGTAACACTGTTATAATGTATTGCAATTTTGTAATACTTGGATTTATAATACATTTATGTTGAATAAAAAGTTTTAAATTTTCCTGTTTTTCTGTGTATTGTGGCAATTGAAGAAAAGATTCTGGCTTATATCACGGTTTCCCAGTGTATAGAAATCGGGGCATTACATAACCCAACTGTTCACTTCTCATCGCCGTCGTCTCGTCTTCGCCCTTCGTGCACCTCCGAAACCACCGTAGAACCCCTCCTCCTCCTCCTCGTCGCCGCCCTAGCCTGAACAACCCCTTGCATCGTCTCCCCTGTTTCGAACGAAAATAGAGCCGCTCACCTCACCCTCGCCGTTGCTGTCGCTTCCTGACCGCAGCGCCGCCGTCGTCAGTGCCGTCGCTCCGCCGTGGTGTCGTCGCCTTCATCCCGAGCATCATCGGAGTTCTCCCACTCTCTCTCTCTGTCGAAAGGAAAAAGGAAAGAGGGGATTGGTCCGTTTCAGTGTTCGCTGTTCTAGGCGTGGCGGATCCAGATTTGTTGTTTGCTGTTTTACCCCGATCCGGTGTGAAGTTGTGTGGTGGATTTGCTGTGGTGTGTGTGTGTTGCTGTTTGCTGTTCAGTTTTTGAGTTGCTGTTTGGTATTTTGCACGTGTCTCGCTTGTGTTCTCGTGGATCGTCGCTCGGGATTCTAATCCCGTTATTCTAGTTATTTGAATCTCTTACACAAAAGGCAAGTCCACCTGAACTCGATTAATTTTTCTAGTTCAAGATTGTTGATCTCCGCAAGTAGTTCCCTTTTAATTATCGTAATATTGCTTTATGTACCCTCCGTTGGGGATATCGAGGGTTTACACGAGCTAACCCGAAGTATCATTGACTTCGTGCCTATATCCATTGATTCAAACCCAAACTTGCATGCACACACGACATGAACAAATTGACTAGAACTTACATATGAGAAATATATAATGATATGAATACATGTTGATTAATTGAGATATCGTGAATTGAATCGTGAAATGATAATCTTTCCTTGTATACAGTAGAATTTTATCTCAACTTGCTGTACCTTAATGTTAATACATTTCATGATAACAAGAACATGTTTATTATTCACTTTGATAAATATATATGATGATTTTTATTATGTCTTGCTGCCTATTCAGTTTTGTACTGAGGTTTCGACCCTGTTACAATAGGAATCAACCAAAACTATATAAAAGAGGATTGTATCCTAATGAATCTAGTTTCCAGAACACTTGACGGATCTTGATTCCGATACGTGAGCTGTGAGATATCGCAGTTTTAGTCACTGCTAGTCTGTATTTTCCAGATTGCAATTTATTAAAACACTGACACAACTTTCAGTTGAAACACCATGATAACAGTAGTATAATGACATGAAACTCTCCAAACTTAGTAGACATACTTAGGATCCATTCTTAATTTTTATAGATTTTTATATTGATTTTACACCTTGTTTTCACCCAAAAAGTTTTGACTGTAAGCTACTGCCAGAACCCTTAAGCTGTAAAGATTAGGATAATTGACCTAGTTCTAGTCAGAATTAATTAGAAATTGCTCAATATGAATTGTATCCCCAGATGTCTAGTTTACTGCCGTTTTGACGGAACTGAATTTCGAGTTATAGTTTGTGAGTTACTGTTATTTTAGTACTGTTGTGTCTGCTCTTTTCAGATTCACGATTGTTTAATATTTTATCATGCATCGCATCAATTTGTTGCATCTTATCATCCCTTTGACAATCTTATACACATTGCATGATCATGAATGACATAATAAAATATTAAACAAGCCGGAATAATAAGGGTTGACTTAGTAGTAGATAATCTTAGAAAATGTACTCGGTAAGGCCTTATCGTTATATTGTATTGTCATGGAAGGAGGAGTATCGATTGTGAATTATTGATTGTCAATTGTCAATTGTAAATTATTGTTATCAACACCGAGTACACGCTCTGTAGATCTCACCACGAAGTCTAAAACGAACATTATTTTGTATGCACCGAACCTATAGTATGGGATGCAGTAGTACATGTATTAGTTAGGCTAAATACTAATAGACTAGATTGACACTTGCATCATTGAATGATGACTATTGATATTGACATTGTTTATCGATTATTGTTATTGAAAATTACATTGTTAAATCTCGACCTTTCATCAGTCCCTGTTATTGCTTTTGAATTTTGATCTTACTTCATATTCCTTGATGTACCATATTTCATTACTCTTTGCTTTTTACTACTTGCTGTCTGTACTTGCTCTAAGGACATTTTTCTTTTCCACTCTAGTTGATCCAACTACAGGTGCACAAGGATAATTGTCAGAAAACATTGGTGAGCAGTTCTTCTAGGATTGGAGCAGGAGCTTGCTTCGCAATAAATTATCTCCTTCCATGTTATTCTTTTATCGCAATGTTATTCTTTTTGTTGAACTTTGTATCTTGGGCTTTGTTGACCCGTAATTGTTGTTTATTTTTCCAGTTGTTGGTTATTATGATGGACTACTGCATGTTTAATTCAGTTATTGTTTATGTGATTACATTTATCTGCGTAGTTGTGATTATTTCTTTTCATGTTATTGAGTTAAGACTGGTACAACTTATGGATGATGTTAATATCATTCGCTGGGCCTTCGTCACGGACTCGTATTCCCGTATTTTGGGAAGCGAGGCGTGACAAGATTTTTCTTAGAAGAATAGGTGAGGAATATGCAGTGGGTTCGTCCAAATATATAGACTAGGAAGTGTATCTCTCAAAAATAGAAACAATACATTCCAAAAAAATAATCAGCACAAGGTATGGTCGATCGCAAAAAGGGACAGTCGACCGTTCATCTTTTAATCGAAAAGTCGAAAGATGAATGGTCGACTGTCTCATCATTTTAATTGTGATGAGCGGTCGACTGACACTGTGATGCGGGCGACTGCAATCGTGCTGATTGACGAAACCACTTTATATTCTTACCTTAAACTAATCAATCAAAAATCAGTCATTTACATATTAAATCTCACATATATGGAAGTACAGAAACGGATCTTGCTTGCTTTCTTAGGCTCTAATCAACATGTGCTCTTTTTGAATAATGACTTCTTTTGCTTGATTTTGTAATCCTTCTTTTTTACTTTCATTCTTTTGCTTGTTTTTGAATCTTTTGAATCTCTTATTAATTTTCCTTTTATTGTTTTTCCTGCAAATCTAAACTGAAGATATTAGTAGTACGTGACATGTTTTGTGCAAACCAAACTTAGGGTCAACAATCTCTCCCTTTTGGTGTAGACAAAACATATCTTAGAATTTAAAAATGTAAAGCAAGATATAATTGGGAGAGATTTAATTACTCCCCTAAAATCTAGTACTCCCCCTAAATTCATGCATGGAAAATTTAAATAGATGAGAGTACATGATATAGCACATATGTAATGATCAAATGTGAATGAAGAACATGCATGAGAATAAGCAATTTTGGGGAATATTACATTTTTTTTAAAAACAGAAGGAAAATCTACTTACATGATATCGTTGATCGCGAAACTCTTTGACATACAGTGAGAGCTCTTCATGGTATCATAGATTTGAGATTTTTCCAATACAAGCAAGAGATATAGATCAAAAGATTTTAAAATAGATTTCTTAAAATAAATTTCAAGTAGAATATTTTTAAGAGTTCCTAGATTTGAGAAACCATAGAAGACTTCTAAGACTTCTCTCCCTTTTTGGAACACGCCAAAAGTAAAAAAAAACAAGTCAAATTTTTTTTTAAGATAGAGGCGAGACCAGTCTACCGCAAAGAATCTAAAAATCCAGTTAAGCAAACAATGAGGGAACCGGTCAACTGAACGGTTGACCGCAAAGAGTTTTAAGACCCAGTTGTCGATTAAACAAAAAACAGAGAGGTAACCGGTCGATCGCATGGTCGACCGCAAATCTAATAAAAACATTTTTGGCAACTGTAGAAAGACAGGAAATGGATCGGTCAACTACCCAGTCGATTGTACACCTTTGCAGGCGAACAGTCGACCGTCCAGTTGACAGAAAACACAAATTAAGCAGAAATATCAATAACGTTTAATTCACCTTTCAAAAAATGAAATCATTTTTCATCTAAGAGTTTTAAAAAAATATCAGTAAGTTGAGAATCAGTGGAAACATTCTCAAGAACAATATATCCCTTTTGAAAATGATCTTTAATAAAGTGATACCGAATTTCTATGTGCTTTGTGAGACTATGTTGATCAGAATTTTTGGTCATGTGAACAGTACTAGTATTATCGTTTTAATCAGAATATGATCAAGAAATACCTTGTAGTCTTCTAATGTGTGTTTCATCCATAATACATACGCACAGCAGAATCCGTCTGCGATATACTACTTCGGCAGTAGAGAGTTACAGAATTCTGTTTCTTGAATCCCCATAAGACAAGGCAGTCCGCCAAGAAGTGACATGTACCGCTAGTACTTTTTCTGTCTATTAAAATCCCGGCATAGTCTGCATCGGAGTATCCTATAATAGAAAAGTTTCTATTTTTCGGGTACCAAAGTCCCATAGTTGGTGTGCCTTTAAGGTATCGAATAATACGCTTAACGACAACCAAATGCGATTCTTTGGGACACGATTGAAAACGCACACATAAAAAACACTAAATATGATCTTGACGAGATGCAGTAATGTAAAGCAAACTACCAATCATACAATGATAGGTAGAAATATCAATATTGTTACCAGATTCGTCATTGGAAAGCTTGGTGGTAGTTGCCATAGGTGTTTTGTAGGCTTGGAATTCTCAAGACCGAACTTTTTGAGTAGTTCTTTTGCTTGGATTGATTTATGATGCCATCCTTTCATTGTTGTATTTGAAGCCCAAGAAAGTAGGTTAGTTCTCCCATCATACTCATTTCAATTTCATCCTGTATTTGCTTTGAGAATTCCTTGGAAAGATTTTCATTAGTAAATCCAAATATAATATTATCAACATAAATTTGAACAATTAAAATCTTTAGAGACATATTTTATAAATAGTGTAGTGTCTACTTTCCCTTTAGAGAAACCGATGTGAATTAGAAACGAACTTAGTCGATCATACCAAGCACGAGGAGCTTGCTTCAAACCATATAAAGCTTTATCAAGATGGAATACATGGTTTGGGTGTGTGGGGTCAGGAACCCACGTGGTTATGCAACATACACTTCTTCCGAGATAAAACCATTTAGAAAATAACTTTTGACATCCATTTGAAAAAGAGTGAAATCCATGTAAGAAGCAAAAGCAAGTAAAATACGAATGGCTTTAAACCATGGAACAGGTGCAAAAGTTTCATCAAAATCAACACCTTCTTGTTGGTTATAACCTTGTGCAACAAGACGAGCCTTATTTATGATAATAGTACCCGATTTGTCTAACTTGTTCCTAAACACCCACTTAGTTTCAAGTACAGTTTTATTATGAGGTCTTGGAACAAGTCTCCATACTTGATTCCTTTCAAATTGATTAAGTTCTTCTTGCATAGCAATGATCCAGTCATTGTCTTGCAAGGCCTCCTTATTGTTTTTGAGTTCATGTATGGATACGAATGCAGAAAAACACATAAAATTTTGCGCTTGAGTTCGAGTTGTTATCCCCTTTGTCATATCACTTCGGATAAGATTTGGTACATAGCTAGACATGATTTTCCAAGCAGGACGCTTGTTGATAGTGGAAGATGGAAGTTGTACTTGTGGAGGAGGGTGTTCATCTTCCATAACATCAATTTGTTGTGTATATATGTCGTCTATCAATGAGTTGTTGCCACTTTGATTAATGGATGTGTGTTCATCTTGATGCGGTACGTTGTTTTAACATTCTATATTTTCTCCCTTTTCAATATGTACCTATTTCTTTTCAACGTGAACACCTGTCTCATCATCATCAACATGTAATATTTCTTTTGAAAATGGATTAGTTTCATCAAATATAATATCAATGGATTCTTGAATTGTGCATCTTCTTTTATTAAATACACGATATGCCTTGCTACTTAAGGTATATTTTAAGAATATGCCTTCGTTATTTTTACGATCAAATTTACTCAAGTTATCTAGAGTGTTTAGGATAAACACTTTACACCCAAATACACGAAAATAACTTAAGTTTGGAATTTTTCCATAATATAGTTTAAAATGCGTTTTCTCAAGATATTTTTTGATGATTACTTGGTTAATAGTATAGCATGCTATGTTGACAGTTTCGGCCCAAAACGACTTTGGTAAATCATTTTTACTAAGCATAGTTCGGGTCATTTCTTGAAGAGATCGATTTTTTTCTTTCAACAACCCCATTTTGTTGGAGAGTGCGAGGAAAAGTGAACTCATGTTTTATTCCTTTTTTGTCACAAAATGATGTAAAGAGTTCGTTTTGAAATTCCCCACCATGATCACTACGAATAGTTACAATGGTTAGGATTTTCTCATTTTCTACTCTACGACAGAATTTAAAAAAAACATATGATATGGCATCTTTTTGTGAAAAAAAGCTACCCAAGTAAATCTGCTATAGTCACCTACAATTACAAGGCATATCGTGTGCCTCCATTACAAAGTGTTCGTGATGGTCCAAACAGATCCATGTGTAAGAGTTCAAGAGGTCTAGAGGTTGATACCATTTTCTTGGGCTTGTGAAAACATTTAGTTTACTTACTGAACTGACATGAGTCACAAGGTTTATCTTTCTCAAACTTAATTTTGGGAATCTCCTTACAATCTCCTTGGTGACAAGTTTGTTAAGATTTTTCATGGTTGTGTGTCCAAGTCGCCGATGCCATAGCCAGACATCCTCGTTTCTAGCAACAAAGCATCTCACATTTTCCTGTGCTAATTCATTGGAATTTATAACGTATACATTATTACATCTGTTAGCGAGAAGTAAACATGATTTATTGCTATCTAGTATAGTGCATACATTTTTATCAAAAGTAACAGTAACCTTTATCACATAGTTGACTGACGCTAAGTAGATTGTGTTTCAAACCTTTTACCAATAGAACATCCTCAATAAAGCATGAAGAACCTAAGTTTATTTTACCTTTACCAATGGTTTGGCCAGTGCTATTATCTCCAAAGATGTTGTCCTTCCCTCTTTCCATTGATAGTGATGCAAAGTATCTATTATCACCTGTCAAATGGTTTGAGCATCCACTATCAAGGTACCACCGATCTTTAGTCTTGATACGTTGAGGTACCTACATCAAGATTAGTATGTATAATTTTGGATGCCCAAGTTTATTTTGAACCTGCATTTATATTCTTTCTTACCCAAACAAAATTAGTATTCATTTTTAATGAGCAATTATAAGAAATATGCCCTAATCTACAACAGTCGTGACATGAGATACGATTATGCCTTGGATCATGCACACTTGCATAGTTTTGTGTTGATTTTTGATTATGTTTGTGACTATGCATATGTGTATGACATGATGGCTTAGATTTTTGATTGTATTGGCTCATCGTAACAAAGTCCTCGATTATCATGATAAGATCTTGAATTCTTTGGAATAAGGTAACTGGGCCCTTCATATTTTTCAACTATTTTCTCGAGCTCAATTACTCTTTTTCAAAATATTTTCCTAGTCATTTCATCATCTTTTGTGTTCCAACGAAGAATATCTATGTCAGCATCAAGTATTCTGTTTTGTTCGAAAGCTTCTTTACAACCTTTCACTACCTCATCAAATTTTCTTTTACATTCATTTAAATTATCAGTGAGTTTAGCAATATAAACAGATTTCACATGAATTTCTCTTAGATTTTCATCATGTGTTGCTAAGGATTCTTGAATTTGTTGTTTTAAATACTCATTTTTCTCTATCAACACATCATGGTCTTTTCTAAATGACTCGAATTTGTCCACAATCAAAGAATTTTTATTTTCCAGTTTTTGATTTTTTGCGATGCAAGGGTCATGTGATTCATTTAATTTTTTTTATATTGTCTTAATTCATGACTCAATTTCTTAGCATAATCTTTTAATCCATTACACATTTCTACTAAATCATCATAAGTGGGTTCTTCAATTACCTCTTCTTGAGATGATGATTGCACCTAACCATTCCCAAGAGCCATGAATCCAATGTTTTTGTGATCTTTTTCTTTCTCACTGGAATCTGAGTCTAGCTATGTTGCCTTCAAAGCCTTCTTTCTCACTCCTGGATTGGAGTGGTAGTAGTCATTGTTTTTGTCCTATGAGAACAGACAGTTTGCGTGAGTGTGTCCATACTTCTTGCATTTATAGCATATGTCGTCTTTGTCCTTCTCTTTTTCTCTTTGATACCTGCCATATTTGTTATGTTTAAGATACTTACGAAATTGCTTGGTCAAAAATGCTATGTCTTCATCTGACTCTTCTCGATCTGACACTGTTTTTGATGGTCGAGATTTTTCTGTTTTCAGTGCGATGGTATTTTCTTCTATTTTAGGTTCGATCCCGATGTTCTAACTGTATCTCTTGATTTCTTTCATCTCCATCTCATATGATTTCAGTTTTCCTTGGAAGGTGTAGTGGTCGAACCCATTTTTCTCAAGAGTCTCCCTTATTGTGGCAGCCTTTAAGTCCCATTCTGGCATGACATAGCTTATGAGTTTTCCGACCTTTCGGTCATTATCCAACCCCTTACCTAAGCTCTCAAGCTCGTGTGCGATAATGTCAAAATGGGCGAGCATTTGATTTACGTTCTCTCCTGGCAACATACGAAAAACATTAAACTTATAAAATCATAAATTAACTTTTGTTTTTTACTTCAGAAGCAGTTCCCTCATGCCGTTTTAGCATGTTGTTCCAAATTTCGTACACCGTCTTTCAATTTCACCCACATCGCATCAATTCTTCATTGTTTAAGCCTGCATAAAGAGCGAACTTTGGAGTTTGTGGTTTTTAGGGCTAGTTTGGCTTTTGTGAAGGACCTCTTTCCATCGTTGACAGGAATATATGTTTTGTTTATGCAAATAATCCATACTTCTTCTCCAAGCATCTGCAAGAAATGATACATACGAACTTTCTAAACATCACAACATTTTCCATCAAAATTTGGTGAACGTGTTAGACTTGTCCCATTGGAGATGAATGGCTTCGATGAGTACAAGTTTTTGGGAGGAGAAATTTTGACCATTGGACCTTTTGCTTAAGCTTTTAAGCTCTTAGTAAGCACCTCGCTCTGATACCATTGTAAATCACCTTAGGGGGATGAATATGGTGATTGTCCGAAAATTAAAAGATTAAAATTAAGTTGCAAAGTAAATGAGAAAAGATAGAGAAAGCAAACACATCAAGCACAAGTGACACAGCGATATAACGTGGTTCGAGCCCTAGGTCTACGTCCACACCACCTACTTGTAGCAATTCTCCGCCACAAGCGTTCCACTATACTCAAACCCTTGTACAGTGATTCTCGGTTTCAGGACGAGAGACCTATTACACCCACAGGACTTCTAAGTCAAGCCCCGTCAATCTCACCGAAGTGGAAGAAAAGAAAAACTCAAGATCTTTAATGATCCTTAACTGAAGAGAACAAATAAGTATCACATACTCGGATTGATTGTTGAATTGATTAGTTCAGAAAATTTTTCTCAGAGAAATAGGTGAGGAATATGCAGTGGGTTCATCCAAATATATAGATTAGGAAGTGTATCTCTCCAAAATAGAAACGATACATTCTAAAAAAATAATCAGCACGAGGTACGGTCGATCGAAAGAAGGGACGGTCGACCGTTCATCTTTTAATCGAAAAGTCGAAAGATGAATGGTCGACTGTCTCATCATTTTAATAGTGATGAGCGGTCGACTATGGTGCGGTCGACCGACACTGTGATGCGGTCGACTGCAATCATGCAGATTGACAAAAACACTTTATATTCTTATCTTAAACTAATCAATCAAAAATCAATCATTTACATATTAAAATCTCACATATATGGAAGTACATAAACTGATCTTGCTGGCTTTCTTGGGCTCTAATCAACATGTGATTCTTTTTGAATAATGACTTCTTTTGCTTGATTTTGTAATCATTCTTTTTTACTTTCATTCTTTTCCTTGTTTTTGAATATTTTGAATCTCTTATTAATTTTTCTTTTATTGTTTTTCTTGCAAATCTAAACTGAAGATATTAGTAGTACGTGACACGTTTTTTGCATACCAAACTTAGGGTCAACACAGTTAAGAAGAGCTGGTTGTAGGATAGGAATGTAGTTAATGTAATCCTGTGGACTATAGGTTACAGTAAACCAATGTTCATAACCGTGGATATCCCATTACTGATACCTTGCAAGGAGATCCAACCGTTGCGAAGATTGATTTATGATAAACCTTGGTACATAAGAGTAATTTTTTCCATGGATATATAAAAAGATCATAGGGCAAAACATCAATAACTATGATATAAATTGGAGTGTAACTCAAAAACTTGAGACCTGACGATCCCGAATTTCGAATAGATTATCAAGATTGCACAAACTTTTGGGATCCCATGAACTGCACTAGCATTCTTATGACATCAGAGCATCCGTAGTCGTTGGTTATATATCAATTTTATGAATATTTTGAGAAAAAAAGCTTTGTAGTCGTTGTCTATATACCCATTTTTTGGGTATAGGATGAATAGTAGACGTCTATATTTGGTAGACGAAATGGCATTATACATATTTTAGAAATCGGAAGATCATTTACCGTCTTAGTGTCAGACGGTATATGATCTGCCGTCTGAGAAAATTTTTTAATTGCAAAAGCTTGGGACGGAATATGATATGTCGCTTGGAATTAAAAAAAAAAAAAAAAAAAAAAAATTTGAGGATGCTGTCAACTTATGAATGTTGACATTTGAGGGGGAAAAAAAATGCCAAAGATGTTGGACGGGAGATGATCTTCTATCCTTCAAAATATATATATTTTTTATTATTAATTCTTCACACACTAAGGTTTGAGAAAAAACAAATTAGAAAAATAAAAAATGCTTAGACGGCAAATGATATACCGTTTGAGAAAAAATTAATGTGTCGGACGGGAGATCATAATCTCCCATCCTGATCTCCCGTCCTTCACAATTTTTTTTCTTTCATCAGATGACAGATGTTCAGCCGTCTAAAAATTTCTTTTCTTCTGTTTTCTACGAAAATTGTTCAGACGGTATATCATCTTCCGTTTGATAAAAAAAACCATTTTTCTTAGTATTGAAGATTGCAGTGCCACCCCAAAAAAGCTATGTCTATATTTTTCATATATCCATTTTTTAGCCAAATGACCGAAGATGCTCTCATATACCCCTTTGGGTATATGATTTCATTTTTTTCTATTTTGTTCAAAGGTGCCCTACTGCCGCAACGTGAGTCATGAGTTAAATCGTGAGTCATGAGATAAGTAACTGCAACACATTTTTGTCAGCCCTTAAAAAAATGGAGAATTGCTAATGGCCCTTTGCTAAGAGAACCAAGAACATCAATAAAAATAAAATATAAAGTTAGTGTAGTTTTGACAAACACCCTGTCGGGAATATCTCCGTCACTGCATATAACGAAGAAAATGTAAGCAACCACCTTACTTATTGTGTGCATCACGATCATACTTCCATTTTACTTTTCCCCAAACGTCCTTCTGACACCTTTCCATTTTCCATCATCTAATAATCATAAACATAATACAACATACCGACTGTTGCTGCTAATTTCGGTGTGAGATTAAACAGATGATTTGTGAATTCTTATGGGAACAGTAAAAACAAACTTGTTGACTTCTTGCCAGTGCTTGACTATTTTCTCACCGCTGCCGTTGACATGAAAAAAATTTGAAACACCAGGATGGATCCCGTCGACGAACCCTCCGATGCTCAACTCAGTAATAAGGAAGATTATGTAATAGCGCTTTGTGGAAAAAATATTGATTACCTTTTTTATAGTGGGAGGAGAGGGGTATTTATAGTCGCCTTTGGAAATAGTTTCGAGATAATTATTTATCTCTACTTTCCAGTGTTTTTGGATAATAAACAGAGTTTAAATCGTTTCATGATAAGAGATTTGTTTTAAACCGTCTCTTAGAGATAACCATGAATTTGAATTACTCTTTAAATGACCCGGGCTAGTTTGTAATGGGCCGTCACCTTTACCCAGTAGGACAGACCCGTTTTCAGGTTATTGGGCTTGGAAAAAATCCAGTTTTCATTTCGGATCCGTTTGTGGTGGAAATTACCGTTTTACCTCTGGGAGCTTCAAAATTCGTGCCCAATTTGAACGGTCCTGATTTGGTTCTATTTTTAGCTATATCACAAGCCCCCCACTACTGAAGAATAAGTTTCACAGTCTTTGAGGAGTAATTCGCCCATTTTCAATGACTTATAGAATTTATCGGAGTTCTCGGGGAAGTTCGGATCTTACTCAAGGTGTAACGGTGTTATTCTGAACTTTTAAAATACCAAAAAATATTTTTAAAATTTTCTGGATATTTAATGATTTTTCATATTTTCAAATTTCCCCCAAAAATTTAATCATTTTTTGAATTTTTTATTTAATTTCCGAATTTTAATAATGAATTTTTGAATTTTAATTAATTATTCTAAAAATAAAATAATTATTTTTGGAATATAATTTTTTTTCGAATTAAAAATTATATTTATAATTTTTAATTAATATTTTCAAATTTTCAAATATTTTTTTGAAAATTTTATATAATTAATTCAATTTAATAATTAAATAAAGGAATTAAATAAAAGAAATTACCTTAATTTAATCAGGACTGCTGATTATGATCGAGCATGGATCGGGAGACGAATTTTTCTCTCCATTTTCGCTCGGTGGCAGGAGTGCTCGGCGCGCGTCCCCGAAGGACATGGACGGCTGATGTGCTGACACGTGGCGATTAACGGTCGACCGTTGACTCGGTTAGCGTTGACCGTTGACCCCTGCGGTAGATTTTTTTCTTTTATCTTCTTCTTTCTTCGACCTCTTCTTCGAATTCTCCGAGGGCAAGTAGGGTCACTGGAGGTTGGCGAAGAGAGGGGCTCGGTGAGGGGAACTCGTTGATGTGGGGTCAAGCTCGGCAAGGGGAACTCGTCGATGTGGACACGAGTTCGGCAAAGGTGATGGAGATGGAGCTCGACAAAAGTGATGGAGGAGGAGCTTGACGAAGGTGATGGACATGGAGCTCGGCGAAAGTGATGAGGCGGAGCTCGGCGAAGGTGATGGAGACGAAACTCGGCGAAGGTGAGGGAGGTGGAGCTCGGCAAAGATGATGCTCGGCAAAAGTGATGGAGGCGGAGCTCGGCGAAGGTGATGCTCGGGGAAAGTGATGGAGGCGGAGCTCGGCGAAGGTGATGGAGATGGAGCTTGGCAAAGGTAACGGAGATGGAGCTCGGCGAGGGGAACGGAGATGGATCTCGGCGTAAGTGATGGAGGTGGAGCTCGGTAAAGGTGATGGAGATGGAGCTCAGCGAAGGTGATGGAGGCGGAGCGTTATGAAGGTGATGGAGGTGGAACTCGACGAAGAAGGTGCTCGTCGGTTGGGTTTGGAAGAAAGTGGTTTTGATGAGGAGTATGTGATTCGGGTTTGGGTCCAAAACAGGGCGAACACAACCTGTTATCCCTTTCAAAATTTAATTTTTTTTTCGGCGAATCTCAGCCGTTGATCACGATCGAGCGTGCATCGGGAGGCAGAGCGTTTTCTCTCATTTCTCGTTCGGAACCGCATCTGTTCGGATCATGCCGAACAGCGATGAGAGCCCTCGCGTTAGTGACATGTGGCAGTCAACGTTTGACTGTTGAGTCGGTCAACATTGACCGTTGACTTTTTGAGCTGATGATGTGGCAAAATCTGGGCCGCTGATCACGATCGAGCTCGAAATGTGGCAAAACCTGGACCGTTGACCGTCGACCATTTTTTGCGCAATTTCGCGCTTGGTGACTCGTTTGCTCGGTTCGGCTGATTGACACGTGTCCAGTTTGACTGTTGACCATTGACCAGTCAGCAATTTGTTGGCTCAGTGCAGCTGTGTTGTAACCAGCTTTACCAGAGCTATATAAGCCCGATCGGGTGTTTGACCCCTTGTTTCGAAGCTGACTCAAAGATCTACAATTTCTCTTCAGAAGTCAGTTGAAGAATCATCATTCTTCATAGTCAAAATAGGCCCGCGATATATTTTCCTCCATGAAGTTTGAGAAGAGCTTTGCATGACTCTTGGGGAGATCTGTTCTTGGAGGCGAGTTTTAGGGAGTGTCTCTAGAAGAGTTAGGCTCTAAACTCTTTTGGAAAAGGGCGCTCGGGAGGTGAGCTGGGAGAAAAGCATCACCAGGTTCTAGGAGAGAGCCGTTCGGGAGACAAGTTTGATGAGCATCTCTAGGGGAGAGTTGAGCTCCGAACTCGTTAGGAAGAAGGCTGCTTAGGAGGCAACCGGAGCGAAGAGCATCACCAGGTTCTAAGAGAGAGCCATTTGGGAGATAAGTTTGATGAGCAACTCTATGGTGATTTTGGCTCTGAATTCGCTTGGAAGAAGGCTGCATGAGAATCGAGCGGAGCAAAGAGCATCACCAGTCTCAAAGAGAGAGCCGTTTGGGAGACGAGTTTGAAGAGCATTTCTAGGGGAGAGTTGAGCTCCGAGTTCATTGGGAAGAAGGCCACTCGGAAAGCGAGTGGAACGAGCAACTATAGGAGGGAGTTGGCCTCCAAACTTGTTGTTTGAACCTAGCAAGCTTGTAGAGGCAACACGAGGAGAGAGTTGGAGTCGGCCTTGCCGTTTGGACCCGATAGGCTTGTAGAAGCAACTCTTGGAGTGAGTTGATCTTCAAATGTAGTACCCTAAAACTTCATTTTTATAAAAACATTATTTTTCACGTGTTGTGCACGTGTAAACTTCATGTGTATATCATTTATTTATTTTGTATGAAATCTCATTTTTGTATGAACAATTATTTTTCTAAAAAGCCTACTTCCAGAAGCCTAAAACACTAATTAATTGTTTTAGCCTACTTTAATTAATTATTAATTTGTTGTCTTGGCCCACAAGCCTAAGCCCACTATTTATGAAGCCCACCAATCTAATTAATTAATTAAATGGTCACACTTGTCATGTAGAGATAATTGGTGAACATTTTGATTAATTAAATTGTACAACTTTTAAATAGGGGTACTAGGTGGCACGTGCGAAGCATGTAGTGTGCAATGCACACTTTAGTTGGGCCGGTTTGTGCTTGGAGGAATGGGAGAGTGGGTTGTGTGCATGGGTAGTTACTTGTATGTGGGTGGTTGCTATAACTCCTACTCCTATCCTAGCCCTTCATTCTATAACCATCCATCGAAGCCTAGCCCTCCAATCTACTCTAAAATTAGTATAAATACCCCTCCTATTTGTTTGTATTTTACACTAGTAATCTATTGAAAGAATAGAACAATTACATAGGAGATTTATATTAGTGTGAGTTGAGTGTGAGTGTTCCCCCTTGGAGGCCGGCCATCACTACATTGGAGCTCTCGGTTTGTAGCAAGGAGCAAGGAGGAGACGTCGTTGCACTGCAATCTAGGAGGAGAAGGCACTCACTCGCAATCTAGGAGGCTCTAGGGGATTTTCTTAATTGGTTTTCTTCAAAAGGTGGGTGTTTCTCATGACTTCTAAAGTAGAAATCATGTTAGGAAATGAAATTGAATTGTTATTATGAAATACTAGTTGAAATGAAAAGCATGCTTGCCTAAATAGAAGGGAATTGAGAAACTAGCAAATATGTGTTGATTGATTACTATATTTATAAATTATGAGTAAAGTGAATGTTCTCGTTATTTCTAATGTTAGTATGCAAAATATGTCCTAAATGTGAACTATGTGGTTTAACTAGTAAAAGACTAACATCATGTTTATGGATTAAAGTGCTAAAGTAGAATGGTGTGTTAAAGATAAATTGATAGAATAAATTATAAGAAATAATTGGTAATAGATGCCATGAAATTTCCCATTGCCACTTATGCCATTAGAAAAAATGAAAAGGAATGTATTTTTGCAAACAAATGATCGAATGCATCATGTGTAATTAATAAAACAGAAGTTCTTATAAAGCAAATTTTAAGTAGATTGTGATCTGAAAAGTTATGTTTCAAAAAGAGAACAAAATATATTTTTAGACTTGAAAAACATCGCAGAGCAGCCGACTGATCACATTTAACAGTCGACTGGCCTGATCGTTTATTTTTTATTTAAAAATCATAGCGGAACAGCCGATTGTCCATATAAGACAGTCGACTCCTCTGAGTATTTTATTCTCGAGCTTTAGAAACTAGCAGGACAGCCGACTGGTCATGGTAACAGTCGACTGCCCTGGACATTTTTATTTTTGAGTCTCAAAACATCGTAGAACAGCCGACTGGTGATCTGTGACAGTCGACTTCACCGAAATTTTAATGTAAATCTGTATTATCTTTGTGAGAAAATTTCTATGACCTATGTCTTAGTATAAATGAGATTTGAGACGGTTTGTTTTTACAAAGAGGAACTCATTTTGATTATTAACTTTTTATATAAAGGAAATTGAAGGGATTATGTAGGAAATTTAAGATGGGATTTTGGTAGTGAGAAATTTGAAAGATATGAATTGTGAAACCTATTGAAAATGTGAACTGTGGAATTAGAATGGATTGAAATAGAATTATGTGAGCTTATAAATTAGTGAATGTGACATGTTTGAAGAATTTCAGTTCCCAAGTATATATGCATTGAATTATTGATTGTGATGAGTTATGAAAAATGTGAATACATGAATACTATGCTTTCAAAAAATGAAGGGTGGTTAATCATGAAAAGCTCTTATGGGTATGACATTGTAATTATGAGTTGAAATTGAGAAATTAGGATATAGCCAAGCCTTATACCGGCAGAGAAATGAATTGAAATGGAATTTGAAAGACCAAGATTTGGGTCATTGTGAATAAATGGTTAAGACCAGTATAGTGGAAGTGCTACATTCTAAGAGATTAATTTTATTCATGATTTAATTAAACTAAGGATTAGATACATAGTGAAGATGTGATGAAAGTAAGAGAAAAACATTGAGTATGAGGGCCATTGGATTGGCGGCGTGAGAGTATTCACAGGTTGTCTTCACGATGCGTCGTGACATGACGTGGATACTGCTCCAGAGTAACATTCCGGTGGCGACGCTCATGGGATGTTTGGCGACTGCGGGTGGTGTCATATCCCATGACGGAGGCTGAATTGACCACAAGGCTATCTTCACGATGCGTCGTGACTTGACGTGGGATTTCCCTCCTGATTGTCTGGACATGAACTCGTAAATTATAGAACATCTCGGATACTTACCGTAGTTACAGTAATAGATTAAGTCATGACGAGGAATTGAACCCTATAATATGAAGAACGATTAAGGGCTTGCTCTCGTACCTATGTAGTATGGGATGCATAGAATCCGAACAAGTGCGCATTAGTGTCATATAATATAAATAATTGCATTAAGGACTAAGTGTACATTCACAACACGACAACAATAGGATAGTCACTTTAGCTTTGTTTGTGACAAGTTTGTGTTTGTTAAGAAATGAGAATCGTTATACTATTTCCGGCATAGAGAGGATGGTCGTGTATAATATTTCGTTAGTTGAATGAACTGACGCGCCCACAGTTTTATATGCAGGGTAAAGATGCTTGACTATTGAAGCATACATGCTCACAGGATTGAGTTAAATATTGTTTCATGTAATTTATTGTAACATTGCTTCCGCTGTGATAATGTACAAGTGTAAATGTAACTCTGATGAAAGAAAAGTTTTTATTTCCTTGTAAAATTGTACGAAAGAAGTGTAAATATCCTGTGGAATCTCAAATTCAGTTGTATTTTGGAATTCGGGGTGTTACATCAAACTTGTTGTTTGAACCCAGCAAGCTTGTAGAGGCAACTCGAGAAGGGAATTGGATATTATATCTGATGCTTGAAGGTGAGCTAATTGTGAGAGAAGCTCTACGGACGAGCAGGGCTCCAGCACCGTCACATGGAGCGAAGGAGTTGCTGGTGTCGCTTGGGAGAGGACTTGCGCACAGAGCATATTGAGGAGGGTCGTCGAGCTGCAGGAGCAACTACAAGGGCGAGCTAGGCCCTAGATTCAATATGATTGAGTCAAGGTTTGGGGATAACCCTGGAAAGGAGCTAGTCTCCGAACTTGCTTGTTAGAAAACCAACCAGTTTTAGGAGTAGTTTGAATGGTCGTTTTGATCCCCAAACTCACATACTTGCAAGTTGTGAGGGCAATTTCAAGCCATGAGTAAGAACTCCAAACCAGTTGTTAAAAATTCATCAACGAGTTGTAGGAGCAATTCTGAATGGTGAGCTACTCCGTACTTGCATGTTTGCAAGCAGCTAAAGCGGGGTCGAACCAAGTGTTGAACTCCAAACTTGTTGTTTGGGGGTTTCCATTGAGTTGTTGGAGCAATTACAAATGGTGAGCTGCTCCGCACTTGCTTGTTTGCAAGTGGCTAAAGCGGCGTCAAACCAAGTGTTGGACTCCAAACTTGCTGTTTGGGGGGTTTCAACGAGTTGTAGGAGCAATTCCGAATGGTGAGCTGCTCTACACTTACTTGTTTGTAAGTGGCTAAAGCGGCGTCAAACCAAGTGTTGGACTCCATACTCGTCTTTTGAGCCTAGCAAGTTATGCGAGCAGCTCTGTGGGACAAGCCGGACTCTGAACTTACCATTTAACGAGTCATAGATATGACTCAGAGAGATAGACATGAGGCCAATGCAATAATTTTTAAAAGAAGAAAACTAAATTTTATTTAAACAAACAAAGTGGCTACCTCGATGGTGCGAGCCTTTATTACATTGTTTTGGCCATATCGCTAGTGGTGGCCTTATTGAAAACTGAAAACATATTTCTATGAGAGGGTGTTAGGCACCCTCGTGGTACTTCATTTGATGCTCAGTATTCCAAGTTCGTCTTTCCCGAAGAGGGGGATCTCCTTAAGTTCATTAACTTGTTCGGGAATGACTTTACTGTTCCATTGGGGGAGCTCTAATGCTTCAGGTGGGAGGATCGAACCCCCCATTGTGGTTGTGTAGCACATCCGAGCTGTCTTTTGGTTTCCTATGACTTCTCTTACTCCTGCAGATGTTGGAAACTTCATTGTCATGTGAAAGGCTGAGGGTACGGCATGAAGTACTGCTAGGCCTGGTCGGCCCAGGATAGCATTGTAAGCGGTCTTCACATCGATGACCATGATGTCCATCACCTCTGTCCGAGTAGTCAGGGTTTTTCCTGCGGTCACATTGAGAGTGACTATTCCTTTGATTGGGACCAGAACCCCAGAGAACCTGTGGAGTGTGTATCCGGTAGGCTTGAGACGATCTAGAGAAAGTTTGAGGCCTTGGAAGGCTTCGAGGAAGAGGATATTAACGGAACTGCCATTGTCGACTAGGATTTGGCGTACCTCGTGGTTGGCCATGTGGAGACTAATTACGAGTGCGTCACAGTAAGGCATACGGATGCCTTCCAGGTCTTTGTTTGTGAATGTCACCGAGACCCCGAGGTTCTTGGCCAGGGGAAAGTTCTGGACCGAACTCATGTCTCAGATGAAGGACTTTCGAAAGGAGTTTGATTCTCCCCTATTGTACCTCCATGGTTCAGGTGGAGGATGGCCCCACGACTCGGAGTCTTGAAACTCGGTGGGCCTTTTGGTTCGCTTGTTAGCTCCTCGGGGCGGAGGATCGGCCTCGTCCTCTTTGACGAACTTGGCTAGGTACTCCCGCTATATGAGTTCTTCGATTTCCTCGATTTCCTCCTTGAAAGCCCGACAATCATCCATGTCATGGCCGTGGTCCCTATGAAAGCGGCACCACTTATCTCTGTTCCTTTTCTTGCCAGGAGTATTTATTCTGGGGGGGGCACGGAGTAGCCCTTCCTTGTCCACCTCCATAAGAACTGATGATATACTTGCATTGAGGAGGATGAACTTCTCAAAATGAGGAGCTAGGCGGCGCTGGCCATTATCGTCCTTCTGAAATTTTTGTGACCCTTCTTCGTTTGTATTCTTCCATTTGTTCCCGAAAGATGGCTCCTCTCGGCTGGGGGGTTGAGAGCCTCTTCCACTCGGATGTACTTCTCACTCATAAGTAGGAGTTCCGAGAAGTCACGAGGAGGGTTCTTGGCAAGGGACGCCTTAAGGTTAGCGTGGTTGATGTTGTGTCTGAATGCCATTGAGGCCACTGATTGGTTGAGGGAGGCGATAGGCTGAGCTTCGGTGGTAAAGCATCAGACATAGTCCCTTAGGCGCTCTCCCTTCCTCTGATTGAGGGCCAATAGGGATACGCTCGTCTTCTCTGTTCTACGGCTACTGATGAAGTGAGTGAGGAATAGTTCCTCAAACTGATCGAATGAGAAGATGGAGGCAGGGGACAGTTGGGAGTACCATTCTCTCGTAGGTCCCTTCAATGTGGTTGGGAAGGTCTTGCAAAGAAGCGCATCTGAGGCTTGGTGAATCATCATGAGAGTTTTGAAACTCTCGATATAATTAGCTGGGTCCCGACTCCCTATTGTAGGACTCGAAGTGAAGGGGCTTGAAGATCTCAGGGACCGGGGCTTCCATGATGGCCCTAGAGAAGGGAGGCCTGCTCAGACAGAGATTCCTCGCTCGCTGTTCTTCTTCTAGGTCAAGTTTTCTAAGGAGCCTCTCCATCTCGTGGAGACGGCGGTGAACCGAGTAGTCCCTCTGGTCGGATCTAGTCGACCCTCGGGACTCTCCTTCATGAGTGGCGGTACGGCGAAGGCTAGGTGTATGCTGGTCATGACTCGGGGTATGGCGAGGGCTAGGTGCATGCTTATTATGGTTGGTGGGAATATTGAGGGCCCGCAGAATGTCCTCTTTGAAGTTCTGGAATTCTGCCTGAGTGACTGGAGCTCGTGATTGGAGCCCCCTCCCGCACTGCGGTCTCTAGGTGCTGATCGACCTGTTGGGGTGAGACTTCTCTGACGACGACATGGAGGGGACTCCGTTCGCCTCCTCGGAGAGGGGGTTCTTCTTGGTGTTGGCTTGCGGGGGGATCGGACTCTCGGGGCCCTTTGGCACTCGGGGTGAGGGACTTCATCAAGCGATCACATCACGTTTCAGCGAGCTCGGAGGCCTACCCCTGCTGGTGGTTAACAGTTACTTCACGGAGATCTCCTAGCGCTGGACGACTTTGAGAGTGTAACCCCTGTAGCTCATTTTTGTATTTTTAATTATATTTAATTAAATTCTTGGTTATTTTATTTTATTGCTTTTTTATTGAACTTCGTCTCTTTTGTATCGTGTGTTGTTCTTCTCTCTCTTGTGATTCATTTCGCATTGATTCAGTTTCTTATTCTCATTTATTGGATCTACAATTTGTTCTTGATTTCATCTATTGTTTAAACCTACTTCATCACTTATTTGTCTCTTAGTGGATTCTTTTCTTTCTATTGGATACTACCAAGTTGACCCAAATCCATATTGACCCTATATAATCACCCTAATTGTACCCTAACCCTAATCACCAAACCCTTATACTACCTCTCTCTCTCTCACCTTGGCCGTCACCCTCACCTCCCGACCCTCTTCTCTCTCCTCACTATCGTCATTCCGTCTCCGACGCCGACCACTCACCGATCCCCCTCTCCTCTTCCCTGTGCCGTGCTCTTTATCCCGTTCGAGCACACCCGCGATCCCCTCCCAGCGTCGTCCCTAGCCTCTGTCGCTGTGGTTGACTTCTCTGTGATCGACGACTTTGCCGTCGACATCCCATCCGGTGCTGTCGCCGCCCTTGCTAGCCGCTGTCGTCTTCCTGGTGGTTGCTGCCATTCGCTCTTGCTGTTTGCTTGCTGCTTCTTTTGTGTGTGAGCACATGTGTATCTCGTGCACATGTTTTGGTTGGTGTTGGATCTCGTCTCTTGTTCGTGCTTTTGTTGTGTTCGTTGTTCGGGATCCGTTCGCGTTATTCTATTGCAACGTTTTCGTCGTCTTCATATCAGGCAAGTAGCTTGTATGTGTTCTTTTTGTCCTACAAATTAAATACCGTAAGCAGTCTAGTATGAAAATGTTTGTACTCTCATTATGATCCTATCTAGTTAGTTTAGCCGTTGACACCACCTCTTGATCATGAGTAGTTAAAGTAGTTGACACCCGTTGCATGAAAACAATATATAGATTAGATGACATCCTGATTGTATGTTGTTTGTGACACACTGTATGTTGTAGATGACTGTTGCATAGATATTTGTTGGATGTATTATCTCATTATAGGCTATTTATACACATGTCATGCTGATTTGAGTAACCCACATATCCCATGCTTTGTATGACATCTTCGATTAGACCATTTGTAATTAAGTTCTTTGATAAAATGCATAAAAAAACTTTTGTTTTGCTGCTGTCCTATTTTTGTACAGTAATTTTGACCCTGTTAATATCAGTAAAATAAATAAGTTTGTGAACAAGATTTGTGTCCTTTGTTTTCTAGCTTCCAGAACTTTTGACGGATTTGAATTCCGTTTTTCGATGCATGAGTTATTATTTTACTGCAGTCATATCGTATATTCCAGATTCTGAACTGTATGTATTCTGTATGAAATATTATTTTAAACCTGATACTAAATGTAGAATTTGAACCCTATATTTTGCTGAGTATGTTTAGACATGATTGGGATCATTCACCTATTTTTTGTAGAATTAACTATTGATAATTACATCTCATTTCATACTTGTGAAACCAAACGATTTATTTCCAAACTGCATGTTGTTCATTAAAGAACTAGTTTTCAACCTGATTCTATTCGTTTTTGATGAAAAGTTTGTAAATATGAACTATAGCCTGATTTATCTATTTTATCATCCTTTTGACCGATCTGGATTTTAAATTACACTTTATGAATTATCTCTGTTTTGGTACTGCTGTGTCGGAACATTCAGAATTAAGATTTTGTCGCATTACTCTTTTTTCCCAATTTTGTTGCTATGCTATTTGTAATATAATTTCATGACATTTTATATTTTGAGACTGGATATGTTAGGGAATCTTTCAGATTTTTCTCAGATTTAATTACGATGTTTAAAAACCCTTTTCAAGCTTATAAACAAGATTTTGCATTTTTTACCTGAACATAACTTCTTTATTAAACGCTGTTTTCAACCCTATTTCTGTGGCTGATGTATGACTTATATATATGTACTGGAATTGACAGAGAGTGTAGTTTCTGGATTTTCTGAAGGATCTAGATTTTCTATTCTGTAGCAATTGAAATATCAGATTTGGTACAGTAGTGTCATGCTGTCCAGAACTGAAAGTTTCGTTGTTTCAACAGTTATGAGTTGTTTTTATCAATCGTTTGTTTTTCCTGTTCATCTTGGACTTATCCCTTATTCTTGCCATGTCTTTAGCTTTATTTGTATTTGTTCACACCAGTTTATTAATAATGAAAACTAATCAAGCCGGGGTCCTTAAGGGAAAAGATCGAGTAATGGACAATAAAGAAATACATATTCGGAAGGGAACTCGTTTTCCCCATTGTTTACTGCGGTACCTACTGTTTATCTCTGGATTCATGAGGGCATGATCCATGACACTGTTTGATGTTGATGCTACTATTACTGTTTGTCTGAATAAACTGCCCTATAGAAGTTCCACTACAATGTCTTAAAACGAAATTGTTTGATGTTGCAACCATGTGGTAAAATCTGGGATGCATGAAGTGCTACCTAGATAGTAATGAACTTTAAACATAAGAATAACTGTTTTCACTGTCTGATCCTTCCTGTTACCGTTGCTGTTGATCCATCCTGTTACCGTTACTGTTGATCTATCCTGTTACTGTTACTGTTGATCCATCATGTTACTTTTACTGTTGATCCATCCTGTTACTGTTACTATTGAAAACTTACTGTTACTGTTATACTCTTACTGTTATTCAGCTGCTTACTGCCATCTGTAGACTGTTATCTTTGTTGTCTTCTCCACTTTAGTATTTCCTGTTTAGTTTAGTTTTTCCCTTTCCATTTTCCTACTTGTACTGCTTGCGGCTCGGAACTTGCAGCTAACGGGCATTATGTTTTCCTGTTTTCCTATTTTTCTTGTAATTGCTATATGAGCAGGTTTTGTTGATCAATTGCATATTGGAGTTGGTGAGCAAAAGTTTTGAGCAGCGCATTGGAAAATTTGCTAAATGTTTTGATGAACTATTTATATTCATGAACTGTATTGAGACTTGTATTTGGGTTTGTAGTCCCAGGATTATTGTTTTGTTTCAGATCTAATATTTGTTGGGATATTTATTATTGTTGCAATAAATACTTTTGAATTATAATTGTTTTTGCATGCCTAGTTGAGTTTGTTGATATATTTATCGTTGTGATGAGTCAAGAAGATCCGTACAGCTTATTGTTGGTGACAACTATCCGCTGGGCTTAGTCACGTACCATATTTCATATTTTTCACACCCTGCTTCCCAAAAAGGAATACGGAATACGGATATGCGACACAAGTCCAGCGAATGGCTTTCACCATTCATAAGCTGTGAGGATCTTTACAACAAGTCACAAGGAATAACAAGAAGTAAACAAGAAAGAATCATCCATGCATGCATGAAACAAATTAATGTGATCAACATAAATACTTGAAATTAATACAAGATTCTCAAATATTCAGATCTGGAACAAACAAGTCACATGTTCTGGGACAAAAACGCTCAATACAAGATTCAAGTGGGAATTACAATTTATTTAAAACAAGAAATAAACTCATGCAAGAAACTCCAGCCAGCATAAAATACTTGGTCACTTACTCCCTCGGGCAGCTGGTCACCAAAGTCTGCAGGTTTAACAAATTCCAGGAAAAGGAAAGAGAAATAAAACGCCTTTCAATGCAAGTTACGAGCCGCTTGTTGTGCAGACAACAAGTACAGAGAAACAAATAGACAAGTATAGAGTAACAGCGAAAGCAAGTACAGAAGTAAGCATGGAAGGAATGTGATAGCAAAATAAGGCAACAGAATCAAATAGCATGGCAAGATGATCGGGTGTAATTGGCATATAGCAAGTGTCAAGTAGCATGCAAATAAGTAACAAGTAACAAGTGTCAAGTAGCATGTACAAGTAACAAGTAACAAGTAACAAGTAACAAGTGATCATGTTATTTCAAGTCTTGTATCTAGTCCTATCTAGGTAGCACTTCATGCATTCCAAATTTTACCACATGGTTGGTACATTCAAACAAGTTACATTTACATTTCGTAGTGGATCGTAGAGGGCAGTGTACTAAGGGACAAGTATCAAGTATCAAGTAGTCACGAGTCAAGTATCAAGTATCAAGTGTCAAGTTTCAAGTGTCAAGTAATCACGTGTCGAGTATCACGTAGGATCTATGGATTCCCTTCTGAGTACACATTTCTGTATTTTCTACAACTAGATGTTTCCCTTTAACCCCAGCTTGGTTTCTTATTATTATTATTATTAAAGCAAGCATGAACGTGCACAACAAAGCAAGAAAACTTGGTCAGATAACAAAGGACAAGTTCAAGTTGGATAAAGGACACAAACGGGTGACAAAACGACTCATCAAAGGATAAGACAATGAAACTTTCAGTTCTGGACAGCAAGACACTATTGTACCAAATTTGAGATTCCCATTACCAGAGACATGCAAATCTGGATGCGTCAGAAATTCTAGAAAATAGACACTCAGCCAAATCCAGTACATATATATAAGTCGTATAATAACCACAGAAACAGGGCTCAAAACAGAATTATATACAAAAAATCATGTTCGGCCAGAAATCACAAGGTTTTTACACATAAGCATGAAAATGGCATAAAAACTTATGGATTAAATCTAAGAAAAATCTGGGGTATTTCCTTATATGTCTACTATCAGAAAATAAAATTTCATTATATTCCAATTCAGATAGCATAGCCAAGTAAATTCGGAAAAACAGCAAGATACACCAAGTTTATGAATCTGAAAATTTAGACACAGCAGTACTAAAACAACGATAGATTACAAAGTATAACTCAAAATTCAAATCTGTCAAAAGATTTGTAAAATAGATACAATAGACTACATTTTATCTTCATAAAGTTTTAATCGAAAGAAACTAGAATCAGGTTGAAATATGTTTCTTTACTGAACAGTATGCAGTTTGGGAAATATAGTAGTTTGTTCACATGCATAGAATAGTCTATAAATGTGTAACACATCGAATTTTAAAATACCGAAAATATTTGTTTTCATATTTTTATAGTGGTGCGAATTATTTTTGAGTATATTTTATTGTATTTTATTTTTAATATTGATATTGGTATGAATATTTTTGTTGGATTGGTGTAGATGATATATTGGAGTATGGGTTGAGTTTTGGTGAAGAAACAGTGGTTACTTTATTTTATACTTTTGGAGGATTATTATGAGATAATTTTATGTAATTTGTATTATTGGTATTTTTAAAGTGTTGGAGTTGGGAGTTTATTTGAAATATTGTGGAGATTGGGGGTATATGTGTAAGAATACCCTATTAATTATTATATTAATTATTATTTTTATTTATTTCCAAAAAAAACCCCTCCCCATCCCCATTCCTTCTTTCTTCTTTCCTTCTGTTTTTCCCCCGACCGAACGAACCCATCTCGGCCGATTCTTTCCCCGCTCGAATCCACTCTTCTACTTCATGGTTTTCGAATTAAATTGGGGGATAGACTAATTGAAGGGCTCTCTACATCGTGGAAGCGTTGGATTTTCGAAAGGATTCCGAAAAGGTAAACCCTAAACCATTTTATTTTATAAAATTGAGTTGGGTTAATTTCTATTGAGTAGGAATATTATGGTAGGGAGATTAGGAGATGTTGGGAATAGTTGAGATGAGAAATTAGCACATTATGGGAGATTTAGCAAGTTGCTTATAGATGAGGGTTTTGGGTTTGTAAAAGAAAATTTTATATGTGAGAATTATCTCCTTTATAGTAGTAGAATTTTAGTAGAACTATTATAATAAGTTGGGGGTGATTTTGGTAATTGTTTGGGGAAAAACATTTTGTAGGAATTTAAATATTACGTGCAATGCACGTGTGCATCCCAGACGTTCAATATAACGCCTGAGTGATATTAGAAATAGTGTTATTATTTTCTGTGATAGATTTAGATGATTTGAGCCGTAATTGTGTTGAAATCTAATAATAGGATATGTTAGCAGATTTGGATTTGGAACGGAATGCTGGCGCTTCGAGTCTTCACGGGATGCTATGTGAGTATGAATGTATTTATGTATTTGTTATTTTAAGAAAATTTTTGAATAATCTGAATGATTGATATGAATCCCGGAATAAGGTGTATGTGTAAAGGAAAATTAGTGTTCGGTGTTGGTATGCGATATGACGATGAAATACTCGTCTCGTGTATTGATATAAATTTACAGACGATAGATTAGATATATATATACGAGAATGAGTTATATTTATATAAGATGTCGGTATATGGTGAATTGTTGTGATTTTGAATATCCAGTGTAATGGTAATGTAATGGGTGTATTTATATATATATATGATGTTGTGATGTGTTGATCTACTGGGCGTATGCAAACCTGTGATATTGAGATAATAAATAGTATGATATACGCATGATGTGTGGGGTAATGATAAAATAAATAAGGCAGTACAGTTGTGATGTGTAACATTATGATGTGATGATTTTATTCATTAATGGCAGTGATATTTTCTTTTGTGTGATGCATTGAAAGGGTGGTGATAATATGAAAAGAAAATGTTAATGGCAATAAGTTCGGTTGACTTGAGTTGATACTCCAGGATAGACCTGGGAGTGTAGATACCTCCGGATAGACCGGAGAGAGATATGATACCCCAGGATGGACCTGGGAGTGCAGATACCTCCGGATAGACCGGAGAGAGATATGATACCCCAGGATGGACCTGGGAGTGCAGATACCTCCGGATAGACCGGAGAGAGATATGATATCTCAGGGTTGACCTGAGAGAGAGTTGATACCCCAGGATAGACCTGCAGATACCTCCGGATAGACCGGAGAGAGATATGATACCTCAGGGTTGACCTGAGAGAGAGTTGATACCCCAGGATGGACCTGGGAGTGCAGATACCTCCTGATAGACCGGAGAGAGATATGATATGAAATGTGTATATGACCTGGGGTAGACCTGGGATAAAATGAATATGATATGAAATGTGAATGAAAAAGAGAAGTGTTTGGTATAAGCTGAAATGAAATAGAGAAGTAAGTGTATTATGAGTTAAGAATAAAGAATAAGTAAGTGTTAATAATAAATGGGATAGTAAAGAGAGGGAGTAGTGAAATGTGAATTGTTTGTGGGAAAGAAAGTGAATAGTGAAATGTGAATTGTGGATGAGAAAGAAAATAGTTGTGAATGAAGTAAATGTGAAAGTGAACGTGTTATGAGTTAGTGTATGGAAAGAAATGATAAATGCAGCATGTGGTTAATTTAAAATGATAATAATAGAAGAGACATGTGTACTTATGCATAATACGAAGTAATGGTATTATGTGTGTGATCATTAAAGTAAAATACAGTTGTTGTGAGTTGTACCTTGGAATTGTGTCAAGGAACTACCTGCCCGCTATTTCTGTGAAAATGGTGGGAACTACCTGCCTTGGCATAATTCGCGGGGTGAGTTGTTGTAATAGTGGTAATGATTGATGAAAATGAGAAATAAAGTAAAGTGAAAATGATAATAAGATTTATTGTTTATAAGAATGAGTAATTACTAAAGTGATATAATAAGATGTGAATGAGCTATGAAATATGGTTTTGATGCAATGAGTATAAGTATTCTAATGAACGATGTGTTAATAATGTGATGAAATGTGAGTAAATCGCATGGGCAATGAGATGTGGTAATTATGTCATAAGACATGAAGGAAGGTGGTATTATGAGAATCGATGCATATGTTTATGTTGTGATACTTTTTATAACACAATAAAATAAATACCTGTATTATGAGATTGGGTATGAAAATTAGTAATTAAAGAAAGTATGTTGTGATATGAGTTTGTGTACCTTGGAAGTGTGTCGGGGAACTACTCGCCTGCTATTTCTGTGAAAATGGTGGGAACTACCTGCCTCGACACAACTTCCAGGATGAATGTGTGTGTTGAGGACATAATATAAGCAGATGAAACGCATGGCTAAATAGAGTTGGAGAAATGATGTAATAACATCATGTAGTTATATTAATATAAATAGTGAAATGCTGATATAACGATAGGTGTGGAAAGATGAATATTCATATTAGGTGAATGTAAGATAAGTATGTATATATATACGAGGTTGATGTGAAGTGTATTATGAAATGTGGAAAGTTATGGATAATTAAATAGTTGAATGCAGGTTTGGCAGGGTAGTTGATATGTCATTGTATTGACGATGTTGTTGTATTCAAGATTCAGGTTGCCTTATTTTAATTTGGCATTCGTAAGTTTAATTTATTTTCTTTATACTATTTTAATTTGTTATTTGATTAATAACTATACTCACACCAGAAATGGCTAACCCCTTAGTATTTGGGGGGGGGTTAGGGAGTCCCTAGACTACCCTAAATCCCCTACTGTTACAGGTCCTCAGCAGAGCCGAGGTGAGGCACAGATTTTGTTGAGTAAAGTCTTTTATATTAAATTTGATGTATAAGTGTAGTAATGTGAATAGTAGAATCTATAGTTTAAATTGTATTATGGATGTATAAGCACGTATATGATGATGGTAAGTATAGTACGATGTGGTATGGTATGTTTGTGACCCATAACCACCTCGTTGTGGTGTACCGGGCTTTGTGGTAGGTTTTACAAAGGTTTTTCTAAAAATTTTACCTTGTTTTCAAAGAAATTTATGGTTTTTATTTGATTTTGATAATTCGTTATGAGTTTGGCCCCCAGAGCATTATATTATATTGTCTGTGTGTATCTGCTCATTTTGGCCTGGGGAGCCCATGAAATTATTGTGTATTTTGTGAGCTACGCAATTTTGAGCAGAATTCCGTAAGCTTTTTGTGTTTCTGGGCAAAATTTACAGGGGAGACTCTGTCAAAATTTTTCCTGAAATATAACTTTCTTAGTTTATGATTAAAGTGATATAGAAATTGAAAGAATTGAATTTGGAGACTTAGTTTTCAAAAAAAAAATAAAATTGGGGGGCGTTACAGTTTGGTATCAGTGCCTAGGTTAACTAGGAATATTAGACCCATTTCTTGTGATCTTGATTTGTGAGTATGGGTTTCATCGCGCTAAGTAGAGAAGGTGATGTTTGTGTGAAGTTTGTTTTACGCTTTGAAAGCATTTTGCTAAGTATGGATTTAGCTATTGAGTGAAGTGATCCCTATTATTTTATCTGACTTTGGGTCAGTGTTATCCCTTATAGCCCATGCGTGTGTTTTGTGTTATGACATTGTTATGTTTTCCTTAGAAGCCCCATGCGAGAAATTGTACATCACTAGAGAGTTTTATTATATGGGTTGCTGTATGTCGAGTGTGGCTATTTTCTTGGAGTCTTGTGTATGACATATAGGCGTATATCCTATAGATTGTGAGGTGATGTGTTGTTGTGGTCATTATACTTTGCCGGGAGATGGGTTAGTAGTGAAGGCTATATGTATGGTTGATGTATGGTAGAAGTGTGATGCAATGAGGGTTCGGGTGAGAAAGCCCGATGAAACCCGGTTTCTGATGGCATGTAATGACTTGGCTGATGTAAGTATGTATGTTATGTTCAGAGGAAATACTCAAGATGGAAAATTAAAGATGTGGGTTGTAAATTTCCTGTTATATGTCAGAGAACAGTTTTAGTTTTTCTGTGATCGTAAGAGTTGAAGCACTTGTTTTCGTAAAAAGATTTTAGCAGGAGGAAATAAAGGTGGTTCAAGTTCTTTAGTAATGCTGATGTGGATATGAAATATCACCCAGAAAGCAATAAGGTGGCAGATGTTTTAAGTAGAAGTAGGACATTGACTTTTATTCTGTCCCAAGAGTGGACGGTGCCAGAATTTTTTTTGGTCCATTTGATATTTCTTTAGTAGAAGGGGATGACATGACCTTATATGTGGACGGTTTATTAGTACAACTATTTATTCCACAGCTGATCGGTCGAATTAGGATTCAAAATTTTTGCTAGTGTAGAAGGTGCATGACCTCATTCTGGATAAGATTAATGGATAAGCCTCTTTTGAGGTGTGTAGTCGACAAGGGAGTTATGCAGATTAGCGGCGATCAAGATATTAAGTTGCTTAGTTATTGAAAGTTATTGGGGAGAAAATATCCGAAATTGTTTGAACAGTTTGTTTTCTATCACAGGTAGCTCGAGGACGAGCTTCTTTTGAGGTGTGTAGAATGTAACACCTCGAATTTTAAAATACCGAAAATATTTGTTTTTATATTTTTATAGTGGTGCGAATTATTTTTGAGTATATTTTATTGTATTTTATTTTTAATATTGATATTGGTATGAATATTTTTGTTGGATTGGTGTAGATGATATATTGGAGTATGGGTTGAGTTTTGGTGAAGAAACAGTGGTTACTTTATTTTATACTTTTGGAGGATTATTATGAGATAATTTTATGTAATTTGTATTATTGGTATTTTTAAAGTGTTGGAGTTGGGAGTTTATTTGAAATATTGTGGAGATTGGGGGTATATGTGTAAGAATACCCTATTAATTATTATATTAATTATTATTTTTATTTATTTCCAAAAAAAACCCCTCCCCATCCCCATTCCTTCTTTCTTCTTTCCTTCTGTTTTTCCCCCGACCGAACGAACCCATCTCGGCCGATTCTTTCCCCGCTCGAATCCACTCTTCTACTTCATGGTTTTCGAATTAAATTGGGGGATAGGCTAATTGAAGGGCTCTCTACATCGTGGAAGCGTTGGATTTTCGAAAGGATTCCGAAAAGGTAAACCCTAAACCACTTTATTTTATAAAATTGTGTTGGGTTAATTTCTATTGAGTAGGAATATTATGGTAGGGAGATTAGGAGATGTTGGGAATAGTTGAGATGAGAAATTAGCACATTATGGGAGATTTAGCAAGTTGCTTATAGATGAGGGTTTTGGGTTTGTAAAAGAAAATTTTATATGTGAGAATTATCTCCATTATAGTAGTAGAATTTTAGTAGAACTATTATAATAAGTTGGGGGTAATTTTGGTAATTGTTTGGGGAAAAACATTTTGTAGGAATTTAAATATTACGTGCAATGCACGTGTGCATCCCAGACGTTCAATATAACGCCTGAGTGATATTAGAAATAGTGTTATTATTTTCTGTGATAGATTTAGATGATTTGAGCCGTAATTGTGTTGAAATCTGATAATAGGATATGTTAGCAGATTTGGATGTGGAACGGAATGCTGGCGCTTCGAGTCTTCACGGGATGCTATGTGAGTATGAATGTATTTATGTATTTGTTATTTTAAGAAAATTTTAGTATTATCTGAATGATTGATATGAATCCCGGAATAAGGTGTATGTGTAAAGGAAAATTAGTGTTCGGTGTTGGTATGCGATATGACGATGAAATACTCGTCTTGTGTATTGATATAAATTTACAGACGATAGATTAGATATATATATACGGGGATGAGTTATATTTATATAAGATGTTGGTATATGGTGAATTGTTGTGATTTTGAATATCCAGTGTAATGGTAATGTAATGGGTGTATTTATATATATATATGATGTTGTGATGTGTTGATCTACTGGGCGTATGCAAACCTGTGATATTGAGATAATAAATAGTATGATATACGCATGATGTGTGGGGTAATGATAAAATAAATAAGGCAGTACAGTTGTGATGTGTAACATTATGATGTGATGATTTTATTTATTAATGGCAGTGATATTTTCTTTTGTGTGATGCATTGAAAGGGTGGTGATAATATGAAAAGAAAATGTTAATGGCAATAAGTTCGGTTGACTTGAGTTGATACCCCAGGATGGACCTGGGAGTGTAGATACCTCCGGATAGACCGGAGAGAGATATGATACCCCAGGATGGACCTGGGAGTGCAGATACCTCCGGATAGACCGGAGAGAGATATGATACCTCAGGGTTGACCTGAGAGAGAGTTGATACCCCAGGATAGACCTGGGAGTGCAGATACCTCCGGATAGACCGGAGAGAGATATGATACCTCAGGGTTGACCTGAGAGAGAGTTGATACCCCAGGATGGACCTGGGAGTGCAGATACCTCCGGATAGACCGGAGAGAGATATGATATGAAATGTGAATATGACCTGGGGTAGACCGGGGATAAAATGAATATGATATGAAATGTGAATGAGAAAGAGAAGTGTTTGGTATAAGCTGAAATGAAATAGTGAAGTAAGTGTATTATGAGTTGAGAATAAAGAATAAGTAAGTGTTAATAATAAATGGGATAGTAAAGAGAGGGAGTAGTGAAATGTGAATTGTGTGTGGGAAAGAAAGTGAATAGTGAAATGTGAATTGTGGATGAGAAAGAAAATAGTTGTGAATGAAGTAAATGTGAAAGTGAACGTGTTATGAGTTAGTGTATGGAAAGAAATGATAAATGCAGCATGTGGTTAATTTAAAATGATAATAATAGAAGAGACATGTGTTCTTATGCATAAGACGAAGTAATGGTATTATGTGTGTGATCATTAAAGTAAAATACAGTTGTTGTGAGTTGTACCTTGGAATTGTGTCAAGGAACTACCTGCCCGCTATTTCTGTGAAAATGGTGGGAACTACCTGCCTTGGCATAATTCGCGGGGTGAGTTGTTGTAATAGTGGTAATGATTGATGAAAATGAGAAATAAAGTAAAGTGAAAATGATAATAAGATTTATTGTTTATAAGAATGAGTAATTACTAAAGTGATATAATAAGATGTGAATGAGCTATGAAATATGGTTTTGATGCAATGAGTATAAGTATTCTAATGAACGATGTGTTAATAATGTGATGAAATGTGAGTAAATCGCATGGGCAATGAGATGTGGTAATTATGTCATAAGACATGAAGGAAGGTGGTATTATGAGAATCGATGCATATGTTTATGTTGTGATACTTTTTATAACACAATAAAATAAATACCTGTATTATGAGATTGGGTATGAAAATTAGTAATTAAAGAAAGTATGTTGTGATATGAGTTTGTGTACCTTGGAAGTGTGTCGGGGAACTACTCGCCTGCTATTTCTGTGGAAATGGTGGGAACTACCTGCCTCGGCACAACTTCCAGGATGAATGTGTGTGTTGAGGACATAATATAAGCAGATGAAACGCATGGCTAAATAGAGTTGGAGAAATGATGTATTAACATCATGTAGTTATATTAATATAAATAGTGAAATGCTGATATAACGATAGGTGTGGAAAGATGAATATTCGTATTAGGTGAATGTAAGATAAGTATGTATATATATACGAGGTTGATGTGAAGTGTATTATGAAATGTGGGAAGTTATGGATAATTAAATAGTTGAATGCAGGTTTAGCAGGGTAGTTGATATGTCATTGAATTGACGATGTTGTTGTATTCAAGATTCAGGTTGCCTTATTTTAATTTGGCATTCGTAAGTTTAATTTATTTTCTTTATACTATTTTAATTTGTTATTTGATTAATAACTATACTCACACCAGAAATGGCTAACCCCTTATTATTTGGGGGGGGGGGGGGGGGGGGGTTAGGGAGTCCCTAGACTACCCTAAATCCCCTACTGTTACAGGTCCTCAGCAGAGCCGAGGTGAGGCACAGATTTTGTTGAGTAAAGTCTTTTATATTAAATTTGATGTATAAGTGTAGTAATGTGAATAGTAGAATCTATAGTTTAAATTGTATTATGGATGTATAAGCACGTATATGATGATGGTAAGTATAGTACGATGTGGTATGGTATGTTTGTGACCCATACCCACCTCGTTGTGGTGTACCGGGCTCTGTGGTAGGTTTTACAAAGGTTTTTCTAAAAATTTTACCTCGTTTTCAAAGAAATTTATGGTTTTTATTTGATATTTGATAATTCGTTATGAGTTTGGCCCCCAGAGCATTATACTATATTGCCTGTGTGTATCTGCTCATTTTGGCCTAGGGAGCCCATGAAATTATTGTGTATTTTATGAGCTACGGAATTTTGAGCAGAATTCCGTAAGCTTTTTGTGTTTCGGGGCAAAATTTACAGGGGAGACTGTCAAAATTTTTTCTGAAATATAACTTTTTTAGTTTATGATTAAAGTGATATAGAAATTGAAAGAATTGAATTTGGAGACTTAGTTTTCAAAAAAAAAAAATTGGGGCGTTACAAAATGGCATTAAATAAATCTCCAAAAATTTTGGCTTAATCCCACTCAAGTCTAGTCATAATCAGAAAAATATTAGATCCAAATCTTACCTTTAGCATCAGTTTAAAAATGAATAACTACACAAAAATCACATAAAACTGAATTTGGAATTTTCGACACATATGTAGCAAAACAGCAATAACTCATACCTCACAAATCGAAACCGAGATCTGTCAAAAATTCTGGAAAATAGAAAACAGGGTCTACGATTTATATTCAAAAATTAATTTGATTTACTTACGTCAACAGGGTCTAAAATAATGAAACAAAACAGGGCAGCAGCAAAAACAAAAATCTCTCCTTATGCATTAAATCAAATAGTTCATACGCAACAAGTCCAAATTATAACAAAACACAGAACATGGATAATAGATGTCCAAAACAACATGGTATGGGTCTTAAACAAGTCTACCACAAGATACTAAAACTAACACATCAAGCATGCAACGAGTGTACAACATATCATGGAATCACAAACAACATACATACATGCATCAAGAATTTAATTAGGTCTAAATTTATTTCATGTCGTGTGTATAACAATTATGTTGATGGATCGAAACAACAGATGGGTCAACAAATAGGGTCGAGATCTACAAGAGTTTTTCACGATAACGAATCTAGAAACAAAAGTGATACTACAGACAGTATTTTGTACTTGTATATACAACAAAAATACTACAAGTTATTTGCCTTAGAGTCGACGGATCTGACGAGAGAATGAGAATAACGGGAATAGATTTCCAGCCATGAACACAATACCAACGGATCACGAACGAGACGAGCAAGATGATCACGAACAACACGAACACGAATCCAACACTCGAGATCAAACACATGCACACATTAAAAGAGTGGGACAGCCGGGGGATGTGTGTGCACCATGATGGGAGGACGACGGTGGCAGGGCAGCACGATGGGGGAGCGACGGCGACAGCAAACAGGGGCATGCCGAGAGGGGTCGGCACTGGGGTTACTGTCGCTGGATGCTGATGTAGCTGCTGTCGGCTTCGGAAGAGGAGAAGCGAGAGGGGTGCTGTAGCTGTTGTGGTGGCTGGCTTCGTGGGGTTGTCGCAAGCAGAGGGCGGCGAGAGGTGGTCGACAGCCAGGAGTAGCACAGCATCAGGGTGAAGAAGCATCGAGGGTGCAGTGGTAGGTCGAGTAGGGGATGAGAGAGAGATGAGAAAGATAGGTTAGGGTTAGTGTTTGGGAGATAGCAATTGTATATAAGAATAACAAAATTTGTTGGGGGGTTATAATGAAAGATTTTGGCAAGTAGGGATTTGGAGAATGAAGAGAAAATGGGGAAGACATGATCTGCTTGTTAGTAGAAAGCGAACGTGATGATATATCTGGGGAAGACTGGGTCAAAGAAGAGGGTATTGGGTAACGGGTTAGGATCCAATAGGACAGATAAAAGGGTTTAAATAGGGTAAACTAGGTAGAAACCAGATCCAATAAGGCAACATCAAATAAATAATTAATTAGGCCATGAAATGTAATAGATCAGAAACAATAAATCATCCAGATACAGAATAATTGGCAGACAAATGAATCACAAAAGTTCAATTCACAGCTGACAAACAGTAGGTGAAAATATATAGGGAAAGAAGAACAAATACACGGTTCAGGAAAGAGAAACATTACAAATAGATAGGATACATTGGATGAAAAGAAATACATTACAAAATACAGAAAATGGGATACAGGAGTTATAAATCCTACCCACCTAACAAGAAGAATTTCGTCCTCGAAATTCAATAAGAGGTACATAAGGTAACTCCGAGAAAGAAGGAACAACAATAACAAAACAACACTACACAAACAAATGAGGAAACCTCCGCTGGATATCCTCCTTCAGCACCCAAGTCAACTCACCCGTCGAGTGATGATTCCAAGAAACCCAAACCAGCTTGATGACTTTGTTCTTCAGCATTTTCTCCCGCCGATCCAAAATAGCAACTGGCGGAATCTCACAAGTCAGATCCAGCTGCACGGATATATCTGAATAGTCGATCATGTGGCTCTCATCACAGATATATCTCCTGAGTTGTGAGACATGGAAAACATCGTGCACTCCAGATAGAGCCGGTGGTAATGCAATACGATAGGCCACCTTGCCTACTCGCTCCACGATATCAAACGATCTGATGAACTTAGGGCTCAGCTTGCCCCCACCACCATACCGAATAAAACCTTGCCACGGCGATACCTTAAGGAAAACATGGTCACCAACCTCAAAATCCAAGGCTCTCCTATGGACATCTGCCCATCTCTGCTTCCTATCTTGTGCTGCCTGAAGATGCTTCCTGATCTGAGTCACCGCATCAACTGTCCTGGTGATCAAATCCGGACCCAACAACTTTCTCTTACCAATGTCATCCCAGCACACTGGTGATCTGCACCTCTGACCATATAGTGCCTCGAACGGTGTAGCTTTAAGACTGACCTGAAAGCTGTTATTATACGAGAACTCTACAAGATGCAAATGGTCCTCCCATGATCGACCAAACTGCAACACACAGGACCTCAATATGTCCTCTAGAGTCTGGATGGTCCCCTATGACTTTCCATCAGTCTGGGGGTGAAAAGTTGTACTGTACTTCAGTTTACTCCCCAGACTACTCTGAAGACTCTCCCAAAACTGAGCCCTAAACCTCGTATCCCTGTCGGATATTGTTGCTGCTAATTTTGATGTGGGAGCAAACAGATAGAATTTGTGAATTCTTGGAGAAAAAAATAAAGCAAACATGTTGACCTTCACCGACTTGTTGACTCGATCTCTTGCCGCTGCCGTTCACCTGCAAAAAGTGCGAGACACCAGGGTTGATCCCGGCGATGCACCCTCCGACGCTCAAGTCAGTAATCAGGAAAGATTATGAAAGAGCGTTAACTGGAGAAAGATTGATTACCTCATAATGATGGTGGGTGGGGGATATTTATAGCAGCCTTTGGGACCATTTTAGGAATAAAATCCCTAATTCCCAGTGAAAGGATAGAGCGAATCAGGGCCGTTGATTAGGGACAATCATAAACCCTAATTCTATTCAGCTGGACTGGGTTTCTTGCGGGTTGGAACCCGCGCCCAGTTTAGGCAGATCCGTTCATGGGTTATTAGGCTTTGAAGAAACACCCAGTCCCCATTTCAGACCCGTTTGTAAGTGAAATTACTGTTTTACCCCTGAGCTTTACGATTCGTGCCCGATTTGAATGGTTCCAATTTAATCCTATTTTTAGCCATATCACGAGCCCCCCACTCCTGGAGACTGAGTTCTACAGTCTTTGAGGAGGAGTTTTGTTGTTCTAATGGCGTATGAGATTTTATCGGTGTTCTTAAGGGAGTTGAATCTAGCTCGGGGTGTAACAGTAGTTTTTTGATCTTGCAAAATGTCCAAAATTATTTTCAGATTTTTTGTGATTTTTCCAGATTTTTTTGAATTTTTTATTTAATTTCCGAATTAAATAATTAATTATCGAAAAATTTACTTAATTATTCTAATTTAATAATTACTATTTTCAGGATTTAAAAAATTATTTTCTGAATCAATAATTATTTTTGGAATTTTTAATTATTTTTTCCAATTTTTAATTATTTTTCGAATTTTTTAAATAATTAATTCGATTATTTAAATAAATAAATAAATAAATACCTGGTGACGTGGCACGATCTTGTGCGTTGATCACGATCAAGCGAGCGCGCATCGGGAGGAGGCCATTTTTTCCATATTTGAGCTCCGGTTCCAAGAGCTCTCGGCAAAAGTGACCGAAGTCCATATGGACGCCACGTGGCAAAGTCAACCGTTGACTTTTTTCATTTTAATTTTTTAATTTTGCTTTGCTTTTCCGCTGCTGCCCTCTTTTCTCCTCTTCTTCTTTTCTCTCCCGCTCTCCTCTGTCTTCTACTTCTCCGCTTCTTTCTTTTTCTTCTCCTTCGTCTCTTCGTCTTCGACTCTCGTCCCCTTCCTTCGGTGCCACCTCAATAGCGAGAGAAGCTCGCGTCGGAGAGGAGCTCGACATGGGCGGAAGGAGATGGCAGGGAGCTGGCTCAAGCTCGGCGTCGACGAGAGTGGTGTCGAGGTCGGGGGCTCGATGAAGGAGAGTGGAGCTCGGCGGAGCTCGCTGATGGAGGAGTTCAACGGGTTGGCAACGAGAAGTTGGGTTCGAGCTCGGCATTTGGAGCTCGATAGTGGAGATTAGAGGCGACGGTGTTCGCCGAGGAATGGCTCGACGAAGCTTTGAGCTTTGACAATGAGCTTCGACTGCTCATGCGAGCTCTGCGAGGAGAAGAGGCGAGCTCATAGGCAGTGGAGGTGGAGGTTTGAGCTCTTCGACGGGGTGGAGACGAGCTCGGTGTTGGAGGTGAGCTCGCGAAGGAGACGAAGGTGGAGCTCGGCCCTGTGGTGAAGCTTCGACAACGTTGGAGGTTGGCGATGGGAGATGAGCTCGACAGTGGCTGTGAGCTCACGAAGGAGACGAAGGTGGAGCTCGGCCCTGTGGTGGAGCTTCGACGTCGTTGGAGGTTGGCGATGGGAGATGAGCTCGACAGTGGCGGTGAGCTCATGAAGGAGACGAAGGTGGAGCTCGGCCCTGTGGTGGAGCTTCGACGTCGTTGGAGGAGCTGTCGTTGAAGAAGAAGCTGGGCTCTTCTACTTTGGGTTTTTGGCGGGAAATCCAGAGGAGAAGAAGAGAGAAAGCTGAAGTGGGTTGTGGGTTTGGGTCCTATAATGGGTCTGAAACCGACCCTGTAGCCCCACTTCTTCTCTTTTTATTGTGTGTTATTTGTTTGGTTGCTTGTATCGGAGCCGTCGATCAAATTTGAGCACGAATTCCGAAGTAAAAAATTTCTCTCATTTGAGCTCCGGTGGCAAGTTGCTTCGGCGACATTGCCGACCCCCCTCCAAATATGTGTTAAGAAGGAGGCCGAAGTCCAGGGGGGTTCGGGGTCTCCTGCCGAGGTGTAGAGATACTTCGGCGTGGCGACACATGTAAAGAAGGGGTTCGGCGAGTCTTTGCCGAAGTCCGGAGTGAGTTTTTTCCATGCTTGAGGGTCGGCAAGAGCGCTTGGCGAAGGGTGCCGAGGTCCATTTTTTCTATGTAACATGGTCGGTGGCAAGAGCGCTCGGCGAAGGGTGCCGAGGTCCATTTTTTCCATGTAACATGGTCGGTGGCAAGAGCGCTCGGCGAAGGGTGCCGAGGTCCATTTTTCCATGTTTGAGGGTCGGTTCGGGGTGTAGGACCCCTTGTTCCGAAGCTATTTCAAAGATCTACAAGTTCTCTTCAGAGATGAATTGGAGGATCCTCCTTCCTCAAGGTCAAGATAGTCTCACAACATCTTCGTCTTCGTGAAGTTAAGAAGTGCTTTGCATGGCTCTAGGGGAAGTCCGTTCTTGGAGGACAAGTTTGAGGAGCAATTCTAGGAGAGAGTTGTGAGCTCTGAACTTGTTGAGAAGAGGTCCGCTTTGGAGGCGGGCGGAGCGAAGAGCTCGGCTCTAGGAGAGAGCCATTTGGGAGACAAGTTTGAGGAGCAACTCTAGGAGAGAGTTGTGAGCTCTGAACTTGTTGAGAAGAGATCCGCTTTGGAGGTGAGCGGAGCGAAGAGCTCGGCTCTAGGAGAGAGCCATTTGGGAGACAAGTTTGAGGAGCAACTCTAGGAGAGAGTTGTGAGCTCCGAACTCGTTGAGAAGAGGTCCGCTTTGGAGGTGAGCCGAGCGAAGAGCTCGGCTCTAGGAGAGAGCCATTTGGGAGACAAGTTTGAGGAGCAACTCTAGGAGAGAGTTGTGAGCTCCGAACTCGTTGAGAAGAGGTCCGCTTTGGAGGCGAGCGGAGCGAAGAGCTCGGCTCTAGGAGAGAGCCATTTGGGAGACAAGTTTGAGGAGCAACTCTAGGAGAGAGTTGTGAGCTCCGAACTCGTTGAGAAGAGGTCCGCTTTGGAGGTGAGCGGAGCGAAGAGCTCGGCTCTAGGAGAGAGCCATTTGGGAGACAAGTTTGAGGAGCAACTCTAGGAGAGAGTTTTGAGCTCCGAACTCGTTGAGAAGAGGTCCGCTTTGGAGGTGAGCGGAGCAAAGAGCTCGGCTCTAGGAGAGAGCCATTTTGAAGACAAGTTTGAGGAGCAACTCTAGGAGAAAGTTGTGAGCTCCGAACTCGTTGAGAAGAGATCCGCTTTGGAGGCGGGCAGAGCGAAGAGCTCGGCTCTAGAAAAGAGCCATTTGGGAGACAAGTTTGAGGAGCAACTCTAGGAGAGAGTTGTGAGCCCCAAACTTGTCGTTTAAGTAAGTGAATTAACAGTTGTGGGAGCAGTTCCAAATGGCGAACCACTTCTTACCCGCTTATGAGTGAGTAATTTGAAGTGGAATCGATCCAAGTGTTGGACTCCGAACTCGTCGTTTAAGAGAGATTCAACGGTTGTGGAAGCAGTTCCAAATGGCGAACCGCTTCTTACCCGCTTATGAGCGAGTAATTTGAAGCAGAGTTGAGCCAAGTGTTGGACTCCGAACTCATCGTTTAAAAGAGATTCAACGGTTGTGGGAGCAGTTCCGAATGGCGAACCACTTCTTACCCGCTTATGAGCATGTAATTTGAAGCGGAATCGAGCCAAGTGTTGGACTCCGAACTCGTTTTTTGAGCTTAGTAAGTTGCGGGAGAAGCCATGTAGGAGAAGCTGGACTCTGAACTCATCATTTAGCGAGTCGTGACTCGGAGAGATAGAGATGAAGCAAGAGCAATAATTTTCAATGAAAAAATGTAAAGTTTTATTGAGATAAACTAAGTGGCCGCTTCAATAGGGCGAGCCATTATTATATGCTATTGGCCAGGTTACAAGCATCGACCTTATTGAAAATCAAGATCCTACTTCTACAATGAGGTGAAGACCTCTTGGGAGGAGCTGGGAGGTTCTGAGTCTTGAAGCTCGGCAACCCTTTCTATTCGTTTGTAGGCTCCTCAGCGGGGAAGCTCGGCCGCATCTTTTTGGACGAACTTGGTCAGGTGTCCCCGCTGTATGAGTTCTTTGATCTTCTCCTTGAGAGCCCGACAATCATCCGTGTCGTGGCCGTGGTCCCTGTGAAAGCGGCACCACTTATCCTTATTCCTCTTTTTGCCATGGGTATTTGGTGTGAATATTTGCAAGTGTACAAAATCGCAACAAGTAATATAGTAGTGAATAGAGTGTCGAACCCACAGAGACTAGATATTTTATTGAGTACCGAATTTACTAGATGAATTACTATTTGGATAATCGAAATTTAATAAATAAAGAAACAACTAAATTAATCTAAAAGTCTAACTAACTAAATTAATGGAGAGGGAGCGGAGTCTGAAAATTGTAATTTGTTAATAGCAAAATTAATTCTAGGGCTTTTGACTTCACCTAGTTCATCCCACACAATTTATAATTCCTAAAAATATTATTTTTCCAAGTTGTAGACCGAAATCCCCAAATTATTCAATGCTTTCTCTCGAACAACACCAAAAATATCTCCAACTAACAGTTTGTCATATCTCTATGCAAATTTAATTAATCGAAGACTCATTAAGTTCTGTGGATTTCTTAACGGCCACATTAATCGCGGTAAATTATCTCTAATTTCGCTCAATTAATGGTGTTCAATTTTAATTGTTCTAAATCACAAATTACCTCTCGGTCTCTTCATGATCCAATAATCATACAAAAATCGGCCAAATCATTGTAAGCATTAAGCACAAAAATTAAACACACAACCACAGACAAATATGAAATTGTGTTATCAAAACTAGGCTACATCTAAACCCTAGAAAAATAAATTTAGTTCATATTAAAATTGCAATTAACAAAATTGTTCAAGGATTGCATAATTAAAAATTAGAGAGAAAGAAAAATAGATACAAAAATAGACCGTTTTGTAATAAAAATTGCAAACCGAACGGTCTTGAAAATTGTGCCCAAACAATAAGCTTAGTGTTCTCTCTCTTTCTGTCTCGTCGAAGCCACGTCAGCCTGGTCTGTCACCGTCAAGTCGAAGACACGCCAGCGACTTGTCACGTCGCGTCGCCTGTCAGCTTCGTCCTTGGCGCGTGGGATTCCGCGCCGAATTAGAGGACACCAGAGCCGAGTTCTTCAGATGCTGTCGCTGTCTCTGAGCTTCGATGCGCACGCCAGAGAAGGAGTCGCCTGTCACCCACGTGCAGCCTCCTTTTTCGATTTTTTTTTTTCGAACTCAAGAGACAGAGAGAGATCTCTTACTTACTGCTTTTTTTATTTGTTTATTATTATTCAGTCGTCACCTCTTGCTTCGGTTTTGATTTTATAGGAGTTGTAGACTAGGATTAGGATATATCTGCAAAATAAAAATCAGAAATTAAAATAAATATTTAAATTTAAATTAATTAGATAAACTTAAACAAATAACTAATTTATATTTTTGCTTTATCAAAATCCATTCAAATTCGCTTATTCTTTTTACACACTCTTAACAATTAAAATTGTATTTTGCTCCTATATTGTCAATTTGATATATATAAAATTCAACAAATCATTAAAAATAATACATCAATAGTTTTTTCTATGTTTTGTTGATTTTTATCAAAAATAATCACTTTTTGCATTAAAAATATTATTTCTTCATAAATAAATAATTAATTGAAATCTCATAGAAATAAGATGAATTATAAACAATAAAATCGAAAACAAGCAATTTTATTGGGTAATTGAATACAAATATTTGCATAAAAATTAGACACATCAGTATTCATTCTAGAGGGAGCGCGGAGTAGCCCGTCCTTGTCCACCTCCATTAGAACTTTTGATATATTAGCAATGAGGGGGGTGAACTTCTCAAAACGAGGAGTCGGGCGGCGCTGGCCATTACCGTCCTTCTGGGATTTTTGGGACTCCTCTTCGCTCATATTCTTTTGTTTGTTCCCAGAAGATGATTCTTCAAGAGTAGGGAGGTTGAAAGCCTCTTCCACTCGTATGTACTTCTCCACCCTAAGTAGGAGTTCTGAGAAATCCCGCTGAGGTTTCTTGGCGAGGGACGCCTTGAGGCGAGCGTCGGTGACGTTGCGCTCGAATGTGGCAGAAGCTACTGATTGGTTAAGGGAGGGAATGGACCGGGCTTCGGCGGTGAAGCGCCGAACGTAATCCCTTAGGCGTTCACCCTTTTCTTGGTTGAGGGTCACCAGAGATACACTTGTTTTCTCGGCCCGGCGGCTACTCACAAAATGAGTAAGGAAGATCACTTCAAACTGGTCGAATGAGAAGATGGAGGTCGGGGCGAGTCGAGAGTACCATTCTCTCGCAGACCCCTTCAGCGTGGCAAAGAAGATCTTGCAGAGGAGGGCGTCTGAAGCCTGGTGGATCATCATGAGAGTTTTGAAACTCTCTATGTGATCCGCGGGGTCCGACTCCCCGGTATACGACTCGAAGTGAGGCGGTTTGAAGGTCTCTGGGATGGGGGCCTCCATGATGGTGCGGGAGAAGGGAGGTCTGTCCTGGCATAGGTTTATCGCCCGTTGCTCTTCTTCCTTGTCAATTCGGCCGAGGCGCCTCTCCATCTCGTGGAGACGGCGGTAGACTGAGTCTTCTCTTTGATCATATCTTACCGAGTCCCGGGACTCATCTTCGTATGAGGGTGGACTAGGGCTGCTGTGATGGTAGCTTGGAGATGGATGAGGACTATGAGTGTGAAGGTGGTGGCTCCTAGCTGGCACTTGAGTAGGTGGCCTCTAGTCGTTCTTTGGGGTGATATTGAGGGCCCGTAAGACTGTCGCTTGGAAGTCTTGAAGATCTGCCCTTGTGACTGGTACCTCTCCAGCTTGGCGGTCCCTATGTGTGGCTCGGCTTATTGGAGAATGAGTTCTCCACCGATGATGCTGAGGGGACTCTCTTCGCCTCCTCGGGGGAAGGGATCTTCTAGTCCTCGGTCGGCAGGGGGTCTAGACTCTTGAGGCCCCTGGGTGCTCAGGTTGATGGACTCCCCCAAGGGCTCACCATCCATTCAGGCAGTTCTGAGGTCGACCCCCTTTTGGCGGTCGGCAATCACTTGACGAAGATCCCACTCGGGAGGGCTTTGAGAAGCCATAGATTCAACTGAAGGATTGGGACCTGCGACATGGTCATGAGGAGGGTGTTGCTTCGGACGACTCCGACGGGAGGCCCCCTGGGCAGCCCCCCGAGACCCTGGAGGGGCCTGTTGAGGAGGAGCACCTTGAGTTGGAGGAGGGGAGGAGGAAGAGAAGTGGTTCTTCGGTTGGAGACCGCTGCCTTCCCCTTCTGTTTTGGATGCATGGCTTGAAACTAGTCTCGCTGATGAAGTTAGGTCGGGTTGCTTTTTCAGTTCCCACGGACGGCGCCAATCTGTTGCTGCTAATTTTGGTGTGGGAGAAAACAGATAGAATTTGTGGATTCTTGGAGAAAACAATAAAGCAAACCTGTTGACCTGTTGACCTTCACCGACTTGTTGACTCGGTATCTTGCCGCTGCCACCTGCAAAAAGTGCGAGACACCAGGGTTGATCCCGGCGACGCACCCTCTGACGCTGAAGTCAGTAATCAGGAAAGATTATGAAAGAGCGTTAACTGGCAAAAGATTGATTACCTCATAATGATGGTGGGTGGGGGGTATTTATAGCCGCCTTTGGGACCAGTTTAGGAATAAAATCCCTAATTCCCAGTGAAAGGATAGAGCGAATCAGGGCCGTTGATTAGGGACAATCATAAACCCTAATTCTATCTAGCTGGACTAGGTTTCTTGCGGGTTGGAATCCGCACCCAGTTTAGGCAGATCCGTTCATGGGTTATTGGGCTTTGAAGAAAGACCCAGTCCCCATTCCAGACCCGTTTGTAGGTGAAATTACAGTTTTACCCCTGAGCTTTAAGATTCGTGCCCAATTTGAACGGTTCCGATTTAACCCTATTTTTAGCCATATTAGATACAATACTGACTAGAACCCCATGAAGTCTGACAATATCTTGCATGTACTTCTCAGCTAGGCTCTCAGTAGACTGTCCGACTCTGAAGGGAATGAAGTGAGCACTCTTTTTTTCAGTTTTTCCACAATCACCCAAATGGCATTGTGACCCTTGGGACTCATCTGCAAACCAGTCACAAAATCTATCGTGATGTGTTACTACTTCCACTCCGAAATTGGAAGAGGTTGAAGAAGTCTAGCGGTTCTCTGATGCTCTGCCTTCACCTGCTGGCAGATCAAACACTAGGACACAAACCTAGCCACGACCCTCTTCATACCATGCCACCAGAAGTGAAGCTTCAAGTCCCAGTACATCTTAGTACCATCAGGATGAATAGAGTACGACGACTGGTGGGCTTCCTCAAGCAACCTCTGATGAACTTCACCCTTCGGGACACACAACCCGGACCCAAAATGAAGCGATCCATCTGCATGAACAACCATATCCGTTCTGGAACCGGCCTCAACCTCTGCTCTGAATCCTTGCAACTGCTCATCACCGACCTGAGCCTCTTTAATCTGCTCGACAAGAGACGACTGAAGCTGAAGCATCATGCAACTCCGATCAGAACTCGACAAAAACACATCCAACTCCAACCTCCGCATCTGCTCAACCAGTTCCCTCTGCTGAGTTAGGAACATAGCTGCAGGTCTCCTACTCAAAGCATCTGGAACCTAGTTCACTTTACCAGGATGGTATTGCAAATTAATGTCATAGTCGGCCATGAGCTCTAACCAACGCCTCTTCCTCGTGTTCATTTCCTTTTGAATGAAGACATACTTGAGACCCTTGTGGTTAGTAAAGATCTCCACTCAGTCTCCAAGTAAATAGTGTCTCCACACCTTCAGAGCAAAGATCACTGCCGCCAACTCTAAATCAGGAGTCGGGTAGTTCATCTCATGCGACCTCAACTGCCTCAATGCATAAGCAACCACTTGACTCTTCTGGATCAAAAATGCACCAAGACCCTTGCCAGAAGCATCACAGTGAACCACAAATCTGCCTAAACCATCTGGAATAGTCAACACTGGCGCTGAAGTCAACCTGCTCTTCAACTCAGCAAAAGCTTCACTACAAGCCTCGTCCCAATAGAACTTCTGATCCTTCACTGTCAGCTTAGTCAAAGGCCCTGCTATCTTCGAAAATTCTTGGACGAATTTCCAATAATATCCAGCTAGACCAAGGAAACTTCTCACCTCTGAAACTTACTTGGGCACTGAAAAATCTCTCACAGTAGGAACTTTGGACAGATCCACAGAGATACCATTGCCCGAGATAATGTGCTCCAAGAAGGTAACTCGGTCGAGCCAAAACTCACACTTGCTGAGTTTCCCATAGATCTGATTCTCCCTCAAGGTCTGTAGAACCAACCTTAGATGCTCAGCGTGCTCCTTCTGGTCCCAAAAATATACCAGAATATCATCGATGAAGACCACCACAAATCTGTCCAGGAATAGGAAAAGACCAGGTTCATCAGACTCATGAACACAGCTGGCGCGTTCGTGACTCCGAAAGTCATCACTAGGAAATCATAGTGCCCATACCTGATCCTGAAAGCGGTCTTCTACACGTCGACTGCTTTCACCATGATTTGATGATACCCTGAGCGAAGATCCAACTTCGAAAAGATAGATGCTCCACGCAACTGATCAAACAAGTCATCGATCCATGGCAGCGGATACCGATTCTTCAAAGTAACACTATTCAGTTCTCGATAATCGATGCACAGTCGATGGCTACCGTCCTTATTGCTAACAAAAAGAACTGGAGCACCCCATGACGAAATACTGGGCCTGATGAACCCCAAATCGAGCAAACCCTGAATCTGCACCTTCAGTTCTGCTAGCTCAACTGGTTCCATCCTGTAGGGACTCTTCAATATCGACGCCGTACCAGGCTGAACTTCAATACTGAATAACACATCCCTATCAGGGGGTTAGCCCCAATAAATCCTCTGGAAACACATCCAGAAATTCCCGTACTACTAGAGGCGCATCCTCACAGCCTTTGTGCAACTCCATCGTACAAATATCTTGATCAACTGCAGTCTTAGCACAACATAGGGGCATCTCCCTGGCATGGAACTCAAACTCTGTGCGACCTGGGATTCGGAATATAATTTTCGTGGCATGGCAATCAATGATGGCATGGGACTCACCTAACCAATCCATACCGAGAATGACGTCAAATCTGGAATTCCCAATGACGATCAGGTCAGCCTTAAAATCCACACCACCAATAACCATGGGACTCTGTTTGCATTCCCGAGAACAGACGACAACACTGCCACCTATGATAATGCTCCAAGCCTCAGGCATGATGCTACACACCAACTGATGCCGAGCCACAAAGTGAGAGGATACAAAGGAATGGGTGGGTCGCCCCGGAATCAAAGAGAACATGAGCAGGGAAAAAAAGAACTAGAATAACACCTAAGATAGATTAAAAAAGTAATGGAAAAGAAATGACGATTAAAGCATAAGGAAAAACAATGCAGAGCAGATAATATGAATGAATAGAGAAAAACAATGAAAGAAACAAGAGAAAAACAGAACAAAGAAATGTATACCTGCAAGAACACCTTCTGCCGCCTCAGCATCTGCAGCTGTCAGGTCGTTAGCCTGACCTTTCATGGGAGCTGTGGTCCTCTGACCGACAATCTGGCACTGAGGGGGAAGCGGTGGCCGAACCGAACCATGAGCTGGTGCTACCTGCTGAACCGGATCTCTGGCTGGAAGAGCCATCCTCTGCTGCGGGCAATCTCGTACTGAGTGGTCAGCAGCGCCATAGCCAAAGCAATGGCAATTGGCGCACCTGCAGTCCTTGCGCTCATTCCCAGCAAGTTGGCAAAAGTCGCAAAAACTAACCCTCTGAGGACTAGTAGAAGAGTAAGGAGCTGCCCTGATCGGATGAGTTGGAATAGGCCTTCGAATCGGCCCACCAGAAGGCCTAACAGCAGCAGCGAGGTGCTAAACAGACTGCTGGGGAGGAGCCAAACTGTTCTGAGCCTGAACCTGAGCTCGGGCTGCCTCAAGAGCCTCAGCGTAAGTACAAAGGAGAAGGGAAACGAGATGCATCTGAATATCTCACTCAAGCCCTAGGAATCTCCGAGCCCGATCCTCTTTGTTCGCCACTAAAGCAGCTGCAAAGCGGCTAAGCCTGGTGAATTCTGCCGCGTACTCATCCACTGACCTGGCACCCTGTTCCAAGAGAGTCTCAAGTTACAACATTGTATGGACAATATGTAACAAAGTTCCAAAAATAGAACAACGACCAACCTGTTTCAGGGCAAGGAACTGCTGCTCTATCTCAACTCGAGTGCTGCTACGGAAGAACTTCTCCAAGAAGCTCTTGGTGAACGTGGTCCAAGAACGAGCTTCTCGACCCTTTTGGATTCAGCCCTCCACCATATGTGGGCATGGTCCACCAACTGGATGCTCACCACATCCACACGATCGGCATTAGCAACTCTCGCTGTCAACAACAACTGCTCCATCATGATCAACCACTGCTCGGCCTCAAATGGCGTCTCAATCCCATAAAATTTATCAGCGTGCAGCCTCATGAAGTCTGCAACTGTACCCAAACGAGGAAGGAGAGCTGCATGAGTAGGCACAACTGGAGTTGGGTTCCGAGCAACTTTCAATGCGGCCATCACAAGATCACTGTGATTCTGCTGCATATGGGTCAATCGCTCCAACACATTCGTAACAGCCTCTAATCCAGACTGTTCCTCTAGTGTACGGGAAGTGGAACCTCTGCGAGCCATGGCCTGCACAAATCAAAAACAATTAGCATCCAGATCAATGTTGATTATAATTTATTCATGTTACTGCATGGACTGTGTACTGTTGAGCCAATCCTTGACCGAGCCCAAACTTGTCTAATATATTATTCAAGCTAATACATTAGCCAAACCTGGTGCTCTGATACCACAAAAAACTCTTTCATGCCCTGCTTCCCAAAAAGGAATACGGAATACGGATACGCGACACAAGTCCTTTTACCATTCATAAGCTATAAGGATCTTTACAACAAGTCACAAGAAATAGTAAGAAGTAAACAAGAAAGAATCATCCATGCATGCATAAAACAAATTAATGTGATCAACAGAAATACTTGCAATAAATACAAGATTATCAAATATTCAGATCTGGAACAAACAAGTCACATGTTCTGGGACAAAAATGTCCAATACAAGATCCAAGTGGCAATTAAAATTCATTTAAAACAAGAAATAAACTCATGCAAGAAACTCCAGCCAGCCTAAAATACTTGTTCACTTACTCCCTCGGGCAGCAAGCTCGGTCACCAAGCAAATAATGCCTCCAAAGCTTCAAGGCAAAAATCATAGCAGCCAGCTCCAAATCATGTATAGGATAATTCTTCTCATGCGGCCTCAACTGTCTAGATGTATATGCGACAACTTTTCCTCGTTGCATCAAAACAACACCCAAACCTCTACCTGAAGCATCACAATGAATTACGAAACCTCCATATCCATCCGGTATAGTTAACACAGGTGCTGATGTCAACTGATTCTTCAATTCAACGAAGGCTTCTTCACAGAACTCATGCCCCACAAACTTCTGATCCTTCCCCGTTAACTTGGTCAATGGCCCTGCAATCTTCGAGAAATCCTGAACAAACTTCCTGACTAGCCAACTTCTCAACACAAGTAAGCAACGCTTCACCTGCACAGAATTCAAATTCCTGATGTTCTGGCATTTGGAAAACCACCTTCTTCTTGCGGTAGTCAATCACAGCATGAGTGGCATCAAGCCAATCCATCACCTGGATAACATCAAATCCAGAATTGCTGATGACAATCAGATCGACAACAAAATCAACACCACCAACAACCAAGGGACTTTTCTCACAAATCTTAGAACACGCGACAACCCTCCACTTGTAGAAATGTTCCAAGCTACTGGCATAGCACTGCTAGCCAAGTGATGCAGATCGACGAAGCGGGAGGAAACAAATGAATTGATTGCACCAGAGTCAAAAAGAGCATGAGCCGAAAAGGAATGGATAAGGATAATGCCTAGCAAGAAGTCAAAGTGAGAACACAAAAGGCAGAAACAAGATGCAAGAAACTATCATGAATGAAAGGCTAACATGAATAAGCAACAAGATACAAGAAATAAATAGTAAGGAAATCCAAAATAAAATGCAATGAATACAGAATGAAAAACAACTAAAGATATACCTGCAACAACGACAAAACAGTCTCAGCATCCTGCGTAGTCAAGTTGTAAGCCTAACCACGACCTGCAGGAGGATTGCCCTTAGGAGCGGCTCTCTTCTGATCAAAGACCTGCCTCTGCGGAGGAAGCGGTGGTCCACCTTGACCATGAACAAGCACCCCCTGAGGAGCGAAAACTCCAACTGGTACAAGAGGTCTGGCTTTAGGGCAATCACGAACCATGTGGTCCACACCTCCACATTCATGGAACTGGCAGTTGGCTCTCTACAGTCCTTGTGCATATGACCCACCTTGTGATAGTAATCACAAATTTGACCTGACCTTGGAGCAACAGGTGGATAAGGAAATGCCCTAACAGGAAGGAGCGGAGGTGGACTACTAATAGGCCCACCAGAAGGTCTAGCAGCAACAGAACGCTGAATAGCACGCTTCCTTGTACTGGTCTGTTCCTGAATTCTTGCAGCATCTAAGATATCAGCATAAGAGCGAAGTCGCAAGGCAGCAATACGGTCCTGAATCTCAATGTCCAAGCCCAACAGGAAACGACGACCTTTATCTTCGTCATTTGCCACCATAGCAGTAGCGAAACGACTTAGTCGGGCGAATTCTGCAGCGTACCCATCCACGGTACGATTTTCCTGATTCAAGACAGTGTTTAGTTTAACGTCAATACTTTATGAAATAACAACGAAAAGTATGAATAAACACTATCTGACGAACCTGAGTCAAAGAAACAAACTGTCATTCCATCTCATTCTTGGTAACATTAGAGAAGAACTTCATGAGGAAGCTCTCAGTGAAAGCAGCCCAAGGAATAGGTCGGCCCAATCGTTTACCCTCAGTTTGCCACCAGATGTGAGCAAGGTCAACAAGCTGGATGCTCATGACATCTATACAATCCACATCCGTAAAACGTGCGGCGGTCAACAGCTGTTCAGTCTTGATAAGCCATTGCTGGGCTTCAAGTGGACCTTCAGTGCCCGAGAACTTATCTGGGTGGAGCCTCATGAAATCTACCGCATTTCCAAGTCTCGGTGGCAGCACGACGGGGGTAGGCACAATGGGTTCTCTGTTAGCAGCCTCATAAGCCATTCTCAACTGTTCATTATGTTCCCGTTGCATCCGCATCATCAGTTCGTTGTGCTCACGCTGCATTTGCATTAGTTGTGCAACAGTGGGCTCATCAGACTGATCATCCCCAATACGAGAAGAAAAAGCACTTTTTCTAGCCATGGTTTGCAATAAAAATCAAACGGTTAGCGTCCAGATCATAATTTGGATATCAATTGTTCATGCGATCACTGTATTGCACATACTGTTGAGTCAACCCAATAAAACCTAAATCTGATTAATATATCAATCAAAGCCAAAAAAAAACCCGGGTTCTGATACCACTAAAAACCTTGTAATGCTCCGCTTCCCAAAAATACGGAATACAAGTACATGACATTGGCCTAGCGAATGACTAACGTCACCCATAAGCTGTTTATCCGATTAACTGAACAATATAATCAATACAGTACAAATGTGCAGAAAATAATAATAATCTCATGAACAATAATACTTGGAATGAAGTAATAAAAATATCCAAATACAATAATAATCCAACATCTGAAAACAATAATAAAATCCGGGACATAAGCCCAAAATAATAATAAATCCCAATACAGTAATAAGTCTCAAACACAATGGCAATAAGTCTCAATACAATAGTTCATTAAAGCGATAAGCAATTAGAAAGCATTAAGTCTTTAGAATGTCTGTTCTCCAATCCCAGCAGGCAATTCTCCTTCATTACCTGTGTATACTTCATCTAAAAAGAGAAGAATTTTTTTTTCTTAGAGCAAGTCATGAATAGAAAGTAGAGAAAGTAAGGAACAATGGAATAACGGTATAACAATAAATCAATGGATCAATAGGAATCAATAACATGGGACAATAACAATAATCGATATCATGATGATCAGTGCAATAGCTGTAAACAATGATCCAATATTCGGTAATAGTAATCAATGATCAATAACGGTAACACTTAGCCAATATTCGATATCAATAGAAACATTGATGAATAATATGCAATGTGGTGATGTGTCAATCCTTCTGTCTATTAATCATTTTAATCCTAACTAATGCACTAATTACTATGTCCCATATGTTCCATACCACAGGTTCGATGCATACAATCAATTTCGTTTAGACTTAAGTGGTGTACTCCGTAGATCATGTACTTGGCAACGGTATACACTATTCACCTTTTGGTGAACGATATAGTCATCAGCAACGATACGATACACGATAGATTGGGTTATGGCCATAATCCGCAATCACACGATAAAACAATAGCTGGACCATTATTTAGGGAAACATAGGCCCCTCCTACAAGTACAGTCTCTACTTCCTTCACTACTTAAATCACCCTTTAAACCCCGGCTTATTAATTATTTATTAATGCAACAATACAATATGCAATCAATGGACATTTCGTTGAACGATAGTATCAATAGGGTAACAATAGGATGGTAACATGAACTAGGACAATTAGAATGATGAAAATAACGCATTAGGATCATGCAATACAACATACATACATTAATTCAAGCGATATTACGATATAGGAATAATTAATCTATTAAAAACTGAAAAGTGGAATTCTGGACAGCAAGAGTAGTCTATACAAAAATGCAGTTCTCCGTTGTTTTAGAACTCAAAAACTGAATCCGTCAGAAATTATAGAAACTAGAATTCCACACGATTCCAACACATATTTAAAGTTCAAATTCTGAAAATAGTAGCTAGGTCAAACACATTGTTCTTTACAGATTTCATGTTCAGGCAGAATTTCAACATCATGTTATTTAATTTTTAGAATCAGCAATAACTAAATAATAAATTCATAAAAAATATTTTCTAGATTCCTAAGCATGTTAAGCAACAATCTAGAAATTTTCAGAATTAAATTTTATCATTTGATCAACCTTTTTACTGTTTAAGCATGGAAGATACAAGAATATGAAAATCTAAAAGTAAAAATACAGCTGTAGTAAAACAGGCATAACTTTTATTACAAAACCCGGAATTAAGAAATTCAAGATGTTCTAAAAACTAGAAAAATAAGGCTACAATTCATATTCACAAAGTAATTCATTTTAAGATCATTTACTGGTTCAAAACTAGCAGTCAACATGCAGGTCAGCAAGCGATATACAGGTTTTGTATAGTTCTCATGAAATAATTAATTAAACATGATGGATATCGATTTTTTAATCAATAAATTGTGTAATCAACATGATGGGTTCAATAACATGATGAGTAAGGATAAAATCATACGCATACACTAAATCATCATCGAACAAACAACAAACAATCAACCAAACATACAACCTAGTAGTTGATTCTACAATAATTAATCATGTCATGATTATAAGGTTAACCCTATTATCAATTCTACATGAATACATGAAAGATCTAATCTTTAGAGTCAAAAGTGGCACGATGTCAAGAATATTGGGGTTAGCTCGTGTAAACCCTCAACAGACCCAACGAAGATAATCTATACAGCGATATGATAACGAATAGGATTACTTGCAAGAGTTTCAATGAACTTGAATTTGATATAATTAATAATTTAAGAGGATGGTGACGCCTTATAAATGGTGAAAATGAATACAAAGATTAACGGGATAAGGATCCCGAAGCAACGAACCCACGAACCAACACAATCACACGTGCGAACTACGTGCAATAAAGATCCAAAGCAACACAGTAAAAGCAACAGCAAGAGACAGCATGGCAGCAAGGGCCAAGGGCGGCGGTGGTGGCGGCGTCACTGGTTGACGTCGACACGGTGGTGGGCGAGGGAGAACGACATCGGGGTCAACATCGACGAGGTGGGTCGACGGGTTGGGGTTTGGCTATTGACGAGACAGAGGAGGGAGTTTGGGGGTGTCCTGTGGTGGCGCTGGTGGCTGAGAAGGCATCGAAGGGAGGGGCTGATGACAAGAGGGATGTCGCTGAAGGTGGGGATTGTTCGGAGAAGGAGGCTACAGTGATGGGTTCTTGGGTTTTGGCGGGAATTCGATCGGGAGAGAGAACGGCGAGGAGAGAGAGAGAGAGACAGAGACAGAGACAGAGAGAGAGAGAGAGAGAGAGAATAAACGGCTAGGATTTCGATTATGTGCAATTTTAGGGTTTGCAGTAGAGTTGTATTTATAGGGTACAATTAGGGTGTTGGATTAGCGGTTTAGGATCCAATAATACTGGATTTGGGTTAAGAACAAATGAAATTGAGTTTTAGGGTTCAATAAGAGATAGATCCAAATCAATAAGGTTCAAATAAAAATGTCCATAATTAAATAGAAGAAAATAGAGTCAACAAGATCAGCTCAACAAGAAGAATGGAGAATTTCATGGACAAGATTAAATTAAAATAATCAAGAAACAAGAATAGTGTATTTTATTCGATTTCAAAAAAAAATATTACAAAGGGGGGAAAATGAAAAATAGCGAAAATGGCAGTTACATAATCAGAAAAATATTAGATCCAAATCATTCCTTTAACATCAGTTTAAAAATGAATAACTATACAGAAATCATATAAAACAGAATCTGAAATTTTCAACACATTTGTAGCAAAATAGCAATAACTCATATCTCACAAATTAAAACTGTGATCTGTCAAAAATTCTGAAAAATAGAAAACAGGGTCTACGATTTATATTTACAAATTAATTTGATTTACTGACCCCAAAGGATCTAAAATTCTGAAACAAAATAGGGCAGCAGCAAGAACAAAAATCTCTCCTTATGCATTAAATCAAATAGCTCATACGCAACAAATCCAAATTATAACAAAACACAAAATATGGTATAATAGATATCCAAAACAACATGGTATGGGTCTTAAACAAGTCTACCACAAGATACTATAACTAACACATCAAGCATGCAACGAGTGTACAACATATCATGGAATCACGAACAACATACATACATGCATCAAGAATTTCATTAGGTCTAAATTTATTTCATTAGGACTTAAATACTCAACAACAACTAAACCAAGACCCCCCAGGTCTAACTCAACAAATCTCAACTGCCGGTTCACAAGACACCCACTCAACTCCTAGAGATCTCAACAAGACCAAAACTCATTAATCCATCGTCAAAACGATCATAGGGAGAAACCTCTCCAATTAACAAAACTCAAATCTTTATAAAAATTCCAGAATCCAAATCCAACAATAAAATATCTTGAAAACATATGTTCTGTAGAAACAATAATATTTAGAATAGTAGGTTATAGATCTAAAAACATTTAAAGAATCAACAATTTTAAGAACACCTGGAAAACTCAAGAAAGCATCAGTATCAGTCGATTGTAAAAAGGTTATCAGTCGACTTTCCAGAGCGAAGATCCAACATCTTTAGGAAAATAAATTCTAAGTAGTAGCAATCGACTGCTAATAGCTACCAGTCGACTATCCAGAAAGAGAATTCCATGATTTTAAGAAAATAATCTAAGTGTTATAAGTCGACTATAAAACTATCGGTCGACTGTCCAGAGAAATATCCAATAATCCTTTAAGAAATAATTCTAAGGGGTACCGGTCGACTGTAAAAGTCCTCAGTCGACTGTCCAGAACGAAATTTCAAGAAAAACTAGAGAACATTGCAGCCGGGTCGTGTCGGTCGACTGATAAGTCATACCAGTCGACTGTCGACCTACAGACTGTATACTTTGGTTGTGCACATTTCAACCGATACGTAGTTTTACTTTATGAAAACGATTTCTACAAAAAGCATATTTCTTATATGATCAAATACAACTTGTAGGATTTATAATAACCCATAAAACTAAACCAAAACTACTTGAATTTATAAAAATAGAGATTTGTTAATTTCTTTCAATCAAACATGAATTTGTGCATATAATCAAAATAGAGTTTCTAAAAATCGATTACTCATTGAAATTGCTTCGTATTCAGATCCAAACCACATCAATACAAAATCTAAAAAAAATCCCCAAATTAAATCAAAAATGTATCAAATTTCAAATTTTAGTCATCACAACTCAAATCCTCAAGACATGGTCTTTTAATCCATTACTCATTCTCAAAATTTCTCAAATTCAATCTCAACTATCCTCAATAGTTGGATCATAAATAAATTTATCATTTACATGGCCAAGTTGTATTCATCCAACTCACCAATAGTCCAAAAATCTCTTCTTTAATTAATTAATGCATAACATCCATTATACTCAATCAAATCAGTAATAATCCAAAAGAAATAGCCTACTCACAATTTATATTAGGTTCTCCAACAATATAAAATAATACACATGTAAATTCTACTCACAAATAACTAGGGTTCACAAAAGATCCATTTTTCCATCCATCCCTCATACATATTCATACCAAACCCTAGCATGCTTTCTAATAGATAAAACACCACATAAAACATTCATAAAACAAAACAACAAACAATTTACATCACTCACATACAACATGCACAAAACAAAACAAAACAAAACAAAACAAAATAAGTCACTCACCTCAAATGAAGAATCCAATCAAATTAATGGAGAATAAGCAAAACCCTTCTTTTGCGAAATCCAAGATCTTCTCTTTCAATCTCCATGAAAAATAAAAACAATAAAACCTTTGTGTTGTGCAGCAAAAGACGGCTGCACTCCATCTTTTAAATAGGCCGGAAATTGAAGAATTAGGGTTTTGAACATATTTGCAAAATAATCCTTTAACAAATTATTACTTTACATATATAAACCTTTCTTTATAAAGTAGTTAAAATAAGTTAAATAAATTAAAACCAAATCAAATTCTTTTACTACTGAGTTTTCCAGCAATCCAACACAGTCCAGAAATAAAGAAAATTCAAATTTGTACTCAGGGTGGCCATTTTGCACAAAAGTCCTTCTTTTTGTAATATTTGCAAATACATCATAAAATATTAGTAAAAATCCAGAAAATTCAGAAATAATATCTAATAATAAATATTATATTTTCCAATTAAAATATCTAACTTTTACTTTCCAGAAAAATATTTGCACAAGATCCAACATAAATTCCATATTTGCAAAAATACCATATTTGTTTAAATCTTTACCAAATCGACTCTAAATAAAATTTAAATATATTTTAATTTCAATGATGACCATGGAAAGCCCAAAATTCAGTTAAACGAATTTTTATTATTTATTTGAGATCAAAACGGCTTTTTACATAAAAGCCCCTCTCTTTCGAGATATTTATAAAAATAGTTTCTTTACTCAGAAAAATCCCAAAATTTAGAATATACTCTATTATAAGTAGGAGAATTTATCAAAAATATAAAATTGGATATTTACTCCAAAATATTTGCACGTGTTTCGCACGTGTAAAAAGATAAATCTTCAGAAAATATTTATTAAATCTCCAAAAATCATTTAAATTCATTTTCAGATCTCAAAAATAGTATTTAAAAATATGTGGTACTATAGTAGGTCAACACGATGGGGGAGTGACGACGACGACGAACAGGGGCAGGCCGAGAGGGACTGGGGTTACTGCCGCTGGATGCTGATGTCGCTGTTGTCAGCTTCGGAAGAGGAGAAGGGAGAAGGGGTGCTGTGGCTGTTGTGGTGGCTGGCATCATAGGGTTGTGGTAGGCAAAGGGCGGCGCGAGGTGGTCGTCAGCCAGGAGTAGCACACCGTCGAGGTGAAGATGGATTGTGGGTGCAGTTGTAGGTCGGGTAGGGGATGAAAGAGAGATGAGAGCGATAGATTAGGGTTAGGGTTTGGGAGATAGCAATTTTAGATAGGAATAACAAAATTTGTTCGGGGGTTATATTGAGAGATTTTGGCAAGTAGGGATTTGGAGAATCAAGAGAAAATGGGAGAGACGTGATCTGCTTGTTAGCAGAAAGATAGCATGAAGACATATCTAGGGAAGACTGGGTCAAAAAAGAGGGTATTGGGTAGCGGGTTAGGATCCAATAGGACGGATAGAATGGTTCAAACAGGATAATCTGGGTAGAAACCAGATTCAATAAGGCAACATCAAATAAATAAGCAATTAGGCCATGAAATGCAATAGGTCAAAAATATTAAATCATCCAGAGACAGAATGATTGGCAAACATATAAATCACAAAAGGTCAATTCACAACTGACAAACAATAGGTGAAAATGTATAGGGAAAGAAGAATAAATACACGGTTCAGGAAAAAGAAAGAGTACAAACAGATAGGGTACACTGGAAGAAAAGAATACATTACAAAATACAGAAAATAGGATACAGGAGTTACAGTATTCTTTTGGGAAGCGGGGCGTGACAAGATTTCTGTGGTATCAAAGCTTCAGGTTTGGCTAATATGTTAGTTTGACTAATACATTAGGCAGACTTGACTCGATCAGGATTTACTTGACTACCAACAAGCCATGCATTGCACAAAGAATTATTAATCAACTTGATCTGAATGCTAATTGTTTTGGGTTTTGTGCAGACTAAGGCTCGTAGGAATGGTTCATCTTCGCAAGAAGGCTATCTTGAGTTGACAGCTGTAACTCAGGTGTTCCAACAGATTGCTCAGATGTAGCAGGAGCACAGCAAACTAGTTAAGGCCGCTTTGGAAGCTGCTAACAGGAATACTATTCCAACCCCCGTTGTGCCTGCCCCTATAGTTTTGCCCCCTCGTCTGGGTACCGTTGCAGATTTCATGAGGTTGAACCCTGATAAGTTTGCTAGTACTGAACCGCCGCTTGAGGCTGAGCAGTGGCTGATGCGAACGGAGAGCCTGCTACAGGCAGCTAGGCTCGCCGATGCCGACCGTGTGGATGTGGTATGCGTCCAGTTGGTGGATTTGGCCCACATCTGGTGGAGAGCAGAATCCGAGAGGCTAGAGTGGCCTATTACTTGGGCCACTTTTGCTCAGTGCTTCCTGGAGAAATTCTTCCCTCGCATCTCCCAAGTTGAAATAGAGCATCAGTTTGTCCTGAAATAGGTTGGTTGGTTGGTTTTCTGGTTGATTTACTAGTGCTATGTTTTAAGATTTTATTACATATTATATATGTAGTATTGTAACACCAAGTTCTTCTTGGAACAGGCTCTAAATCTGTGGACGAGTACGCCGTGGAGTTCACCAGGCTTAACCACTTCACTACCACCTTGGTGGGGAATGAAGAGAATCATGCTCAGAGGTTTCTTTTGGATCTTGATCAGGGTATTCAGGTGCACTTGGCCGCCCATCATATCCGTACGTATGCGGATGCCTTGGAGGCAGCCTGAGCGACATAGCAGACTCGAGCTCAGGAGACCCTTTTTCAGCAGGTTGTGCAGTATCCCGCTGCTGTTGGTGCTAGGCCTACTGGAGGTCCGATCAGGAGGCCAGCTCTGGTCCTACTCATCAGGACAGCTCCCTAACATCCTGCTCCTCCATGGAGGGATGTTGTTTGCAACTTTTGCCAGACCCCTGGGCATGTGCGCAAGGATTGCTGGAAGGCCAACCACCGATGTCTCTGTTGTGGTGCTACCGACCACTTGGTTCGAGATTTTCCTCGGAGGAGGCACGACCAGGCCACAGTTGCGCCAGTCTGTAGTCAGGTTAGACCACCACTTTCCCCTCAGCGTCAGATCGTCGGTCAGAGGACCGCTGCTACAGTGAGAGGCCAGGCTTTCAACTTGACATCGGAGGAGGTTGAGACCGAGGAAGAAGTCGTTGTAGATATCTTTTGTGTTTTCTTTTGTTGTTCTACTATATGCTCCTTGTTTTATTTATTTCTCTTGCATCTTTCTTCATGTTTTCTTTCCTGCACCATTTTCCATATTTCTTGGTTATCTTTCATCTGTTCATCTTTTTCCTTGTTTTGACTCTATCTTAGGTATCATTCTTGTTCATTCTATTCCTGCTCGTGTTCTTTTTTTATTCCGGGGCAACCCATTCCTTCGACTCCTCCTGCTTTGTGGATCAGCATCAGTTGGAGTGCAGTGAGTTTCTGGTTGCTTGGAATATCACCACAGGTGGCGGTGTTGTCGTCTGTTCCCGAGAGTGCAAGCAGAGTCCCGTGGTGATTGGAAGTGCTGATTTCAGAGAAAATCTGATTGTGATCGGCTGTTCAGGGTTCGATGTGATTCTCGGCATGGATTGGCTGGGTGTAACTCACGCGATCATTGATTGTCGAGCAAAGAAGGTTGTTTTTCAGAATGCCAGGCCATGCTGAGTTTTAGTTCCATGCTGGGGAGTGGTCAAGAAGTAGTTTGTCGATGCGGGTTGTGCAATGGAGTTGCATTCAGGCTCTGAGGCTGGGCCACTTGTTGTGAGGAAATTTCTGGATGTATTTCCAGAGGAATTGCCTGGACTACCTCCAAATAGGGATGTGGAATTCGGTATTGATGTTCAGCTTGGTACTGCACCGATATCGAAGAGTCCATACCGGATGACACCAGTTGAGCTAGCAGAGCTGAAGGCATAGGTCCAAGGATTGCTGGATTTAGGTTTCATCAGGCCCAGTGTGTCCCCATGGGGCACTCTTGTCTTGTTTGTCAGCAAGAAGGACGGGATTCATCGTTTGTGCATGGATTACCGTGAGCCGAACAGTGTTACAGTGAAGAACCGGTATCTGCTACCTAGGATTAATGATTTGTTTGATCAGTTGGGTGGAGCTGCTGTCTTTTTGAAGTTGGACCTTCGCTCTGTTTATCATCAAGTGAAGGTGAAGGTAGCTGATGTGCAAAAAACTGCGTTCAGGACCAGATACGGGCACTAGGAGTTCCTTGTGATGCCTTTCGGAGTCACGAATGCGCCAACAGTATTAATGAGTCTGATGAACAGAGTTTTCTCCAGGATTCATGCTGGTCTTCATAGACGACATTCTGGTGTATTCTCGAATCGGAAGGATCATGCTGATCATCTTAGGTTGGTTCTGCAGATCTTGAGGGAGAATCAGCTCTATGGGAAACTCAGTAAGTGTGAGTTCTGGCTTGATCGAGTTACCTTCTTGGGGCACATTATCTCAGGTGATGGTATCTCTATTAATCCGACCAAAATTTTTGCGGTCAAGGATTGGCTTGTTCGTAAGCCAGTTTCGGAAGTGAGAAGTTTTCTTGGTTTGTCCGGGTATTATCGGAAGTTTGTCCAAGATTTTTGAAGATAGCAGGTCTGTTGACTAAGCTAATTAGGAAACATCAGAAGTTCGTATGGGATGGAGCTTGCAGTGGAGCTTTTGCAAAGTTGAAGAGCCGGTTGATGTCAGCGCCAGTGTTGACTATTCCGGATGGTTCGGGTGGTTTTGTGGTTCACTGTGATGATTCTGGAAAGGGCCTAGGTGCAGTGTTGATGCAGAAGGGTCGAGTTGTTGCTTATACATGCAGATAGTTGAGGTCGCACGAGAAGAACTACCCTACCCATGATTTGGAGTTGGTTGCGGTGATCTTTGCTTTGAAATTATGGAGGCATTATCTGCTTGGAGACCGAGTGGATATCTTTACTGACCACAAAAGTCTCAAGTATGTGTTCACTCAGAAGGAGTTGAACATAAGGCAGAGGCGATGGTTGGAATTGATGGCTGACTATGACATCAGTTTGTAATACCATCCTAGTAGAGTGAACTTTGGGTAGGAGATCAGTCGCCATGTTCTTAACTCAGCAGAGAGAGCTTATTGAGCAGATGAGGAGGTTGGATTTGGATGTGATCTTGCCAGGTTCGGATCAGAGTTGCATGATGCTTCAGTTGCAGTCCTCTCTTGTTGAGCAGATTAAGGAGGCTCAGACAGGTGATGAGCAATTATAAGGGTTCAGAGCCAAAGTTGAAGCGGGTACGAGAACGATATGGTTGTTCACTCAGATGGATCTCTTCGTTTTGGGTCCAGATTGTGTGTTCTGAAGGGTGAGGTTCGTCAGAAGTTGCTTGAGGAAGCCCACCAATCGTCGTACTCTATTCATCCTGGTGGTACGAAGATGTACCGGGACTTGAAGCTTTATTTTTGGTGGCATGGTATGAAGAGGGCCATGGCGAGATTTGTGTTGCAGTGTTTGATCTGCCATCAGGTGAAGTCAGAGCATCAGAGGATCGTAAGACTTCTTCAGCCTTTTCCCATTTCAGAGTGGAAGTGGAGCATATCACCATGGATTTTGTGACCGCTTTGCCAAGGAGTCCTAAGGGTCACAACTCCATTTGGGTGATTGTGGACAGTTTGACGAAGAGTGCTCACTTCGTTCCCTTCAGAGTTGGACAGTCTACTGAGAGCCTAGCTGAGAAGTACTTGCAAGAGATCATCAGACTTCATGGGGTTCCAGTCAGTATTGTATCCGACAGGGATACGAGGTTCAGGTCGCAATTTTGGGAGAGTCTTCAGAGTAGTATGGGGAGTAAGTTGAAGTACAGTATATCTTTTCACCCTCAGACAGATGGACAGTCAGAAAGGACCATCCAGGCTCTAGAGGACATGTTGAGGTCCTGCGTGCTGCAATTTGGAGGTTCAAGGGAGGACCACTTGCATCTTGTAGAGTTCTCGTACAATAACAGCTTTCAGGTCAGTCTTAAAGCTGCCCCATTTGAGGCACTCTATGGTCATAAGTGTCGATCGCCAGTGTGCTGGGATGACATTGGCGAGAGGAAATTGTTGCGCCCGGAGTTGATCACCAAGATAGTGGATGTTGTGAGTCAGATTAGGAAGCATCTTCAAGCCGCGCATGACAGACAGAAGCGATGGGCTGATGTTCATCGTAGAGCCTTGGAGTTTGAGGTGGGAGACCATGTTTTCCTTAAGGTATCGCTGTGGAGAGGTGTCATTCATTTTGGTGGCAGAGGCAAGTTGATCCCTAGGTTCATCGGACCATTTGACATCGTGGAACGAGTAGGCAAGGTGGCCTATCGTCTTGCATTGACTCCGGCTTTATCTGGAGCGCACGACATCTTCCATGTCTCACAACTAAGGAAGTATATCCGTGATGAGAGCCACATGATTGACTACTCAGAGTTATCTGTGAGGCCGGATTTGTCTTGTGAAATTCTACCAGTTGTTATTGTGGACCGGCGGGAGAAGGTTTTGAAGAACAAGGCGATCCAGCATGTTCGTGTTTCTTGGAATCCTCACTCGCCGAGTGAGTCTACTTGGGAGCTGGAGGAGGATATCCAGCGGAGGTTTCCTCATTTGTTTGTGTAGCTCTTGTTTTGCTGTTTTGTTTTTGTTATTGTATTTTTTTCTCTTTTCTTCTGAGGTGACCCTATGTACTTCTGGTTGAATTTCGAGGACGAAATTCTTCTTATTAGGTGGGTAGGATTTGTAACCCATGTTGCTCATTTTTGTAGTTTTAATTATATTTAATTAATTTCTTGGTTATTTTATTTTATTGCTGTTTTATTGATCTTCGTCTCTTTTGTATCGTGTATTGTTCTTCTCTCTTCTGTGATTCATTTCGCATTGATTTAGTTTCTTATTCTTATTTATATGATCTACAGTTTGTTCTTGATCTCGTCTATTGTTTAAACCTATTTCATGGCATATTTGTCTCTTATTGGATTCTTTTCTTCCTATTGGATACTACCCAGTTGACCCAAACCCATATTGACCCTATATAATCACCCTAATTGTACCCTAACCCCAATCACCAAACCCTAATACTACTGCTCTCTCTCTCTCACCTTAGCCGTCACCCTCACCTCCCGACCCTCTTCTCTCTCCACGCTGTCGTCGTTATGTCTCCGACGCCGATCACTCACTGATCTGTCCTCTTCCCCGTGCGGTGCTCCCTGTCTCATTCGAGCACAGCCGCGATCCCCCTAGCGTCGTACCTAGCCTCTGTCGCTGTCGTCGTCTTTGCTGTGATCGACGTCTTCGCCGCCGACATCCCCTCCGGTGCTATCGTCATCCATGCTAGTCGTCGTCGTCTTCCTGGTGGTTGATGCCATCCGCTCCGCTCTTGCTGTTTGCTTGCTACTGTCTTTTGTGTGTGAGCACGTGTGTCTCTCGTGCACGTGTTTTGGTTGGTGTTGGATCTCGTCTCTTGTTCGTGCTTTTGTTGTATTCGTTGTTCGGGATCCATTCCCGTTACTATTGCATCGTTTCCGTCGTCTTCATATCAAGCAAGTAGCTTGTATGTGTTCTTTTTGTCATACAAATTAAATACCGTAAGTAGTCTAGTATGAAAATGTTTGTACTCTCATGATGATCCTATCTTGTTAGTTTAACCGTTGACATCATCCCTTGATCATCAGTAGTTACAGTAGTTGACACCCGTTGCATGAAAACAATAAATATATTAGATGACATCTTGATTGTATGTTATTTGTGACACATCATATGTTGTAGATGATTGTTGCAAGATGTTTGTTTGATGTACTATCTCATTATAGGCTGTTTATAAACATGCCATGCTGATTTGAGTAACCCACATATCCCATGCTTTGTATGACATCTTTGATTGGACCGTTTGTAATTAAGTTATTTGATAAAATGCATAAAAGAACTTTTTTTTGCTGCTATCCTATTTCTGTACAGTAATTTCGACTCTGTTAACATTAGTAAAATAAATAAGTTTGTGAACAAGATTTGTAGCCTTTGTTTTCTAGTTTCCAGAAATTTCGACGGATCTGAATTTTGATTTTCGATGCATGAGTTATTGCTATTTTACTGTAGTCATATCGTATATTCCAGATTCCGAACTATATGTATTCTGTATGAAATATTATTTTAAACCTGATACTAAAATTAGAATTTGAACCCTATATTTTGCTGAGTATGTTTAGACATGATTGGGATCAGTCCCTAATTTTTGTAGAATCAACTATTGATATATACATCTCATTTCATACTTGTAAAACCAATCGATATATTTCCAAACTGCATGATGTTCAGTAAAGAACTATGTTTTTAACTTGAGTCTTTTCATTTTTGATGAAAACTTTGTAAATATGAACTGTATCCTGTTTTGTCTATTTTATCATCCCTTTAAGGGTTCTGGATATTGAATTATACTTTATAATTTATCTCTGTTTTGGTACTACTGTGTTGGAACTTTCAGAATTGAGATTTTGTCGCATTACTCTGTTTTCCCAATTTTGTTGACTATGCTACTGTAATATAATTTTATGAAATTTTACATTTTGAGACTAGATATGTTAGGGAATCTTCCAGATTTTTCTCAGATTTAATTATAATATTTTTAAACCCTTTTCATGCTTATAAACAAGATTTTGCATTTTCTGGTTGAACATAACTTTTGTATTAAACGCTGTTTTCAACCCTATTTCTGTGGCTGATGTATGACTTATATATATGTGTTGGAATCGGCAGAGAGTCTAGTTTCTGGACTTTCTAACAGTTCTAGATTTTCTATTATGTAGCAACGGGAATCTCGGATTTGGTACAGTAGTGTATTGTTGTCCAGAACTGAAAGTTTCGTTGTTTCGACTGTTATGAGTTGTTTTATCAACCGTTTGTGTTTCCTATTCATCTTGGAGTTATCCCTTGTTCTTTCCATGTCTTTAGCCCTATTTGTATTCGTTCACACCTTTTTATTAATAATGAAAACTAATCAAACCGGGGTCCTTAAGGAAAAAGATCGAGTAGTGGACAATATAGAAATGCATATTCAGAAGGGAACTCGTTTTTCCCAATTGTTTACTGTGCTACCTAATGTTTATCTCTGGATGCATGAGGGCATGATCCATGACACTGTCTGATGTTGATGTTACTGTTACTGTTACTATTTGTCTGAATATGATGCCCTATAGAAGTTTCACTACAAAGTCTTAAAACGAAACTGTTTGATGTGGCAACCATGTGGTAAAATTTGGGATGCATGAAGTGCTAAATAGATAGTAATGAACATTAGACATAAGAACAACTGTTTTCACTATCACATCCTATTACCGTTACTGTTGATCCATCCTGTTACCGTTACTATTGATCCATCCTGTTACTGTTTCTGTTGATCCATCCTGTTACCATTACTGTTGATCCATCCTGTTACCGTTGCTATTGATCCATCCTGTTATTGTTACTATTGACCACTTACTGTTACTGTTATACTCTTACTGATATTCCGCTGTTTACTGCCATCTGTAGACTGTTATCTTTGCTGCCTTCTCCACGTTAGTATTTCCTGTTTAGTTTAGTTTTTTCCTTTCCATTTTTCTACTTGCACTGCTTGCGGCCAGAACTTGCATCTAACGGGCATTATGTTTTTCTATTTTCCTATTTTCCTTGTAATTGCTATATGAGCAGGTTTTGCTGGCCTACTGGAGTTGGTGAGCAAAAATTTTGAGCTGCGCATTGGAAAATTTGCTAAATATTTTGATGAACTATTTATATTCATGAACTGTATTGAGACTTGTAGTCCCAGGATTATTGTTTTGTTTCAGATCTCGTATTTGTTGGGATTTTATTATTGTTGCAATAAATAATGTTGAGTTATAATTGTTTTGCATGCTTGATTGAGTATGTTGATATAATTATCATTGTGATGAGTCAAGAAGATCCGTACAACTTATGGATGGTGAAAACTATCCGCTGGGCTTAGTCACGTACCGTATTCCGTATTCTTTTGGGAAGCGGGGCGTGACAGTGGCCATGGAGTCGGTTGAAGAATTTTGAACTGAGATGTGGTCATGCTGAGAATGTTGTCCCTGACGGCTGCGACAGGAGCCCTCCGGGGCAACCCCCTGGACCTGGGAGGAGGTTGTTGAGAAAGAGGTTGTTCAGGCCGCGGTTGCTAAACTTGTTGGTCTGGTTGAGGAAGAACATCCAGGAGTTGCGGGGGAAGAGGAAGAGGGGTGGCTCTTCGGCTGGACGCCGCTGCCTTGTCTTTTCCTTTCAGAGACATGGTTTAGAAACTACCTTCACTGACGATATGTGGCTGGATTGCTTTTTCTATTCTTATAGACGACGCCAATCTGTTGCTGCTAATTCGGTGTGGGAGAAAACAGATGATTTGTGAATTCTTACGGAAACAGTAAAAGCGAACCTATTGACTTTTTGTCAGCGCTTGATTATTTTCTCGCCGCTGCCGTTGACTTGCAAAAAGTTCAAAATACCGGGATGAATCCCTCCGACGAACCCTCCGACGCTCAAGTCAGTAATCAGAAAGATTATGAAAATGCGCTTTGTGGAAAAAATATTGATTATTTTTTTTATGGTGGGGAAGAGGGGTATTTATAGTCGTCTTTGCAAACAGTTTCGAGATAATTATTTATCTCTACTTCCCAGTGTTTTTGGATAAGAAACAGAGTTTATATCATTTTATGATAAGAGATTTGGTTTAAACTGTCTCTTAGAGATAACCATGAATTTAAATTACTTGACCTGGGCTGGTTTGTAATGGGCCGTCACCCTTACCCAGCAGGACATACCCGTTTTCGGGTTATTGGGCTTGAAAAAACCCAATTCCCATTTTGGACCCGTGTGTGGTGGAAATTTCCGGTTTACCCTTAGGAATTTCGAGATTCGTGTCCGATTTGAACGGTCCCGATTTGATTCTACTTTTAACCTTATCACCGACAAAAGGAGCTTCTTGAATAACTACACAAAAATAGCTTGCGTCATGTTGGATTTGTGTGTCAGACGTGACTCTCGAGTGTCCAATACAAATAGAAAGGTTTGTGCTTCAAAGAGTGCCATTCATGTAACCTTTAATGACTAATAGTCTAATGTACCCTTGATTGCAGTTAAACCGTTATCAATCTCCACTTCCTGATTACTTTCCTTTCGTTCTTCAACTTTGAATGCCCATTTTCTGCTAACCCAACTCCCCCGAGGGTCCTTTTTCCTCTGTATCAAAAATTGGGATTTCTTTGTCATATCATCTTCTTCATCCCACTTCCTTTTTTTCCAAAAATATATGATGAAATCTATGAAATGGGTCAGCCGAGACATTTTATTTGGAGGCAAAACAACTAGGTATTTAAGATGAGTTAGAAGAGTTTTAGGGATTCCCTCGAGTGAATAGATATGCAGAAGAAAAAGAATAGAGAAACAGGACTTTTTTTCTATAGCAAATGAATAAGGATTAGCTGCTGATGGATCTGCTGATGGAATCAAAAGAAAAGAAAATCGTAGAAATATATTTTTACAATATTTGTTAACTCTTTTGGGATTAGTTGTTGAATTTAAATTGATAAAGTACTAGGGTGGCAATTGGAATAAGGCAAGTATAATGGGGTTTAGTGCAATTTAGCTTATACTACATTGAGTAATGCTTCATCCACTACCAATTTTACTACCATTTTGCTCACTATCTTAGGTGGCATACTTCTATTAGAGAGTTTTCCCACCTACTCTATCTGTTCCTACTTATTGGAATGTACCACCTAAAATAATAAACAAAATAACAGTGAAATTGATAGTGGAGGTAGCATTACTCGTACTACATTATATTTATTATTAAAACCTTACTACTTTCCCCTTTCCAGTCATTGATATTTTCTAACCTCATCGGTAGAATCAAGTTGTACGTAGATAAAGTTAAAAGTAGCATAACTGAGATAGAACAGGAAAGAATACTGAGAATAATCAAGTTGCATAAAAGAAATGTTCCAAATTCCAATACACTCCAACAAAAGTGCATCAAAGTAACAAAATAATAAATTAATGCCTGCTATCATCTTCTATTGGGGACTTTTTTAATATAGTTAATTTTTAACTTTTTTGGCCAACTCCTAATACACACTCCCCCACACTCTTACCATTCAGATCTATTAATTGGGCCATTAGGGATTTGAAGGTGCACGCGGGATTCAAACAACCAACCACCCATTGTTTGAATATTTTTCCAAAATGACCCCCATTTTTGAAAATATTTACCAAACTGATCCACTTTCGAAAGTATTTACCAAACGATCCAATCTCTATCTCAGTTAGTGATCCTAGTGAAAGCAGGGTTAGTAACTGAGATAGCGAGTCAAATTGTATGTTATTTTCACTACTTGGAAAAAAATCTGAAAAAAAGTCAAGTATACACTCGCTATCACAATTAGCAACCTTATTTTCACTAGGGTCGCTAACTGAGATAACGAGTGTCGATTGGGAATTCACTTAATACCATACTCGCTATCTTAGTTTCTTCTTCCCCTATCTCTCTCCACACTCCTTCTCCCACTCTGAAACCTTAGCGGCCCAAATCTGACCTATTTTCTCACCAAAATCCTCAAAATCTCAAAGCAACATCTTGATCCCCCACATTCTACTCTTCTCATACTCTCAAAACCCTAAACCTATCTTCCAACATCCCCAATTTGGGCGTGTTGGAGTTAATGATGGATTTGGATTGGAGGTGTTATGCGATGTGAAGTTGATGTGAATTGGAATGAGTTTTCTGTTGATTTATATATGTAGAAGAAACAGCAGGTGTTGCTCCTTTGATTGTGAATTTTCATCATTAGGGTCGCTAGCGACCTTGGTTCAAAGAATTTCGCTGACTCAGTTAGCGACTGTGTTAGGAATTGTGGCCTCAAATACACGTAGGCACGGGGGACTTGAAGTTTGAGAAGAATAGGAGAAGACAAAGAAGCAAGGGAAGACAAGCAGCAAGTAGAAGAAGAGAAGTCTGGAGGGTTGCAGTCGACCGGCAAGGGATACGGTCGACCGACCCAGTCGACTGGGAGTTCTTTGAGTGTAGGCATCAAATAGAGGAAGGGACAGTCGACCGGTCTGGGCAATGCAGTCAACCGGTCAGCCCTCGGGTCTGGATCTGCACGATGCAGTCGACCGGCTTGGGGTGCGGTCGACCGACACAGACGCTGAGTTGTTCTTTTGGGCTTACGGGCTAAAGGCCCAACTTGCTAGATTTGTGTATATCTTTTAGGGTTTACTTGGGGGCTATATATATGACCGTAAACTCTAGAGTTTGGTGGGTGCTGATCATTATTCAATTTCGAGAGAATTGTGCCGAGTGTTTCAAAGGTGAGAGTGAGAGATTGAGAGTTGTAATCTCTTTTGTAATCTTTGTATTTCTTTGGGAATAAGAAATATTGGTTATCTCTTCATATTAGTTGTGTTCTTGTGAGATTCATATATTGTGATGGCTTATTCTTGGTTCATCTATTTCTTTGGAGTCTCTATTGCTTGTAGTGTGTTTCCGGTATTAGCACTACGAGTTGGGAGTAGATTTCTCCGACAAGTGGTATCAGAGCAGTTGGTTCGAGATGGTCGATAACAAGATGAAGATTAAGAGATTCGATGGGAGTGACTTCGCAATGTGGAAGACTCAGATGATAGCGTATCTTCATCAGAAAGATCTTGATGGTCCGTTGTTTGATGAAAAGTCGGTAGGTACAACAAGGATGCAAAGGTCTTGGCAGAGTGGAATCGTTTGGATCATAAGGCACTGGGGCAGATTCAGCTGGGGCTGAGTAGAAAGGCGTTATTTCATATCTCGAAGGCAAAGACTACAAAGGAGGCTATGGAGATTATCACGAATATGTATGAGAAACCGTTGGCATCTAATCAAATTCTTCACTTGAAGAAATTGGTTAATATGAAGTTGAAGGAGAGAGGTTCAGTAGCAAAGCATGTGAATAATTACTGTATGGTTTACAACCAGATGGAAGCTGCAAGTTTGAAGTTCTCAGAGAGGGGGCAGTTATTGTTACTTCTATCTACTTTACCCGATAGTTTTGGTACGGTGGAACAGACTATTACATGCACTATGACAGATTTGACGACAATACAGGATGTGGTGGGTAACATTCTGAACGAAGAGGAGAGAAGGGTGAAAAACGGAGGATATCCATCATCATCTTCTAGAGATTCTGCTATGTACGTTGAGAAGAGACGTACGAGATCTAAGAGCAGTTGAAGAAGAAAAGGATCAGAGTAGTTCATCTGAGAGTGGGTCTGATGACAGCGATGTGGGACATGGGCCTGAGTGCTGGTATTGTCACAAGAAGAGTCACATGTGTGCAGTTGTAAGGCTTATATGAAGAAGAAGTAGGAGAAACCGAAGAGAGATACTCCAAAGGAAGCTCAAGTGGGACTTGTTGAGAATCTATGCTTATCAGCTCGGGAGGAGTTGGACACTCAAGATTGGTGTATTGATTCGGGAGCTTCTTTTTATTGCACTCCGATGAGAGATATGTTTGATGACTACGAGGAGGGTTCTTTTGGAGATGTGATCGTGAAAAATGGTCACCGGTGTCCTGTACGTGGGATTGGTACTATTCACGTGAATACCATTGATGATCAAAGTGTTGTCTTGCGAAAGACAAGACATGTTCCAGACTTGAAGAAAAATCTTATCTCGATTGGAAGGCTAGACAAAGAGGGGTTGTCTACTACAGTTGGTAGTAGGGAGTGGTGCGTAGCTACAGGTTTAAGGGTGATTGCAAAAGGAAAGCGTGAGGGAACGCTTTATTTGCTTAGAGACGTGAGGGGCATTTCTCCTGTAGTTGACTCTCAGCCGGAATCGAGGAGTAGGTTGTGTGGGTGCAACCGAGTTTTTTCAGTTGTGGATGAGAGGTTACTAATTTAGTGGGAGCTGCTGGCCATAGAAGTGATCCTAGTGGGCAAGACATTGCAGTGGTGAGGGTACATTGTGAATTGGCAGTTGAAGCTTCAAGTCGCTCTTGTGTGAAAGAGAGCACTGGTATCGATATGCGGGGTGATGTCGATGAGGGTAATCGAATTGGGACTGTAGGGGTTGAATAGTCTGCGGAGTTTGTGGAGGTGCCGTCCACGGAGGTTTCTAGTGCAGTTGGAGCATTGGGAGGCTTCGAACCATGCCCGGTGTTGATGGAGATCTTGCGAGGTGGAGAGTATCATAACACGGAATCCAACACGGGAGGTTGTTTCTCTGGTATTCGTGCTCTATGCAATTGGTGGAGCACATCCTTCATGAGGCGATGAGGGGTGGTTGGTGCACTCCACGTGGTGGAGTGGCGGAGGTGCTCTTCATGAGAGTGGGGGGTACTTGGTTCTTCCATGAAAGTGAGAGATGACAGAGATAATGCGAGAAAAGATTGCAATAACTTTGAAGCGTGGTGTATTTGGTCTAAGTGGGAGATTAGTAGGAATTGTAGCCTCAAATACACGTAGGCATGGGGTACTTGAAGTTGGAGAAGAAAAGGAGAAGACAAAGAAGCTAGGGAAGACAAGCAGCAAGTATAAGAAGTCTGGAGGGTTGCAGTCGACCAACTAGAGGTGCGGTTGACCAACCTAGTCGACTGGGAGTTCTTCGAGTGTGGGCGTCCAACAGAGGAGGGGACATTCAACTGGTCTGGGCGATGCGGTCGACCGGTCAGCCCTCGGATCTGGATCTGCACGATGCGGTCGACCGGTTTGGGGTGTGGTCGACCAACACCGATACTGAGTTGTTCTTTTGGGCTTACGGGATAAAAGCCCAATTTGCTAGATTTGTGTATATCTTTTAGGGTTTACTTAGGGGATATATATATGTCCGTAAACTCTAGGGTTTGGTGGGTGCTGATCATTATTCAACTTCGTGAGAGATTGTGCCAAGTGTTTCGAAGGTGAGAGAGAGGGATTGAGAGTTGTAATTTCCATTGTAATCTTTGTATTTCTTTAGGAATAAGAAGTATTGGTTATCTCTGCATATTGGTTATCTCTGCATATTGGTTGTGTTCTTGTGAGATCCATATATTGTGGTGGCTTTTTCTTGGTTCATCTATTTTTTAGGAGTCTCTATTGCTTGTGTGTTTCCGCTATTAGCACTACGAGTTGGGAGTAGATTTCTCCGACAGACAGTGGAGCTTGACTGCTTCTAGAGATGTGGCCCAAATCTGACCTATTTTCTCACCAAAATCCACAAAATCTCAAAACAACCTCTTCATCCCCCACATTCTACTCTTCTCATACTCTCAAAACCCTAAACCTATCTTCCAACATCCCCAATTTGGGAGTGTTGGAGTTAATGATGGATTTGGATTGGAGGTGTTATGCGATGTGAAGTTGATGTGAATTGGAGTGAGTTTTCTGTTGATTTATATGTGTAGAAGAAACAGCAGGTGTTGCTCCTTTGATTGTGAATTTTGATCAGTAGGGTCGCTAGTGACCTTGGTTCAAAGAATGTCGCTGACTCAATTAGCGACTGTGAAGCATGACTGCTTCGAGAGATGTGAAGTTTCTGGAGAACTCACAATTTCCACAGTCGCTAACTGAGTTAACGACCTTGGTTCAATCAGGCTCGCTATCTCAGTTTGCGACTGTGAGGGTGGTGAGTTCCCCAGAAACTTTACATCTCTGGAGGAGCTCAACGTCCTACAGTCGCTAATTAAGTTAGCGATCTTGGTTTAAAAAGGGTCGCTATCTAAATATATGAAAACTATCCAAGTACTAGGTTTGCCCGTTGACACGTGCCTACTGCACGTCTTCGGAACGGTGCACCTGATTTGATTATATAAAATAGTTTTGGAGGTCCAGTAAATTAATTGAAGTAGTAAACATATTATATGAGGAACTAGTATATCTACCTTTAAGCTCAATTATCGTCTTCCTGATTATTAGCTTGAACTTACCTGAAATGCATATAGTTTGTTAGAAACACTGCATAGAGTTTTTTTTTAACTTCAGCATCAATTTTAGATACTTGTAGTAGTTATGCAAGGACATTATCATATAGGTTTTATAGAGCTTACTCTAATCCCATAACCACTATAAGCATGTCTAAATATAATGGTAACGCAAGTGCAGGTATGAAGGTATCTACAATACAAATAATCTAAACATTTACTTTTAAAATTTTAATGTTTTATTTCTAAAATTTCAAAAAAATTTAATTTTTATTTAAAATTTTAAATTAATAATTTTAAATTAAAAATTTTAATATTTTTTTTTAAGTTTTTGATTTTTTAAATTTTTTTGAATTATTTTTAAAGTTTTTAAAATTTAAAATTTTTTGGTTTTAATTTTTTTTTTAAATTAAAATTTTTATTTTATGTATTTTTTGAATAGAAGAGAGAGAGAAAGAAAGAGAGAGAGAGAGAGAAAGAAATAATTAAATAAATAAAGGAGTTGTTTTAGGTGGGGATTTAAATTTGAATTTTGGGGGGAAATGTGTTTTTTGAGGTTAGATCTAAATTTTTTGGTTTTAATTTTTTTTTTTAAATTAAAATTTTTAATTTATGTATTTTTTGAATAGAAGAGAGAGAGAAAGAAAGAGAGAGAGAGAAAGAAATAATTAAATAAATAAAGGAGTTGTTTTAGGTGGGAATTTAAATTTGAATTTTGGAGAAAAACTTTTTGGGGAAAAATGTGTTTTTTGAGGTTAGATCTGGGCCTTTGATTTTGGAGGGGATTGAAGGATAGCCACTTGATAGCATTCTTTGTGTTTTATTATATAGATTAGCTCCTAACTGAAAACATATTTCGTTGTACAAGGTTGGACGCATTTCTTTTTCTTTAGGGATAAATATTGAGTACAGTCTGTATTCATTCAGATATGGCTTCCTTTTTTGTAATTAAATATGCATGTGGGGTTCAATACCGGAACGGGTATTTGTACCTGTAAGTTTATTTATCTGTGGCAATGCATCTATCTAGCCATCTTTAGGATTTCAAGGGATTAGTGAGCCATCTTTCGAGCCATCTTTACCTGTGGCAATGCAATTAATAGTTATTTAGCATGCTTAATGCATTGATAGTGTAAGCAATTTTAAACCACAAAAGATGGTTAAATCAATTCAGTTGGAAGCACGCATCATTAACAACCCAGTCAACACTATTACAGAGTTCAGCGTTAGCATCAACCCTAGCTAACTAGTAGATGAAGCCGCAGTAGTTTTAAACTTTTCGGAGTCTGAAACAAAATGAGACCTAACATTTACAAACAACTGCATGGATAGGATGTTTGTAAATATACATTGAGGCTAGGGTTTCCTAATCAAAATCGGTCGGATTTGGACTACTAGGGTTTTTGAGTGGGAGGAATGTAGAAAAAGATAGGAAAAGAGGAAACTGAGATACCGAGTGTGGTATTAAGTAAATTTGCAATCTACACTCGCTATCTCAGTTAGCGACCCTAGTGAAAATAAGGTCGCTAACTGAGATAGCGAGTATATACTGGACTTTTTTCTTCGAGTTTTTTTTTCAAGTAGTGAAAACAACAGACATATAGACTCGCTATCTCAGCTAGGCACCCCCTGTTTTCACTGAAGCAGCTAACTAAGATAGTGAGTGGATCTTTTTGGTAAATACTTTCGAAAGTAAGTCAGTTTGGTAAATACTTTCAAAAATTGGATCATTTTGGTAAAAAATTCCTCTTGTTTAAAGAAAAGAGGCTTACCGCTGAACGATAGTGATACTTGCTCCTCTATTAAGGATTATAAACAATCCAAAGGATAACATTACTTAAGCAGAAATAGCATTACTCTTAAGAAGATTTGCATTAGCGCTAAGCATAATTCTTGTGATAAATTGACATGGAATGATCTAATTTTGCAAAGGAGCATATTGAGAAGCAAAGCTAACCTTTCTAGGAAAGCTGACTATACGCCAGTCCGTAAACAACCAAGAAGTCGTGAATTTTGTCACGTCCACTGCCACCAAGGAGTACCATTCATTTTGTTACTACATATTACAAGACACAGTAATCAGTTTAGCATGTCATGGCAAAAGTTATCTTACAATGTAACAATATCTTACATTGTAACAAGAGTAGCTGATCAAATTAATAAACCAATCTCCAACAATAAGATGAACAAGTTTTTTTTTAAGGGAAAAGGTGGAATCGGACCATCCAAGTACAAACTACAAACAGAAAATAGAACATACATGAAGCAACATGACACGTACAAATAACAAGTCCCTCCAACAATCCTGGAGGGTGGGACGACAAACAAGTTCGGTCCAGCAAAATTATAAGTACGTCAGTTTAGCTTCGTACAGTGCCTCCACGGCACATGCACACCCACCCGAGATAAGTCTGGCAGGATTTTATCAACCGCCGATCCCTACCTTCACCTTGCTAGGGGGACCCCATCTATGGGCCCAAGCCCCGCAGGTCGAATGCACAGTGATCGCACCCTCCCACCATCTCCATCACTCATCCTACAAACGTGCCAGTAGCTCCCACAACCGCTACCAAAGAGAAAGCCGTGAAGAGGATATCTTCACCTCTCACACGATAGCGCTTTCTCAGGTGATTTCTCACCAAACAACTATCTCGCTCACTTCATCAAACACCACGCTGTAGGAGAGAGCCGTGGAGATGATACCTTCACCTCTCTCACTCTGAAGCTCTCTCCGATGATTTCTCACCACACAAACTTATCTCGACTCATACTCCTAACCCGGGGGAAGAGGCGATGCTGTCACGAGTCAGTGGCCTAACCTGAAGGAAGCTCAATAGCCTGATAGTAGGCGCTGTGAAGACTTTACCGGCAGTATCGTAGGACACTCCAGACCAACCATACCCAAACTTCATACCCCATCACCCCCAACACCAAGAAACTATCGGCCTGGCCCCACGGGCCCCAAACCGAACCACCGACCTCACACTTGACCCCAAATCTATGGTGTTCGCGACAACAGGCGCGGGAGGATGCTCCGGCGCGACATAGTTGCTCCGCGATAGTTGAGACAAATACCCCGGAAGTTGAGACAAGTGAGCGCACATTACGGGGGGACCCCATCTTTGGGCTCAAGCTCCACAATCGTGGAAGACAACCTAACTCCAGGCATCTTTACACGCACTACCAACCCTCGCAATGGTGGCAAGCGCGCAGAACGTTCGGACAAACATCAAGCAAAGCCACCCAACTCATCTTCTTCACCGCACAGTGTGATCTCCCCACTGTGGGAGCTCTCCACCCTCGGTCGGAAAGCGATGAGTAATATTTGCTTAACAACCCCCAACCACACCAAAACAACCACTATCCCCATGCCGAACCACCGGCCTCACAGAACGTCGTCTTCGCGTGGGGGGGGGGGGGCAGCAACCTGGGCCCACCGAACCATCGACCTCATGCTTTGAGGTGGGCAGTCGTCGTCGGGGGGGGGGGGGGGGGACAGGGGGCTCTGCTTGGGCGGAGGGAGACTAGCGCGTCGACCGTCACGATGCCCATCCGCCACTCCAACCTGGGTCGGTGACGGGGCGATGGGGCAAGGCGCCGCACGCTCCCAAGTCGCCCTTCGAACCTTGAGACAAGCCGAGAAGAGTGCACCGCAGCGTCGTCGCACAAACAAGCAACGTCTCCGCAACTGAACGACCTTCGACTTCGACCTGAGCGTGACCATCGACTTCGTGGAACGAACTCTTTTATCGTCACCGCGAAGGATGGAGGAAGGGTAAGGAGGGACGTCGGGGGGGGGGGGGGTGCGAAGCGGGCTGGTCGCCGCCACCCCTAGGATTGTAGATCTAGGGGTTTTTTTGGGTTCCTTTTTTCAGATCTAATTTCTCTCTCTATAGTTTTCTAATAAGATGAACAAGTTCTAAACATTTAATTTGGCTACACATAATTACATTCAGTGGACCAGATAACATACTTTAATAATTACCCAATTCGAGGGAACCTCAAACTGATTTGGCTCTCTATATTGTTAATAAGATATCGCCGATATGAACAGAAACATGCTCAAACATGTGTTCGGCAAATTATACGTTAAGAACTATTTGAAGACATTTAAGTTACAATATATTTCATGTACAAGGAAAAAGCTGGTTCAGATAGTCTATGGCATAACCTTACTGTTCTAAAAATCGGTCTAGGCGGCGCCTAGTCGCTAGGCGGTCCCCAAGTGACTCACCTAGGTCTTAGGCATCTGAAAAAATTGGTGTGGCCTATTGGGTGGGTTAAGGCGGAGTCCAGGCTGGTCTAGACGGCCTAGGCAGATCCAGATCATAAAATAGAGCTTAGCCCGATCCGACCCGATCCAGGCTCGTTTAAAAAAAATTTCCTGGTCTTGAAGTGGTTAGAGACTTGGTTCATAGTAGTAGTAGTAGTAGTAGTAGTAGTAGTAGTAGTAGTAATAGTTCTTAGGTGATGTCTTTAGCTTGTAGTAGTAGGTGCTGTCTGGTTGTTTGTTTTCATCTTGAAGTTTTAGCGCTATTGTTCTGATATCAACTTATCAATGAAATTGAATGGGGCAACAGTCTTTCTATATTCAAAAATATATATACATATATAGCTACTACATATTTAGACAATCATCAAATTAGGAAGAGATAGCTTTTGTTACTTTTTCCCAGAACACACAATGTAACCCATGTTTCCGTTTGTACAGATTTCATTTGCATTTCTTTTTCTCTCTCTACAAATTCTTGTAATATTCCAAACATTTGACATAAATCCTGCTATTCTATTTAATCCAATTTGCTTTCATTTGATTATTTTGTGGAACCCAGAAACTTCCAATCCACTCTATAATATCTTACTAGTATTATTTATTTCAGGTTACTATTGTTTAATACTAAATCAATTCCAATTATTGATTTCAATTGTGTCTATTAATGTTTTTTAACCAAAATATTCTAGTGCATACTATTTGATTATATGATTATTTTGTGAAAACCCAAACCCAAATCCTAATTCATTCTAAAATCTTATTATTTATTGAAGCCCAAGTTCTTCAGCCCAGTTCAACTCAAGCTTATTATTATTATTATTTTATTTTTGTAAAAGAAATCCAGGTCCAATTCTAATCCATACCCTATTTAATATCCTAGCACTTCCTATAACTATTTAATTTCTTATTTTATTGTGAGCTCAATACAATCCAATCCAAAACCCACATATATAATTCCAACTCATCGGCTCATACTCTTCACATTCCTCCTTATTTACTGCTTTCAATTAACAACCCCCACTAACTCCTCTATTATTATAATATAACTATTATAAAATTCCCCTATTCCCTTATCTTCCTCCCAACAAACTCGGGCCCCACCTCCTCCTCCTCCTCCTCCTCTTCTTCTTCTTCTTCCACCTTCACCCATCCGCCCTCCCACCATCGCTCTCCTTCTTCCTTCTCGCCAGCCGCGACCATCGAGCCACCGCCACCATTGCCCCATCACCCCCTCACCATTACGCCACCTCCTCCATTACCTCTCATCATCACTGACCACTAAAGCTCCATTGCCTGCATTGCAACCACCACCGCAACCCCTCTATCACCGCCTCGACCACTGAGTCCTCGACCCACCACTGCACGGATTGCCTTCGTCTTCGAGCACCACCGCAAGTTGTAGCCCCGTTGTCGCCTCCCTGAGTGCTGCCTACACCTCGCCATCACCTCCCTGCCACGCCATCTTCCTCAACAGTCTCGTCTCCACCGCCTGCACCCTGCACCATCGCAGCACCCGAAGCATCCTGCTGCTACATTCGCAGATCTCCTTCGTTGTCCTCCTTCTCCCTAACTGCCAACAACTCGAGGCCAACACCGAGCTCCTCTACCGCCTTCATCGCCAACACCACCATTGCCGAACCCAATCACTCGAGGCTGCCCCTTGCTACACCTCGCTGCGGTCACTGAACTCCATCACTGCCACCTTCTCTTCACACCACCTCCCTGTCGACCGTTGTCTCGCCTCCTTGGCTACACTCCCGACCCCTTGCTACCTCCAACCTCGTTGAGCACCCGACGTATCCTACCCTGAAATCCTTCGCCGTCTCGAATCACTCTTTGTGGTTGTACTTGCTGCGATTGCTCCTATCTCTTACTGCGTGTTGCTACTCTTGCTGTTGAGCCACTATTTCCTAATTTTCATGCTACTTCTCCCTCTTCCCATTAATTTTTCACACTCGCAACAGCCATTTATAAGGCAAGCATCTCTTGTACACATTTTATTATTCTTGTGCAAGTATTTTCCTTGAAATCCGATAAGTAGTTATTTATTTGAATATCGTATCTAATTGAATTCCATTATTGGTTCATTATCGTATCATGTTCATAGTCTTCTTATCGTGCCATTGTGTCTGATAGGGATGTGAAATTTGCGAGTTATTTTTGGAAGACCATTTGGCACAAGATGGGCACAAAAATGAAGTTCTCTTCAGCCTCCCACCCACAGACTGATGAACAGACAGAGGTTGTCAATCGGAGCCGTTGAATTATTGTATTATTGGACATTCAACCTTGCTGCTAGATAAATTGCTTGACCTTATACTGAGGTTTCCACCTAGTTTTTCAATACTGAAATTTAGAACTTTGTACATAGAAATTGTAGCACACTGAGTCTTGAATCCAAAACATCTTACGGATTATCAATCCGATTTATAGATTATAAGTTATTGACTTTTTAGTACTATCATATTATAATTTCCAGAACCGAGACTGTACACGAAACCAGTAAAGAATGAATTTATATGCATAACTACTGTAACTGTAATGTATCGTGTGAATATACATTGAAACCGGCGGATAGTCTATTTTCTAAAATCTCTTGCGTAATCAGACTTGCATTTTCGTAGCAGCGAGAAAGTGAATTTGAGTACCAATAGGTGTAGCTGTTCAGAACCTGTATTGTTATATTTTTGCATATAAACCTGTTATTTTCCATATTTAATGAATCGAACTATGTATGTGTCATGTATTGCATAGTCTTGATATTTTCTTGATATTGTATTAATACTACCGTTCTCATCGAGTGTACCCATTGCATAATCCTTGATACTGCCGTTCTCATTGATCGTATTAGTTGCATGTCGATAATTGATCGTAATAAAATATTAACAAGTCGGGGTAATAAGGGTCGACTTAGTAGTGAATAATATAAGAGAGTGTACTCAGAAGGGGATATTGGTCACATCCCAGATTGGTCATTATTATCGGTCATATTGGTCATCGTTTGATTGCAGATTACTGACTACAGTATTCCGATTTATCGTATATTGGTTAACAGTCATCGGTCTTCGGTCATTGGTCATTAATATTGCAAGACCCGAGTATATGACCCTGTAAAATTCACCACTATAGTCTAAACATTCACTTGATTGTATGCACCCGAACCTGTGGCATGGGATGCAGGAATGCGTGCATTAGATAGGTTAATAAAAGATTTATTGACTTAAAGATTGACATTGAATATAGACTATTTATTTATTGATATTGATTATTGGTCATCAATTATTGATTATTAATTATTGATTATGGATTATTGTTTACCGACTTTTGACCCCATTGAATATTATTTATCCACCATAAGTTATCGCCAGGAGCGGAGCACTGTGAGGGCTCGGGGGGCCCCTAGGCCCCCCCAAAATTTAAAAAACTCCCCTAATATATTCATATTTACAGTTTGGCCCCCACTGAATTTTTTAGAAAACCCCATATATATATATATATATATATATATATATATATATATAATTGTTTTTTTTAAGGAAAAGGTGGAATATGGCCACCCTGTTTCATTAATCAGAAATTAAAGATACAAACCCAGTGAACTGGGCTAGATTACATCCTAGAGATAGAAAATAAAACATACATGAAGCAACATGACCCGTACAAACAACAAATCCCTCCAACAACCCTGAAGGGTGGGCCAACAAACAAGCTCGGTCCAGTAAAATTGTATGTACATCAATTTAGCTTAGTACATTGACTCCACGGCACATGCACACCCACCTGAAACTAGTCTGATAGGATTTTATCACCCGCCGATCCCTGCCTTCTCCTCGCTAGGGGACCCCATCTTTGGGCCCAGCCCCGCAGACCGAATTCTGACACCACGGCACATGCACAGCGATCGCACCCTCCCACCAGCTCCACCACTCATCCTACAAATGCACCAACAGCTCCCACAGCCGCTATCAATGAGATGGCCGTGAAGAGGATACCTTCACCTCTCACACGATTATGCTTTCTCAGGCAATTTCTCACCAAACGACTATCTCGCTCACCCAACCAAACACCACGCTCTAGGAGAGAGCCGTGGAGAGGATACCTTCACCTCTCTCACGCACTTGCTCTCTCAGGCAATTTCTGACCATACAGACTCATCTCGATTCTTACTCCCAAACCGAGGGAAGAGGCGACGCTGTTACGAGACAATGGCCGAAGCTTGAGGAAGCTCAATAGCCTGATAGTAGATGCTGTCAAGACTGTACCGACGACATCGTTGGACACCCAAACAAGTGAGCGCACATCATGGAGGGACCCCATCTTCGGGCCCAAGCTCCACAATCATGCAATACAACGTACTTCACACTCCCCACCTCCCACAGCAAAACTAGTCGACCAGATTCGAGGTCAGATCTGGGTCATCTTCCCCACTGCAGGTGGACAAGGAGTCGGTGCGATCTCCCCACCGTGGGAGCTCTCCACCTTCGGTCGAAAAGCAATGTGAGGGGGGGCACCTCGCCATCACCCAGATCCACGGCGATCGCAACCACAGGCGCGGGAGGAAGCTCTGGCATGACGAAAACGTCGCTCCGCGACCTGAGGAGGCATGCCGAAATTCGCGACAACGGCCTCATGTGAGCTGGTGTTTGGCAACTCTGGCGGATCTCAGGCACAATGAGGGGGCTCAGCTCTGGCAGAGGAGGACTGGCACGTCGATGGCAGCGTTCTGCGTTCGGCGTGCCTCCTTCGATCTTGGTCGGTGACCGGGCGGATCTCAGCCACGACGTTGCCCATTCGCCACTACAGTCGACGACAGGGCGAGGGGCGAAGCTTGAGAAGCTTGCCGTCATCAAGGAGCGCCGCAATAACCTTCATCGAGGAGCGTCGTACGAGCTGCACGAACCGAAGCTTGCCGTCGCTACCTGAAACACACTGGGAAAAAGAGGGGAAGGACAGTGGTGCATCGGTGGGAGAGGAGCACCGGGGCGGCGGCGAGGACCCCTAGCCGCCGCCCGCACACACAGATCTAGGGTTTGGTCTCTTTTGGGTTTTTTTTGGGGGGAGTGTTTCTCTCTCTAGAATTTCTAGAGAGAGAAATTGTTAATTGTATAACGGGACTATATGTATAGAATTGTTGACTGTGTAGCCTCATATCCCTAATCTGAAATCCAAACAATTTTCCCTAAATCTGAAATCCATCTGCCATCGACCACCACATCGTCATCCCCAATTGCAGATCACCTTCCTCACCATCCCCGATTGCCATCCCCGCCCATCCTTTCTTCGCCGCCCCGCTGCACCCTCTCATCGCCACCGTTGCTCGCTCCGTTGCACCCCGGCAGCCCTCCGTCGCAGCACCGCCTGCGCCACCGCAGGCGCTCCTCGCACAAGAGGAAAAGAGAATTAGAGGAAGGTTAGCGATTTGTATCAAAGATACAAGTATTTTTCCATAAGAAAAATATTTATAGAAAACTATATCTTGTTCACCATAAGTTAGAAGGAGTTTTAATGCAATTTAGCCCCAAATCAGAGCAGTCGCGATTTAGTCCCTTAATTAGAATCCACTCATAAATTTATTCCCCAATTTAACTAAATCTACTAAATTAACTCAATTATTCCCCAATTAGGGTAAGTCATTCCCATTAAATTGAATAAATTATTCAACCATCAAGAAGTATTCAATGAAGAAAATGATCAAAGATTGGTTTGAGTATATTTGCATTTGATTATCTACAGAATGTATGTCAAATTGTCAATAATGATATGTGTCCTTGCTTTGCTTATGGCTATAAATGGTGAATAGAGAATGTGAAGTTACTATCAATGGGAGAAAAAAAAGTTAAGGTTTTAGTTGGAAAGAAAAGGCTTTGAATGGTATGTGAAGTTTTTCTCGTTTGTTACGGTAAACTTCTTAGTCCAGCTCAGAGGGTTGATCATGTAACAAAACAAATATGAGCTTCTCTATGTTTTCTTTGTACAGTAGATAAGTTGATGGGTAAATAACATGCATGAACTGTACTGGACAATGTGGACAATAGAGGGATGGGTCAATTTTATGAAAAAAATCTCATAACATCATCTACAGGTTTCTCGTCTGCAAAAGGGGAGGTTAAGCAGTATGAGATACTTGGAAAAGTTGACAAAATTCTATCCTAAAGATTTTTCTGAGCAAGATCAAACACATCTAAAGAATCAACTAGAACATTATATACTTGATATTCCTCTTCGTAGTGAATTCAAGAATTTGTCATCTCTTTCTGAGTTATGTCAAGCATTAGCGAGATCTAGAAAGTCAATCTATCCTCTTGTTGATCGACTAATTAGGCTTGTGCTCACATTACCGGTTTCTACAGCAACTACTGAGAGGGCATTTTCGGCAATGAGTTTTGTGAAAAATAGGCTTCGCAACAAGATGGTGGATGATTATCTTTCGAACTATTTGATGATTTTTATTGAAAGAGAAATAGCAGAGGATTTGTACATAGATACAATTATCAAAGAGTTTGCTTCTATGAAAGAACGCAGATCGTAGTTCTTTTAAGCTAGACTTGTTTTTGTTTATTGGAATGGGGCAAATATACTTTTTGGGATTTTGTAAGAAATAAAGAAAATTTGACTTTTTTGTTTATTTTTGTTTAAAAGTATGCTATGTGAACAATCCTTTGAATACTAGATCTCTATACAAAAAATTAAATTTACTTTATAAATTGTTTTTTCTTCATAATTTTATTTATTACTTGCCCCCCCCCCCCCCCCCCCCCTCCCCCTCCCCACCCCGCGGCAAAATTGTCCTCGCTTCGCCCCTGGTTATCACATTGATTACCAACCAATGCATTATTGACAATCGAATATTGATTCTATTATTGACTATTGTTTATCGATTATTATTTTACTGATTATTGACTATTATTCATCGACCATTGTACAATTGATTATCGACTTTTGATTTTATTATCGTCTATCATTTATTGACTTTGATATCGTTCCAATACTTTGTTCTTGTTATATCATTCCTTTACTTTTTAACTGTTTGCTACTACTTGTCGCCCGAAGCTTGCTCTAACAGGTACTCTCCATCTTTCTTTTGAGCTATTGTTTATATAGGTAAAAATGACGAAATACTGAAGAACTTGACGTACTGCTATTGCTTTGTGTATTCTCGACATTCTGTAAGTTTTTGTATCTTAGATATTGGTTCTTTTTTTTTTTTTTTTTTTTTTGAGGTAAAAGGTGGAATAATGCCACCCTGTTTCATTAATAAGAAATTAATAAAACAACCCCGGTGTACCGGGAGAGATACAAAAGTACATAGCAGGAAATGAAATGCAGTGCAGGAAATGAAACATAAACTGCCAACAAAACCCTGGGGGTGGGTCTAATCTTCCATACATCAAAAACAATCAAAAGTACAGTAGACCAAAAACAAACTAGCAGAGACTGCAGCTATTGAGACTCTAATGAGTATGGATGGTGCCGCCCCTCAGTCCAGTGTCGGCCCAAACTCTACCTCCTCATCATCAAAATTCTCCACCTGGAAGACTCTGGCAATCCTCCCTCTTGCTCCTGTGGCGGCAGCTGTAGCCCAAAAAAAAATAAGATGCATGATATGAGTAGGGTTACCAGAATTACTACCACATGAAGCACGAAAATAAAAGTTGTTTTTGTCTAGCCATAACACCCATGTAGTTGTCGATATTGGTTATTACATTATATTATTGTTCCTGTGATTATTATTGTATTGTTGATGTCACGCCCCACTTCCCAAATGGAATACGGAATACGGTACATGACTAAGCCCAGCGAATAGTTTTCACCATCCATAAGCTGTACGGATCTACTTGACTCAGCACAACAGTAAATATAACAATATACCCAACCAATCATGCATAAAAAATTATAAATCAACAGTATTCATTTGCAACAATGATGAATATTCAAAACAAATACAAGATTTGAAACAAAACAATATTCTGGGACTACAAACCCAATACAAGTCTCAATACATTAACATGAATGAAATAGTTAAAAACAAAACATTAAGCAAAATTGTCCAATGCGCAGTTCAAAATATTTCTTCACCAACTCCAGTAGAAAAACGATCACCAAAACTTGCTCATATGACAATTACAAGGAAAATAGGAAGACAGGAAAACATAATGCCAGTTAGATGCAAGTTCCGGACCGCAAGTAGTACAAGTAGGAAAATGGAAAAGGAAAGAATAATACAAAAACAAGAAGTACTGACATGGAGGAAAAGCAACAAAGGATGACTGTCTACGGCTAACAGTAAACAGTGTGTAAACAATAAAGTGTATAATAGTAACAGTAACAGTGAAGTCAACAGTAACAGTAAGGGTCAACAGTAACAGTAACAGGATGTGACAGTGAAACAATTGTTCTTATGTCTGTTGTTCATTACTATCTAGATAGCACTTCATGCGTCCCAAATTATACCACATTGTTGCTACATCAAACAATTTCGTTTTAAGATTTCGTAGTGGAACCTATAAGGCCATATATTCAGACAAATAGTAACGGTAACACTAATAACAAACAGTAACGGTGTCATGAATCATGCCCTTATGCATCCAGAGAAAAATAGTCGGTACCACAGTAAATAGTGGGAAATGAGTTCCCTTCTGAATACACATTTCTTGTATTGTCCACTACTAGATCTTTCCCTTAAAAACTCCAGCTTGATTAGTTTTCATTATTATTAAACAGGTATGAACGAACACAAACAGGGCTAAAAGACAAGGCAAGAACAAAGGACAAGGCTAATATGAATAGGAAACACAAACGGGTGACAAAAATAACTCATAACAATCAAAACAACGAATCTTTCAGTTCTGGACTGCAAGACACTACTGTAAATAATCTATGATTCCCGTTGCTACAAAACTGTAAATCTAGATCGGTTAGAAAATCTGGAAACTAGACTCTCCTCCAAATCCAGCGCATATATACAAGTCATACATCAGCCACATAAATAGGGTTGAAAACAGTATTTAATATAGAACTTATGTTCAGCTAGAAAATGCAAAATCTTGTGTATAAGCATGGAAAAGATTTTAAAACATCATAATTAAATTTGAGAAAAATCTGGGAGATTCCCTAGCATACCTAGTCTCAAAATTATAACTATCATGAAATTATACTACAGATAGTATAGCCAATATAATTGGGAAAACAGAGTAATGCAACAAAATTTCAATTCTGAAAGTTCAGACACGGCAGTACCAAAAATCGAGATAATTCGTAAAAGACAATTCGAAATCCAGATCCGTTAAAAGGGTGATAAAATAGATAAATCAGGTTACAGTTTATATTCACAGAGTTTTCTTCAAAACTGAATAGAATCAGGTTGACAACGTAATTCTTTATGAACAACATGCAATTTGGAAATATATCGGTTGGTTTCATAAGCATGAAATGAGATACAAAAGTCATTAAATAATTCCAAAAAAAATTAGGGATTGTTCCCAGTCATGTCTAAACATACCCAGTAAAATATAAAGTTCAAATTCTACTTTTAATATCAGTTTTAAAATAATAATTCATACAACAATCACACAGTTCAGAATCTGGAATATACGATATGACTGTAGTAAAACAGCAATAACTCATGCATCGAAAATCGGAATTCAGATCCGTCGAAAGTTCTGAAAACTAGAAAACAAAGCCTACAAATCATGTTAAAAAATTTATTTATTTTACTGATGTCAACAGTGTCAAAATTACTGTACAAAAGTTAGGCTACAGTAAAAACAACTTTTTTTATGCATTTCATCAAACAATTTAATTACAACAATCCAATCTAAGATGTCATACAAAGCATGGTATATAGGTGACTCAAATCAGTATTGCATGTGAATAAACAGTTTAAGATGAGATGATACCTCATACAAGCATCCATGTAACAGATATCTACAACATACGGTGTGTCACAAACAAGCATACAAATCAAGATGTCCATCTGATCTAATTTGTTTTCATGCAACGGTCGACAACTTATTGTGAAATAGTCATGATCAAGAGATGAAGGAATGAATCAACTAACAAGATATGATTTCATCATGAGAGGGACAACAAACGCATGCAAGACTACTTACGGTATTTAACTTGTATGAAGAACAAATACATACAAGCTACTTGCCTGATAATGACGATGAAGATGCAGAAATAGAATAACGGGAACGGATCCCGAACAATGAGCACAACACATGAACAAGGGACAGCACGAACAAGAGCGAGAATAAACACCAATACAAAACAAGTGTGGTGCACGTGTCTCCCACGCATACGCACGATAGCAACAGCAAGGGCGTCGACAGCAAAAAGGGGCAGTGACAGTGGTGCGTTACAGCAATATGACGGTGAGAGCAAGGGGAGGTGGTTGGTGGCTGTCGACCACAGCAGCGGCGAGGCGGCTCGACGCTGGGGAGGAAGACAATGGCAGCGAGGGGATGGCCTGAGGTCGCTACGGGGTCAGGGACCATGGGGGGTATAGCGGTGAGGGGAAGGGGAGAGGGCAGACGGCAGCAGTGAACAGTAGAGGATAGAGGGAGATCGGGAGAGAGATGGGTCGGGGGTAGGGGACAGCTGTAGGGAGAGAGAGATAGAGATGTATTAGGGTTTGATAATTAGGGTTAGGGTGCAATTAGGAGGGTTATATAGAATCAAAGCAGGTTTGGGTTAACTTGGTAGTATCCAATAGAAAGAAAGGAATCCAATGTGAGACAAATAGGCCATGAATTAGGTTTAGACAATAAACAAGGTCAAGAACAGCATGTAGATCAATCAGATAGATAAATAAAGAATGAATCAAAGTAAGAAATGAATTATAAAGAGAACAACATAAAGGGACGAAAAGAAATATAATCAGAAATAAAATAAAATAATCAGGAATTTAATTAAATACAAATAAAAATACAATAATGAGTCACAGGGGTTACCGTTGAGCTTACTGGTACTGTATAGCTTATGGATGATATGAGTTGGTATACTTATATCATTCGTTGTGGCTCAATTGCGTGTCTGTATATCAGTCTAACGAAAAGCGGGGCGTGACACACAACCTAACATTACAAATTGTCAGTTGGAGTTCACTGAAAACCACTAGTACAACACTGTTTGCCTCCAAGATGTCAAATCTACCGATGCTTTCGATTATGAAAAGATAAGTCAATCCAAATTTCAAAAGAAACAGACTAGAACTAGTATAATAATTTAACTTCTCAATATATTTAATTAAGACAAAAAAGTTTTAAACATTATCTTAACAAATCATGGCTCTACCCAAATCTGTTACCAAAACCAGCACCTTGACGCAATTGTGTCTTTTACACTATCTAAAGCTCATCTTGCAATAGAAATCAGAAAAAAGCAAGAGTAAGAATGGGAAGCATTAAAAAGCAAGATAATACATATTGGAACAAGAAAACAAAACCAAAAGATAAATTGGGAGCAAAAATAAAATAAAATAAAATAGAAAATAAAAAAAAGGCCTAGCGCCTAGCCGCCTAGGCACCGCTTACGAGACCTAGGTTCTAGGTCTCCATGGGGCGCCCGATTACTGCCTAATGACTTTTAGAACACTGCTTAACCTAGGCTTTTTCTATATGGATACGTAAGTTACATGCATTGAGGATAATTACATACCAAACCTAATTAAACTTCCTTAAAGATTAAGGGTAAATCACTATAGGGATACGGCAAAGCCGCAAGTAGGGCTGCAAACGAATCGAGCTATCGCGAGCTATTCGGCTCGAGCTCGGTCAACGCTCGGTCAAAGCTCGGCTCGAACCGAGCTCGAGCTCAAAACTGAGCTCATTTCGTAAATGAGCCGAGCTTGAGCTTGGGTTTTTTTTTATAGGCTAAGCTCGCGAGCTAATCAGCTCGAATACGGTTAAAGCTCGGTCAAAGCTCGGCTTGAACCGAGCTCGAGCTCAAAACTGAGCTCGTTTCGTAAACGAGCCGAGCTCGAGCCTGAAGGTATTCAGCTCGGCTCAGCTCGATTGCAACCCTAACTGCAAGTGATATGATTCTCTTTTGAATTATCCAATCACTATCGATCCATTGACAAGTTATGCCCATCATTGGAATATCGTTACAACCTTTCCAACAATCGGAAGTTAACGATACTCTACAAATTAAATTAAACAAAAGTGCAATTAAACCATCTATCATTTCACTGTAAAGTTTAAAACAATTAAAATTGAGTATATTTCTAAGAATTCTTCTAAAATGTGGATTTAGTGCATTTTAGCTAAATTCTTCTACGTTCATACTCTCAGAATAGGAAAAAGGTAACTCCTCCTTAATAATTGGTCGGGTCATTTTCCTTCAAACGTTATAGGGATCATATGGGTGGCTATTTACATATCCGGTCCTAGGGTGGATTTTTTGTTGGCCGAGATGGTCTTGTAATAGATCATTGCGTACATTTTGAATGTGTCATTTAATTGTACCCGTTCCCTCACCCTTCCTCTATTTGTAACTCTTAGAGCAAGTTTTACAAATCTTATGTCGTACACCCAGATTATCCTCTTCGGGGATGTAGTCATATTATTTGTGTCAATCACTAGTTTTCTCCCTAGTTTTTCTACTACTAATGAGTTCAATTTGTTGTGTTTGTGTGTCAACATCATGCATTTCTTCTTCTATTTCGTGTGTAGGGATATCGCGAGTTCCTACCATAGAATTCGGTGTAAATTCAGGTTCTATTTGTGGGACTATTGGAAGCCTCTGTGAAAACTGGTGGAATCTTGTCCACTTTGGCTACGACCGCTACCTCGAGATCTAGACATGGTATTAGTGTATGTGAAAAAAAATAATTTCGAGTGCTTTACTGGTGTATGTGAAATAATACAAAACAATCTATGAGGTATATGTTAAAAAATAAAATGTAAAAAACAATAGGAGGGTTGAGAGAGAAAAAAGCGAAAACCAACAGACAAATATGATACAAAAATTAGAACTACAACAAAAATCAAGACAATAGAAGGGTTGAGAAATTTTGATACCGTACTTCGCGGATAATCATATATAGAAATGAGATAGAAAATAAAAGTAGAAGTAAACGTAGTCATTTGGGAAATGTAGTTGATGTAGTCATGTAGTCTAGTAGTCAGAGAGAGAGAGAGAGAGAGAAAGAGAGAGAGAGAGCTTATTTGTTGGAGTTGAAGTAGACGTAATCAAGAGTTGAATCAACACAATTCGATACAATCGAAAATTTTCACTTCTTTGTTGAAAAAACTTGATTGAATTGAGATTGAATTGAGTAGTAGTAGTAGAGAGAGTAAGAGAGTAAGGTGTGGATAATTTTAGATTGAATTAAGGGGCATTTATAGGGAAAAAAAACATGAACTGCTGTCTCTGCCTGCCAAACAAAATGGTCGACCTACGGGTTTCGACCGTTAGACCAGCGCGGGTCAACGGTTGACCCGTTCAAGTCCAACGGATCGAAACCCGTGGGATGGTGGCATGGTTTGACTTGGTCAACAGGTTCGTGGGTTGGGTTTTGTGGGTTGAAATCCACATTTTTCCAATCTGGGTCGACTCGGTAAGGGATTTGGGTTTGGCCCGAACCCGAACAGGGTCAAGGCAGGTCGGGTCGAGATGAGAGGTCCGCAGGCGGGTCAATGGTTGACCTGACCCGGTTGCCACCCCTACACACACAAGAGAAGAATGAATAGCAAAAACTCAACACACAATAATTTTTTTAATCAATCAAATCATAAGTTCTTATTAGTCTAAAGGCATATATATATAGGCTCAAAACAAATCTCAAAATATATCCAATATGCAGAAAATAAGGGTGAAATAGAAAAACTACTACATATGCCAAAACAAGTGCTGAAATGAAAATAACTAGGCTAATAAAATAGTCATCGTAGACGATGACTGTGCTGATAGAAGCACCCAAAACGTTTCGAGCCGATATCCTCTTCACTTATCATTCTAGATGTAAATTAAGTCAAATTTGAATAAAAATATAATGAAGAACAAAATTTCAGATTTATGGAAAGAATAGGGTAAAGCATACGATGATCGTTCAGAAACAGAAAGAAGGAACAAAACGGTATTTTTCTTGAAGGCCAATCATTTTTTCTTGAATTCCAATCAAAATCTTCATCATGGCCTTCATTGTCTCGCTATCGAATCACATGATAAGTAGTAGTCCGCAGTTGCCCAACACTCTGCTCCATACATTATTACTGGTCTAATAGCTGTCCTATAAAATTTCTCCTTCAACTTCAAAGAAATACATTTGTTACACAAAATACCACTAGCACTTCTTCACTTAAGCCACCCTGCTTGGATCCTATGTATAACATCTTCACAAATCTTCCCATCTCTTTGTATAATCGAGCCTAAATATTGGAAACGGTCTCTCTTAGGTATCTTTTGGCCATCAAGCTTCACTACTTTCTCAGTTGTGTTCCGAATATTACTAAAATTACACTCTATATACCCTGTTTAGTTCTGCTTATCTTAAAGTCTCTAGCTTCCAAAGTTTCTCTCCACAGTTCTAATTTAGCATTGACTCCTGCTATAGTCTCGTCCACTAAGACAATGTCATCAGCAAAAATCATACACCAAGACACCTCATCTTGAATTCCTCGTGTCAATTCATCCATAACCAAAGTAAAGAGGTAGGGGCTTAAAGCCGAACCTGTGTAAACCTACTATAATAGGAAAATCGTTGGTCTCTCCTGTGGTTGTTCTAATTGTGGTCGTTGTCCCTTCATACATATCCTTAATTACCTCAACATACCCAATAGTTACTCTTTTATTATTTAAACCCATCATACTATGTCTCTATAAACTTTATCATATGCTTTTTCTAGATTTATAAAAACCATATGTAGATCTTTCTTATTCTCCCTATATTTTTTCATAAGTCTCCCCAGTACATAAATTGCTTCCATTGTTGACCACCCTAGCATAAATTCAAACTGATTCCCAGACATTGTAGTTTCTAGTCTCAGTCTATATTCGATCACTCTCTCTCAAATTTTTACCGTATGACTCATTAATTTAATTCCTAGGTAGTTTGAGTAACTTTGTATATCTCCTTCATTTTTATACATAGGTACTAAAATACTCTTTCTCCATTCATCAGACATCTTCTTAGTCCTCCAAATTTTATTAAATAATTTTGTTAGCCAACCCACTCCTACATCCTAAAGACACTTCCAAACTTCTATAGGTATATCATCCGGTCCTAAAACTTTTCCTATTTTCATCATTCCTAGAGCATTTCGAACTACCGAGATTCTCATTCTACGAAAAATATATGCTCTTGACTCTCCCTAGAGTCCTCTATATTTAAGTTGCCCACCACCTTTTTATTTAATAACTTCTCAAAGTAATTTCGCTATCTTTCCTTAATTTCCTCATCTTTTACTAAGACTCGTGAATCCTCGCTCTTGATACACCTAATTGTATCCAGATCTTTTGTTTTTCTATCCTGTAACGCCCCGAGTTTCCAACATAGAAAACTCGAGACACAAGCCAGAATCTTTCCTTCAAATGAGTCCAAACACAGTAAAATCACAGAAAATTTGAAACTTTTATTGCCACAAAACATATTATTACAAGTACAAATTGTACAACAAGGAATTACATCATGAATTACATCCCAAAAATTTACTATACAACACTTAAATCTCACAGGGTACAATAGTCAGAAAACTCTGCGACACACTGGACATCAATCTCCACTGATCGCTCCCTGTAACATGAGTCCCCTGCTCCAAGATCAGCCATCCTGCAACTAAAAAGACAGTGGGCACGTCAGTTGAATGCAACTGGCTTGATAAAACTAGTAACTCCTCAAAACTCAACAACCAGAATTTGATGCAAAAGAAAAATGTGTAGACAAGTCACAAGTGTTAGTGTATGCCATGCCCCTAGAGTCTAATGCACAATTCAAATGTGCAGGATGCACTTACTCTAATGCAATTCAATTGGAAACGTATGCATCCCATATTACTCCCAAAATATAACTTTAATGGAAACGTAAGCATCCCATACTACATACTTCCCAAGGAGTTCACTTTCTTCTGATTGTAGGGTTCGATCACTCGCAATGCATCCTACTCTTGTACTCTATCATGTTCCTGACATTCACCTAGTGGCTGTTGAGGTTGGATTTAGTCGGTCTACTTTCCTCCATTGCAGTCAGTAGTGGTGTCCCTGTTTTCCACTACACCTGGTTCTCGGAAGTCTCACTGCTCCGGACATCACCCAAAAGTTGTTCACGAGCATATAGGTGGCCCTGCGGAATCCCCGCTCACCGAGATGCGTAGATGTCTTACTCCCCCTTGGAGAGTCTTACTCTAGCACCCTGCTCGTACTAACAACATAGAACTTGACAGATTCGTAAGGTCCATTCCCTACTTCTGACAGGAGCACCTCTCATTCTTACCATTAGATCCCAGAAATAAACAGACGAGACTACGCCGCCCATTCCCCATATTGGCAAGACGGTGACGCACGTGTCTTCTTAACAGGCGAGTACAACCACCCGACTAGTGTCTATCCTGTCACTACATAAGATTGCTCATAGGATACTACTACACATCAATCATAGCTTAGAACTAAAAAAGCAACTACTGAACTTTAATGCAGAGATATAGATTACCAGCTGATTACTAGCTAGTAAAAACCCAGCCATCAACCCAACAACAAAGCCCTAGGGAAACCAGCATGGCCCCTAGATCAGGCTCAAGAGTTTGCCCAACTTGGCCCAGACTTGACCCAGCGACATTCGACCTCCATCGATTTCTAGACATCCTCTTGCTTGGATTTCAACCCTGTCTCCGGCCTGCGATCAATCCCAACTGGGTTAGTGATCCGCCGGTGCCCGAAGACTGTCTTCATCCATAGCACTCGAGGTAAGAAAGTTACTAATCCTCAAGGATCAAAAATGAGTTGATAGTCTTAGGGTGATAACTACTACCCTAGAACATTAACAAGCTAATACACAGCCAAACACAACTCAATTCGATGGACAGCACAAGTCCAAACAACCATGATCAATTCATAATTCACAAGCTAATCAACAACTATCCAACTCCAATTATGGCCTTAACATTACACAGTAGCTCGACCTAACCATAAGACACTACCATGCCCAAGGATACCAACGTTAACCAAACTATGGCAAAACTAAGCGGCAAACTGACCACCGTCAATCTCCACCCCGCCTATCATGCTTGGAGTTGATTACGACCTCGGCCCAACCAACATGTTGCTCCCATTAAATAATTTTGCTCCATGGTCTCTTGACCAAGTGGTAGCACCAACAACAACGAACATCCCTCCGCATACGGCGAGCACGCCGGGGCATGAGTCATCTCCTCCAACACGTTCGAGGAGACACGGGCTATTAACTACCCAAAAGATTGAGTAGTAACGATAGCCGCCCTAGGGTAAAATCCATTACCCTAAGCAACAGTAAGCAACACACACCGGGGTAGGAAGAACCACCTAGAGCAACAACACATCATAAACTATTCTAACTTTATGCAAGCTATAAAGTTAGAACAACAAGAAAATTACCCCAAGCAACCACGTGACAAAATAGCTATTCATAAAACTACTAAATGCATACAAACACAACTCCAACATAGTTATCACAATCCTACGGTTGGAATAAACATCATTCTAAGGCCCATTGCAAAGACCTAGTATGATGAAACACACACATTCAATCAAAACAACTACTTAGTCATCCAACGGAGTGTAACCCCTGTTTTTCATTTTTGTGTATTTTTGGAGTGTATTTTTTCGTTTGGTGTATTTTCTCTCTTGTATTTTTTTCTGAACCGTATATTGGAGTTGTTTTCGATATATATTCGTTTTATTTCATTTTGAGCTCTTTATCTTTGATTGGTTGTCTCTTCTGTTCGTTCTTCATTATTTTGTTCTTTCTTCATTTTGGTCTCGTTCTTTTTATTTTATTTTATTTGTGGGTGTTTGTGGTGGTGGTGATTGGTTGTCCTATTTTTCCAATTCTATTATTTGATCCCTAAATAGATTTTCAAAGCCAAATTAAATTTCCAATCCTATTTGATATCCTATACAAATTGTATCCTATTTTGAAGCCCAATTAAACAAATCCTATCACTACTCCTAATTACCCACAACCCAAATACCTATTAACCTAACTTGTATTTCTAAACCCTAATCCCCCCATATAAATGCATCCCTCCTTCATCTAAACCCTAACCCTAGTCTCTCTCCCTCTCCACATCCTGGCCTCCCTCTCTCTCTCTCTCCCCTCCTTGTTTGCGTCGCAACCCGCACACACCCAGGCCAGCCCAGGCCGACAGCCCCCTACCTCCCTCCGGCCTACTCCACCCCGGCAACACCCCAACCCGACCGCCCAACACCCCAAAACCGAGCCCCATCACCTTCACCTTACTCCCGATCTCCTCCTTGATCATCCCGACCACCTTCGCACCACCACATAATCCCTCGACTCCCTTTCTTGGTGTTCTCTTGTAGCCACAAGCTGCTATTGTCTTCATCTCTCTTTGATCATCTCGCTTTGTGGAGTTTTGTTCGTGTGGAGATTTTTACTCTAGTTGCTTGGATTCGTTGATTCGTAGATTTTCGTTCGTGGGTTTTGCTCGTTACTCTTGGTTTTCGTTGTTCTTCATCTTCGGTTAAGGCAAGTAACTTGTACTCCAATTCATTTGTTAAATACGAGTCAAAAATACCACCTATAGTGTAGTTGGGTCTAGAGACGACTCTTATTTGTGATATGCTTGATGAGTTTTGACTCTATTGTGAAAATTTGACCATAGATGACTCATGACACAATATTGACATGAATTAACTTAGGTTTTATCCGTTCTTGATTTGAATCATGTATGTGAGACTTTTTGTGAGAATTCATGTTTTGGTTGAGACCCATGTGATATAATTGGTGTAGGCATGCTAGATACCTTAATTTATGATGTTTGGACACTTGGTAGACTCGATTTCATGTTTGGGTGTGTCTGGATTAATTTTCTTGAATCTATGTTGATTTTGTTTTTAAGGAAAAAAAATCTGTATTTTGTCACTGATCTGTTTTGTTTGCTGTTTTGGACTGTTTTGAATTCAGAATCTTAATTTCAGTATAAAACATGAGTTTTATAGAATTTCGTCTATTTCCAAATCCCTCTGACCTTGGTCGATTTGTTTTCATATGAGTGAGTTATGACTGTTTTATTACAGAGGTGTCGATCTTTTCCAGATTTTATTTTTCGATGTTTTTGATGACTAAATGATTTTATTAACTGTGCTACACATATTATTTTGATCCAAAACTTTGGTCAGTATTTTTTTATCTAGTTAGGGATTACCCAGTATTTTGGTAAATTTTATTGATGAGTTTTATGTGTTGTTTCATGCTCGTTTATGAAAATTATTCTTGTTGTATTTCTCTCGTTGTTCTGTAAAGAACCTTATTTTCACTATGATTCCTTTTACTGTATGAAAAATGTTTGTGAAATATTAAAGTTAGTATATTTTATCTACTTTTTTATACCTTCAATGGAATTGTATTTTGTTTCACTGGTTGCGAGATATCATAGTTTTCGTACAACAGTATTGGGAATTCCAGATTTGCCAAACTACTGTTTATTGATGTTTTCTTATTTTTGATGACTGATCCAATTTCAATGGAAAATTCTGAAACTTTATATTTAGATATTGGACATATAGGGGAATACCCCAGATTTTTCGTGGATTTATTTATTTTGTTTTAATACTGTTTTCCTGCTCTTGAATTCGTTTGCCTGATTTCTGGCTGAACCTATTTTCTGTATTCAAATCAGTTTTGAGCTAAGTTTTTGGGAATTAATATATGACTTGTTTATACTCACTAGATTCGTATGGAAGTCTATTTTCCAGATCCTTCGACGGACCCAGATTTGCTTGTTTGTAACCCTTGGAATTACTGTTTTACTACAGTATGGTCTTTCTGTCCTGAACTTGAGGTTTGTGTATTTTATTCCTTTATGAGATATCTTGCACTCTTACATATTTATCTTGCAACTTGTACTTGTCACATGATCATACCATGTTATTCTTGATATATTTTGCACATATACATACTTGTTTGATATTAATAATAAATAACCAAGCCGGGGTTTAAGGAACAGATCTAATAGTGGATAATTCAGAAATGTGTACTCGGAAGGGGATCCACTAATCCTACGTGATTACTGGAGACATGATACTTGACACATGATTTCTTGATACTTGCACGCAAGACACGATACTTGCCACTTGCAAAACTTGACATGTGTTTACATGATACATGATACTTGGAGCTTAGAGCTCGATTACTTGACTTGTCTCCGAGTATACTGCCATCTATAGTCCACTATGAAATCTAAAGTGAAACTGTTTATTGTAGTAACCATGTAAGGTGGGTTGCATGAAGTGCGACCTAGATAGTAATTCACTATAAGACTTGATACGTGCTACTTGAACATGATACTTGAACATGATACAGGCTTGTTCGATACTTGACACTTATACATGATTACATGATACTTGACACTTGATACATGTTTACATGATACTTGATTTACTTGACACTTGATTTATGCCATGTACCTTTGTTCACTTTACCATGCTAGTTGTTTATATTGACATCATACTTATACCATGTTGCTAGTTAGTTTTCCCATGTGCTTGTATCCTACATTATAAGTGGCCCATAACTTACAATTAATGGGTACTTGTTTTTCTCTTTTTTATCTTTTCTGCATTCGTTGAATTGCAGATTTTGGAGAACAGATTCCAAATGGTATCGGAGGCATAAAGTATTAGTGCTTCTTTTCATTATTATTATTTCTTGTAGCTTACTTTTACAATATTGTATTCATGTACTTGGATTTATTCTTGTATTTGAGCGACGTGACCCAAGATATTTGTTTATTCAGATCATGACTATTTGAGATTTATATATTTGGTTTCAAGTATTCTTGTTGGTATTTTGGCTTATTATGTGCATGTGGTTGATTCTTTTGCTTCTGACTCTGATGATTCTTGAGAATGTTGTAAAGATTTCTTGAACAGCTTATGGATGATGAAAATTATTCGCTGGGCTTTTGTTGCGTATCCGTATTCCATATTCTTTTTGGGAGGTGGGGTGTGACACATAGACTTGGTGCTATTTGTGAAAATCACCGAAAATCAAAGTTCTTAAAGTTTTTGGAAAGATCATCAAGTCCACTACAACATCTGAGTTGAAAACTTTCTCAAATTAATTCATTTTTGAGAAGAAAAATGGTCGTTTCTGATGTGCATGCAAAACCTCCAGATTTGATAAAACTATCAATCCGGTGCGCAATAAAACTCTGTTAAAATAACAAAAAATCTCAAGATTTTATAATATTTTGTAGAATTTCTCTAGACACATAGGAGCAATACATATCCAAAATTTAGCCAAAAATTTCAAGTATACAAAAAGTTATGACTATTTGAATAGGAGGTAAAATTTCCAACAGAAGCTACACTGTTCATCAACAACTGCAGTAAAACAAATTTAAAATAAATAACAAATCTTATTCAAAAATTACGAAACTTGATAGTGGTTGTGGACAGATAGAAGAACCTCACATAAAAGTTCTAGCTCAAGAGTCCAAGTATTTAGAGAGTTATGCTAATTGGAATAGGATGTAGATTATCAGATAGCAGCCGCACTGCTTCTCAACCTTATGAAGATTTTGCATTTTATAAAAATATCAAACATTCTCTAAAAATTATGAAATTTGGCAAAAAATGATGAACACATGTAAGATCACTTACTGTGAAAATTTCAACTCTAAACTTATAATAAAAAGAGAATCATGATTTTTATAACTCAAATATGTTAGAATTCAACATAGCAGAAATTCTTTTCCCCGAACAACAAGAAGTAGAATTTATTAAAATATCATACCACACATCTAAAATTAATGAAATATGGTGGAGTTTTTATGAACATGTATAAGAAGCTCCAGTAAAAATATCAGCTCTAGATTCATTGTTATCATGGAGATAAAAATTTTACAAGTCGACATGTTAGATTTCGCAAACAGCAGCTTTTCTTTTCAAAACAACAACTAGATAGATTTTTTAAAAATATCAGACTTCCTCCAAAAATTATGAAATATGGGGTGAACATTAAGGACATAGTCAAGATACTACCATAAAAGTTTCAACCTCAATTTCTATCATAACACAAAGTTATGATCTTATAAGTCAAGTAAGTTAAAAATTCAACAATGCAGCAACTTATGTCCCAAACAACAACTTTAAAGATTTTATTAAAATATCAAAACACATCCAAAATTAACAAAATTTGGTAGATTTTTTAGGAACACAATCAAGATGCCATCACAAAAATTTTAACCTCATGTTCTAACATAGCACAAAGTTATAATTTTTCTAATCCAACATGCTTAATTCTTCTCAAGTTTCAATCTTTTCCCATCAATTGATAATTATAGCCCTAGAAATCAACTAGGAACATACAAGATTTCATTCACACCATTAAGCAAGCCCAAAAACAGCCACTTCACAATTCATCAATCATAAAAATATTTAACATGCATAGAGTTTGAAAAGTCACCCACATGAAACTTTGATTTCTTCTCCTTGATTTCTTTGGCCTTCTCCTCCTAGCTCCTTGCTCTTATTATCCAATCATTGATTTCTTCTTCTCCACCTAAGCTCCATGAAGAGATTTAGAAGTGTATAAATGCTAGAAATAAGAAAGGGAGGATTTTGGAAGAAGTGGTTTTAGGGTTTGGAAGAAAAATGATTTTGTGATGAACTTTTGGGATTTAAAAAATGGGGAGGGAGGATAGGGCCGTCCAACATGAGAGGGGGGGGGGGGGGTGAGCATACGTAAACCAAGCCCATAGATTTAATAGGTGATTTAGGGTTTTGGATGAGTGGTTTAGGTTTAATTGTATGGATAATTATACCAAAATACATACACATATACATACACATGTATACTCATATCTACATTCATGACAAATGCATACACATATGTATCCATACTCGAATACAAGATAAATGCATACTCATCTCAATGAAAATATTTGTATGTATACATAAAAAAATAATTTTATCACTATAGAAATACTATACGTTCCGTCTCGATAATAGTTGAGACAAACGTACAATTTAATTGAGAAAATTTTCCAACTCCGATTCAACAATTGTACCATTGTCAGGTTCGAAACATATTAAATAATATGTCCCAACACTTACTCAATTAAAAATAATTGAGAAAAATTCATTAATACGTGCAACTCTGAATTGTGCACGGACTAATATACAAAATAGTTATATACTATTTTGCGGGATCTTACATATCCCTTGTTTAGCAAGATTATAAATGTTATTTTCTCCTTCTTTTATTTCTAATTTTGTGTAATCATCATAAGCTTTCTCTTTTGCATCTCTAACCGCTTTTTAACGTCTTTTCTAATGGTCTTATATCGCTCCAAATCATCTTCATTTCTATTCTTTTGCCATATTAGAAGGTTGATCTTTTTTCTCTCACATTATTTTGGAGTTCTTCTTGCCTCCACCATGTTTCTTTATTTAGAAACCCTCTACCTTTAGATTCTCCAAATATCTCCTTTGAAATTTCTCTTATGTACGTAGCCATTTTAGTCCAGATCATATTTGTCTCCCCTTCCCAATTTCATGATGCCTCTCTTAAGGACTTTATATCTAAAAACTTCTAGTTTATCTCCCTTCAAGTTCCACCACCTAATTCTTGGGTTCCTAGTCTCCTTCCTTGCACATATGTGTTTCTCAATCTTAACATCCAATACCATTAATCTATGTTGTGAGGTTAAACACTCTCCCGGTATAACTTTACAATCTTTACATGTCATGCGATCCACCTTTCTGTGATGAAAAAAATCAATTTGACTCCTATTTGATCCACTTTTAAAGGTTATCAAATGTTCCTCCATTTTTCTAAAATAAGTATCTGCTAGTATAAGATTATACGAAGCCGCGAAATCAAATAGAGCCTCTCCACCATCGTTGTTATTTCCAACCATGTCCTTCATGCACCTAATTGTATCAAGATCTTTTGTTTTTCTATCCCTTTGTTTAACAAGCTTATAAATTTTATTTTCTCCTTCGTTCGTTTTTAATTTTGTGCATAAATCATCATAAGCTTTTTCTTTTGTATCTCTTACTGCTTTCTTAACTTCTTTTATAACGGTCTTATATCTCTCCAAATCCTCTTCATTTCTATTCTTTTGCCATATTTGAAGGTTGATCTTTTTTCTCTCGCAATATTTTGGAGTTCTTCTTGCCACCACCATATTACTTTATTTAGCAACCCTCTACCTTTAGATTGTACAAGTACCTCCTTTGAAATTTCTCTTATGTACGTAGCCATTTTAGTCAACATCATAGTTTTCTCCCCTTCCCAATTTCATGATGCTCCTTTAAGGACTTTACCTCTAAAAACTTCTAGTTGATCTTCCTTCAAGTTCCACCACCTAATTCTTGGGTTCCTAGTCTTCTTCCTTGTACATATGTGTTTCCTAATCTTAACATCCAATACCATTAATCGATAATGTGAGGTTAAACACTCACCCAGTATAACTTTACAATCTTTACATGTCAAGTGATCTACCATTCTAGTGATGAAAAAATCAATCTGACTCCTATTTGCCCCACATTTAAAGATTATCAAATGTTTCTCCCTCTTCCTAAAATAAGTAATTTGTATATAAGATCATACGAAGCCGCGAAATCGAATAGAGCCTCTTCACCATCGTTCTTATTTTCAAAATCATGTCCTTCATGCACTCTCTCATATCCCATGTTAACTTCTCCTACATGTCCATTGAAATCTCCTCCTATAAATAGTTTCTCACCTAATGGTACTCCTTGAATTATCTCATTCATATCTTCCAAAAATTTATTTTTAGCTTGTGCATCTAATCCTACTTGAGGTGCATAAGCACTAATGATATTAATTATGTTTCCTAGATTTGTTTTTCTATTGTTATTGATTTCATATTTGTATTTTAATATTATTGGTATCAGATTTTATCAGTTTCAAATTTATTTACTTATTTATTTATGATTAATTTCATATTTATGTAAGTTTCAAATTCGCGTGAATTTAAATTTTATGTTGTTATTTTCAGATTTTTAACAAGTTTAGAATTTGTATGATTCCAGATTTTTCTTATATTATTATTGTTGGTTTCAGATTTGAATGAATTCGGATTTTTAGAATGAAAAATGTTCGTATTTGATCAGTTATTCTTGAAATTTTGGATTGATTAACACTATTTTCTAAGTAGATTAACTTCAATTTTAATTGTCTAGTTTAAGATTTCTTGAATTTATTAAGTTTCAAGATGTTAAACTTCATATTTAAGTATATAAATATTCCAGTTTAGTATGATGTAATTCCATATTTATAATTTCAGGATTGATACAATATAATTCACTATTTTTTTAAGCATATAATTATAGATTGGAAAACGCGAAATTTTTGATTTGAGTGAATATAATTTCTTATGTGGAAACATATAATTTTACTTTTTAAGGAGTACAAATTGCAGATTTTCAGTTGATTTACTTTAGATTTAAGTATTATGAAATGTTTATAAATTCACTTAAGTAATGTATATTCTTTAACTATTCTAAATTTTAAAGTTTAAATTTAACAAAAATTTAAGTTTCACATCCGATTTCTTTTCTTTATGTCTAACACTATAATACTTTATATTGTCAGGTAACTTGAACTAGTATATTTTGTTTTACTTTATTTCAATTTTCATGCAATTTCGAATTTATTTACGTCGGAATTGAGTACATCAACTATGGTCTATGCTTTCGTTCTTTTGTAATTACTATTTATTGCTACCATTTTCCAATTCTGTAACATTTTAGGTTTTCTCACTTACTTTTGTTTTCACGTCCTAATTAATGATTTGACGGTTACTTTTGTAATATTCAATGAACTTCTTTTAAGTCTTCTTGCATATATATCTCGGTCTATTTTTCTTGTTACGTTTTGATGTGCTTTTAGAGTATTGATTATAATGTCAACTTTCACTAGTATACTCATTATTCTTTTGTTTTCTTTTTGTACATTCATTGTTATTAATATTTTTCTTTATTTAGCTAAGTTTGTTCGTATTTCTATGTATCTTTGACTGGTTATTTTTCCAAATCTATTTTTATATAATCTTTAAGTTTGTGTTCCTTTATTGTTTGTATTTTTATTAACTTTTCTTAATATTTGGGTTTTAACTCTTCACTTTTGACGTCTTATTCTATAAGAATAGTCTTGCTATATTCTTACGTTTTGGGATTAATTGTGTATTCAATTGGATTTCTTATATTTTTGCCATGTCAGTTTCCACCTTTTACTCTTCGAACTATCATTAGATGTTAGTTTTGTTTTACTTAGTAATTAAATCTAACTATAAAATAATGATAGAGTAATTTTCTGAAGTTGTCTTGTAAGTTTTGTATTTTGTTTTCTTTTGCTTAAAGTAGTTTTAAGGGTAGAACTTTTTTAGGGGGGGTGATGTAATTCCACGTAATTTTAATACAATATCTTGAATTAATAAATAATTTTTAAATCAATTTATTTAATTATTTTGAATTTTTGTAAAATTGACATTTTCACACGTGCAAAATATGTGCAAATATTTTTGATGTGTGAATTTAGAATTTTGAGTTTATGAAAAAATTCTATTATTTTTTATTGGGTATATTTGAATTTTTGAAAATTTTCTGAATAAAGAAAACTACTTTTGTAAATTTTTGAAAGAAAATGGTTTTTTTGTAAAAAGTCTTTTATGGGTGAAAAATGAACTTAAAAATTATTTCACTGCATTTAGGGCCGGCTATTCAATAGAAGGATCTAAGTAATTAGATTATATCCATATTTGGTTGAACTTTATTGATTTAATTGAATAAATATATAATTACGCAATTTTGAGATTGTTGGGGACTTTATTGTAAATATTCTTCCTGGTGTATAAAATTTAGAAAATTTATTTGGAAAATCTAATCTTTATTGGTAGATAATAATTCTAATTTTTCTGGATTTTTACGAATATTTTATGGCTTGTTTGCAAATATTACAAAGAGAATGACTTTTGTGCAAAATTGACACTTGGAGTAAAAACTCCAGATTTCGGTTTTTATGGGGTGCACATGTTGGTCGGCCAAATTAGGAGAGTTAGGGGATTTTATTTTATTTTATTCTAAATTTTATTTTATTAACTAATAATTGGAGGGATCCATACATGTAAATAAATATTTTCTTGAGGAGTATTTTTATAAACTTTGTAAGACCCTAAAACCCCCAAAATTTCGGCTTATATAGAGGCAACAACCACCTATCCCTATTGTGAACTCAAAATATATTTTTCTTGTTATTTTTTTGGAGTTGGATCTTGGATTTTCGCAAGAAGGATAAGAAGGCTTTTTCTTTATTACTACTATTGTTCTTCAAGTTGATCTTCAAATTGAGACGAGTAGTTTATTTAAATTTCCTTGTTGTGTTTCCATGGTAGAATAGATTGATGTGCTAGGTTTTGGATGTGGATCTATTGAATGAATAGCATGCATTGTTGAATAATTAAAAGATCAAATTTTGATAAACTATTCGATGTATTAATGCAAACTGAATTCTTAAACCCCAGGGGTTACTATTCACCGAATTGTAACCAAGAAAGGGTTGTTGTTGTTTTTTTGGTTGGATTTTTGGTGTTTTCATGTGTTTTTTTTTTTTGTGTGGTTTTGTGTGCTAAGGAGGGGGAAGTCTAGTATACATATAGAAGTGTTTATACAAGTGTTTAAACTAATAATTATGAGAGATTTGATACAGTTAGATGAGATTTCGAAGTTGTTTTCACTCTGCACTATTGTCTGTTACGGATTGGAACAAGATTTTGACATAGTTTATTATGATATTACCTAAAACTTATTAAATATAAACTGTAGCTCACTGCGTCTAGTTTCCAGAATATCTGACGGGTCCTCAATCTGACTCATAGATTGTAAAATATGCAATTTCTACCACTGTACTGTCGAAGTTCCAGATTTTTAAAATAACGGTTAGTTTTTAGAATTTGCTAGATATGAACCATTTAAATTAATTTATTTGACTCCAGATTTTTATGGTGAATTCCTCGTCATGTGCTGAATTGAAATTGATTTTTTCCAAAATTTAATATTGACTATAGAATGTACTGTTTCGAGGAACGAAATTATGTAACTTTTAGATTTTTGGATGAAAGATAGTTTTCAGATTTTATTGAATATCAACCCTTCAATTTAATTTATTTGAGTCCATATTATTATGGTGAATTCCTCATTATGTTCTGAATTTAAATTGATTTTTTCTATTGTATAAAAAGTACTGTTTGGAGGAACGAAATCATGTAACTTTCAGATTTTTGGATGAAAGATAGTTTTCAGATTTTATTGAATATGAACCCTTTGAATTAATTTATTTGAGTATAATTTTTTATGGTGAATTCCTCGTTATGTGCTGAATTTAAATTGGTTATTCCAGAATTTAATATTGATTATAGAATGTACTTTTTTTGACTGGTTAAAGGTAGGGTAAGTCCCTACCTCACAAAATATATTAATATAAGAGTACGAACAAGTACATATACACAAAAATAATCAAGATAGTTCAGCTTACAACCTCTGCTGAACTCTTGATCCCAAAATATAGCTTAGTAGTCTATCTTTACCAAAGTAAAATTCATTACAGTGCCCAAAAAATAAAAAAAACAACTTTCAGAAGACAACAAATAACTAATACTGGGGGGGCTCAACCCGAGCAACTATCTTCTCCACTTCTCGCCTGATCAATCATGGTCAGTGCCTGCTTGAGGAGGACATCTTGTGCGCCAACCATTTCCACTTCTCGTACAAGTTGCTCCTTCTTCTTGCTGCTCTCGAATTCATCTAGCCAAGATCGAAACCAAAAGATTGCATTAGAAATAATTTCCCTTTGTTGTAAAATATTTGAAGAGAAAATGCGATCATTTCTAACGAACCAGATACTCCAATAGATTGATATTATGAGTAGGTGTCAGGTGTGTCTGTGTACATGTGTCCCAACGCACCATGAAGTAAAGCATTCATGCAAATCAGCAAGCAAAGTGTGAATGTGGAAGTGTCATAAAGAAGGTCCAAGTGTTAATAGAAAATGGGCATGCAAAGAAGATATGGTAAGCCGTCTCGACAGGACATGCACAAGTTGTGCATGTCGTATCTCTGACCAGCCTTTGGAGCGGAGGAAATCCTTGGAGTTTAGTCTATCCCAAGTCAGCTTCCAGATGAAGATCTTGAATTTCAAGGGGGCTGTGGAAGTCCAGGTGGCTTCAAAGTATGGGGATCGAAGGCTAGAGATAATGAAGAAGTCGTAGGTTGACTTGACAGTGAAGGTTTCTGAGGGTGTGAGCCTCCATGAAAGGGACTCCCCTGAGTTTGAAGGATGACAATCTGCAATCAGATCTAGCAGTCTCCGTTTCTCCTCTCGAATGGTGGGGTTAGAGACGCAGTGAAGCCTTGCTCGCCAGTGCCAGGTGTTATTGATCCAAGCTCTTTGGGAAGGAACATCCGCATCCAAGTTCCATGCTGCAGCGGCTAGTGTAGTGCACAAGGAGGTTATGTTGTTGCCATTGATCTATCTTGACGTCCAGAATTTGATTTTGTTTCCATTTCCTAGCTTCCAGCTTACATTATGCAAGAATTTCTCCTTGAGAAGGAAGATACCTTTCCAGAAGTTTGAAGCATTTGATGGGCATATCAAGATGTTAGAGTTGCCTTTATAGTATAAGCTCCGCAGCATTTGGCTAGCAAGCATGTCTGAAGAGACAATCTTCCACAACCATTTCATGAGTAGGGCTTCAATGAAAATTTTCAGGTCAAGAATTCCAAGCCCTCCCTGTTGCTTGGATTGGTAGATATTCTTCCACTGCATGCATGCCACCCATCTCACCTCAGTGTCAGATCCACTCCAAAAAAATATACTTCTAATCTGATCAATTTTTTTGATCACCCAAGTGGGAAGTCTAAAGAAATAGGCGAAGTAGATTGGCAAAGCACTGAGTACAGAATTGATTAGCATTAATCTCCCACCTCTAGAAAGCATCTTGCCCTTCCACACTGAGAGTCATCTTTCAATCTTGAGAATGAGTGGTTGCCAATCTTTTTGCTAAGTTTCCCTCTAGTGAGGGGAATGCCAGTGTAGTTAAATGGTAAGCTTTCTTGCTTGCAGCTCATAATGGTCGAGAAAGCTTGAAGCTTCGCTCTTGATTTTCCAAAGTAAATAAGAGAGGACTTGTCAAAATTTATGGCCAGACTAGAGACATTTGCAAATAGTTGCAGTGCCACTTTAAGGTTAAGAACTTCCTTTTCATCTCCTTTGCAAAAGAGTAGAGTGTCATCTGCAAATTGCAGCACTGTCAGATTTGCTAGGGAGTTCCTAAAGGAAGAGGAGAGAAAGCACCATTTCTTCGACCACTGAAAAGCATCTGAGCAAGCACATCAACAGCTAAGATGAAGAGCATTGGCAATAGAGGATCCCCCTGCTTGAGTCCTCGCTTGGAGTTGATTAATCTTCCCCCCTCTCCATTTATGAGGACTGATGATTTGGCCGTTCTAAGGATCATATGGATCCATCTGCACCATGCTGGTCCAAAGCCTCTAGCGATTATAAGTTGACCAAGGAATTCCCAACTCATAGTGCCAAATGCTTTAGTGAAGTCAACCTTGAATAAAGTTGTATCAGAGTTGCATCTACTGCAGAGGTTGATAGCTTCATAGGCCATAAGAAAGTAGTCAACGGTTGATTTATCTTTCAGGAAAGCACATTGAGAAGATGAGACAAGAGAGTGGAGGATTGGGCTTAGTTTTTTGGCGAAGATCTTGGTGAAGATCTTGAAGGAACAGTTGAGCAAGCTGATAGTTCTATAGTCAGAGACGGTATTTGCACCCTCACATTTGGGGATGAGCATAATGTTGGAGTAATTTAGCCTATCTAGATCACTGTCCCCTCTCTGCACCGATTGTCGCATGACAAATAGGTCATCTTTGATAGTGTCCCAAAAGACCTTATAAAAACTCATCGAGAAGCCATTAGGTCCCGGTGCTTTGTCGCTACTCATACCAAAAACAAATGTTCGAACCTCCTCTAGAGTGAACGGGGCATCTAAATGCCCTAAGTTGATGTCATGAGATGGACAAGAGAGTTTTAATCAATCATAAAATCAGATTGAAGAGTTGTACCACAAATCTCCTGGAAGTGATTTTCAAAAGCAGATCTGATAAGAGTGGGAGATGTTGTAAGTGTTCCATCAGTAATGAGAGTGTGGATGAAGTTTCGTCTCCTCCTCCCATTTGTGATTGAATGGAAGAATTTTGAATTCGCATCTCCCGCCTTGATCCATTGCACTCTTGACCTTTGCCTCCAATACACAGCTTCGGTCTTGATAAGGCCCTGGAGTTCTAGTTGGGTTGCCTTGAGGGAATCATCAGTTGAGAGGTTTTTCTCAGCTTCAATCTCCAGTCTGAGGAGCTTTTCTTGGAGTTGCTTTTTTCGAGTTGGGATGTGACCAAAAGTATCATTCCTCCATCTCCTAATTTCTCTCCTGAGAAGTTTGAGCTTGGTTGCAAAAATATCAGCCAGTGCACTAGAGCAAGAAAAGAGCTTTCACCAATCTCTAACCGCAGAATCAAATGAAGAATGTTGCAACCAGGCTTTCTCGAATCTGAAATAGTGGTCTTGATGGGTAATTACCTGGGTGTCAAGGACAATGGGGCAGTGGTCAGACGAGATTCTTGGGAGGGAATGCTGAATACAGTTGGGAAAAGATGATTCCCATGCTGCAAAGATCAGCCTAGCCATTGAGGGTGAGGTTCGGAGGTTAGACAAGGTATACTTTCTGCCTGAGAGTGGGAGATCAATGAGAGCGAGATATTGTATGAATTCACGAAAATATCTCATGTCTCTGTTGGAACCCCTTCCACTAGAAGCGCTCAATGTCTGAGATGGTGACATTAAAATCTTCACACAGGACCCAAGCATCCTTGAGGCAACTTCGTCGTTGCTGAATCTCATAAAAACATAGCTACCTATCCTCAATTTCAAATGGTGCATAGACAGTTGTAATTGACCATTCCTCCGATGATGTGTGATGC